>JAPVLO010000401.1:0-1200000 GCA_027257055.1 Cephalopachus bancanus
AGGCTGAGTCACCGAGCCCGGTTTCTATCTTTTTATTTTGAGTCAGAGTCTCACTCTGTCATCTAGGCTGGAATGCAGTGGGACATTCAGGGCCACCACAGCCTCTACCTGCTGGGGTCATGTAGCTGCCTTCTGCCGCATCCTTCCAAGTAGCTGGAACTAAAGGCACACGCCATCACGCCCTGCTAATTTTTTGTTTTATTGTAGCGATGAAGTTTCCCCATGTTGCCCAAGATGGTCTTGAACCCCTGGGCTAAGGCAGTACCCTCACCTTGGCCTCTCAAAGTGCTGGGATTAGAGGTGTGAGCCACTGCGCCTAGCTCAAATGAATTTTTTATGTGGTGCCCCAGTGCATAAGACAGATTTAAATTTTATCTTGGCCGGGCTTGGTGGCTCAGTCTGTAATCCCAGCATTTTGGGAGGCCGAGGCGAGTAGATTTCCTGAGCCTGAGGGTTTGAGACCAGCATGGGCAACTTGGCGAGACCTCATCTCTACAACAAATGAAAAATTACCTGGGCATGTTAGGGCGTGCCTGTAGTTCCTGCTACTTGGAAAACTGAGGTGGAAAGATTGCCAGAGCCCAGCAGGTTGATGCTGGGGTGACCGTGAGTGTGCCACTGCACTCTAGCCTGGGTGACAGAGTGAGACTCCAACTCAATTTAAAAAAAGTTTTATTTTATTTTTATTATTTATTTATTTATTTATTTTTATTTTTTGAGTTGGAGTCTCACTCTGTCACCCAGACTGGAGTGCAGTGGCCACTCCCGGCCACCGCAGCCTTGACCTGCTGGGCTCCGGCGATCCTTCCGCCTCAGCCTTCCGAGTAGCCGGAATTACAGACATGTGCTACCATGCCCAGCTGATTTTTTGATTTATTGTAGAGATGAGGTCTCACTGCCCAGGCGGGTCTCGAACCCGCGGGCTCAGGCAATCCACTCACCTCAGCTTCCCAAAGGCGCGGGATTACAGGCTGAGCCACCGAGCCCGGCTTTATTTTATTTTTATAGATTTAAAAAGTTAAATTTTTTTTTGAGTTGGAGTCTCACTCTGTCGCTCAGACTGGAGTGCAATGGCTGCTCCCGGCCACCGCAGCCTTGACCTGCTGGGCAGCCTCCCAAAGTGCTGGGATTACAGGCTGAGCCACCGAGCCCGGCCCTAAAATGTTAATGTATAAAGACAAAACAGTCAGGCTCTCCTGATGAATTTAAATTTGAAGTGGGTGTTAGTAGATGATATAAGTTTGTATATCAGTTTTATTACTCCAGTTTATTTATTTACTCTGTTTTTGGCTGCTTAGTCTTGAAAGTCTAATTTACAGATAGGGACAGTTTTTCTTGCAGTCTCCATATACATCTTAGCTCTGCTGATCTAGACTTATGAATGGGATTACTAGAAAGGAAATTTGAAATTTTATTTGGAGGAACCATTGCTTATTGATTTTTTTTTTCCTTTATTTTTAAAGATGTGGGATATAACTCAGGGTTAGGTATACACATACTCATTATGCAGGTACTCTTGTTGATGAGGTGTGCCCTTCCCTCCCCTGGCAGCTTCCCTCAACTGCCAATCCCACCCCCGCCTGCCCCTTGCAGTTTCCCTGCTACTGCTAATTCCTTTCTTATGCAAATTGTTAGGCCGGGCAAGCACAGAAAGTACTCCGAGAAGCAAGAAAGATTCCACTGAGAACAGTGCTGAGCAGTTACAGAGGCCTTAAATGGTAGGGAAAGGTGTCAAGAAAGAAAGATCATATAGTAACCACATTGAAAAGGAGTCAATTTGGTTATTGGAATTTGGCTATTGAAAAAACAATTTGAGCCGGGCTCGGTGGCTCAGCCTGTAATCCCGCGCCTTTGGGAGGCTGAGGTGAGTGGATTGCCTGAGCCCGCGGGGTTCGAGACCCGCCTGGGCAGCGAGACCTCATCTCTACAATAAATCAAAAAATCAGCCGGGTGTGGTAGCGCATGCCTGTAATTCTGGCTACTCGGAAGGCTGAGGCGGAAGGATCGCTGGAGCCCAGCAGGTCGAGGTTGCGGTGGCCGGGAGCGGCCAGTGCACTCCAGTCTAGGGGACAGAGTGAGACTCCAACTCAAAAAAAAAAAAAAAAAGTTATTGAAGTAAACCAAAGAGCTTTTGTTTATGTGGATTATATTTACCACAGAATTATAAATTAAAGCTAACATTAAAAAACATTTAATAATCATTAAAAAAAATTACATGTAGCATCAGTAATAGATTTTTTGTGCAAAATAGCTTTTCCAAATTAAAAAAAATGTGAGTGGCATTGTTTTACATTTAATGTCTGGTATAACAGACAGCTAGATACTCATATCTTATGCTTTTAATCTTTTGTGATTGACCAGGCTTGGTGACTCAGCCTGTAATCACAGCTTTTTGGGAGGCAGAGGCGAGTGATTGCCTGAGCCTGCAAGTTTGAGAGCATCCCGGGAAAGTTGGCAAAACAAAGTTGGCGAAACCAATAAATAAATAAAAATTAGCTAGCTGTGGTAGCCCATGCCTGTAGTTCTGTGTGCTTGGAAGGCTGAGGTGGAAGCATCGCCGGAGCCCAGCAGGTGGACACTGGGGTGGCCATGAGCATGCCACTGCACTCCAGCGTGAGTGACAGACATGAGATTCCAACTTAAAAAAAAAAAAAAAGAATCTTTTGTGATTAGTGTTTTGTGTTTTTTTTTGGTTGAAGGATGTGAAGAAAATCTGGCTTTACACAGATATTTAGTTGGAAAATAAACGTTTTGGCTTTTTTGTTTTTCTTTGTAGAGACAAGGTTTTCTGTTGCCTAGGTTAGTCTCCAACACCTGGCCTCAAGTGATCTTTCTGCCTTCATCCTGCTGGGATTACACATGGAGTGCATTGGCGCAATCATAGCTCACTCTAACCTTGAACTCCTGGCCTGAAGTGATCCTTCTACCATAGTTTCCTGAGTTCCTGGGATTACAGGCATGAGCCACCAATGCCATGTAGAAGTTGTGTGTTTTTGTTTTTTTTTTTTGAGTTGGAGTCTCACTCTTTCGCCCAGACTGGAGTGCAGTGGCCGCTCCTGGCCACCACAGCTTCGCCTGCTGGGCTCCGGCGATCCTTCTGCCTCAGCCTTCTGAGTAGCCGGAATTACAGGCACGCGCTACCACGCCCGGCTGATTTTTTTATTTATTGTACAGATGATGTCTCGCTGCCCAAGCGGGTCTCGAACCCGCGGGCTCAGGCAATCCACTCACCTCAGCCTCCCAAAGGCGCGGGATTACAGGCTGAGCCACCGAGCCTGGCAGAAGTTGTGTTTTAATTATCTTTTGAGGTAATTGTATGACTGTTTAACATAGCCACAACAGTTGTCAAGTAATAGTTTCTTTTTTTAAAATTTTTATTTAAAAATTGTGGGGTACAATTCAGGGTTAGATATACAAATATTAGTTGTGCAGGTACTCTTATTGATGAGGTATGCCTCCCCTTCCCCAGGCAGCTGTCAATCCCACCTCCCCACCCCCACCCCCACAGTTTCTCGCTACTTTCAAACCTTTTTTTTTTTTTTTTTTTTTTTTTTGAGTTGGAGTCTCACTCTGTCGCCCAGACTGGAGTGCAGTGGCACGCTTCCAGCCACTGCAGCCTTGCCCTGCTGGGCTCCGGTGATCCTTCCACCTCAGTCTTCAAGTAGCTGGAACCACAGGAGTGTACTACCACACCTGGCTAATTTTTTGATTTATTGTAGAGATGAGGTCTCGCCACGTTGCCCAGGCGGGTCTTGAACCCATGGGCTCAGGCAATTCACTCACCTCGGCCTCCTAAAGCGCGGGGTTACAGACTGAGCCACCGAGCCCGGCCTGGGTAATAATATTAGTGAAAGAGATATTTTAGATTAGGGGTTTCCAAACCCTAGGCCTCAGATCGGTACTGGTCCGTGGCCTTTTAGGAGCCCGGCCCCACAGCAGGAGGTAGGTGAGCAGAGTGCCACCTCCTGTCAGATGAGCATCAGCGTTAGATTCTCACAAACCCTTTCGTGAACTGCATGAGAGGGATCTAGGTTGTGTGCTCCTTATGAGAATCTAATGCCTGAGGATGCCCTCCCCCTTGTCTGTGGAAAAACTGTCTTTCACGAAACTCGTTCCTGATGCCAAAAAGGTTTGCGACTGTTGTTTTAGATCCTTGCTACTCAAAATGTCACAGCAGCAGCATGAAGCTGGCACTCATTAGAAATGCCCTATCTTACTGCCTACTTAATCAGAATCTGCAATTGGTTGCACATGATTCATATACGTACTAAGTTTGAGAAACACTGCTTTAGATTATTGAAACTATCTGAAGTGTGTGAGTATTTTGTCCAGCTTAGATTTTCTTTCAAATACCAGACTGCTTAGGTGTTCACGTTTCATAGAATCAGTAAGTGTTAATTGAAAAAGGAGAATTAACTGGCCAAGCATGGTGGATCACACCTGTAATCCCAGCACTTTGGGAGGCCAAAGTGAGAAGATTGCCTGAGCCCAGAGGTTTGAGACCAGCCTGGGCAATTTGGTGAAACTTTATCTCTACATTAAAAAGAAAAAGAAAAAGAAAAAAATAGCCAGGCGTGATGGTGCACACCTGTTGTTCCAGCTACTTGGAAGGCTGAGGCAGAAGGATTGCCTGAACCCAGCAGGTCGGGGCTGTGGAAGCTGTGACTGTGCCACTCACTGCCCTCTAGCCTGGGTGGCAGAGTGAGACTCTGCCTAAAAAAATAAAAGGAGAACTAACTGTGTGAAAAATTCTAATATGTGTGTGGTCTTAGAAAATACAACAAAATCAGGTTGATTGTCTCTAGGTCTGGTCATCTTGTTATGTAAATTAATATAGGAAGGATACTGTTTTTCCTTTTCTTTCCTTCTGTTTTCTTTTTTTGAGTAGGAGTCTCCCTCTCCAGTGCAGTGGCACCCTCACGGCTACCGCAGCTTCTACCTGCTAGGCTCAGGTGATCCTTCTGCCTCAGCCTTCTAGGTAGCTGGAACTACAGGCATGCACCATCATGCCTGGCTGAATTTTTGATTTGATTGTAGAGACAAGGTCTCACCACGTTTCCCAGACTGGTCTTGAACCCCCGGGCCCAGGCAATTCTCTTGCCTCCGTCTCCCAAAGTGCTGAGATTATAGGCGTGAGCCACCTCGCCTGTTAGGACACTGTTTTCTACAGGATCCATATCTAATTCAAGGTTCTGTCAAATCAGAAGTTACTGTAATTTGTTTCCTATATTGTCCTGTTGCATCAGGACTGTTGTCTTCATCAGTTTCAAGAGTGGAGAGAACCAGTGTTGGCTGGGTGGATGTGGGGCTTCAAAAGACAGACTGGAGGCTTGGGATTGGGTACTTCCTAGAAGTTGTAGGAGCATTATTAGAAGGGCTGTGAAGCAGAATTTCAGTTGACGTAGCTAAGATGGAGGAGGCTTTGTAGGTGGTGGGATGTCTTGAGTGTTCCAGGTAGGGGTACCTACCTGTCACCTTCTCTGCTGTTGTTTATTCAAAGCTTAGTCCCCAGTGGTAGACAGAGTTCATGTTCTCTTTTTGAATTGGAGTCTCACTCTGTCACCCACTCACAGCCACCACAGCCTCCACCTGCTTGGCTCAGGTGATCCTTCTGCCTCAGACTTCCAAATAGCTGGAACTACAGGCACCCGACACAGCGCCTGGCTAATTTTTTGATTTATTGTAGAGAGGTCTTGCCAAATTGCCCAGGCTTATCTGGAACCCATGGGCTTAGGCAGTCCTCTTACCTCTGCCTCGCAAAGTGCTGGGATTATAGGTATGAGCCACCTTGCCTGGCCTGAGTTCATGTTCTTAACATTTAGGCTAACGCTGTCTTTTTTAAGCTACAATTTATCAACTGGATTTATTTTAAGTAGACTTGGAAACATTATTATTATTATTTTAGTGTTTATTTATTTTTGAGACAGGGTATCACTGTGTTGCCTAGACTGATCTTGAACTTCTTGTACACTACCTTTTTTTTTTTTTTTGAGTTGGAGTCTCACTCTGTCGCCCAGACTGGAGTGCAGTGGCCGCTCCCGGCCACCACACCCTCGACCTGCTGGGCTCTGGCGATCCTTCCGCCTCAGCCTTCCGAGTAGCCGGAATTACAAGCGCACGCTACCACGCCCGGCTGATCTTTTGATTTATTGTAGAGATGAGGTCTCGCCTGCACAGGCGGATCTCGAACCCGCGGGCTCAGGCAATCCACTCACCTCAGCTTCCCAAAGGTGCGGGATTACAGGCTGAGCCACCAAGCCCGGCTTACACTATCTTTTTATGAGGAGGTGTGAAGTACTGTTTCAAGTGTATGATATGACACATGGATTGAATAAATGATGCTTAGTGTCCATGAATATTTTTGGACTTTTTAAAGAAGGTCCCCTCCTGTGGTAAAGGTAATAAGTAAAAGTACATTAAGAACTATGTAGAGAGATTCTGTAATGATAATTGGATGTCTCATAAGTATATGAGTCGTCTTGACCTTATTTTACTTTATCCAGTTAAAAAATTGGTTTTGTGCTGGGCTCGGTGGCTCAGCCTGTAATCCCGCGCCTTTGGGAGGCTGAGGTGAGTGGATTGCCTGAGCCCGCGGGTTCGAGACCCGCCTGGGCAGCGAGACCTCATCTCTACAATAAATCAAAAAATCAGCCGGGCGTGGTAGCACATGCCTGTAATTCCGGCTACTTGGAAGGCTGAGGCGGAAGGATCGCCGGAGCCCAGCAGGTCGAGGCTGCAGTGGCCGGGAGCGGCCACTGCACTCCAGTCTAGGCGATCGAGTGAGACTCCAACTCAAAAAAAAAAAAAAAAAAATTTGTTTTGTTTTCAACTAATTTTGAATTTTTTTAGGTACAGGTACATAGCTCAAATGATATAAAAGGGTTTATGCAGCAAAAGATACATGTTTCTCTTATCCTTCCCCCTACCCCCTGCCCTTGCAAACATCTACAGGGCTTTGTTTATCTTTCCAAAGAAGTCATGTCCTTAGAGGATAGCAATAGCTGTCTCCCTCCCCTGTTTGATGTATGTAGATGTTGTGTGGGTTTCACTTAACTATATATTGAATATTGTACCAATAGTTTACTGAGTCGTATTACTTTTCCTGAGATTGTTTATAAATTGGGTATGATTGGCTGTTCACTTAAATTTATTATCATTTGCCTTTGATGTTTAATTAGTATGGTTTATATAAGTATGTGTCTTACACTTAAGTGCTTTAAAAGTTATAAAGCGGACTGGGCTCGGTGGCTCAGCCTGTAATCCCGTGCCTTTGGGAGGCTGAGGTGAGAGGATTTCCTGAGCCCACGGGTTCGAGACCCACCTGGGCAGCAAGACCTCATCTCCACAATAAATCAAAAAACTAGCTGGACTTGGTAGCGGGCGCCTGTAGTTCCAGCTACTTGGAAGGCTGAGGCAGCGGCATTGCCGGAGCCCAGCAGGTTGAGGCTGCAGTGGCCGGGAGCGGCCACTGCACTCCAGTCTGGGCGACAGAGTGAGACTCCAACTCAAAAAAAAAAAAAAAGTTATAAAGCGAGGCCAGGTATGGCGGTTCATGCCTATAATCTCAGTACTTTGGGAGACTGAGGTGAGAAGATTGCCTGAGCTTACAGGTTCGAAACCAGCTTGGGCAACTTGGTGAGACCTCATTTCTACAATAAATCAAGAAAAATTAGACAGGCGTATGCCTGTGGTTCCGGCTACTTGGAAGGCTGAGGCTGAAGGATTGCCAGAGCTCAGCAGGTTGAGGCTGCAGTGATTGTGAGTGTGCCACTGCTCTTCTGCCTGGGTGACAGAGAGTCTCCAACTTAAAAAAAATTATAAAACCAATTGGTAAGGAAAATAGACAGTCGTTTCAGGGTTAAGGGTCTTATGGAACTTGAAATTTCTAGGTCTTAAATAAAATATTTGTATTTCTGTATAGGGAACCTACCATACCCCACAGTTTAGTCCTGCAACAAATAATATATGAACATTCAGATATGCAAGACCTGATTCACATCTGTGAGTTTTATAGAGATTACAAAGTTTTAGAATGAAGATTTAGAGTTGAAATTTAGAATCTATATTGACTGTATATGTATAGGTCGTGATCTGGATGACCTTAAATTTTAGAATATCCTTTAAAGGGAAGTCTGAGACATTTTTGATATCTGAAGCATCCTACAAAAACATTTTTCCATCAGATGTGGTAGCTTGTGCCTGTAATTCCAGCGCTTTGGGAGTCCGAGGTGGGAGGACTGCTTGAGCCCAGGATTTGGAGACCAATCTGGGCAACATAGTAACGAGACCTTGTCTTTACAAAAAGTACAAAAAATCAATCAGGTGTGGTGGTGTGCTTCTCTAGTTCCAGTTACTCAGGATTTCCTGAGCCCAGGAGAGTGAGGCTGCAGTGAGTTGTTCGTGCAGCTGTATTACAGCCTGGGCGACAGAGAGAGACCCCAATTCACAAAGAAAATAAAAAACAAAAACATTTTTCCTTTAAAAAATGGTTTTTACATTTGATGTTAGACACAAATCATTACAAGACAATAAACGAACAATTCATGTTGTTAATTTTCTTAGGTATGAACAAATATGGTTGTATTGGTATGAAGGTTAATGTTCTTTTTTTTAGGAGGTATGTTTTATTTTTTATTTTTTTTTTGACTTGGAGTCTCACTCTGTTGCCCAGACTGGGCTCTGGCGATCCTTCCACCTCAGACTTCCAAATAGCTGGAACTACAGGCGCGCACTACCACGCCCGGTTGATTTTTTGATTTATTGTAGAGATGAGGACTTGCCTGCTAAGGCGGGTCTCGAACCCGCAGGCTCAGACAGTCCACTCACCTCAGCCTCCCAAGGCACGGGATTACAGGCTGAACCACCGAGTCCAGCTGTCTTCAGCTTTTAAATGATTTAGAAAAGCATTACAGATAGCAAATAGGCCAAAATATTGATTGCATTCAGTTTTAGATATACTCTGTGTGTTTGAAATATTACATAATAAAAACTTGGGGGAGGGAAGCATACCCCTTAAAAATTAATATAATTTTCACAATTTTTAGTATTTCTTAAATTGCAAGTGGGTACACAGCTTTTCATAGATTTAATTTGAAAACATTTCTCCTGTTGACTCTTCTGATTGAAACGACTTCCATGTAGCTTATCAACTGGGAAGATAATTAATTAAAAGATTTTCACTTAAATATAAAACTGAATTGGTTTTTTTTTTTTTTTTTTAGTAGAAGTCTCACTCTGTTGCCTGGACTGGAGTGCAGTGGCACACTTACGGCCACTGCGGCCTCAACCTGCTGGGCTCAGGTGATCCTTCCGCTTAGCCTCCCAAGTAGCTGGAACTACAGGCACATGCCACCATGCCCGACTGGTTTTTTGATTTATTGTAGAGACGAGGTTTTGCCACTTTTCCAGATTGATCTCGAACCCCTGGTCTCAGGCAACCTCTTGCCTCCTCCTCCCAAAACTGCGGAATTACAGGCATGAGACACTGTGCCAGGCTAAAGTGAATTGCTTTTGAAATGAAGGCAAAATTGTGGTATGTTTAATTAAGATATGAAATTTTGAGCATTCTGACAGCTAATAATAGGTACTGTTTTGGGGGAGGTGGTGGTCAGGGTTTCACTCTGGGGTCGGGCTCTCACTCTGTCTCCCAGGCAGGAGTGTAATAGCATGGTCATAGTTTACTGCAGCTTCCTCCTCCTGGGCTCAGGCAGTCCTTCTGCTTCAGCCTCTTGAGTAGCTGGGACTACAGGTCCATACCACCATGCCTGGCTAATTTTTTGATTTTTTATTTAGATTTAGAAATATTATTTAAAAGTAAACCTGAGAGAGAGAAAGAAAGAGAAGATTCACCTTCCCAAGGTGAGGGGGAGGGGACTAAAGCCATGAAGCATGGCAACAACAGAGTCTAACAAGGCAGTGGCCGATTTTTTCTTTTCTTTTTTTTTGGTCTTGCTATGTTGCTCAGGCTGGTCTTGAACTACTGAGGTGAAACCAATCCAGCCTTGGCCTTCCAAAGTGCTGGGATTACAGGTGTGAGCCACTGTACCTGGCTACTAATACGTACTTTTTTTGGTAAATAAAATAATTACAGGCCAGGCACAGTGACTCACCCAGAAAACGCAGCACTTTGGGAGGCTGAGGCGAGTGGATTGCCCCAGCCTGAGGGTTCGAGACCAGCCCAGGCAACTTGGTGAGACCTCATCTTTACAATAGATTTGAAAAAAAAAAAATAGCCAGGTGTGGTAGCATACATCTGTAGTTCTGGCTACTTGGAAGGTTACTTGGAAGGCTGATGTGGAAGAATTGTTGGAGCCTGGCAGGTCGATGCTGAGGTGGCTGTGAACGTGCTGCTGCACTCAAGCCTGGGCAATGGAGTAAGCCTCCAACTAAAAAGAAAAAAAAAATACTGATATGTTCTACTGTGTTTAGTAAATAAAATGAAAGAGATTGATTGGGTTTTTCTGGTTGGCTAGGGATTAGTTAAAAAATAAAATTTGAGGGCCAAGAAAATAACTTTTTATTTGGACTTTGGAATATCAGAGATTAATTGTCATTTTCTCTCTTTTGTGCTTTTTTTTTTTTTTTTCAGTTGGAGTCTCACTCCGTCGCCCAGACTGGAGTGCAGTGGCCGCTCCTGGCCGCTGCAGCCTTGACCTGCTGGGCGCCGGCGATCCTTCCGCCTAAATCTTCCAAGTAGCTAGAACTACAGGCGCGCGCTACCATGCCCGGCTAATTTCTTTTGTGTTTTGATTTTGAGGGGAAATACTGTAAAATTACCCAACTTTTTTTTGACATAAAAGCAGTTATAATCTCAGATTAGTGAATAGAAGAAAAGATACCAGGTCAACAAGTGATTTGTGGAACTGTAAAGATAATGCTTTGCTTGTGAATTATTTACAGCTGGAAACAGTTACTTTCTCGAGATGTGATAAGCTGTGCGTGTGGAATTTTTCTTAGAGTATAACATTAGGGAGTTCATGTCTGCCGAAAGTTGCTTAAATTATCCCATATCTGGTTTTGAGGCACAATCATGTTTCTGCCTTGATTAGTACTTTATTGCTAGCTAATTAATTTCAAAGTATTGTTGTTTTCTAATGGAGAATATAGTTACTGTATGCTTTGTTCATATGGAGTAGAATGTCAAGTGGTAATCTTAATTAAATATTTATAGATCATATTCATGTTAGTGAATTTCTAGGAATAACACAGCCTTTTTTCTTCTTTTGTAGCATAAGCAGTACTATAATGGATGTAGACAGCACAATTTCCAGTGGGCGTTCAACTCCAGCTATGATGAATGGACAAGGAAGCACTACTTCTTCAAGCAAAAATATTGCCTATAATTGTTGTTGGGACCAGTGCCAGGCTTGCTTCAACTCTAGCCCAGATCTGGCAGATCACATCCGTTCCATTCATGTAGATGGTCAGCGAGGAGGGGTTGGTTTTGTCATTTCTTTTTATCACTCCTTTTTTTCTTAGTTCTCTTAATTTATAATTACTAGTTAGACTTTTTTTCTAAAAGTAATTTGGGATTATTTTTACGCAGACTATTTTTTCAAATGATTTCCATTTACTAATTCTTACGTGCTTGATAGAGTCAAATGAAAATAGAGGATATTATGTGTTGGATTTTTGTTTGCTCTTAGATAGGTCCTTTTGAATAAATTAGACTTTAAAAAATAGAGTGAGCATATTATGAATGAATACAATATATTCCAAGGTTCTACTGTTTTGAGAACATTTAGAATTGGCACTGTCCTCAGTTTCCCTTGTTAGAGGGTCCTAAATTATTCCTGATCCTTAAATTGACTGGAGAGACTATTGGTATCAAGATTAGTATATGCACTTATTAAATGACAACCTGAACTCATTATCTGTAAGTGAGAATTGATCACCTTTCCCAGTTCTTGTCAGAGCTGATTTAGATAGAAAGTTTTGATTAGTCAGTATTGACCTATATCCTTTCAGGAATACATTTAATTGTGTCAGTTCATGTAACTTTTATTGGATAGTGAATAAAGAGCTAAGCAAATTTGGTGAGCCAAAGTAGTGGACCAAAATATTAATTTACACATTTTTTCAGCTTTACCTAGGTTTGTCTTGAATAGTTATCACACTTAGTCTGTTTTCCAGACATAGTACAGGTAACTGTAAATACAGGTAATTTATTAAGCCACATATCTCCTTTCAGTCTGCCATCACTTGAGGAACACATACTAAACGGGTTAAAATCATTATGGTTTAAGTGAGTGGGCCACTGTTTCCAAGGCGCTGTTGATATTTAGATCATAGTATTGATTTTCTTTTTTTTTTTTGAGTTGAAGTCTCACCCTGTTGCCCAGACTGGAGTGCAGTGGCCGCTCCCGGTCACCGCAGCCTCGACCAGCTGGACTCAGGCGATCCTTCCACCTCAGCCTTCCAAGTAGCTGGAACTACAGGCGCGCGTTATCATGCCCAGCTAATTTTTTATTTATTGTAGAGATGAGGTCTTGCCAAGTTGCCCAGGCGGGTCTCAAACCCGCGGGCACAGGCAATCCACTCATCTCAGCCTCCCCAAGCGAGGGATTACAGGCTGAGCCACCGAGCCCGGCTTTGATTTTCTTTTTAAGGCATGCAACCAAGTAAACATTTGTAACATTTTAACCAGTGGTGCTTTATTTCTTTTAAGAAATATCATTGACACAATATATTATATATTATGTCAGCAATCTTTTTTTTTTTTTTTTTTGAGCTGGAGTCTCACTGTCACCCAATCTAGAGTGCAGTGGCACATTCACAGCCACTACAGCCTTGACTTGCTGGGCTCAGGTGATCCTTCCACCTCAGTCTTCCAAGTAGCTGGGACCATAGGCATACGCCACCATGGCAGGCTAATTTTTTTTCTTGTGGTTTTTTTTTTTTGAGTTGGAGTCTCACTCTGTCACCCAGACTGGAGTGCAGTGGCCTCTCCTGGCCACCGCAGCCTTGACCTGCTGGGCTCCGGCGGTCCTTCTGCCTCAGCCTTCCAAGTAGCTGGAACTACAGGCGCGCGGTACCACACCCAGCTAATTTTTTGATTTATTGTGGAGATGAGATCTCGCCAAGTTGCCCAGGCGGGTCTCGAACCCGCGGGCTCAGGCAGTCCTCTCACCTCAACCTCCCAAAGTGCTGGGATTACAGGCTAAGCCACTGAGCCCGGCTAATTTTTTTTTTCTTTTAATTGTAGAGATGAGGTCTCACCAACTTCCCCAGGCTGGTCTGGAGCCCCTGGACTTAGGCAGTCCTCTTGCTTCTGCCTCCCAAAGTGCTGGGATTACATGAGCTGCCGCCCCCAGCAGCAATCTTTTGATTACTTGAACTTGATAAGTAAATATTTGTACATTTGTCTTCTTGTTATATTTAATATATATGATGTTTAGGTAACCAATAAAATATTATACTTCCATATGGTCTATTAATGAACTGTCCGTCATATTGTATTTTCAATATAAAACCCAGCTCAGTGGTTAGTCTGTTCTCCTTTACCATTCCTCTCCCCCTCCTCCATATATGTCAGATATTTGGTGTGAACTATCTTAGTAAGTTGGTTTTCTGGCTTTTATAGATCTGCCTTTTGTGAGCCAGTGCTTGATGTCACTTGGTGTGTATGTATCGCTTTTGAGCCATGGCATAATGCTTCTTTGTCACTTGATTTAGCAACTATATGTAGAATCATGAGCTATGTAGAAGATTGCTGGACTCTCCTACTAGATGTGGGAGAGGGAGAATTTCACATTTTTAAGTCTTGGAATCCTACAGATTGATTTGGCATGCAGTCTTATGAGAATGTTTTCAGCTTTTTGCAGATTTATAGAAAAATGCAGTTACAGACTGAACTTTCTAAACTAACTATGCCATGTAATCACTGCAGCTATATGTACCTTACTGGTATTACAGAACAAGTGTGAAATCTTGATATTTCTACCCTAGTACAATCTCATTGAAATAAAAATCTCCTCATGTTATTTCTTGACCCTTCATTCATATTATTTTATTATCAGTAATATTGCTGATTTTAAGATGAATAATATTTTGACCAAAGAAAGGAGTCCTGATTGTTGGAGGGCATTTGCTAAACTATAAATTTAAAGGATCAAAGAATGTAAAAAATTCATCTCATTTTTGTGTGTTCTGAATACTAAAATATGAATGAGAATTTGAAAACTTGGTATAACTATAAAAGACAAGAAGACTCTTGATCTGATTTTGTGCTTTAATGTAAAGTTGATGTTTTTTTGAGTAGTTGTGGATTAGAACGTTGGACTATTTTATTTTTCTGAGATTTACTGTAGAGGCAAGGTCTCGCCAAGTTCCCCAGGCGGGTCTCAAACCCGCGGACTCAGGCAATCCTCTCACCTCGGCCTCCCAAAGTGCCACTAAGCCCAGCTAGGTTTTTTTTTAATGGCCTTTTTGAATGAAGGTAATAAAAATACATTTTAGGCCAGGCTTGGTGGCTCAGCCTGTAATCCCGTGCTTTCGGAGGCCGAGGTGAGTGAATTGCCTGAACTCACGGGTTCGAGACCCGCCTGAGCAACTTGGTGATATCTCCTCTCTACAATAAATCAAAAAAGTTAGCCGGGCGTGGTAGCGTGCAACCCTGTAGTTCCAGCGACTGGGAAGGCTGAGGCGGAAGGATCCGGAGCCCAGCAGGTCGAGGCTGCGGTGGCCGGGAGCGTGCCACTGTACTCCAGTCTGGGTGAGAGTGAGACTCCAACTCAAAAAACAAAACATTTTAACCATTTGTGAGTGTACAGATCAGTAGCATTAAGTTCATTTATATTATTGTTTAATCATCATCACTATCCATCTCTAGAACTTTTTCATCATTCTAAGTTAAAATCTGTGTCCATTAAATAAACTTCCATAGCCGGGCTCGGTGGCTCAGCCTGTAATCCCGTGCCTTTGGGAGGCTGAGGTGAGTGGATTGCCTGAGCCCCCGCGGGTTCGAGACCCGCCTGGGCAGCGAGACCTCATCTCTACAATAAATCAAAAAATCAGCCGGGCGTGGTAGCACATGCCTGTAATTCTGGCTACTCGGATGACTGAAGTGAAAGGATTGCCGGAGCCCAGCAGTCGAGGCTGCGGTGGCCGGGAGTGGCCACTGTGCTCCAGTCTGGGCGACAGAGTGAGACTCCAACTCAAAAAAAAAAAAAAACTCTCATAATTTCCTTCTACCAGCTCCTGGTAACCAGAGTTCTACTTTCTGTCTCTGTGAATTTGACTATTCTGCGTACCTGATATAAGCAGAAAACGTGATATTGATGATATTGATGATCTAATTTTTTTAGATGTATAATTTTTTCTCCTACCCTCGAGTATTAAACTTATGGAGCAGAAACAGGTGATAACCCAAGAAGATTTTATGCTTCTAATTATTGAAAGATGACTGGAGCAGTAAATTACCAAGATCTAAATACTATATTAAGTTCCTGTTCTTTTTCTCACTCCATTACAATCATCATGAGAAAAACAGAAGCTTTATTTAACAACATAGAAACCCCCTCAACCCCCTTTAAGTTATTTATTTATTTATTTATTTATTTATTTATTTATTTATTTAAGTTGGAGTCTCACTCTGTCGCCCAGACTGGAGTGCAGTGGCCGCTCCTGGCCACCGCAGCCTCGACCTGCTGGGCTCCGGCGATCCTTCCGCCTCAGCCTTCCGAGTAGCCAGAATTACAGGCATGTGCTACCACGCCTGGCTGATTTTTTGATTTATTGTAGAGATGAGGTCTCGCTGTCCAGGCGGGTCTTGAACCCGCGGGCACAGGCAATCCACTACCTCAGCCTCCCAAAGGCGCGGGATTACAGGCTGAGCCACCGAGCCCGGCTTCCCAGGTATTTTCACATAACAAAAGTGGTTGGTCACATCTTTTTTTTTTCTTTTTAATTTTGAGTTGGAGTTTCACTTCGTCGCCCAGACTGGAATGCAGTGGCACGCTCCCGGCCACCGCAGCCTCGACCCGCTGGGCTCCGGCGATTCTTCTGCCTCAGCCTTCTGAGTAGCCAGAACTACAGGCGCACACTACCACACCTGGCTGATTTTTTTTTGATTTATTGTAGAGATGAGGTCTCACCAAGTTGCCCGGTGGGTCTCGAACTCGCGGGTTCTGGCAATCTACTCACCTCGGCCTCCCAAAGTGCTGGGATTACAGGCTGAGCCACGGAGCCCGGCCTGGTCACATCTTTCTACATCAAAATGAAATAAATCACTTAGGCGCCAATTTATTTATTTATTTTGAGTCAGGGTCTCACTCTTGCCCAGACTGGAATACAGTGGCATGATCACAGCTCACCACAGCTTCGACCTCCTGGGCTCAGGCAATCTCCCTGCCTCAGCCTCTTCAATAGCTGGAACTACAGGTGTGCGTCACTATGCCTAGTTAATTTTTTTATTTGTTATAAAGAGGAGGTCTTTTTCTGTTGCTGAGGCTAGTCTTGAACTCCTGGGCTCAAGTGATCCTTGACCTCCCAAATTGCTGTGATTAAGAATGTGAGCCTGACCTGTTAAACTGACCTGATAAACAACAAATTATGAATATTCTTTTTTAGAAAAACATCTTGAGAGTGCTTTCTTTTGCCTTTTGTTTTTTTTTTTTTGAGTTGGAGTCTAACTTGGTCACCCAGACTGGAGTGCAGTGGCCGCTCCCGGCCACTGCACCTCGATCTACTGGGCTCCGCCGATCCTTCTGCCTCAGCCTTCCAAGTTGCTGGAACTACAGGCGCACGCTACCTCACCCGGCTAATTTTTGATTTATTGTAGAGATGAAGTTGCCCGGATGGGTCTCGAACCCGTGAGCACAGGCAATCCACTCACCTTGGCCTTCCAAAGCACTGGGATTACAGACTGAGCCACCAAGCCCAGCCTTCTTTGACTTTAAGTAGAAAAATAATCAGTTTTCTTAGTGTTAACTATAAGTATATACTTCTGTGCATGACTAGTTTTCAAAGACTATACCCTGAGCTATCTTGCTAATCAAATTTCAAATCCTGGTGTTTTAAAAATATATATGTATCTAAGTCTTGGTAGGTGAGGGACTTTATCTTGTAGGATTTTAGTGGTTCGGTATAAGATCTATTAGTGTTCTTTATTTCTCAACTATTTCTCACATTAAAAACAATTTTTCGAAAGACATTTGTTGAGGATTCTTGATGTAGGATTTATTTTGTGTGTCATTTTAAGTTTCCTTTTTTTTTTTGATTTGGAGTCTTGCTCTGTGCAGTGGCACATTCGCGGCCACCGTAGCCTCAACCTGCTGAGCTCAGGTGATCCTTCCGCCTCAGCCTTTCGAGTAGCTGGAACCACAGGCAGTGCCACCACGCTTGGCTAATTTATTTTTTATTTTTTATTGTAGAGACGAGTTCTTGCCATGTTGCTGAGACTGGCCTTGAACCCCTGAGCTCAGGCAGTCCTTTTACCTCCACCTCCCAAAGTGCTGGGATTACAGGCTTGAGTCACCGTTCACTGCACCTGGCTAAGTTTACTTATTTATTTATTTTTTGAATTGGAGTCTCACTCTGACACCCAGGCTAGAGTGCAGTGGCACACTCACGGCCACCATAGCCTTGATCTGCTGGACTCAGATGATCCTTCAGCCTCAGTCTTCCAAGTAGCTGGAACTAAAAGCATGTGCCACCACGCCCAGCTAATTTTTTGATCTATAATAGAGATGAGTTGTTGCCAAGTTGCCCAGGCTGGTCTTGAACCCATGGGCTCAAGTAATCCTTTCATCTTGGCCTCCCAAAGTTCTGGGACTACAGGCTTGAGCCATTGCGCCTGGCCGGTCACATCTTTTGTAATAAATACGAAATATTATTATGATTTGAATTAAACTTAATTTAAAAAAGTTTTTTTAAAAAAAGAGACAGGGTTTCTTCCTCTGTTGTGTGGGCTGGAGTATAGTAGCGTGATCATAGCTTACTGCAGCAATGAGTCTCTGGGCTCTAGGGGTTCTCCCATCTCAGCCTCCTACTAAATAGCTGGGACTGCAGGCGTGGGCCACCACACCCAGTTCATCATAAAAATTTTTTTTGAGAGATAGAGTCTTGCTGTGTTGTCCAGGCTGGTCTTGAACGTTTGACCTCAAGCAATTCTCCCCACCATGGCCTTCCAAAGTCCTGGAATTACAGACAAGAGCCACCATGCGTGGCCAGGTTTAAATGTTTTATTAAATATTTTTATCCTTTGTTTTATTAAATATCTTTTAACAGAGGAAATTTAACATTTTAGTATTTTTAATGTGACTGAAAATAATAGGACAGAAAATTTAGTCATTTTTGAAATAGCAAAATAATCGGATCAGTCTTTTTTTTTTCTTATCTGTTTATATCTTGCATCTTATAAAAGATTGAAGTGAGTTTTTTTTCCTTAGACATTATTAGAACTTGAAGGTACCATGGAATCATTCATCTAACCTTTTCTGGACTTCTCCTTTTCTTTTTTACTTTAAAAAAAAAAGTGGGATGAAGTCTCAATATGTTGCTCAGGTCAGTCTTTTACTCTTCCACTCAAGCAATCCTACTTCAGCGCCCCCCACCCCCCCCAGCTATTATTATGGCTGTGCACCACTGTCCCTGACTTTTCTTTCTGACTTTAGGTAGCACTTTTTATATAAAAATCTTTCTGTATTATTTTAGTGCATGCGGGATCAATTACTCAGTTTAATTAGAATTTTATTTTTTATTTTATTTTTTTGAGTTGGGGTCCCACTTTGTTGTTCAGGTCACCACATCCTCAACCTGCTGGGCTCAAGGGATTCTTCTGCCTCAGACTTCCAAGTAGCTGGAACCACAGGCATGCACCACCACACCTGGCTAATTTTTTGAATTATTGTAGAGATGAGGTCTCGCCAAGTTGCCCAGGCTCGGCTTGAACCTATGGGCTCAGGCAGTCCTCTTGCCTCTGCTTCCCAAAGTGCTGGGATTACAGATATAAATCACCTTACCTGGCGTAGAATATTATTTTGACATACAGGTTATACTGTTTACCTGCTCTACATTTAGAATATAGTTGGCTGGTTTTAATTTAGGTAATGTCTGAATTTCTTTTTTTCTTTTTTTTGTTTTGAGTCAGAGTTTCACTCTGTTGCCCAGGCTGAAGTGCAGTGGCATGTTTACAACTACCACAGCCTCGACCTGCTGGGCTCAGACAATCCTTCTGCCTTAGCCTTCCAATTAGCTGGAACTACAGGTGTGTATCATCGTGCTAATTTTTTAATTTATTATAGAGACAAGGTCTTGCCAAGTTGCCCAAGCTAGTCTCAAACCCTTGGGCTCAGACATTCCTGTCTGCTTTGCCTCACAAAGTGCTGGGATTTGAATTTTTTTATCCATGCTTAGATTTCTATCAAGTTTTGTCACGTAAACTCTTCTGCAGTGGATTTTGCATTTGTTTACAGAAAAAGTTATGTCTACATCTTCTATTTTAGACCATTATAAATCTGAAGTTTTTTTGGCTTTGTGGTTTCTTTTCTTTTTCAATTTTTCTAGACAGTGTGGCAGAAAAATCTGATGACAATTATTTTGAGAGGGAACCTTCAGTGTCTAATATAAACCTAATTATTCTGTTGACCAATCATTCTGAGACTGTCATATTTTCTTAGCATTTTTGAGTTATCAAATGTGTGCTCATAGTATTTCTGATAAAGGAAATAGAGACTTAGATTATAAGTGAGTCTTTCAGGATTACATAGCTGCAAAGCAAAAGAGCTGGATAGAATTCAGGTCATTTTTTAAAAAAAGCTTTTATTCATTTAAGTCTTTCTTTTAAAATTTTATTATTTTTCTTTTCTTTTTTTTTTCTTTTGGTTTGAGTCAGGGTCTCTCACTCTGTCGCCCAGGCTGGAGTGCAGTGGCTTGCTCATGGCCACTGTAGCTGGACCTCAGGTGATCCTTCTGCCTCAGCCTTCCAAGTAGCTGGAACCACAGGCATGTGCCACCATGCCTGGCTTTTTTTTAAATTTTTTTAAATTTATTGTAGAGATGAGGTCTCGCCATGTTGCTCAGGCTGATATTGAACCCCTGAGCTCAGGCAATCCTCTCGCCTCCGCCTCCGCCTCCGAAAACACTGGGATTACAGATTTGAGCCACTGCACCTGGCTATTGTTATTTTTCTAGAGTAGCATCTCATGTCACTGAGGCTGAAGTATAGTGGCACGATTATAGCTCACTGCAGTCTCAAACTGTTAGGCTCAAGTCATCACTCTGCTTCAGCCTTCAGAGTACCTGAGACTGTAGGTATGCACCACTACGTCTAGCTTAGTTGAAAAAAATTTTTTTAGCCAGTCTTGGTGGCTCAACCTGTAATCCCACACCTTTGGGAGGCTGAGGTGAGTGGATTGCCTGAGCCCGCAGGTTCGAGACCCGCCTGGGCAGTGAGACCTCATCTCTGCAACAAATATATATAAAAAAAAAAAATCAGCCAGGCGTGGTAGCGCATGTCTGTAATTCCGGCTACTCGGAAGGCTGAGGCGGAAGGATCGCCAGAGCCCAGCAGGTCGAGGCTGTGGTGGCCGGGAGCGGCCACTGCACTCCAGTCGGGGCAACAGAGTGAGACTCCAAATCAAAAAAAGAAAAAAGAAAAAAATTTTTTTAAAAGTGGGGTCTCGCTATATTGCCTAGGTTCGCCTATAATGCCTGCCCTTTAGTGATCCGCCTAGGCTTCCTGAGTAGCTGGGATTACAGGAGTAAGCAAGCCACTTTACCGAGTAAATTTTCTATTTCTATTATGTCTAGTACAATCTAATATGACATAAGTCTTTTTGGTCATATTGGCCCATGCCTGTAATCCCAGCAGTTTCGGAGGCTGAGGCGATAGAATTGTTTGAGCCAAGGAGTTTGAGGCCTGCGTAACATAGCAAGACTGCATATCTATTAAGAAATTTAAAAATACTGCTGGGCATGGTGGCTCACACCTGTAATCCCACTACTTTAGTGGACTGAGGCAAGAGGATTGCCTGAGTCTAGGGGTTTGAGATCAGCCTGGGCAACTTGACGAGACCTCGTCTCTACAATAAATCAAAAAATTAGCTTGGCATGGTGGCATGCACCTGTAGTTCCAGCTACTTGGAAAACTGAGGCAGAAAGGATTACCTGAGTCCAGCAGGTCGAGGTTGCGGTGGCTGTGAGTGTGCTACTGCACTCTAGCCTGGGTGACAGAGTGAGACTCCAACTCGAAAAAAGAATGTTAAAAACAAAAGTTTCTGTATCATGAGAAACAGTACTGTGGACCTCTGTTTCCTGTTCTGATTAAGATAGCCAGACCGTAGTTCATTTTAAAGTAGGTTAGAAGAATCATGACAAATTATATGCTTGAATATATTCCTTCCAAATTTGGATTGAACTGAACCCTTTGGTGTTTGGATTTTCAGGATCACCTGGGGGGCAGTGGTGCATGCTCACGGCCACCACAGCCTTGACCTGCTGAGCCAGGCTATCTTTCCGCCTTAGCCTTCCAAGTAACTGGAACTACAAGGTGCATGCCACCACGCCCAGCTAATTTTTTGATTTATTGTAGAGATGAGGTCTCGTCAAGTTGCCCAGGCTGATCTCAAACCCCTAGACTACGTGCCATCAAGCCCAGCTAATTTTTTTTTTTTTTTTTTTTTATAATTGAGATGAGGTCTTACCAAGTTTCCCAGGCTGGTCTTGAACCTGTGGGCTTAGGCAGTCCTCTAACCTTGGCCTCCCAAAGTGCTGAGATTATAGGCATGCGTCACTGCGCCCGGCCAGGATGAACTTTTACAATGGGGGACATTTTTAGAAATAGAGTATAAAAATATTTTTCACATATCGTGCATTCAAAAGTCTTATGTTTGAAGAAGACTCTTTCGTCGGATTTTGGTTTACTTTTATCAGAAGTTCTTTCTAATACAGAATAGGAAAGGAAATTTTGCTTTTGAACAGTTTTGTAGGTGGTTTTCTTTTCTTTGTTGTTGTTGTGGGTCCTCACATCAAATTTAGGGCCGGTTTTTAATTTTTTTTAAATTAAAACTATCTTTGTGAAAGTTTAGTGTTATTTTCTCCCCCCAGAATTGTTCTTTAAATATTTCACCTCAGTATAGGTAAACACAGTTAGCCTATAGTAGACTATAGGTTTATTTGCACTTATTTCATTTGCTGTAAAATTTGTTAGGGTGAAGCTTTTAGTTTTTTGAATCTGAAGGTGTTGCTTTAATAGTGTTACTAGGCATTATTCCACGTAGCATCTAGACCATACTTGCTAATTAGAGTGCTGTATTTCATCTACTTTCAGGGTTTGCTGTTACCTCTGCAGTCATGTTTGATCATTGGGGGAAAAGAACTAGAAGTCAGAGGCTATTGTTCCTTCCAGACTTAGTGGTTGAGTAATAATTAGTTAGAGGCATTGTTGATCTGGAAGGGATTAAATCTTACCCTTTCTTTGATTTAAGAGTAATGCAGAGTAGGTGTCACTTAAAACTCTTTTTTTTTTTTTTTGAGTTGGAGTCTCAGTCTGTCGCCCAGACTGGAGTGCAGTGTCCGCTCCCGGCCACCGCAGCCTCGACCTGCTGGGCTCCGGCGATCCTTCCACCTTAGCCTTCCAAGTAGCCGGAATTACAGGCATGCGCTACCATGCCCGGCTGATTTTTTGACTTATAGAAATGAGGTCTCGCTGCCCAGGCGGGTTTCAAACCCGCGGGCTCAGGCAATCCACTCATCTCAGCCTCCCAAAGGCACGGGATTACAGGCTGAGCCACCGAGCCCAGCTAATCTTTTTTTTTTTTTATATTAGAAAATAGAGTTTATTTAGAATGTAAATTAGGGAGAGAGAGAAAGAGATGATTCACCTCCCCAAGGTAGGGGAGGGGAGCAAAACTTAAGAAGACATGGCCTGGACAGAGCTCAAAGAGGACATGACCACATTATAGCTTAGCAAGGCAGTGACTTTTAAAATTTTTTTTTTCTTTTTTGAGTTGGAAGTCTCATTCTGTTTCCCAGACTGGAGAGCAGTGGCAGGCTTGCAGCTACCGCAGCTTCGACCTGCTTGGCTCAGGCAATTCTTTCGCCTTAGCCTTTCAAGTAGTTGGAACTACAGGTACACGCCACCATACCCAGCTATTGATTGATTGATTGGTTGTAGAGATGAGGTCTTGCCAAATTGTCCAGGCTGGTCTCGAACCCCTGGGCTCAGGAAATCCTCTTGCCCCAGCCTCCCAAAGTGTTGGGATTATAGGCATGAGCATTAAGACGAAACAACGGAATTCTTCATTGTTACAAAAATTGGTAACAAGAATGACATTGTCCCAAATACTAACATTAAGGCACTTTTTATTTATGTGGTGTGACTTGTGAGATAACTTTAAACCAGTCTGTGATTATTGTTTATTACTTGGATTGAAAATTAAGACTGAGTTTAGTAATCTTGAATCAGGAAATTGATAGAAACACTGATTATTTCTATGTGAATATCAAATGAAATTAGTTAATTTCTATAGACTATAAGTATTGCCTTGTAATTTTGTTTCTTCTAGATTTACTTTATTTGCATTTTTTTGGTAGAGACAGTATCTTGCTGTTTTGCTTAGGCTGGTCTTGGACTCCTGTCTCAAAGGAATCCTGCTTCCTCAGCCTCCCAGAGTGCTGGGATAACAGGCATGAACCACCACACCTGACCGTTAAATATTTTAAAAAGTAACTATTAGCTCTGGGAACCTCAGACATCAATTTATATAAATAAATGTTAGGGTCAGGAGTTTTAAGTAAGAAGGAAGAAATGTTATGACTTCGTCTACTTAACTAAAAAATCTAGCAAATCTGTTTGGAATCAGAATGTCCCGTAATACTGTTTAGATAGTCATGTCAATTGCAAATGGTGGTATTGCCTCACTTGACAGACTTGTTTAACATAAAAAGGTTTTGTTTTTCAGTAAAAATTGTCCTGACTGATTTGTTTATAGAGTTTCGGGTTTTATATAGTCTCTTATTTTATTTATTTATTTATTTTTTGAGTTGGAGTCTCACTTTGTCTCCCGGATTAGAGTGCAGTGGCATGCTCCCGGCCACAGCAGCCTTGACCTGCTTGGCTCTGGTGATCCTTCCACCTCAGTTTTCCAAGTATCTGTAACTACAGGCGCATGCTGCCATGCCTGGCTCATTTTTTACTTATTGTAGAGACAGGTCTCTCCAAGTTGCCCGGGTGGGTCTCAAACCCCCAGGCTCAGGCAGTCCACTGGCCTCAGCCTCCCAAAGTGCTGGGATTACAGGTGTAAGCCACCATGCCTGGCCTAATAATTTAATTCTTATTCTTTGAAGTAAAAAAAATCAGTGTCTGTTAATTAAGTTATTGATCATTTTATTAATTTTGTTTGTTTATGCCTTTATATTTTCCTGATATTTAAAACTAATAGATATTCCTTTGTAGTAAATACAAAAATGTAAATAATGACTCATGATTCCAATTAATTAGGGATATACTTTTAATCTATTTCTTTCTCAGTAGTACCTTGTGACTGGTGTGTCAGTTTCTTATTGAAGGAGTGAACAGCAGCCTTAAGGTGGTAGGGTTAAAACTGTGCCTTATACTTGGACATTTAGAATGTTTAATGTAATAAGCATACATTACATGACTTGTCAATTGAAGACTTGCAATGTGTTCTTTTGAACTTACAGGAATCAAACTCTTTGTTGAGATAAGTGATGAAAACTAATATGGTTCTCTCTCTTTTTTTTTTAAACAGGTATTTGTTTGCTTATGGAAAGGTTGTAAAGTATATAACACTCCATCAACCAGTCAAAGTTGGTTACAGAGGCATATGCTGACACACAGTGGAGACAAACCTTTCAAGGTATGTTTTTTTTTAAACTTCAAGTTAAGCTGACATGTTTCTTAATAGGCGTATTTTTGCTTTTCTAAAATATTTTTAAAATAACCATTTGTTTTAACATTTCTGTAGATGCATGGGATTTTAAAAGTAGATGGAGGTTAAGATCATTAATCTAAATTTTTTCTATTTGGCCAACAAAAAGAGTCGCTGTTAGGTTAGGGTCTTGAAAATAGCTAGTGGGAGCTGGGTTTGGTGGCTTGTGCCTGTAGTTCCAGCTACTTGGAAGGCTGACATGGAATGATCTCCTGAACCCAGCAGTTCCAGACTGCGGTGGCCGTGAGTGTGCCACTGCACCTCCAGTCTGGAAGACAGAGTGGGACTCCAACTCAAGAAAAAAAAAAAGGAAAATAGCTAGTGGGGACAGACTAATGACTTGAAGTCATATTGGTTGGTGTTAACACCGTATGGTCTAATGTTTTTTCACAGTCAAAAGCTTCGGCCTTTTCATTAGTGATCAACATTGACTTTATATAAAATAAATGGTAGAACATTAAGAAATTGATTTCGGGGACGGGGAGACACCTCTTATCAACAAGGGTGCCTGAATGAAGCATATTTGTATACCTAACCCTTAACTGTACCCCACAATATCATAATAAAAAATACTGATTATATAAAAAAAAGAAACTGATTTCTTTCACTCATTTTTGAGGTCATACTACTGAACTTTGTTGTAAATCATTGTCAAATTAGATGTATTCTGGGAAATCTTTATAAAGATAAGTTTCTGTAAAAATTTTTCCATCTATTTTCTCTTCATTAAAAATTAAATAAAATATTTTCATTTCTGAATATGGAAAACATATACCACAGAGATTAAAAGTTTGTGTTTTAAGAATTTTGATAGGCCGGGCACGGTGGCTCAAGCCTATAATCCCAGCACTTTGAGAGGCTGAGGTGAGAGGATTGCCCGAGCTCACAGGTTCGAGACCACCCTGGGCAACTTGGTGAGACCTCATCTCTATAATAAATTTTTTAAAAATGAGCCGGGCATGGTGGTGCATGCCTATAGTTCTAGCTACTTGGAAGGCTGAGAAGGAAGAATCACTTGAGCCCAGCAGGTTGAGGCTGCGGTGGCTGTGAGTGTGCCACTGCACTCCAGCCTGGGCGACAGAGTGAGACTCCAAAAAAGACATACCTAGAGAATTGTTGCTCCTCCTCCTGTTTCCATATCTTCTCTTTTTCCCAAGTGTATACACTTCTGTTACTCATTTCTTGTGAATTCTTCTATTGTTGTTTTTTTTTTTGAGTTGGAGTCTTACTCTGTTGCTCAGACGGGACTGAAGTGCAGTGGCGTGCTTCTGGCCACTGCAGCCTCGACCTTCTGGGCTCCGGCAATCCTTCCGCCTCAGCCTTCCAAGTAGCTGGAACTACAGGTGCGCGCTACCACGCCCGACTAATTTTTGATTTATTGTGGAGATGAGGCCAAGTTGCTCGGGTGGGTCTCGAACTCACAGGCTCAGGAAATCCGCTCGTCTCAGCCTCCCAAAGTGCTGGGAATACAGACTGAGCCATGGAGCCCGGCCTTCGTCTACTATTTCTTTATGTAACTACAGGCAAGTAAATAATGTAGTGTTTTTCTTATTTCTTTCTTTCTTTACTTTTTTTTTTTGAGTTGTAATCTCACTCTATTTCCCAGGCTGGAGTGCAGTGGCATGCTTATTGCCAGTCCACTACCTGCTGAACTCAGGCAATCCTTCTGCCTCAGCCTTCCAAGTAGCTGGAACTATAGGTATACACCACCACTCCTGGCTAATTTTTTAGTTTATTGTAGAGACAGGGTCTTGCCAAGTTGCTCAGGCTGGTCTCGAACCCCTGGGCTCAGGCAGTCCTCTCGCCTTGGCCTCCCAAAGTGCTGGGATTATAGGCATGAACCACTGTGCCTGGCTTGCTTGCTTGCTTCCTTCCTTCCTTCCTTCCTTCCTTCCTTCCTTCCTTCCTTCCTTCCTTCCTTTCTTCCTTCCTTCCTTTTTCTTTCTCTTCCTTCCTTCCTTTCTTTCTTTCTTCCTTCTTTCCTTTCTTTCTTTCTTTCTTTCTTTCGTTCCTTTTCTTTCTTTTCTTTCTTTCTTGCAGTGGCACACTCACGGTCATTGCAACCTCAACTGACTGGGTTTGGGCAATCTTTCCATTTCAGCCTTCCAAGTAGCTGGAACTACAGGCGCATGCTACTATGCCTGGCTAATTTTTTGATTTATTTTAGAGATGAGGTCTCGCGATGTTGGTCAGGCTGGTCTTGAGCCCTCTGGCTCAGGCAATCCTCTCACCTCCACCTTCCAAAGTGTTGGGATTACAGGCATGAGCAATTGTGCCTGACTCTCTTCTTTTATTTTCCTCTTTTTTTTTTTGAGTTGGAGTCTCACTCTGTCGCCCAGACTGGAGTGCAGTGGCTGCTCCCGGCCACCGCAGCCTCAACCTGCTGGGCTCCGGCGATCCTTCCACCTCAGCCTTCCGAGTAGCCGGAATTACAGGCGCGTGCTGCCACGCCCGGCTGATTTTTTGATTTATTGTAGAGATGAGGTCTCACCAAGTTGCCCAGGCGGGTCTCGAACCTGTGGGCTCAGGCAGTCCACTCACCTTAGTCTCCCAAGACGCAGGATTACAGACTGAGCCACTGAGCCTGGCTTTTTTTTTTTTTTTTTTAAAGACAAGGTCTTGCTCTGCTACCTAGGCTGGAATGAAGTGACATAATCATGGCTTATTGCAGACTCAACCTTTTGGGCTCCAGCTTCCATCCCAGCCTCTTGAGTAGCATAGCTGGGACTATAGGCATAAGCAACTACACTTGGCCAATTAGAAGAATGTTTTTTTGTTGGGATGGGGTCTCACTTTTGCCCAGGCTGCTCTCAAATTCCTGGGCTCAAGCATTCCTCCTGCCTTTGCCTCCCAAAGTGCTGGGATTGCTGAGCCACTGTGCCCAATATTTTTTTCACTCAGTATTGGTGAGATTTGTCCAAATTGTTGTATGTGCCAACCGGTTTTGAAAATTGTATAGTATTCCATTATACAATAAATTATCTTGCTATTAGCATTTGTCTTGTTTCCAGTCCTTGGCTACTATTAACCAGGGTGTCCTGTGGACATTATTCCACATGTCTTCTTATTACACATATATACTCTTTTCCTCTTGGCTATATAATAATGTAGTATTGTCAGTCCTTATATATAATATATATTTTTTTTGTTTTTTTTTCTCTTTTTCTCCTGTTTCTTTTGAATCAGTTCACTGTGTTGCTCAGGCTATAGTGCAGTGGCATGCTCATGGCTACTGCAGCCTCAGCCTGCTTGGCTCAGGCTATCCTAAGTAGCTGGAACTACAGGTGTGTGCCACCACAGTAGGCTAATTTTTTTTTTTTTTGGTAGAGATGAGATTTCTCCAGGCTGGTCTCAAACCCCTGGACTCAGGCAGTTCTCTTGTCTCGGCCTCCCAAAGTGCTGGGATTACAGGCATGAGCCACCGCACCTGGCTAAATTTAAGATAATTTTAAAAATACCAATATCTCTGACTAGTGGGCTTGGAATATTTAGAAAAAAATGTTAACCGGGCTTGGTGGCTCAGCCTGTAATCCCGTGCCTTTGGGAGGCTGAGGTGAGTGGATTGCCTGAGCCCACAGGTTCGAGACCTGCCTGGGCAGTGAGACCTCATCTCTACAATAAATTAAAAAAAAATCAACTGGGCGTGGTAGCACATGCCTGTAATTCCGGCTACTTGGAAGGCTGAGGCAGAAGGATCACTGGAGCCCAGCAGGTTGAGGCTGCGGTGGCCGGGAGCGGCCACTGCACTCCAGTCTGGGCGACAGACTGAGACTCCAACTCAAAAAAAAAAAAAGTTAAAGCAATTGGTTGCAAAATGTTTCTCATGTTAACTGTTATAGTATTGTGTGATTCACAAGGTAAAGTAAGGGTCAGAAATAACCATGACAGTCATGGCTTGAATGATGCGTCTCCATTGTTTGCACAGTGCATGCATATTTTATTACATGTTTTAACTACTCTATTTCTTACAATTATTTGAGTTCATTATTATTGCTACCCTCACTTTATAGATAAGTAAACTGAGATAAGAGACTAAATATTTTTTTAGGGTCATGACCAGTTAGTGACAAATTTCATAATTTAGAGACAGCGTGAATCTGGGACTCTTATTTTATTCACCTTATCTTATTTCATCTTATCATTTTGATTTGAGTCTCACTCTTTTCCCCAGACCTCAGTGCAGTGGCATGATCTCATCTACTACAGCCTTGACTTACTGGGCTTAGGCAATCCTTCTACCTCAGCTTTCTAAATATCTGGTACTATAGGCACACGCCACCACAGCTGGCTAATTTTTTTTTTTTGGCTTATCATAGAGATGAGGTCTTGGCATGTTGCCCAGACAAGTCTCAGACTCCTGAGTTCAGGCAGTCCTTTTGTTGCTTCAGCCCCTCAAAGTACTGAGATAACAGACATAAATCTCCTTGCCTGATGGAATCCAGAGGTTTTTTTTTTTGGTTTTTTTTTGAGTTGGAGTCTCACTCTGTTGCCCAGACTGGAGTGCAGTGGTCGCTCCCGGCCACCGTAGCCTCGACCTGCTAGGCTACGGCGATCCTTCCGCCTCAGCCTTCTAAGTAGCTGGAACTACAGGTGCGCGCTACCACGCCCGGGCAATTTTTGATTTATTGTAGAGATGAGGTCTTGCCAAGTTGCCCAGGCGGGTCTCCAACCCGCGGGCTCAGGCAATCCACTCACCTCAGCCTCCCAAAGGTGTGGGATTACAGGCTGAGCCACCGAACCCGGAGGAATCCAGAGTTTTTAATCATGTTATTATGGTGTATTCTCAAAATGAAGAAATTAGCATTTCTGTATGAGATTTTTTTGTCTCTCAGATTACCTGCTAATCTGCTGTGAAACTGAGGATCTGTGTTTCAGTAGCCTCTTGTAGACTTTCCTAGCACTTCTGTGAATATGAGACTATCTAAGCTTTAATCAAGACACTTTTAGAATCGCTTCATCTGAGTAAATCTGTTTGAAAAAATAAAACCTCACTCATTTCATATTTCAAACTTGAGAATAGCTACTTGACCACAGTTTGGGAGAGAGAGCATTTCAAACAGTCAACGTCCATCAACTTGTTTCTTTTTCATCAGTACCCCGTATATACTGGCTTAAATTCAGTGATCACTGATATATTTATGAGTGGGACATTTACTCTTTTCGATCTAAATGCTACTAGGGCCTCTTCTTTGCTGTCTTGAAGGAACATAATGACTCCAAGAGCCTACTGGGTTACTTTACAGATATTTTTGGGTGGAGTCATAAAATCCCTCTGAATTTAAACTAGAGGGCTTGAATCTGAACTTTTATTGTCATCTCTGCCTTAGTTGTAGTGAAGTAGTTCTAATATTTGAAATGTGGAGTTTTTAAACAGATTTAACTAAATCTTTTAAAAATACTAAACCAATACTAAACTGGGAACCCATTGGCAAAGGGTTGATAACTTTAAAAATAATAAAGTAAGTAAAATAAATATTGTTTTGCTTATTCTATGGTCTGATAGAAATATATGTGACCCACATATGCCATTTTGTCCTAGTACTGTCGGGCACGGTGGCTCATGCCTGTAATCCCCGCAGTTTGGGAGGTGGAGGTGAGAGGATTGCCTGACCTGAACCCAGGGGTTCGAGACTAGCCCGGGCAACTTGATGAGATCTCGTCTCTATGGTAAATCAAAAATTAGCTGAATGTGGTAGTGGTGCATGCCTGTAGTTCTAGCTACTTGGAAGGCTGGGGCAGAAGTATCACCTGAGCCCAGCAAGTCAAGGCTGTGGTGGCTGTGAGCGTGCCACTGCATTCCAGCCAAGATGACAGAGTGGAGCTCCAACTCAAAATAAGTAAATAAAAAAAATTTTTCTTTAAGTTCTAGAACCACAATAAAATAATTAAAAAGGAAACAAGTGAAAATAATTTAAATAGTATTTTTGATTTAACCTAACATTATTTCAACAGTTTATCAATATAGAAAATGAATACAATGTACGTTCCAAATCGTGGTGTGTATTTTACCCTTAGAGCATATCTGAATTCAGACTAGTCATATTTCAGATGCTGACAAGTTATATGTGTCTAATGAATATACAAGGGGAGACTCTTCCCCCCCCCCCGCCAAAAAAACCAGAATTATTTGGAGGACGAACCTCTTCTACGCTTGGAATTTGTTCCTCTGGATGAAATAATCAAAGTTTATATCTGGAAGTTTTGAGAAGGTCACATCACGATTTACAGAAGAAACTTCTGCGTTGTAGCAAGCAGGTGACTGGTTCTTCTACCATGACAATGCACCTGCCCACATTATGCTGAGTTTCAGCAGTTTTTGGCCAGAAAATGGCATAACCCTCATACCCTGCCTTCCCTATTCACCCGCTTTCACACCGAGTGACTGTTTTTTTGTTTCCCCGGGTGAAAAAAGTCCTTAGCCGGGTGCAGTGGCTCAAGCCTGTAATCTCAACACTTTGGGAGGCCGTGGCAAGAGAATTGCCTGAGTTCAGGGGTTCGAGACCAACCTGGGCAATTTGGTGAGACCTCCTCTCTACAATAAAGCAAATGAGTAAGCTGGGCATGGTAGCGGGCGCCTGTAGTTCCAGCTACTACTTAGAAGGCTGAGGTGGAAGGATCGCTTGAGCCCAGCAGGTCGAGGCTGCGGTGGCTGTGTGTGTGCCACTGTCCTCCGGCCTGGGCAAAAGAGTAAGACTCTGACTCAGAAAAAAAAAAGAGAAAAATCCTCAAAGGGAAACATTTTGCCAGTGTAGAAGAGGTGGAACAAAAAATGGCAGAAGCACTAAAAGACATCAAAATTGAAAAGTTCAAAAATTGACTTTGAGCAGTATAAAAAGCATCTTGGTAGGTATAGTACATTAAATGGAGAGTACTTTGAAGGTGACTAAAGTTTAAACATGTAAGAATAAATATATAATTTTTTATAAATTCTGGTTTTTTTTTTCAGTCCCCCTTATATATATTGGATAGTCCAAAACTTACCCATTAGGATAACTAATAGCACTCTCAATCAAGATGTTAAGCAACTTACCTATATTTTGGTTTTGCAAGTAGAGTCACATACCCAAGTTGTTCCAAACATACTTAAGTTTTTTAGTAGCTAAATTGAGTATCAGGTTTTAAATGAAAAGTTTCATTATCTAGCTGGGGGCAATGGTTCATGTCTGTAATCCCAGTACTTTGGGAGACTGAGGCAAGAGGATTGCCTGAGCCCAGGGGATTGAGATCAGCCGGGGCAACTTGGAAGACTTCATCTTTATTATAATAAATCAAGGAAAATTAGCCGGGCGTGGTGGCACATGCCTGTAGTACCAGCCACTTGGAAGGCTGTGGCGGAAGGATTGCCTTAGCCCAGTGGGCTGATGAGGCTATGGTAGCTGTGAGCTGCCATTGCAGTCTAGCCTGGACGACAGATTCCTACTCATAAATAGGTAAACAAACAACCAAATAAAAAGTGTTCAGTTGCAGTATATGGCTAGTAGCTCCTGTAATGGACAGTGTAGTTGTGTGGTAATATGGCACTCCATAGAAGAGATGGTGGCTTTAAAAAGTGTTATTTTTTCTTGATATTCCAAATATGTGAGCCTAAGAATATAATAACTGTTAGATGCTGAACTTCTTATGGTCAGAATCTATAGCTGTACATTCTTGATGCAGGCTATTTGAGGACCACATAATTCATAGGGTTGTTGTAAGAACTAAATGAATATTAATTTCAGAGCAATGGATATGGTAATTGACTTTCTTCTTCTGAGTTTCCAATAGCATGCTGTGCCTTAATTAGCCCTTACTGCATTCTTTTGAAGTTACTGCTTTGCTTTTATTTATTTTTGAGTCAGTGTCTCACTCTGTTACCCAGAGTGCAGTGGTACAATAATGGCGTACCACAGCCTTGAACTCTTGGGCTTAGGCCTCCTAAGTATTTGGGACTATGGACGTGCATCACCATGCCTAGCTAACTTTTTCTGATTTTTTTTAAAGAAGATGTCTTGCTTGTCGCCCAGATGGGTCTTAAACGCCTAGCCTCATACGATCCTCCTGCCTCGGCCTCCCAAAGTTTTAGACTTACAGGCCTGAGCCACTGTGCCTGCCTGAAGTTACCGCTTTTTATGTATGTCTTGCTGAACACATAGAAGCTCTTTCAGTACAGAAACTGTATCTTACCCTTCCTTACACTTTTAGCATCTTATATAGTACTGGATATAGATAAGTATTTGAACTAAAATCTTGAACCTTTTTTTTTTAACTTAGTATGCACCTAGAGTCAGTAAAGATTTTTTAGTAGCAATGCTGAGGGCCATTAAAAATCCCCCAAATGTTTCTTGTATGTCAAATTGAAGAGAATGATTATTAATGATACTATATAAGGGACTTTTATGATTTTTTGATTCTTCTAATATTTTTAGAAGTGTTTATGATTTTCAAGATGACCCTGGGGATATAAATATTCATAAACATCCTCCCACGTTTTCAAAGCATATGGAAAGTATGAGTTTGGCTAAGTATCTAGAAAGTGTGAGCACAGCCTCAGAAGGAAAATTAGCTCTTATCTACTTGGCATATTTAGAGAGACTTTATGAAGAAAGTTAAGGTTTTTACTAATAGAGGGTTGTGTTGTGTTTTAGAAGTTTAAAATGGTAGAAGTACCTGGATTGAAAGAGTCTAGAGGTATGTAGGTTTTGTGTTTTTTTTTGTTTGTTTGGTTTTAGTTTTGTTTTTGCTTTTTTTTTAGTAGGATTCTTACTCTGTCTTCCAGGCCGTAGTGCAGTAACACAGTTACTGCTTACTGCAGCCTTGACCCTCTGAGCTCAGGCCATCCTTCCACCTCAGCCTTCTGATTAGCTGGGACTACAGTTGCATGCCACCATGCCTGGCTAAGTTTTGTATTTTGTGTAGAGACTAGGTTTCTCTATGTTGCCTAGGTACTTCCAGGCTCAAGTGATCCTCCTCTCTTGGTCTCCCAGAGTGCTGGGATTACAGACATGGGCCATTGTACCTGGTCTAAATTTTTTTAATGGTGTTATCTAGGTAAACTCTAATACAAGATGAACCACTTAAGACCCCAAAACACCCGGAATCTATTTATTTTAAAACTGTTTTATACTTCAGTCACCTTCAAAGTACTCTACATTTGATTCACTTTACTTATCAAGACAAAATGTTTTCTTTGAGGACTTTTTTCATCTGGAGAAACAAAAGAAAGTTGCTTGGGGTAAGATTAGGTAAACAGGGATGGTGGGGCATGGGAGTCATGCTGTTTTTGGTCAAAAACTGCTGAACATTCAGCATGTTGTGGGCAGGTACACTAGTAAATCACCCGCCATGAAATAGGCAAATGTGTTGAAAGACTTAAAAAAATTTTTTTTTCACTGAAGCCAAATGCAACCATACACCACAGTGCTTAGCTAGTACACTGATGCTGATAGGTTCCTAGAGCACTTACCTAGCAGGGGAAGCCTCTACTACAAGGGGCCCACCCTCCAAAAAATTACTCCATTTTTTGGAAGGGTTACCCTGGTGCCCAGGCTGGAGTGCAGTGGCATGATCATGGCTACTGCAGCATCGACCTGCTGGGTCTAGGCGATCCTTTCACATCAGCCCTCCAAGTAGCTGGTACTACAGACATGTGCCACCATGCCCAGCTAATTTTTTTTTTTCTTGCCATATTGCCCAGGCTAGTCTTCAACTCTTGGGATCAGGCAATTCTCTTCCCTCAGCCTCTCAAAGTGCTGGGATTATAGGCATGAGCCACTGCGCCTCTCCGAATGAATTCTTTTTTTTTTTTGAGTTGGAGTTTCACTCTGTTGCCCAGACTGGAGTGCAGTGGCCGCTCCTGGCTACTGCAGCCTCAACTCACTGGGCTCCGGCGATCCTTCCACCTCAGCCTTCCGAGTAGCTGGAATTACAGGCACGCGCTACCATGCCCGACTGATTTTTTTTTTTTTTTTTAATTGTAGAGATGAGGTCTTGCCAAGTTGCCCAGGTGGGTCTCTACCGGTGGACTCAGGCAATCCACTCACCTCAGCCTCCTAAAGCACGGGATTGCAGGCTGAGCCACCAAGCCCGGCTCCGAACGAATATTAAAGTTCTTTAATTCATGGTTAGAATAGCACAGGTGACTTGGGTAGTTAATCTTACCCGCCTCCCCCCCCCCCCCCCCCCCCCCGCTGTTTTTTTTTTTTTTTGAAGAGACAAGCTTGCTGTGTGGCCCAGGCTGTAGTGCAGTGGTGTGTTCATGACTTACTGCAGCCTCGACCTACTGGGCTTAAGCGATCCTACCTCCTAAGCCTTTCAAGTAACTGGGACTGTAGACACTACTCTATGTGCCCAGCTCTTTCTTATCTTTTTTTTTTTTTTTTTTTTTTTTTTAGTGGAGACTGAGTCTCACTATGTTAACCAGGCTGATCTGAAACTCCTGGCCTCAAATAGTCCTTCCACTTTGGCCTCCCAGAGTGCTGGGGTTACAGGCATGAGCTGCTGTACCAGGCCCCTTTTGCTATTTTAATTTTGCAAGTACAGGATGCTAAGGAGGCAGTATTAGGCTGGGTGTGGTAGCTCACGCCTATATTCCCAGCACTTTGGGAGACCTAGTTGAGAGGAGTGTCTGAGCTCAGGGGTTTGAGACCAGCCTGGGCAACTTGGTGAGACTTCGTCTCTACAATAAATCAAAAAATTAGCCGGGGCATGGTGGCGCATGCCTGTGGTTCCAGCTACCTGGCAGGCTGAGGCGGAGGGATCGCCTGAGCCCAGCAGCTTGAGGCTGTGGTGGCCATGAGCGTGCCACTGCAGTCCAACCTGGGTGATAGAGATTCCAACTCAAAAAAAAAGAGGCAGAATTTAATGAAATGTGTAGAGGTCTAAGAAGACCAACACTGAGCATGTCTGCTCCAAGAGTGAGACTAGATCTAATAGTTTAATCTATAAGAAAATTCTTTTAAAAGTAACTTTTAAACTTTTTTTCTACCATAGAATATTAGGGAGGCTGCTGAAGGTTTTGATGTATCATATATATCATAGGATAAAACTATTTTAAAAATCTAAGGATCCTAGTAATTGTTAAGATATGTAATTCCTTGTTGTGAAAACAACTTATTGTTTCTGTTATGGAAGTGGTTAATTCAAAATCAGATTTTTTCTCCCTTCTTTTTTTGAGTTGGAGTTTCATTCTGTTGTCCAAGTTGGAGTGCAGTGCCACCACACAGCCACTGTAGCCTCTACCTGCTGGGCTCAAGCAAATCTTCTGCCTCCACCTTTCAAGTAGTTGAAACTACAGGTGTGCCACCACACCCAGTTAATTTTTTGATTTATTGTAGAGATAAAGTCTTCCCAAGTTGCCCAGGCTGGTCTCGAACCCCTGGGCTCAGATGATCTTCTTGCCTCGGCCTCCCAAAGTGCTGGGATAACAGGCATCAGCCACCGCATCTGGCCAAAACCAGATTTTTCTGGGACAGGGATCTCACTATTTTTGTTTTGCATCTATTGGAAAGACTAGTAAACTGAGGAGCCATGAAACTTGTTTTACTTTTCCGCTTTGCCACTGCCTAATGTGTGTTATCTTGGGCAACTTTATTTATAAAATGAAAGTGCTATGCTAGTCCCCACGCTTCCTTTCTGGAATTAGTTCTGTTGCATTACTTAATTACTTCTGAAAATATTCACTCATTCATATTCTTCTACACAGCATCTTTGATGTTCTTTTTCTCTTACTTATATTTAGTGTGTTGTTGGTGGTTGCAATGCCAGCTTTGCTTCTCAGGGAGGGCTAGCTCGCCATGTGCCCACACACTTCAGCCAGCAGAACTCTTCAAAAGTTTCTAGCCAGCCAAAGGCCAAAGAAGAATCTCCTTCTAAAGCTGGAATGAACAAAAGGAGGAAATTAAAGAACAAAAGACGACGCTCATTACGTAAGTGTTTCACTTAAAAAATCTGTATGCATTAGATGGTTTTTAAAAATATCTTTAATATCTTGGGCTTTCATGAAAATCCAGGTTTTACTGTACTTCAATTTTGCTTATCTATTTCTGTTAAAAGTAATAAACAGCATACATGCCTGTCAGTGTGAGAATTCAGTGGCATATGTTTGTGGCCTTCAAATTACAAACAAATTAGATTTTGGAGGCTATTCTGACTCTGTTCTAAATTAAGAAAATTTAAAATGTGACAGTGGTATTTCTAGAAATATCTTAGAAATTTTGAAAATGTTAAAAAAAAAATCAAGTAGTAGTTATCTGTCTCCTTCAAAGTTGTTTGTGTGAATAGCAAAGGAATTTATTTGAATGTCATGTGCATCTCAGTACCTACAGTCTTTTGTAACATGTATGTACAATGGCTGTGTGTTTAATGACCAGATTATGAGATATATTCTTGAGGTTTAAAATAGAAAATAAAATAATTCGATAATAAGAATAAGGCTTGTATTGGGGACAGGGATTTACTTTGAAGCCTCAGAGCCTAGCATAGTTCCTGGTTCTTTGTGTCAATTCGTTAATTATCTCCTGAATGAAGATATTTGAATGAGTAAGTGAATGAATGAAGTTGTCATTGAAAAGGAGCCTACTGCAAGGATGAACTAGAAAGAAAAAAAAAAAAGGCTGATATTTTATGCTTTCTCTTAGGATTTGTTTAGTGTAGAAGAGACTCCAGACACTAATCCAGTCTGTCAAGGTAGTCCCTAAAACACTGAAACTATTTCATTATTACAGAGCTATAGTAGACAAAGTGAACAAACCACAAATGAAAAATAAGCTTTCCTAAACTCTAAGTTTCTTTTTGTTGAAATCAACATGTTTATTTTTCATCAAAGCTGGCTGTTGGATTTAGGTCATGGTTCTTTATTTTGTTTTTAAACCTCCCTTTATACTAATAGAAATAACACCCTGGTTGTTTTATTTAAGTGTTTGAATAACTTGCAGTTTCACACAAAATATATATTATGATACTCAAAACCAAGGGTAACTTTCCCACTTGTTTCCCCTAACTGCATCATTATTTTGGTCTCATTGGATACACAGTAGATACACTTTTAAATTTCCTGACCATTTCATATTATATACTTGGTGATACGTATTCACTAGTGATATTTGCTAGTGAGACAGGCTGTGTAGGGAAAGTTGGGGAAGCGAGGTGGTATGTGAGTAAACAAACCTTTTTGTTACCTATTTTATTGGATAGAATGGTGAGAACCCTAAATTTAGTACTTTATGAACTTTAAAGGATTCAAGGCTTTTTGATGCGTGGAGCCACTGTTAAGACATTGCTGTGGTTTGAATTGGCATGGCTGCAGCTGTTGCAATTCATTCTTCTTTAAAAATATACATATCTAGGGCTGGACACGGTGGCTCAAGCCTATAATCCCAGCACTTTGGGAGGCGGAAGCGAGAGGATTGCTTGAGCCTGGCAGGCCGAGGCTGCGGTGACTGTGAGCAGCATGACACTGCACTCCAGCCTGGGTGACAGGAGCGAGACTGACTAAAAAAAATCTATAGTAGTGTACGAAAACGATCACTTTGCTAATATCTTATGTAATTCAAGATCATTACTAGGTAAAAAATACCTTGTAAGTAGTAGAACTGGAGCATGAGTAATTTTCTGTTCGATAACATTTTAAAAAATCGTTAAAGGGTTTTTTTGACAACTTCAAAGAAAAGTGGAAAGAATAGTACAGTGAACCCTTGTAATGCTTTTCACTTAGAGGTTTACCCGTGTGCAACATTGGCTTTATTGTCCTACATATGTATACTTTTTTTTGGTCTTGAATCCAAAATACTTGTGAATGCATCTCCTAGAATAAAGATATTTTTCTACATAGCCGCAACACCATTATTCTATCTAAGGGAAAAAAAATTACATAGTATGGATGATTTTGAACCACAGGAAAACAGAGTTTCTATTTTTGTGGTTTCTAAATTTTTGTTAAATTAAATATTTAATCAGTTAAAAACACAGTCTTACATAAGTAACTTATACATTGTATACACAGGTGTGTGCTTCCATTCCTAGCTTATTTTTCATTACTAATGTACTTTGTAAAATGGTTGATTGCCAAGGAGGAATGTTGAAAAAAGACAAGGTGAAAAACTAAACAAGTGATAATGTTTTCTTCCCTTACTCTAATGGATCGTAACACAATCTGCTTTGGAGACTACTGTTATAATTTGGGGTGTTTTTGTTTTTGAGTCAGGGTCTCACTCTGCCCAAACTGGAGTATAGTGATATACTCATGGCTCACTGCAGCCTCGACCTCTTGGGCTTAGGCAGTCCTTCTGCCTTATTCTCCCAAGTAGCAGGGACTACAGGCACCATGTCACTATGGCTAATTTTTGTATTTTTTTGTAGAGACGAGGCCTCATGTTGCCTAGGCTGATCTTGAACTTCTGGGCTCAAGCAATCCTCTCACCTTGGCCTCCCAGAAGGCTACGATTATAGGCGTGAGCCACCATGCCCAGCCTACTTTGGTATTCTTGATATTTATCCCAACATTGGAGATGATGTGGTTAAAGTCTGAATGTATAGACTCTGAAGTTTGAGGATTGCTTTCATTCTTGTGAATTTAAGTGATGATTTTAACATTTACATTTGAATGAGTGATTGATTTAAATGATTTAGAGGGGTAAGTTAAAATTTTCTCTAAATGCTTATCCTTCTTAGGAAAAAGCATTTATTTGGAGACTCTTGAGGCACTATACGTTTTTTCCAGTAGCCCCAGATCTAATAAGGGGATTTACTTCTCAGCATTAGGTAAACATTTCCCCCCAAAATGTCAAATACTTTTTTTTTCTAATTTTATCAAATTTATTTATTTCACACATGTTTACATAGAGGATAAACAAATAAAGGATTTCAAGTAACTTAATGTACAGTCCACTGTCCATTTAAAAATATTCTTCCACAAAAACTCTGCACTGAAAGATAAAAAAATTATTTTATACTGCATAAAAGCTAGATGCAAAGTTCCGGTGTATAATTATTTCACTGTCAATGCCAGCGATGACTATGGGAGGCACAAGAGTTTACAGTCAATTAAATGATGCACACAAAGAGCTTCTATTTCTCTCAGCCACAAATGAGAAGCCTCCACTGATGTCTCTGACAGCAGTACCACATGCTTGATGCTCATGCTAGGTCATTTCTTCTTTCTTTTCCCGTTTTTTACTTCCCTCTCCTCGCTGAAGACTTTGGTCACCACCTCCTGTTTCCTGTGTCCTTGTTTTTAGTTTAGGTATCATTTCCACTGCATGCAACGTTACTGACTTAGTGACGGAAACTGTACAAGACAGAGGCTGCCCTCCTCCTTTTGGAGCGGGACCCGGACTCTGCCTCTGTATTGGACATCGTGATTCCATTCTCTAGAGGACATTTTATTTTTCTCAAGAAACACATTCAAGTCCAACTACTGAGCACACATCTTGAATCTCTGTAGCTGTAGGCTTTTCAACAGCCTTACTTACGGGGATTCGCCGTCCCTCCACGATGGTCTTATTACTTAAATAAGCAGGATAGATACAAATAAACCTGTCCTAGTCGGCCGGGGAACGCGCAGTGGCACAAGCCATCTTTCCCAAAGTCCACACAGCGAAGTGTCAAATACTTTTTTTTTCTGATTTCCCACTGTTTATTACTAGGTTTGTTTTGCTGATTGGCTCTTGAGAAAAAAATCCAGAGAAAAGCCCTGTCTGTGGGTATTCTAGTGAATATGCCAGCTGGTGGAAATTTTCGGCCACAAAAGATGTGGTATGGTAGATTTGTGTAGATGGTCTGAGAACTCTGTGAATAACCATAGTGTGGTAAAGCAGCATACATGTAATTCAGAATATGCTGTACTAGGAAATCAAGCCATTTCTTTTGCTGTTAGTAAAATTAAATTTTCTTTTTCTTTTTCTTTTTTTTTGAGTTGGAGTCTCACTGTGCAGTGGCACACTTCCGGCCACCGCAGCCTCGAACTGCTGGGCTCAGGCGATCCTTCTGCCTCAACCTTCCAAGTAGTCAGAACTACAGGCGTGTGCTGCCATGCCCAGCTAATTTTTTGATTTATTGTAGAGACGAGGTCTCACCATGTTGCTCAGGCTGATCTCGAACCCGTGGACTCAGGCAATCCTCTTGCCTTTTTATCTTTTTTTTTTTTTGAGTTGGAGTCTCATTCTGTTGCCCAGGCTGGAGTGCAGTGGCACACTCACAGCCACCACAGCCTCCACCTGCTGGGCTTAGGCGATCCTTCTGCTTCAGCCTTCCAAGTAGCTGGAACCACAGGTGTGCTTCAGCCTTCCAAGTAGCTGGAACCACAGGTGTGCGCTTCCATTCCTAGCTTATTTGTTGATTTATTGTAGAGACAAGGTCTCACCAAGTTGCCCAGTCTAGTTTTGAACCCCTAGGCTCAGGTAATCCTCTCACTTCGGTTTCCTGCAGTGCTGGGATTACAGGCTGAGTCACAGTGCCTGGCCTCTTTTTATCTTCTTTTTTTTTTAAAGTCAGAGTCTCAGGCTAGGGTACAGTGGCATGATCACAGCTCACCGCGGTATTGACCTCCTGTGCTCAGGTGATTCTTCTGCCTCAGCCTCCCTAGTAGCTGGGACTACAGGTGTGTGGCATTATGCCTGGCCCATTTCATTATTACTATTATTGGTGATAGTAGTAGTAGAGATGATGTATTGCTATATTGCCCAGACTGGTCTTGAACACTAGTGCTCAGGCAATCTTCCCACAGTGCTGGGATTATAGGCGTGAGCTGTTGCACCTGGCCTATTTCTTTATTTTGAGCAACTATCTTATTAGGAGTAAGAATAGCACAATTTACGGTACTATTTAATGGATAACAATTGAAATTTGGAAAATGTTCTTACCAAATTAAATCTTTAGTGTATAATTTTGTTATGATCACACTAAAAGATTGCCTACTCTGAGAAAGTGTATTATTTTAAAATGTTACATAAGCTTATTAGTATAAGCTGCTTTATGATTTATGAGGCATTTTTCATATGCATTTGTTTCATTTACAATCTATAGCTGTTATTGTATCTCCATTTTACAAATAATGGAACAGTCTAATGTATGTTAAGTAGTTAGCACACAGCCACAGCTGGATAACTGGTGGAGTTAGGAGTTAGAATTTTGGTTATGCCAAAATTTGGAATGCCATCTCTGATTGGCATTCAGAGATGCATTTGCAATTTTCTTGGGTCATTGTTAATACAGTTATTCATAGTCAAGAACATGCTTGTCAGAAACCTCAAAATAAGTTACTGCTTTGTCATATTTGGACGTTTTTAAGTTACATAGTATATAGGCTGTTTATGAAATTTATTTGGTATGTTTGGCCATGGTGAGTTTGAGCTTCTGGGTGGTACACAGATGAAGAAGTTTCTCAGAGTATTGTAATTGTATACCTTGTGCTGAGAAGAGATGTTGAGGTGAAAGGTATAATTTTATGAAAAATAAAGTGGCTGAAATGTGGAATCACGAGGCCTGAGATTAGAACTTGACACACGAAGGGGCAGAATTAACTGTCATTTACTCAGTTGTACGTCTTTTCCTTCTCAGCTAGAATAATCCATGTTTTAAAAGCAAAGAATATCTTGCATTCGAATACCAGATAGCTACTTGTTCGTTACTTGCTTCAGTGTTTCTTAATAATAATTTTTTTGTGAAAATGGACTTTTTGGTTGTTTAGCAAACTGTTGATATTTTTCTAAACATTCTTTACCCTTTTTGTGTTGACTTTTAGCACGACCACATGATTTCTTCGATGCACAAACACTGGATGCGATAAGACATCGAGCCATATGCTTTAACCTCTCAGCTCATATAGAAAGTTTAGGGAAGGGACACAGTGTTGTTTTTCATAGTACTGTAAGTATTCTTTTTTTCCTTCAAATTGTATGTAAAAATTTGCAAAAACATGTATTTTCTTTTTCATCATCATTTTAAAGTTGCTCAAAATCTAAGACAATGCAATTTAACAAAAGTCACAAAACTTTTGCTTCATCAGTATTCTAAAAATTTCTTGTATTATTGGGCAAAGCAAATATTTGCCATAATTTTACATTTTTATGATTCAGCTGAATTGTTTTTGTTTGAGCTACTTCGGAATATTGGGGTGGCATATTATATAGTGCTACTAGACGTTACTGGATGCTGGTCTTAAGTAAACTAGGGTCTTTTTTCTGACTTCCAGTTTCCTTATTTGTAAAATTAGAACATAGACTCCTTTTAGCTCTAAAAAGTTTCACACCCCAGGGTGCTGCATGCTCCCCTCACTCTTATGCCCACATCCAAAGTTTTTGTTAAACAAAAGATAAGATAATATTGGCCATCAAATTAAAGCTTCTGAAGAAGGGGATTTTTAATCTGCTTTGTTCCACAGATACATGCAAGTGCCTAGAATTGTGCTTGGCCATGGTGGGTGCTCAGTATATTTGTAGAATGACTTTGCTGTCAACATAGAAAAAGAAAAGTACCAAATTTGAAAAAAGAATGAATAGTTTATTTTTTTAGTTAAGTAGGATTTATAGTGGAGAGTTGTTCTTGGTTTCATGCCCCTCGCCATTTTGTTATCTAGTCATTTTTAAATTGGTGTAGTTGATGTAGGTAAGTTAGCAAGGGTAAATTATAGACCTGACTCCTGGCAATTTGAATTCCTGGAAGAGTATGTGTTTAATTTTGACTTGAAAATATAAGATATGCTGCATTTGGATTACTTTAAAAAATATATATTTCAGTTAAAATGCATGAGAATTTAAAATGCATGACATCAAAATGTCTTTGTTGATATCAGTATCTTGTTTGGTTTGAGTCTCTATTTTTCCCATCTTGAATTTTCATTTTTTCTTTCTTTCTTTTTTTTTGAGGAGTCTCACTCTGTTATCCAGATTGGAGTGCAGTGGCGCATACTCACGGCCACTGCACCCTCAACCTGTTTGGCTCAGGCGATTCTTCTTCCAAGTAGCTGAAACCACAAGTGTGTACCACCGTGCCTGGCTAATATTTTGATTTATTGTAGACATGAGGTCTCAAAATTGCCCAGGTGGGTCTTGAACCTCTGGGCTCAGACAGTCCTCTCGTCTCCACCTCCCAAAGTGCTGGGATTATAGGCTGAGCCACCGAGCCCGGCTTTTTTTCTTTTTGAATTGGAGTCTCATTCTGTTGCCCAGGCTGAAGTGCAGTGGCACACTCACTGCCACTGCAGCCTCAACCTGCTGGACTCAGGTGTTTCTTCTGCCTCAGCCTTCCAAGTAGCTGGAACTACAGGTGCGTGCCACAATGCCTAGCTAAGTTTTCGATTTATTGTAGTGACGAGGTCTTACCAAGTTGCCTAGGCTAGTGTCAAATCCCTGAGCTCAATCAATCCTCTAACCTTCGCCTCCCAAAGTGCTGGGATTACTGGCATTAGCCACTGCGCCCAGCCCATGCTGGTCTTGAACTCCTGGTCTCAAGCAAGCCTCCTGCCTCAGCCTCCCAAAATGCTGGGATTACAGGCATGATCCACCACGCCCAGCCTAGTTTTCTTCTATATATGGTCATCCCTCCGTATCTACAGGTTCTGCATTTGAGGATTTAACCAACCATGGATTTAAAATATTCAGACTATGCATGGTAGCTCACGCCTGTAATCCCAGCACTTTGGAAGGTGGAGGTGAGAGAATTGCTTGAGCCCAGGGGTTTGAGACCAGCCTGGGCAACTTGGCAAGATCTCTATAATAAATAAAAAATTAGCTAGACGCGGTGGCACGCACCTGTGGTTCCAGCTACTTGGGGGGGCTGAGGTGGAAGGATTGCTTGAGCCCAGCAGGTCACGACTGCGGTGGTCGTGAATGTGCCACTGGATGAGAGTGAGACTCTGGCTCAAGAAAAAAAGAAAATATTCAGGAGAGTGGGAAACTATAACAATAAAAAACGCAGTATAACAACTTTTCATAGCATTTACATTGTGTTAGGCATTATAAGTAATGTAGAGATAGTTTAAAGTATACAGGAGGATATGTGTAGATTATATGCAAATACCATGCCATTTTATGTAAGGGACTTCAGCATCCTTTAATATTGATGTGAGTATGTCCTAGAACCAGCCCTTTTTGATATTGAGGAACAACTGTTTTCCCAATGATATAGCTTTCTCTACCTACTTATTTTAATGTGCATACTTAACCTCCATTGTTCTTTCTGTTCTTTTTGGTTTACCATCTACCTTGCTCACTACTTTATTTAGCTTCATGTATGCTATCTATTATCTTTTTTTTTTTTAATGTAAAAAGCAAGTGCTCATACTGCTGTTTTAACAGTCTGCTGTGCTGGATCTCCTTGGTGTGTTTTCATTTTAAAGAATGAGATGTTTTAATTATTATTATTTTTGTTTATTTTTATTTTTTTGAGTCTCACTCTGTCGCCCAGACTGGAGTGCAGTGGCTGCTCCCGGCCACTGCAGCCTCGACCTGCTGGGCCCTGACCTGCTGGGCTCCGGCGATCCTTCCACCTCAGCCTTCCAAGTAGCTGGAACTACAGGCACGCGCTACCACGCCCAGCTAGTTTTTGATTTATTGTAGAGATGAGGTCTCACCAAGTTGCCCAGGCGGGTCTTGAACCTGTGGGCTCAGGCAGTCCACTCACTTCAGCCTCCCAAAGGTGCGGGATTACAGGCTGAGCCACTGAGCCTGGCTTGGAATGAGATATTTTAATAGTGTGTTTTTGAACAGATCATCATAGGAATTGCAAAGTATAGTTACTTATCAAAGAAGGTTAAAAGAGGATCTTTAAAAAAAATACAGTTTTATTTTTGGTTATCTTTTTTTTTTTGAGTTGGAGTCTCACTCTGTCGCCCAGACTGGAGTGCAGTGGCCGCTCCCGGCCACCGCAGCCCCGACCTGCTGGGCTCCGGCGATCCTTCCGCCTCAGCCTTCCGAGTAGCCGGAATTACAGGCACGCGCTACCACGCCCGGCTGATTTTTTTGATTTATTGTAGAGATGAGGTCTCGCTGCCCAGGCGGATCTCGAACCCGCGGGCTCAGGCAATCCACTCACCTCAGCCTCCCAAAGGTGTGGGATTACAGTCTGAGCCACCGAGCCCAGCTAGTTATCTTTTTTACAAGAGGGTCTTGCTCTGTTGCTCAGGCTGTCATGCAGTGGCACGATCATAGCTCACTGCAGCTCTGAACTCCTGGGCTCAAGTGACCTTCCTGCCTGAGCCTCCTGAGTTGCTGGGACTACAGATGTAGATCACCATGCCTGACTAATTTTTAAATTTATTTTTACTTTTGAATCAGACTCTTATTCTTATCCAGGCTGGAATGCAGTGGCATGCTTTCGGCTCACTGCAGCCTCGACCTGCTGAACTCAGGCAATCCTTCCGCCTCAGCCTCCCTGGTAGCTGGGACCACAGGTGCCTGGGCCACCTGGCTGATTTTATTGGTTTTGTTTTTTTTTTCTTTGTAGAGACAAAGTCTCGTGTTGTCCAGGCTGGTCTCAAACTCTTAGGCTTAAGCGATCCTCCATCTCTACCACCCAAATGACTGGGATTACAGACATGAACCATCATGCCTGGCTAAAAGAGGATCTTACAGTATTTTCATTTTTATGTGCTACTGTCTGAATCCAGGTTAGACTGGACTCTAGGAAATGTAATTTTATAAGATTCATTCATATGGAATGTGCCAAGAAAATAACCAATAATGGATTGTATTTATAGAATACCTTTTTTTGCTCTATCAATTGACAGAGAATAAATTATTTTTTATTTTATTTCATTTTTGAGTTAGAGTCTTACTCTGTCACCCAGGCTAGAGTGCAGTGGCATGCTCATGGCCACTGCAGCCTTGGTCTGCTGGGCTCAGGCGATCCTTCCACCTCAGCCTCCCAAGTAGCTGGAACTACAGGTGCATGCCACCACATCCAGCTAATTTTTGGATATATTGTAGAGATGAAATCTTGCCAAGTTGTTCAGGCTGGTCTCCAACCCCAGGACTCAGGCAATCCTTGTCTCTGTATCCCAAAATGCAATAGATTGTATTGTCTTTTCCAGTGTGACATAGTATAGTTTAGATTGATATGTGTGGTATTAAAAGGAAGGTAGAAAATAGAGCAATAGTTAGGCATCAGTAAACTCCAGACAGCTTTAAAAATATTTAGTGTGGAATTGTGGATAGTGGAAATTAAGTAAGGATATGAGGGAGAGAATGAAGCACTGAAGATGAGAATCAAGGGTAAGAAGGTAGCCGGGCTCGGTGGCTCAGCCTGTAATCCTGCGCCTTGGGAGGCTGAGGTGAGTGGATTGCATGAGCCCGCGGGTTGAAGACCCACCCGGGCAACTTGGCGAGACCTCATCTTTACAATAAATCAAAAATTAGCTGGGCGTGGTAGCACACGCCTGTAGTTCCAGCTACTCGGAAGGCTGATGCGGAAGGATCGCCGGAGCCCAGCAGGTGAGCCCAGCAGGTCGAGGGTGCGGTGGCCGGAAGCGGACACTGCACTCCAGCCTGGGCAACAGAGTGAGATTCCAACTCAAAAAAAAAGGGGGGGGTGTAAGAAGGTAAAAGATTAAATAAAAAGGAAAGGGAGGGAGTCTTTCCTGAGATTGGAAGTCATGAGGGGTGTGAATTTGAGGAATGTTGCCCCATACTTTTGTTTTTTTTTTTTTCATTTATTTTTTAATTTGTTTTTTGAGTCGGAGTCTCACTCGGTCGCCTAGACTGGAGAGCAGTGGCCGCTCCCGGCCACCGCAGCCTCGCCTGCTGGGCTCTGGCGATCCTTCCGCCTCAGCCTTCCGAGTAGCCGGAATTACAGGCACACGCTACCACGCCCTGCTGATTTTTTGATTTATTGTAGAGATGAGGTCTCGCTGCCCAGGTGGGTCTCGAACCCACGGACTCAGGCAATTCACTCACCTCAACCTCCCAAAGGCGCTGGATTACAGGCTGAGCCACTGAGCCCGGCTTGTTTTTTATTTTTAATTTTTTTTTTTGAGTCGCTGTCTCGCTATGTCACCCAGGCTGGAGTGCAGTGGTACACTCACAGCCACCACAGCCTCGATCTGCTGGACTTAGGCGATCCTTTTTCCTTAGCCTTCTAAGTAACTGGAACTATAGGCATGAGCCACCTTGCCCGGCTAATTTATTGTTTTATTGTAGAGAAGAAGCTGGGCATGGTTGCTCACGCCTGTGATCCCAGTACTTTGGGAGGCGGAGGCGAGAGGACCAACATGGTGAAACCTCATTTCTACAATAAATATTTTAAAAAATTTGTTGTAGAGACAGAGTCTCACAAAGTTGCCAGGTTGGTCTCAAACCTCTGGGCTCAGGCAGTCCTCTTACTTCAGCCTCCCAAAGTGCTAGAATTTCAGGTGTGATCCACCACACCGACTTGTGGTTTTTTTTTTTGAGTTGAAATCTCACTCTGTCAACCAGACTGGAGTGCAGTGGCCGCTCCCTGCCACCACAGCCTCGACCTGCTGGGCTCTGGTGATCCTTCTGCCTCAGTCTTCCAAGTAGCTGGAATTACAGGCGCGCTACCACGTCTGCCTCATTTTGATTTATTGTAGAGATGAGGTCTGGCCAAGTTACCCAGGTGGGTCTCGAACCTGCGGTCTCAGGCAATCCACTCACCTCAGCCTCCCAAAGGCATAGGATTACAGACTGAGCCCAGCTGTGTTTTTTTTAACTTTTAACTAACTAAGAATGGAAAAGTTGGAGAGGGAGACCAGAAGGAGTTAAAATGGCTGCTCTGGGAATTTTGTTGGCATTCAGCAGGATTAGAGACTTGGTTGAAGCCCTTCTTTGAAATTTGAGAAAATAGGCTTATGATTTCTTTGGTTGTTGGTATTTGTTTTGCTCTTTTAAGAGGTCAGTAAGGTGTGACCACCACACCCAGGGTGTGGCGGTAATCAGGGCTAATTTGTTCATTCACTTAAATATTGAGCAACAACTGCGAGCCAGGTGCTAGTGATACAGCAGTGAACAAAACAGAAACAAAACAAAACCATGCCTGTATTCTAGTGGAAGAAACATGGTAAACAAGATAAATTAGTAAAATTATAAAAATTTGAAGTGACGGTATGAGTCATTTGGTTATTAAGGGGAAGGGGCAAGCATTTTAGCCAAAGGGAAGATCAAGTATAACATCCTGATGTGGGATTATGCCAGGTATGTTTGAAGAACAGTAAGCAGCCAGAGTAGCTGGAGGGAATGAAGGTAGAGGAGAGACCAGAAGATAAGTCAGAGAGGGAGAACCTTGTTGGACTAAGCTCTTGCCTTTTGTTTTCTGTTAAATGGGTAGCTATTGAAGGGGTTTGAGTAGTTATGGTCTGATTTAGTTTTTTTTTTTTTTTTTTTTTTTTTGAGTTGGAGTCTCACTCTTGCCCAGACTGGAATGCAGTGGCCGCTCCCGGCCACTGCAACCTTGACCTGCTGGGTTCCGCGATCCTTCTACCTCAGCCTTCCAAGTAGCTGGAACTACAGGCGCACGCTACCACGCCTGGCTAATTTTTAATTTATTGTAGAGATGAGGTCTCTCCAAGTTGCCCAGGCGGGTCTCGAACCCACAGTCTCAGGCAATCCACTCACCTCAGCTTCCCAAAGTTCTGGGATTACAGACTGAACCACCGAGCCCGGCTTAGGTTTTTAAATAAGGCTTAGGTTTTTATTGAGGTGTAATTTATATGTAATTAGTTGCACTCATGTAAAGTATATATTTCTGTGAATTTTTATAGAAATTTTCTATACTCACATACGAAAGCATCTTTTATTCCCCCAAGTTGGCGGTCTCACTTTGTTATCCAGGCTAGAGTGCAGTTGCCCGATCGCAGCTTATCGCACCTCTGACCTCCTGGGCTCAGGTGATCCTCCTGCTCACCCTCCCAAGTAGCGGAGACTATAGGCATGTGCTACCATGCCCAGGTAATTTTTTGGTTTTTTGTAAAGATGAGACCTCCTTATGTTGCCTAGGCTGGTTTCAAACTCCTGGACTCAAGCAATCTTCCTGTCTCAACCTCCTCGGTTCAGGCAATTTTTCCACCTCAGTCTTCCAAGTAGCTGGAACTACAGGTGTGTGCCACCACGCCTGGCTTATTTTTCTTGATTTATTGTACAGATGAGGTGTCACCAAGTTGCCCGGACTGATCTCGAATCCCTAGGCTCAGGCAGTTCTTTTTGCCTTGGCCTCTCAAGTGCTGGTATTACAGGTGTGGGTGACCTTTCTTTCCCAACCAAGACAATACATATTAAACAATCATTTCTGTTAGTAGTCAGAAATGTTCAGTATGAGCAGCAAATTTAAACTACCTTGCTATCAAATTAGCTTTTGTAGGAAATAGCTATATGGATAAGGAAACAGTTGGTTTAAAAAAAAAAAAAAAAAAAAAGGATGTGAGGTACTATTATCAGTTTGCCTAATTTGTCTTATTTCATTAATTGAAATAGTTTCTTTCGAACCTTCTCCAGAAGAGGTCAGCAAAATCCTTGTTACCAAACTTGGTTGACTTGTATTGGTTTTATATCTTATTTCATTGTAGAGGTATTTTGTTTTAACATCTCTAGATCTGTTTAAAGCTTCTTAGTTAATTTTGTTGACAAATCTAGTCTTAGAATATTTATTTACAAATTTTTATATAACGGAAATAGAATGTGTTTTATGTTTGTTTAAAGGTATGCTTTTAATTCAGCTCTAATATATTTTCAGAATTATATTATAACCTTATTTTGTTAAGTGTTTGGAACTTACACTTGGTAAAAAATAAATAGAGATTATTAAAACACTAAAGTGCTAATTTTGTTTCTTTGGAAATTGTAAGATTCATAAAATACTGCTTTGATGTGTTTTGTTTTATTTAAGCATTACCTTACTTTTCAGAATCTGGTAATGGAAGGAAAGTATATTGTTTTTCATACACTTCTTTAGGCCTTTTTATTTGGATTGATGCACCATTTAACTTACAGATTTCCTTAAGATTGAACCTAAAGACATTGGTCTTTGATTTAAAAGAAAACCAGCCAACCAACATCAACAAAAAACCCCAGCAAACAATAATGCCCTAGAGACTTTTTTCTTCCCAGTAATATTTGTTTCCTAACTGTTAATTTAAACATATTTCAATTAGTGTGGATGCTTGGTTGTCAAAGCTTCAGACTTGGTAGATAATAAAACAATTGACCTTTTCTTTCTTCCTTTTTTTTTTGAGTTGGAGTCTCACTCTGTCACCCAGACTGCAGTGCAGTGGCCACTCCCGTCTACTGCAGCCTTGACCTACTGGGCTTCGGCGATCCTTCTGCCTCAGCCTTCCGAGTAGCTGGAATTACAGGCGCGCGCTACCATGCCTGGCTAATTTTTGATTTATTGTAGAGATGAGGTCTTGCCAAGTTGCCCAGGCAGGTCTCGAACCTGCGAGCTCAGACAATCCACTCACCTTGGCCTCCCAAGGGGCTGGGATTGCAGGCTGAGCCACTGAGCCCGGCCAAGGAGTATAATTCTTACTTCTTAGTGTTGGAATATTTGCTTCCCCTTTTCTGGGCCTGAAATGCTCAAAGGTGTTTGCTGTAACACAAACGTCTTTGTGCATAGAACTTTTTCTGATTTCAGATTTTAGGATAGATTTCCAAAAATTAATCAATTCATTTAATACTAAACTTTGCCATAGGTTGTATGATACAGAAGTTCATATGATAAGATTCCTGTGTCATGGAACTTTCGGTCTTGTGGGAAAGACAGAGATTTGAGTGCTACAATACAGGGAAGAGCAGGATATTGTGGTGATAGTATCTCTTCCAGGGAGGAAAACTTAGTTTTTGGTTGAGGTAAAAGTGCTTTTTAACAATACATGAAAATGGCATTTTATAAAATGTTTTTGTGATTTCTTTTCATTTTGTTAGGTAATAGCTAAGAGAAAAGAGGATTCTGGGAAGATAAAACTTTTACTTCATTGGATGCCTGAAGACATGTAAGTATTTGAAATAATACATCTACATGTAACTAATAGATTTATGTTCTTTCTTTCTTTCTTTTTGAGTTGGAGTCTTATTCTGTTGCCCAGGCTGGAGTGCAGTGGCATACACATTCACGGCCACCCCAGGTCGACCTTCTGGAGTCAGGTGATCCTTCCGCCTCAGCCTTCCAAGTAGCCAGAACTACAGACACACACATTGTAGAAATGAGGTCTTGGCAAGTTGCCCGGGCTGGTCTCGAACCCACGGACTCAGGCAATCCACTCACCTCAGCCTCCCAAAGTGCTGGGATTATAGGCTGAGCCTCTGAGCCCGGCCTGTTCTATTTCTATTATAGTCTATGCACAAAGTGTATTTAAGCTATTAAATTTAAATAAAAAAAATTAGAGCAATTAAGTTGTACAACATTTTGAGGTTGTCAGGATTAAAGAGATGGTCTGAAAGCTCTTTGAGTAACCAACTCAAGTTATAAGCTTCCAAACTTAAGCTTTTGTTTACTTTTGAGTCCGAGTCTCACTCTATCATCCATACTGGAGTGCAGTGGTACTCTCACAGCTCACCGCAGCCTTGACATTCTGGCCTCCGGCAATCCTTCCACCCCAGCCTCCCGAGTAGCTGGAACTACAGGTGTACGTCACCATGACCAGCTAATTTTTGAATTTTGTGGGGATGAGGTCTCACTATGTCTTAAATTCCTGGGCTCAAGTAGTTCACCTGCCTTGGCCTGCCAAAGTATTGGGGTTACAGATATGAGCCACCATGTCCAACCTGAATCATTTATTTTAAAAATTTGTAAATGTTTTCTAACACACAATAAGTGATATTTTATTAAAAAAAACAATTGACCAGTTTTTCAGAAGTGAGTACATTTTCTTTGAGTATTGGTATCGTTTTAGAGCACTTCTGACCTAGAAGTTCCTTAGTTCAGATATTTTATGTTTAATTTTCGTTTTATCTTTTTACTTAAAATTTTATTAGTTGGGTGTGTCTGTAGTTCCAGCTACTTGGAAGACTGAGGGAGAAAGATTGCCTGAGCCCAGCAGGTCAAGGCTGAAGTAGCTGTGAGTGTGTCACTGCACTCCAGCCTGGTTGATGGAGTGAGACTCTAAAAATAAATAGGTAGGTAGGCAGATAAAACAAACAAGAGGTAATGAGGGTGTAGGGTGTATTGTAGAAACTTTGGACAAAATTGATAAGCGTCAAGAATAGAATCAACTCAGGCCGGGCTTGGTGGCAGATGCTTATAATCACAACGCTTCTGGAGGCAGAGGTGGAAAGATTACTTGACCCAGAAATTGAGACCAACCTGGGCAACAGAGTGAGACCTCATCTCTACAAAAAGAAAAAATTTAAAAACTAGCTAGACATGGTGGTGCGTGCCTGTAGTCCCAGCTACATGGGAAGGTGACTCAGGAGGCTCGTGTGAGCCCAGGAGTTGGAGGCTGTGGTAAGCCGTGATCATACCACTTCACTCTAGCCTGCATGACACAGCAAGACCCTGACTCAAAAATTTTCTAAAAATTTAAAAAACTCTAATGAGGGGGTCAATTGTGTATGCTTGCTTAAGAAATGTGGTTAATTTTTGTTCTTGTTATTAAAATTTTTTGCATTATTGTTGTCCCAGTTCTGTTCTAAGGACTTCTTAGATATCCTGTGGATATGTTAATGTGTTATGAATTAAATAGATTTGGGAATTTACAATGCACATTGGCATGTTAAATCTGCCTAAGTGGTTCTTTTTTTTTTTTTTTTGAGTTGTCGTCTCACTCTGTCACCCAGGCTGGAGTGCAGTGGCATACTTACGCCCACCCCAGCATTGACCTGCTGGGTTCCAGCAATCCTTTGGCCTCAGCCTTCCAAGTAGCCACGCCCCGCTAATTTTTTTATTTATTGTAGAGACGAGGTCTCACCAAGTTACCTGGGCTGGTCTCGAACCTATGGACTCAGACAATCCACTCACCTCAGCCTCCCAAAGTGCTGGGATTACAGGGTGAGCCACTGAGCCCAGCTTGGAGTTTAGTTTTAAGGAGTTGTTTTACTTTTTTTTTTTTTTTGAGTTGGAGTCTCATTCTGTCGCCCAGTCTGGAGAGTAGTGGTATCTTCCCGGCCATTGCAGCCTTGACCTGCTGGGCTCAGGTAATCCTTCCGTCTCAACCTTCCAAGTTGCTGGAACTACAGGTGCATGCCACCATGCCCAGCTAATTTTTTGATTGTAGAGATGAGGTCTCACCGTGTTGTCCAGGCTGGTCTCGAACCCATGGTCTCAGGCAATCCTCTTGCCTCAGCTTCCCAAAGTGCTGGGATTATAGGCTTGAGCCACCATGCCCAGTCATGGAGTTTTTACTTCCTAGTCTAGAAACTTGCTGTCAGATTTTCATCAAGTATGAATTTCACTCAGTGAATTAAAAGCCAGCTTGTGTGTTCTGATAAATTTGATAGGAGTTTGCTACCAAAACTTCTTAATTTATTTCTGAACTTGTGTTTAAATTTTAATGCTGCCATTTCTTATCTGGGACTCCATGATTCACTACTAAGGTTGATAGCTGACCTTCCTTGGCTTCTGAGAAACTTGTTTAACTTAAGTGCCCAACTGGACTAGCAGAAAAGGCTGAGGAATGTGAAATCTTATGAAGGGTTAATGTAAAATTAACGTTTTATTGTTGACTTATTTTTAAATTCATAGTCTACCTGATGTGTGGGTGAACGAAAGTGAACGACATCAATTAAAAACTAAAGTAGTTCATTTATCAAAGCTACCCAAAGATACTGCCTTGCTCTTGGACCCAAACATATACAGGTAATTTAATTCTTGACTTTATGTTTTATTTTTTGAATTGTCATCTTGTCTCCCTAAGTTTTGGATAATACAGAACTTATTTTTAAATGCTAAATTTCCATACCAAGCATATCTTACTTTTTGGCATTAGTTTTATGTGGAAATCACATCACAAAGAGTTAAAAATTGTAGAATCCAGGAAGACAATATTTTCCTAAAGTTTATATGCCTGTTAAGTTCCAGATTTATTTTAAGTAACTTAGGTTGTGATATGCATAATAATTTAAAAGTAAGTGCCTTTCAAGAATGTAATTCTTTATAATATCAGACTTACTGAACCTGGGAATATATCTCATGAGTCCTAAATACCATAACTTAAAAAAAATTTTTTTAAATCTTATACTTCCCTCAAACTTTTCAAAAGAGCACTTTAAATATTATTGTGTTTTTCAGAGGTAGTTTAGAGTGTTCACATTTCTAATAATTTTCCAATCTGACCTTTATTTTTGTGTGCTGTGCTTATGAAGGTATGGGGGGGGAGAAGAGACCAGCTTTTTATATGTGCTGAATCACTTTGCTAGGTCCTTTACATATACTTCATCCTCACAGCAGCTCTTTGAAGTAGGTGTTACTATCTCTGTTTTACAAATTAGAAAACTAAGGCCAAAGGTTAAATAGTTTAATCCTCCCATGGTTTCAGATGGTATGTGCAATACACTGATAGAACTCTGTACTGCCTCTATCCAAATGACATATACCAGGATGATTTTTTAAATGGTGAAAATGTTTAAAACTAGCTTTTAAAAGCCATATTTAATTAAAGGACTATGTATGTTTTTAAACAAAGTTTTAATTTGAGAGTATATATTTTCTATAGGGATAGGTTACATAGGAATAAGATGACATAATAATAATTGATAATCCCTAAATGTAAATTTTAGCTGTCATAAAGATAGCTAATTTTATAGTAATTAAACATTTTGAAGGTTCTGTTCATTCTGTGACTCAGCTTTTTGAAATGTTATTCTGTATAGCAAGAGTCCTATAATTTGAGACGTTACTCTGAGAACGAAGTTCTTACGTAGTGGGCTTTGTCATGGAAACATTGAGACTCTGAAGTTTTTCCTTTTCCAGAAAAAATTTTTGACATCCTTTGGTGAATAAAACTTGTTTTTTGTAGGATGAGCTAGATTACCAAGAAGATTGAGAGAAAGCCACTAACAGAAATTTGGGAAATCACAAGTTACCGCTCTCTTTATACAGAAAAATAATTGAGTGTTCTTTATTTGCTAGTACCTAATTAGAGTTTATTTCTTTTTACTCTTTAGAGGAAGGTAGTTAACATCCTAAAAGAGTGATATTTTGGGAAAGCTCTATTACCTTTAGAACTAGTTGTAACACTAGTTGTAACATCTGCTTAGAGAGTTGATAAAGGGGTATGAATCTTAAATTAAGATTAATTTCCCTTCATCCCTCTTCCTTGTTTTTAGTCTTAATTTCCCACCAAACTCGCTTGCCTTTTCTGCTTTTGTGCTGTGTAGGAAGCAATTTAAATATTTTAGTGAAAATTATCTTCAAAAAAAATATTCAGGTTGAGCGCAGTGGCTCAAGCCTGTAATCCCAGCACTTTGGGAGGCTGAGGTGAGAGGATTTCCTGAACTCAGGGGTTCGAGACCAGCCTAGGCAACTTGGTGAGACCTCGACTCTACAATAAATCAAAAAATCAGTTGGGTGTGGTAGCGCGCGCCTATAGTTCCAGCTACTTGGTAGGCTGACGTGGAAGGATTGCCTGAGCCCCACAGGTTGAGGCTGCAGTGGCCATGAGCAGCGTGTCACTGCACTCCAACCTGGGAGACAGAGTGAGACTACTACTCAAAAAGGAAAAAAAAAAAAAATCAAACTTAGAACTGATGTCCCAAAGTATATGGGAATAGTGTTGCATATTCTCAGTGTGTGATTCTGTTTCATTCTTGAGAAATGAGGACATTTTTAAGACATTAGGTGCTTCTGTGGATTTAATTTTCATTAATTATATTGAAAACCCTTACATTTTAATTTTGAAACAAAACTTTTGTGCTTCTGCTATCCTTGAAATTAAAATTGAGTCTACTGGAAAGTGTCATAGAGTCATAGAAGCCCCTCCATTGGCTCTGGTGCAGCATTTTTGCTTAATTTCTGGATTTTGATAGGGAAAACTTGTGAAATTAAGCAAAGGAGGAAAAACAGTTATTCTTGTTTTCAGGAGAAATAATTTCCTGCTTTTGAGCATGTGTCAGAATGAAAATATATTTAATTTCAAAATGAGACCAAAAGGGACCTTCCATGTCTGTGGGTTCCACATTTATGGATTCAACCAACCATATATTGAAAATATTACATTTTCAAGGATAAATAACTATAACAGTAAAAATACAAAGAAAACTGGCAAAGTATAGTGACTATTTACATAGCATATACACTGTATTAGGTATAAGTAATCTATATATACTTAACAGTGTACAGGAGGATGGGTAGTTACATGCAAGTACTATACCATTTTATATATAAGGGACTAGAGCATCCTCAGATTTTGAAACCTGCAGGGTTCCTGGACACCCCCAACCTCCACCTGTGGGTACCGAGGGATGACTATCTATATTTGGGATTTAAACAGTAGTTTTAGAGTTCCAGTTGGTTGAAATGGATGTGTTCAACATAACATTCTTTCTTAGAAACACATTAGTAGGCTGCATCAAAAAAATTATTAAACAGCTATATTATATATACATGTTTTGGAAATTTAATGATAATCTATGATCATCATATTGCCTGTATCTTATAAATATATTCAGTATCTTTAGAAATACTCAGTGTATTTGATTCATTTTAATAAAAGAAAATTCCTTTTTCTCTTTTTCTAGAACAATGCCGCAGAAGAGGTTGAAGAGGTAAAAAATAAATAAATACATAAAAAGCAAACAAGCGGGGACACCTGCAGTCTTAGTCACTGACAATGGGTTTAGGAAAAGTTGCACATTAGAGTCAACCCCTTTCCTTTTTTTTTTTTTAAATCCAGTATTTAGGATAATATTTATGCTTAGTGTAAACATTCTGTGAATGAAGTAGGCTCTTCTGTGGAATATATTAATATATTACTGTATATCCACATTTTCATGGAATGGTACTGTGGGAGACTGAGCAAACACTCTTCTGGCAACTTAGCGGAACAGCTTCTTAAAGGCTTTGCATGCTTGCTGCTTTAAGCTGCTTTTTTTTTCCTTCCCTTTAGTGATTACAGTAGTTCATATTTGGAAAGCAAAACAATTACAACATGTGCCCTTACAAATACCAAAAGCACTGTAAGGATATTTGTCTTGACAGTGTCTATTGATTTGAAGTCATATTAGGAAATATTTAGACAATGAAAATTATCAAGAGATAATTTACCTTTCAATTATGATAAATAGATGTGATTGGTTGCCATTTGTGTTCTTTTGCAGAACTCTGATAAGAAAAGTGTTCAATTTGTATTTAAGCAAACAGTGAACGACATTTTCAATCAACTAAAAATTCGTCTATCGAATTAGGGCTGAAAATTACTGTTAAAGAGTGTTGCAGTATGTCTGGTGGCTCCCTTTCAGGACTAGGGCTTTCTCATGGAGTACAGTATGTTAATATTTACCTATATAACTAATCTGTTAACGGTTTTTGAAAAACCTATCTTTCAAATTATTTGAATAGTCTTCGTATTTTCATTTAACCTATAAGACTCCTAATTTTTTTTTTCTGAGGAAAGCATTTGATTTTTGAGTTTTTTTTCTTAATGTAAGAAAAATTGTATTTTTTTTAAAAGTATCTTCAAACTGAATCCTTTATGCACCAAAGTTGGTTTTGAAAAGGAAAATAAAATCACTTTCTTGCTTGGTAAGCAGGAAGCCATATGGATTTTTTTTAACTTACAGAAATGGAAATATGTGTAACTTGTTAGTATTGTATCAAACAAATGTTGCATAGAGATAATAGAACATTGCTTGTAAATAATTCAGCAGATTTGTAATATATTTTTATATTTTGAAATGTACTGTAGATGTTTTTTCTAGAGGCATGAAAGTTAAATGTATATATTATGGTAGAAATAATATTGAAGGATATTGTAATTCACTAGTGCTGCCAGAGGAATTGTTAATAAAGCACCTTCTTTAACAATAAATGTCTTTTGCAAACTTAAGGGACTATGTACTACTGTTAATATCTATAAGAACAAAACACATTGAACATCCTTCCAGAAAGTCTTTGAGGGAGGACCTATACCCATAATAGAATTATGGCACTCATTTCTGACAGTGATTGTGAAATCAATTATTTCCTTACTGTTGGAAGGACATATTGTAAAGTATGTGGTTATATGCAGTCAAACTGCAGAAAATACTCCTGATTGAGGAGTTTTCACTTTACTACAGTGATATAAAAACCAGCAGTTTTTACACTAAATTTTTTAAAGAAAGAATAGACAAAAATATAGAATTAAGCCTTTGGTTCCAAAATGAGAAAGGTTCCATGATACATAAATCATTTCTCATTTGCTTTAAAAAAAAATTTAAAAATAATAAAAATTATGGGAGGCTTTATTCATTAACAATGGGGTAAAGAGCTATATACGTGAAGTGAGTCTTATAAAATTAACTGAAGTGCAAATAAAAGCACTGCTACTATAAGACATTCTGGAATGGTTGTTTAATAAGGGTATTATCCATATGATCTGTCGCAAATGTGATTTTATTTTTAAAAAGAAAAGCAGTGTGTTTTCTTACAATTTTTTTCTTTTGCTTAAGCACTTCATCAATTGCTTTATTCTGTATCTGCAAAGTAATCTGCAATCTCCTTTGTTCTTTTTAAAATTTAATTTGTTATAAAATTGCCAAATAGAAGTGTTTCAGACATATAGTTTGTACCTGTATTTTTATTTTATTGCCTCATGTTCTTGTAAGTCATTCTTAATTGACCGATGATTGTAGACCTTGCTTGAGTATTTTTTCTAATAAAACAAAGCAAATCACATTTAGCTTCAAATTGTAACAATTCAATTCAGTTTTGAAATGACACCTGAAAATATACATCTAATATTTTCTTTAGTAAGTAAGTTACTTTGTTCATTGTGTAGACGTACTTAGATGCCAAGCCAAATTTCATGATTCTTAATCTGAGTGCTCAATAACTCAATCACTTTGCTGCTTATCTGACTTTGGTTTGATATTGTTGATTAACACATCGAAAAGAATATGGAATACGTTGTTTTATTACTTGCATTTATACAGATATACACACATTTGACTAAGATTGGGAAATAAGTATGGATATTTCATTTGTGATGTGCATTTATTAATGTATGCCCATCTATATTGTTCCTCCTACCCTCAAAAATGACATAATTATCATGACATCTGAAATGAATCAGTCTGTTATTTAGAATTTATGTATAGTTCAGCATCAAGCTAACTACACAGTCCACAGACAGTACCCATTTATATGTTGTCTGTGACTATTTTTTCCCTCCAGTGGCAGAGTTGGGTAGTAAGTCCTGAGAGCCTGCAAGCCCCCAAAGTATTTACTACAGGTTGGCCTTCCCTAATCCGAAAATCTGAAATCTGAAGTGCTTCAAAGTTCAAAACGTTTTGAGCAGTGAGCACTGACCTGATGCCACAAGTGGAAAATTTCACGCTGACCTTGTGTGATTGGTTGCTGTTAAGATGAAGTCAAAACATTGTTTCATGCAGAAAATTATTGAAAGCATTGGGTAACATTACTTTCAGGCTATGTGTATAAGGTGTATATGAAACATAAATGAATTTGTTTACAGACTGGGTCTTATTTCCAAGATTTCTCATTATTTATATGCAAATATTACAAAATGTAAAAATTTGGAAACCCAAAACACTTCTAATCCCGGCCATTTCAGATAAGGGATACTCAGCCTGTATCTGGCCCTTGAAGAAAAAGTTTGCGGATCCTTTGTCTAGTTGCTAAAACTTTTAGAAAAATAAACTTAGACCACACAACTTGCCTTTTAATGTGATGATGTTGATGTTGGTAATAAGTCAGTACATTAAATCTCAGTTGAAAGCTGTTTAATATACTTTACGGTAAATATTACCATATTAGGTACCTGCAACAAACAGTGATTTAAAAACTTTTACATTGGATTTTTTAGTAGTTATTAATGGTCCATCATTTAACCATGTGTTTTTGTATTTTGTTTTACTAAATAAGATTAAATGAGATTTTGTAAATCAGATTATGTTTAAAACATAAGGCACATCTGTTTTATCTAAAAAGAGTCTTAAGTGGAAAATACTGTAAAATTTAAAGTTGTTTATTTTTCTAATAAACTTACTTTTTCATATCTAAATTTCCCCTAAAGTGGACACGCATTACTTCTGAATTTCAGATGGAAAGAAAATTAAGAGGGACAGTATTTATGTCTCAATGAATACTTTAAGATTTGTTTTACTCATTGAAAGCTTTGGTAATTATTTCAGTAAATCATTGGCTTTAAAGCTTTTTCTCCCTTTCACACATTAATAAAATGTTTTAAATATGCAAATATGTACAAAAAGATAGAATTTGCCACAGTTGTATAAAGCATCTTCTGTTGACTGCTCTTGACTTCTTAATTCATGGTTAATAAAAATGTTAGATTTTTAAATAAAATATATAAAGGGGAAATATAGAAGTACTAACAGTACTCAATGGAGAATTTCTCTTTAATCACAACTTAAAAGCTTTAATATCTCTGCGTATGTTCTCTAAAAGACACATTCCTACTTTATGTAGTTTTTTTGTTTTTTTTTTTTGAGTTGGAGTCTCTCTGTCATCCAGGCTGGAGTGCAACGGCATGCTCATGGCTACCGCAGCCTCAAGCTGCTGGGCAGGCAATCCTTCCACCTCAGCCTTCCAAGTAACTGGAACTACAGGCACATGCTACGACGTCTGGCTAATTTTTTTTTTTTTTTATTTATTGTAGAGATGAGGTCTCACCAAGTTGTCCACGCTGGTCTCAAACCCTGCGAGCTCAGGCAATCTCTCACCTCAACCTCCCAAAGTGCTGGGATTATAGGCGTGAGCCACTGTGCCCAGCCTATGTAGATTGTTAATGTGAAAACTGATGTATACATCTATATAACAAGGCCTGAGGAGTGCAGACCTAAAGGAGATACTAATATGTAGTCTTTTTTTTTTTTTTTTTTGAGTTTGAGTCTCACTCGGTCGCCCAGACCGGAGTGCAGTGGCCGCTTCTGGCCACTGCAGCCTTGACCTGCTGGGCTCTGGCGATCCTTCCGCCTAAGCCTTCCGAGTAGCCGGAATTACAGGCATACGCTATCATGCCCAGCTGATTTTTTTGATTTATTGTAGAGATGAGGTCTCGCTGCCCAGGCGGGTCTCAAACCCGCGGGCTCAGGCAATCCACTCACCTCAGCCTCCCAAAGGCGCGGGATTACAGGCTGAGCCACCGAGCCCGGCTTTAGTATATTTTTTAAAAAGTTAAATCAGCTGGGTGTGGTAGCTTACCCCTGTAATCCCTGTACTTTGGGAGACAGAGGCAATAGGATTTGGAACTGAGGGGTTTGAGAACAGTCTGGGCATCATGACAAGACCTCGCCTTTACAATAAAAAAATTAGCCGGGTGTGGTGGTGGGTGCCTACAGTTCCAGCTACTTGGAAGGCTGAGGCGGAAGAAGGTGGAGGCTGCAGTGGCCATGATTGTGCCACTGCACTCCAGCCTGGGTGACGGAGTGTGACTTCAACTCAAAAAAAAGAAAAAGTTATATGTCACTTGACTTTTTGAGAGAAGCAGTACATTTGGGGAAAATAGAAAATATTTTTCTATTCTAAAAAATACAGAGTATATTTCATAAAAGGATAAGAATTTTCTTGGGAAATTTTCTGTGTACATAGTTTTCATTTTAAGATTCCTTAAGGAATCCTGTGACCTGATTGGGGTAGCACATCTTGTAATTCTAACACTACAGCCTTAGTATACATTTGCTGGGAGTTTTTTTTGTTTGCTTGTTTTTTGGAAGGCCGGAGTACTTTTTTCATTTCTAATGGTTATGAGGCCCTGTAGCCTTAAAACGTAGTAATGAAATGTTGTATTTTTGTTTTTTATCTTAAAAGAAAGTTTCAGATGTTTATCTTGAATCAAGCTTGTATGGTGTAACACATGGTTCTGTTAATCTGAAAATTAAAAAGGACTTGTAAGTGGGTTAGAGCAGGAATTGCAACCCAGATTTTTTTTCTAGGTCATCATTTTTTCCACTGTACCCAGCTGCTCACAGTGTGAGATCATGAGTACCTTGTACTGCCACTGTAAGGTTGCATCTGGAATTTCTGCCACTGCCAGTCCCTAGTGTGATTATGCATGACCTTCCAAGTAGCCGCAACTACATGCGTGCGCTACCATGCATTTTTTAATTTATTGTAGGGATGAGGTCTCACCAAGTTGCCCGGGCTGGTCTCGAACCCGTGGGTCCAGGAAGCCTCGCCTCGGCCTTCCAAATTGCTGGGATTACAGACTTGAGCCACCGCTTTTTTTCCAAAAAGCGTTTTTAGGAGAGGGTGTATAGCCAGGGAATAGTGATAGATTGTGAAATCATGAGAGTTTATTCTTAAGAGCTAGACATAGTGCAGGTAGTTTAGTATGGACATCAATGAGCATTGCAGAAGAATGCATCATGAAGTTTCCAGATTATGTCCTCTTGAATTTCATAAATTAAAAAAGCCTAGTTGGCTATCTTTTTAATGCCCGCATAGTAAACGTGGTTAGTTGGAGTGCAGTGGCATGACTATGGCTCACTGCAGCCTCGACTTTCTGGCCTCAGAAAGTCCTACCTCAGCCTCCTGATAGCTGGGACTACAGGCTTACACCACCACACTCTGCTCATTAAAACAAATTTTTTTTTTGTAGAGATGAAGACTTGCTATGTTGCCCGAGCTGGTCTTGAACTCCTTAGCTCAAAGAAAGCCTCCTGTATCAACCTCCCAAAGTGTTAGGATTACAGGCACACCTGAGCTGATTTATTTTTTAAATGTCATTTCAGAAGTCAAGAGTTTTTCAAAATTTGACCTAGACATCAATAGTATTTTTAAATTACTTTTTATGTTATTAAGTTATTGGGCAAAATTGAATAAATTAATAGTGCAGAAATAAGAATAAAAGTGAAAAATAGCAGTAAAAATTAGTATAGAAAATGGGATAAGAGTGAAAGTCAAATTGTAACTGTATAATAAATAGGAATAAAAGTGAAACCATAGTTTCGTGGTCAGATTATTTTGTTGAATTTATCCCAAACTTTTTTTCTTGTGCTTATTCAGATTGCTACACAGTTACATGATTTGGCCTTTTTTACTCAGGATATTCATTAGCTCTTTCTTAGTCTTTTTTTTTTTTTTTTAAATAGCAAGGTATAAATACCTTGCCATAAAAGGCTATTTGTATTTGAAGTAAGTACTGGAGACACTAAAAACCATCTGAACTCTTCTGACTTTAGATTGCTGTGTGAGAGTTGCTAGCTAAATAAAAAGACGTCTTGTTCTGGGGTGTGGTTGAGCAGCATTAAAGACACTAATTTTTCTCTTTTTTTTGAGTTGGGGTCTCACTCTGTCGCCCAGAATGGAGTGCAGTGGCCGCTCCCGGCCACTGCAGCCTCGACCTGCTGGGCTCCGGCGATCCTTCGCCTCAGCCTTCCAAGTAGATGGAACTACAGGTGCGCGCTACCACGCCTGGCTAATTTTTGATTTATTGTAGAGATGAGGTTTTGCCAAGTTGCCCAGGTGGGTCTCAAACCCGTGGGCTCAGGCAATCCACTTACCTCGGCCTCCCAAGGCGTGGGATTGCAGGCTGAGCCACCGAGCCCGGCTTAAGGACACTATTTAAAACTTTCTTTTTTAAATAAATAAATGAATTATTAACATGTTGTGGCTCATTTCTATAATCCCAGCACCTTGGGAGGCCCAGCCAGGAGGATTGCTTGAGCCCAGGAGTTTTGAGACCAGTCTTGCAACATAGCGAGACCCTGTACCTATCAAAAATTGGCCAGGCATGATGCATGCCTGTAGTCCCAGCTACTTAGGAGACTGAGGGCAGAAGTGTCGCCTGAGTCCAGGAGGTAGAGGCTACAGTGAGCCATGATTATGCCACTGCATTCCAGCTTGGGTTACAGAGTGAGACTCTTCAAAAAAAAAAAAAAAGACAAAAAAATGTTTTTGTTTAATCAGTTATGTATACCAGTTTTTAAGGTAGTCGTGTGGCTTAGGATGAATGTCTTTGTAGTTCCATATATGGGAGATGTTGGCACAAGTATCTCTAGGAAAGAAATTTGTTATTGTACTAGCTGTTAGTAAATGAACTTTAAAAAATAAAGATCATACCGATAGAAAGCAAAATCTGGCCAGGAGCAGTGTCTCATACCTCTAATCCCAGCACTTTGGGAGGCTGAAATTGGAAGATAACTGAGGCCAGGGTTTCAAGACCATCCTGAGCAACATAGATCCAGTCTTTACAAAATATAAGATATCTGGAGGTGTTGACACACTTGTAGTCCCAGCTACTCAGGAGACAGAGGTGGGAGGATCACTTGAGCTGAAGCCAGAAATCCAAGGTTAAAGTGAACTATGATCGCCCCTTTTCACTTTAGCCTGGGTGACAGAGTAAGACCCTGTTTCTTTAAAAAAGTGCAAAATCTTAGAAGACTTCCCAAAAAGGGAACCTTCAAACTTTATCCAAATAGGATGAAGTGAAATATGCATAGAAAATGTACCCATTCTATTATCAAGCATCTGCAAAGTGCAAGCGTGCTGCTCTGGGTACTGTGGATTTGGCAGTGAGCAAAGCATTCTTGATCTTGTGGACTTGAGAACTGTGTACCCAGATGGGAGAAGATGGGCAATACGCAAAGGAGTAAAATGTGGAGAGGAGTAAATGCTGTGAAGGACAGTATGGAGGGGAGGGCAAGGGAGTGAACTTGTGATGGAACTGAAGTCGGTAGGTGGTAAGCCCTTGAGCAAAGCCCTGAAGGTGCTGGGCGAGATTCCATGGGGGTATTGGAGGAAAGAGTCCTCGCCGAAACAGCCAGTATGCAGACTTAAGAGCACGTGCTAAAATATGTATTAGGTTCTTATACCGTCCCAAGCATGATTCTGGGTGCTGGAGGTGCTGCGTTAAGCAAAAGGTTAAAAAGTTATCCCACATTTTTGGAGCTTAGCATTTTGTCATGCACGGTGTGTTGTAAGGCCGAGGTTGACATGAAAATACTGGATCTTTGGGGATGGAAAGCCATTGAAAGGTTTTGAGCGTAGAAAGGTTATGATATGAATTATGTTTTAAAAGGACCACTGAAGACTTAACTATGTAGGAGCAGAAGCAGGAACAGCAGTTAAAAGGCTATTTAAAAATAGCTTGAGCCGGGCTCGGTGGCTCAGCCTGTAATCCCGCGCCTTTGGGAGGCTGAGGTGAGTGGATTGCCTGAGCCCGTGGGTTCGAGACCCGCCTGGGCAGCGAGACCTCATCTCTACAATAAATCAAAAAATCAGCCGGGCGTGGTCGCGCATGCCTGTAACTCCGGCTACTCCGAAGACTGAGGCGGAAGGATCGCCGGAGCCCAGCAGGTTGAGGCTGCGGTGGCCGGGAGCGGCCACTGCACTCCCGTCTGGGCGACAGAGTGAGACTCCAACTCAAAAAATAATAATAATAATAATAGCTTGAACCAGAATGATAGTAACAAGTACTCTGAAAAACAAAGTCCTTTTTTTTTGAGTTGGAGTCTCACTCTAGCCCAGACTGGAGTGCAGTGGTCAAGCCAGCCACCGCAGCCTCAACCTGCTGGGCTATGGTGATCCTTCCACCTCAGCCTTCCAAGTAGCTGGAACTACAGGCGCGCGCTACCATGCCCGGCTAATTTTTGGTTTATTGTAGAGACGAGGTCTCGCCAAGTTGCCTGGGTGGGTCTCGAACCTGTGGGCTCAGGCAATCCACTCTCCTCGGCCTCCCAAAGTGCTGGGATTACAGGCTGAGCCACCGAACCTGGCCATAAGGTCCTTTTTTAAAGTGGTTGGAATTTGGATATTCACTTGAAGGTGAATTTGTTGACAGTGTGGCTCCAGTATGAGAGAGTCAGGGTTGACTCCAAGGTTTTTGACTTAAATTACTGGCAGGATAGAAATGCTGTGAAACAGTGATGGGGAGGACTAGTGTGTACAGGGCCCGGGGAGAGATGACTCGAGGTATTATACGCTCAGAACATTTTTCATTTGGGATGCTTGCTAGGCATCCAGGGAAGTGGGTGGGAGCGTCATGAGTCAGAGAGGGATGTGTAGTGGAAATGACACCAGGTAGAAGACTGAGGATGTAACTGATGTTTTTTGAAATCTGTGTTGTTATACATCCATAAAGGTAAGTTTATAGTTTTGCCTCCAGTGAAGAGTTCATTAATTGCTTACGATTCTGGGCCTGAGGAAGAACAGGACCCTGGGCACTTGTTGAATAAGCAGCAGACAGCAGGAGTTTGACTAAGACCTAGTAGAAATACAATTTTTGATAGACTTAACAAAATGGTGGTGGGAATGATTGGTCCATGATTCAAGTTGCTGAAAAACTTCAAGAACAGAAGGACAACTGCTTGACCTTTATTTCTTGTGTACCAAACACAAATTTAAATCAACTATCCTGAGTCCTTTCCAGAATAAAGTAAGATAAGTAGTCATTACCATTGTCACTTGGAATCATAGGACTAGTGAATATTTATCAGACACCAAGTGCCAGACCTTAGAGACATTAACTTCTTTAATCCTCATGGAAACTTTGTGAGACTGGTATTGTCCCAGTTTTATGGTGGAGGAAACAAGCACAGAAGGGTAAGGTTCCTGAGATTATGTCTGGAAAAGTCTCTAGAATTTGCTAATGATATCCCAGAGGAAGTGCCATTCAAACTTCCTGTAGAAAGACAAGGTGAAATTTGCAAGAAAAAGAGTTTACTCCAATTTTGTAAATACTTAGCACCTAGTTTTAGTGCTGTACTTTCCAGATTTGGGCACAGGGAGATATTAGCATAATTTTTTTTTTTTTTTTTGAGCGAGTCTCACTCTGTCGCCCAGACTGGAGTGCAGTGGCCGCTCCCGGCCACCGCAGCCTCGACCTACTGGGCTCCGGCGATCCTTCCGCCTCAGCCTTCCGAGTAGCCGGAATTACAGGCATGCGCTACCACGTCCGGCTAATTTTTTTATTTTATTGTAGAGACGAGGTCTTGCCTGCCCAGGCGGGTCTCGAACCCGTGGGCTTGGGCAATCCACTCACCTCAGCCTCCCAAAGGCGCGGGATTACAGGCTGAGCCACCAAGCCCAGCTAGCATAATTTTGTACAGTGTGAAGTACCAGGTTGGAGGTATGCCTGGAACAATGTGGAAGCACAGAGAGCACTCGACCCAGCTCTGGAGTATGAGGACAGGCTCCTCAGAGGCCACCTTTTTTTGGGGGGGTGACGGAGCTTGCCCTGTTACTCAGGCTGGAGTGCAGTGGTGTGATCCTAGCTCGCTGCACTCTCAAACTTCTGAACTCAAGCAGTCTCCCCCGCAGCCTCCCAAGTAACTGGGACTATAGGCATGTACCATCACCCCCAGCTAATGTTTTAAATTGTTAAGTTTGTAGAGACGGGTAGTGCGGTGGGAGGGGGGTCTTGCCATGTTGTCCAGTCTGGTCTTGATTGCCTCAAGCGATCCTCTCACCTCAGCCTCCCAAAGTGCTGAGATTAAAGACGTGAGCCACCACTCCTGGCCAGTAGCTTATACTTTATGTGAAGACTGCCAGCTAGCAGGGGAACTGATGTGATTTGGTGACATGCATAGTAGGGTGGTGATAGGGAGACTAGTCCAAAAGCTGTTGCCTTGCCCTGCCTTGCTCTCTAGGGAGGGGAAAATGGAAAAAAGGAGTAAATCAGAGTTTTCAAAAACATTGTAAATTTTACATTTCCAAGACTTGAAAGTGTTAGAATTCATTATAGGAGAAATTAATATTTTCTTTTTGTTTAGTTTGAAATCAGACATGTTACCTATTCAATTGGTTCAGACTTGCTTTTGGAGTATTGTGGGAGCTACCTTACTGCTTTACCTTACTCAGGTAAGTGACCTTGGCTGGTGACCTTTCTAGCTATGTGTTGGTCTGATTGTACCAGGCATGTCTTCTTTTTATAAGGGATGTAAGAGAGTACAATAAATTGCCCATTTTATCTTTGTGAGAAGTGAAACATCAAAAACATCCTTAAAATACTAAAAAATTATCTTGCCTTGATGGCGTGTCATGTTCAAACTGTGACAGAGACAAGTCCAGTCTACTTGTATTTCCATATGGGGGGAAGAAAAGCAGCCTCTTTAACATGGGACTTAGCCAAAAATTATTTTTTCCCTCCAGCATTATGGCTTATGTTGTGACATTGTGCAAATTACGTAGAAACTTTGCAGCATAAGGTATATTTCCTGAAGTAGAGAATTACATTTGGCATGGAGAGATTAGTTGATATTTATTTTTTATAAGGAAATTTGAATGTGAGGCCTGTATTCCAAGCAGATTTAACAAATATAAAATAATTAAAATTTTATCTTCCTTGCCAGAAAAAGGGGAAAAGGGAAAATACAGAAGTGAATTCTAATTAGTAACTAATATGTGTATACTAGGCATTGCTTGTGGCTGGAAATACAGATCAGCAGGGCTGAGATGCTTCTAAAAGACACTTTCTAGGATTGTTTCTTCCACCCCTGGAGAATATATAAAAGTGGTCCTCTGCCTTTTTATCTCTCCTGCACCCCACTCCAAAAAGTTATCATAATCTAGCAAGATGAAATAATAATTTTAAAAAACAGGAAAAAATTTGAAGCAAGACATTAGCAGGGGAGAGTTTCACAAAATACATGCTCTTAAATTTTAGACATTTATCAATGGTTGGCCATAATTCTTTGGCTTTAAGTTAATTTATGAAGGAGCACAAAGAGAATGTTGTAAGATTCATGGCATTTGTAATAAATTGATTAAGCATTAATAATTAACTGGACAGTGGGCTAGGAAGATTTGCATATTCTTCACATTTAGTCCTTATAGTTAAGGTATGAAATGCAGGTTTTGCTACTTTTGTTTTACAGATGAGTTACTCAGGTAACTTGTCCAAGACCATACAGCCAGCAGTTTGAATCTGGAGTTTGAACCAGTTCTTCTTGATTATAAACCCCGAGATCTTAACTATTGTGATATTTTGATAAGTGGTTAATTTTTTGTTTTGTTTTGTTTTTTTGTTTTGAGTTGGAGTCTCACTCTGTCACCCAGACTGGAGTACAGTGGCACGCTCCTGGCCACCGCAGCCTCGACCTGCTGGGCTCCAGCGATCCTTCTGCCTCAGCCTTCCAAGTAGCTGGAATTACAGGCATGCTCTACCACGCACGGTTAATTTTTTGATTTATTGTAGAGATGAGATCTTGCCAAGTTGCCCAGCCGGGTCTCAAACTTGTGGGCTCAAGCAGTCCACTCACCTCAACCTCCCAGAGGCACGGGATTACAGGCTGAGCCACCGAGCCCGGCTAGTGGTTAATTATTTGAATGTGTCTTGCAAGGTTGAGTTAAAAGAGTAAGCATCTTTAAAATAAAATATCTTAATTCGTGTCACAACCTCTTAACTAAGTTTTGTTCATCTCCTTGCATGCACATAAGTTCTTTCCAATTGTTATGCAACTGATTGCCTAGGGATTGAAATTGCTATTGGGTTATGACAAACAGCAAGATTGCAAAATAATTACAAATATTTTACCTTGACCTATTCCTTCTCTAATGCTCTTTCTTTATATAGATCTGAGTTTCTGATCCATATCATTTTCCTCTCTTTTAAACTTTTTTTTTTTTTTTGAGTAGGAATCTTACCCTGTTGCCCAACTGGAGTGTGGTGGCATGTTCACGGCCACCACAGCCTCGACCTGCTGGGTTCAGGTGATCCTTCTGCCTTAGCTTTCCAAGTAGCTGGAACAGGTGCGCACCACCACACCTGGCTAAATTTATTTATTTATTTATTTATCTATTTATTTATTTATTTTTGAGTTGGGGTCTCACTTAGTCGCCCAGACTGGAGTGCAGTGGCCGTTCCCAGCCACCGCAGCCTCCATCTGCTGGGCTCTGGCGATCCTTCCGCCTCAGCTGGAATTACAGGCGTGCACTACCACGCCTGGCTAATTTTTTGATTTATTGTAGAGATGGGGTCTCGCCAAGTTGCCCAGGCGGGTCTCGAACCCGCGGTCTCAGGCAATCCACTCACCTCGGCCTCCCAAGACGTGGGATTACAGGCTAAGCCACCGAGCCCGGCCAATTTTTTTATTTTTTATTGTAGAGATGAGGTCTTGCCAAGTTGCCTGGGCTGGTCTCAAACCCCTGGACTCAGAGAATCCTCTTGTTTCTGCCTCCCAAAGTGCTAGGATGAGCTACTGCACCCAGCTAAACTTCTTTTAATAGTGCTTGCAAGGCAGGTCTACTGGCAACAAATATCCTCAGGCTTTGTTTGAGAAAACATTTCTCCATAATTTTTGAAGGATAATTTTGCAGGATACAGGAATCTAAGTTGGTTTTTTTTTTCACTTAACACTTAAATATTTCACTCTACTCTCATATTTTCTGAAAAGTCTGATGTTATTATTTCCTTGCTGTTCTATATATACGGTGTTTATTTTTCTTTTTTTCCCTCTAGCTTCTTTGAGGATTTTTTTTCTTTGATTTTTTTGCATTTTGGGTGTAATATGCCTGCTTGCACATTTTTGGCATTTCTCCTGCTTAGTATTCTCTGAACTTCCTGGATCTGTGGTTTGTTGTCTAGCATTAATTTTGGGAAATTCGGGTAACCCCTTCGGGTCCCCTCCTACTGTGGAAGTTTTTCTGTCCTCAATAAGTCCTGCTTTCTTCAAAAAAAAATTGGGAAATTCTGTTATTATTGCTTCAAATATTTTTTCTGTTCACATCTGAGAAGAAACTGAAGTGCTCCAATAGTTAAATTTTTACAATAGCAGCTGGATAACATACAGGGAAAAATGATGTTTTTATTTACAGCAGTGTCAGGATTTTCTGTTGTTTTTCTTAAGCCCTTTGTTTAAAAAAATATTAAAATAATTTTTTTTTTAGTCTGATACTTATTCTGTTGCTCAGGCCAGAGTGCAGTGACACGCTCACTACCACCACAGCCTCAACCCGTTGGACTCAGGCAATCCTTCTGCCTCAGCTTTCCTAGTAGCTGGAACTACAGGTGCACGTCACCATGCCTAGATAATTTTTAAAATTTATTGTAGAGATGAGGTTTTGCCAAGTTACCCAGGCTGGTCTCGAACCCATGGGATCAGGCAATTCTCTCATCTTCGCCTCCCAAAGTGCTGGGATTATAGGCGTGAACCACCATGACTGGCCAGAGCTGAAAGCTTTGAGTACTTACTTGCTTATTTCCCTAGATTAAGTTCCTACAATGGGAATTACTTAAAGAGGAGAAACATTTTTTAGTTTTTGATGTGTTTTATTTGCTTTCTAGAAGTGGTATGTGACATTGTTTTTGAAATACCCTGAAATACCCCTTCCAACCCTGAATATTATCATAAAAGTGAAAAATTAGTAGGTATAAAAGGTTATTGTTTTAATTTATTTTATTACAACAGAGGCAGGGTATATTCTTATGCTTATTTGCCAGTTATTATTTATCTGTGTAAGTGTATTCTTTTTTCTCTCATATGTTGCAAATAGTATCTAACTTTTGTTGTTTTTATACAGATTTTTGATCAGATTCCAAGCTTTTTCATTATGGATCTTTTCTTTTTCCTTTTTTTTTTTTTTTTTTTGAGTTGGAGTCTCACTCTGTCGCCCAGCCTGGAGTGCAGTGGCCGCTCCCGGCCACCGCAGCCTTGACCTGCTGGGCTCCGGCGATCCTTCCGAGTAGCTGGAACTACAGGTGCGCGCTACCACACCCGGCTAGTTTTTGATTTATTGTAGAGATGAGGTCTCACCAAGTTGCCCAGGTGGGTCTTGAACCCACAGGCTCAGGCAATCAACTCACCTCAGTCTCCCAAGGCGTGGGATTACAGGCTGAGCCACCGAGCCCGGCTCATTATGGATCTTTCCTTTGTTAATATGTAGAAGGTTATTTTCCATCCAGTATGAGAGTAGGCATTTTCTTCAGGTTATTTCTCTTCATTCTAAACAACAATTATGGACAATTTCAATCATATCCATAAATAGAGAGAAGAGTCTAATGAACCAGTGGTACCCGTCACCTAGCTTCAACAAGCATCAATACTAGTCAGTCTTGTCCTATCTACATCTGCTCACCAGATTCTCCTTAGACAACCAGGGTACCATTTAATCTTGATATTTAGGCATGTATCTCTAACAGATAAGGATTTCACTTTTTAAAGTCTAACCATGTACCATTGTCACTTGTAAAAAATTTAACAACATTTTCTAATATCAGGTCATATTTCTGATTGCCTTATGCCTGTTTTTAAAAATTTGTCACTCAGTCTCTGTGATTTGAGGAAGAAAAAAAAGTTTGAAAGTAGAAATCAAGTAGGATTTATACATTACTTTTTTTTTTTGATTCGGAGTCTCACTCTGTCGCCCAGGCTGGAGTGCAGTGGCATGCTTATGGCCACTGCAACCTTGACTGCTGGGTTCAGGCGATCCTTCCGCCTTAGCCTTCCAAGTAGCTGGACCTATAGGCATGGGCCACCATAGTCAGCTATTTATTTATTTATTTATTTATTGTAGAGACGAGGTCTCACCATGCCCAGGCTGGTCTCAAACCCCTGGGCTCAGGCAATCCTCTCACCTCAGCCTCCCAAAGTGTTGGGATTACAGGCACGAGCCACTGTGCCCGGTTCATCCGTTATTTTAATTGGTGTAAGTTTTTTGTTTTTGTTTTTTCGAGGCAGAGTCTCACTCTGTCACCCAGACTGGAGGGCAGTGGCATGCTCCTGGCCACCGCAGTCTCGACCTGCTGGGCTCAGGCATCCTTCCGCCTCAGTCTTCCAAGTAGCTGGAACTACAGGCGTGTGCTACCATGCCCAGCTGATTTTTGATTTATTGTAGAGACAAGGTCTCACCAAGTTGCCCGAGTGGGTCTCAAACCCATGGGCTCAGGCAATCCTCTTACCTCGGGCCCCCAAAGCACTGGAATTATAGGCGTGAGCCACCACGCCCAGCCTGTATGCTTCTTTTAAACTGTAGGGACTTCCACCTCCATTTTTTTTCCTTTTTTTTTTTTTTTTTTGAGTCGAGATCTCGCTCTGTTGTCCAGCCCAGAGTTCAGTGTCATGATCATGGCTCATCATAGCCTCTACCTCCTAGGTTCAGGCAATTCTTCCACCCTAGCCTCCCACGTAGCTGGGACTACAGATGCATGCCGCCATGCCCGGCTAATTTTTGTTGTTTTTATGGAGACAAGGTCTTGACATGTTGCCCAGACTTATCTCAAACTCCTGGGCTCAAGCATTTCTCCTATTCAGCCTCCCAAAATGCTGGGATTACAGATGTGAGCTACCACACCCATCTTCTCTCCCTCCCTCCCTCCTTCCCCTTCTCCTCCTCTACAATTTTTTGTGGAAGAAATGGCTTTAAAAAAATTTTTTTTTTGAGTTGGAGTCTCACTCTGTCACCCAGCCTGGAGGGCAGTGGCTGCTCCCAGCCACTGCAGCCTCGACCTGCTGGGCTCCGGCGACCCTTCCGCCTCAGCCTTCCAAGTAGCTGGAATTACAGGCATGCGCAACCACGCCCGGCTAATTTTTTGATTTATTGTAGAGATGAGGTCTCACCAAGTTGCCCAGGTGGGTCTTGAACCCACGGGCTCAGGCAATCCACTCACCTCAGCCTCCCAAAGGCGTGGGATTACAGGCTGAGCCACCGAACCTGGCTGGCTTTTAAAATTTATTAGTTTGTTTTTAAATTTTATTTTAGAGTTGTGGGTAAATGTGCGGAGTTGCTATAAGTAGATTGTGCAAAGATGGGGTTTGGACTTCAAAGTAAGCCCTCTCCCCACAAGTAGTGGATATTGTACCCAATGGGTGGTTGTGTGTCCCTTGTCGCCCCTCCCTTCCTCCTTTCTTTAGCCCAGTGTCTGTTGTTCCGACGTTTGTTCCAGTGTGCCCAATGTTTAGTTCCGGCTTATGAGTGGGAAGATGCAGTATTCAGTGTTTTGTTTTTGTGAGAGTTCTTCACTTTGAATGGTGGTATCCAGCTGCACTCATGTTGCTGTAAAGGACATAATTTTGTTCTTTTTTATGGCTGTGTAGTATTCCATTATGTATATGTAACATTTTCTTTATCTAGATCACTTTTGAAAGGCGTCTGGGTTTGTTCCATGTTTTTGCTGATGTGAGTAGTGCTGCAGTGAACATACTTATGCAGGTGTCTTTTTTGTAGAGCGATTTACGTTCGTCTAGGTATATTTTCGGGAGTGCAATTTCTGGGTTGAGTAGTAACTCAATTACTAGTTCTCTGAGAAATCGCCATACTGCTTTTTTAAAGAAACATTTGACTCCGTACTGCTTTTAAAGAACATGAAAATTATTTGAGTCTGTAATCTATATATCTATCTATTTATTTATATTTTTAGAGTCAGAGTCTCACTCTATCGCCCAAGCTGGAGTGCAGTGGCCTGATCACGAAGGTCATGGCTCATGGCAGCCTCTAACTTCTGGGTTTAGGTGTTCCTTTCACCTCAGTATCTCTAACTTCTGGGTTTAGGTGTTCCTTTCACCTCAGTATCCCATGTAGCTGGGACTACAGGTGCACACCACCATACCTAATTTTTTAATTTTTGTAGAGACGAGGTCTCACTATGCTGCCCAGACTGGTCTCGAACTCCTGGGTTCAGACAGTCCTCTCACCTGGCCTCCCAGAGTGTTGGGATTATAGGCGTGAGTCACCACACCCAGCCTGTAATACTTAAAAAAAATTTTTTTTGGTAGTATATTTTGAAGCCAGGGTCTACTTCTTGTCCCTTGCCTCTGAAAGTTAACCAGTAGTATTTAAAATATAATCCTAAACCGGGCTTGGTGGTTCAGCCTGTAATCCCGCACCTTTGGGAGGCTGAGGTGAGTGGATTGCCTGAGCCCGCGGGTTCGAGACCCGCCTGGGCAACTTGGCGAGACCTCTTCTCTACAATAAATCAAAAAACTAGCCAGGTGTGGTAGCGCGCGCCTGTGGTTCCAGCTACTCAGAAGGCTGAGGTGGAAGGATCGCCAGCCCAGCAGGTCGAGGCTGCGGTGGCCGGGAGCGTCTACTACACTCCAGTCTGGGCAACAGAATGAGACTCCAACTCAAAAAAAAAAAAAAAAATATATATATATATATATATAATCCTAAATCCTTTATTGGTTTGAAGTACCATGTATCTATGATCTATGAAGGGTCATGTAGGAATTATATAATAGATGTGAAATTTTGAATTAATGAAGAAATGTAATATTTTTAGTATGTAAAAATTTCATTGGTGTTTTGATTGGAACTGTAGTAAATATATTAATTTGTAGAGATTTGACATCTTGACAATATTGAGTTTTCCCACCCAGGAGCAATGTATTATATCTTTTTGTTTTATTCAAATGTTCTTATGTTTCTACGATAAAGTTTTGCTTTTTTTTCCTAAGGCCCTGCATGTTTTTTATAAAATAAAAAACATATATTTAGTTGAATCGTGGACCTTAAAATTAAAAATTTTTTCAGTGTCCTGTTTTCATGACTCTCTATTCAGACAAACTGAGTATAAAGTCAATATGTTGTTGTTTGAGTCAGAGTCTCACTCTGACATCCAGATTGGAGGGCAGTGGCATGATCATGGCCACCACAGCCTCAACCTGCTGTGTTCAGACGATCCTTCCACCTCAGCCTTCCAGGTAGCTGGAACTACAGGCACTCCACCGCCTCTGGCTAATTTTAAAAAAATGTATTTGTTGTAGAGAAGAGATCTCACTAAGTTTCTCTGGGTTGGTCAAGCAATCCTCTCGCTACTGCCTCCCGAAGTGCTGAAATTACAGGCATGAGCCACCGTGCCTGGCCCTCTCTCTCGTTTGTATTGGTGACTGTATGGTGTCTCACTGTAAGGGTGTGCTGCAGTTTGTTTAACTTTTTTCTTATTGCTAGCCATTCAGGACCTTTCTTCTACTAAAATGATGCTATGGAGAAAATCTATGTATGTTATCTTTAGTTATTTATATATGAAGAAATATATATATATTTTGATTCGGAGTTTCACTCTGTTGCTCAGGCTAGAGTGTGGTGGCATACTTAAGGCTGCGGCAGCTGTGACTTGCAGGACTCAGGTGATCCTTCCTCCTCAGCCTTTCAAGTAGCTGGAACCACAGGCACGCGCCACCATGCTCAGCTAATTTTTTTTCTTGTAGAGATGATTTTTTTTTTGGAGTTGGAGTCTCACTCTGTTGCCCAGTCAGGAGTGCAGTGGCACACTCATGGCCACTGCAGCCTCGACCTGCTGGGCTCAGGTGATCCTTCAGCCTCAGCCTTCCAAGGAGCTGGAACTACAGGCATGTGCACCACACCTGGCTCATTTTTTAAAAAATTTGATTTACTGTAAAGACGAGGTCTTGCCAAGTTGCCCAGGCTCGCTTCCACCTTGCAAAGTGCTGGGATTATTGGCGTAAGCCACTGTGCCCAGTGCATTTGTAAAAGTAAATGGATATTTTTAGTCATGGATAGGTAATCACATGATGCTTGGTGTTTTTTTAAAAAATCTTTTATTGAGCGTTTACTGATGGTTTGCATTGTGCCTTGTTTTGTAGTAAGAAAGAAATGTGTTGGTACTTCCTCAGATATTTAGTTTTCAAAGAGAACGCTAACGAGATTATTGCACTGTGTTCTGTATTCTTTCTTTTTTTGTTTTAAGTTGGCGTCTCTCTCTGTTGCCCAGGCTGGAATGCTTAAGTTCTGTTTTTTCTGTAAACTGTGACACAGTTTATTAAAGTTAGAACTGGAGCTAATTGTGGTAGCTCACACCTATAATCCCAGTACTTTGGGAAGCTGAAGAAAGAGGATTGCTTGAGCCCAGGGTTTGAGACCAGCCTGGACAAATTGACAAGACTTTGATTCTACAATAAATCAAAAATATTAGCTTGGTGTGGTGGTGTGCACCTGCGGTTCCAGCTACTTGGAAGGCTGAGGTGGAAGGATCACCTGAACCCAGCAGATTGAGGCTGTGATACCTGTGATCATGCCATTGTGTTCCAGTCTGGGTGACAGAGTCAGACTCTGACTCAAAAAAAAAAAATTAGTACTGGAGAGTATTGTATAGTCAGTGACTAAAGATCTCATGGGAGTGGGGATGGATTTTAGGGTTAGGTGATGATAAAGAGAGAATTCTAGAAAGCCCAATTGAAACATAGGCAGGAATGAGCCTAGTATGTTCAGGATGCATCCTGCCTGGATCTGAAGATGCACACTGCAACTGGGAAGTAAGAATTAATGGCTGAAGTCAGGTCTTTCATACCCTCTCCACCTTTTTTTTTTGAGTTGGAGTCTCACTCTGTCGCCCAGACTGGAGTGCAGTGGCCGTTCCCGGCCACCGCAGCCTCAACCTGCTGGGCTCCGGCGATCCTTCCACCTCAGCCTGCCGAGTAGCCGGAATTAGAGGCGCGCACTACCACGCCTGGCTAATTTTTTTATTTTATTGTAGAGATGAGGTCGCACCTGCCCAGGCGGGTCTCGAACCCGCGGGCTCAGGCAATCCACTCACCTCAGCCTCCCAAAGCGCGGGATTACAGGCTGAGCCACCGAGCCCGGCTCACCTTCTGTCTTTATAACTACTAGTTCACATTCAGGTCTTACCTTGGAACATTTTCTCTGGCAGTCTGTTCCTGATTCTTTGCTAGACGTATTGCCAGCACTCTGAGTTCTTCATTGCCCTTATCACAATTTAGGTAATTGTTTACTGTTTATCTCTTCTGCTAGATTGTGTGCTCCCTGTGAAGAGAAACTATGCCTTGCTTGACACTTTATCTAGAGAACCTGGCATGGTGCTCGACACACATTTTAGGTGTTCATAAATGTATTTTGGATGATTGAAACATGTATTACAGGAAAATTAATGTGCCACAAAAGTAGAAAAGGAAAATTTGGGAACTGGGAAACCAATTCAGAGTTAGAAGTTGTATTGATGTAACCAAAGAGACCTTAGCAAGGGTGGAGGTTGGGAGGAAAAGTCGTAATGCTTGGGAAACTGAATCAAAGGAAAGAAAAGCTGATTTCCTTGCTGATTTATAAGAAAAGTATTATGTTATTTCTGAATACATTTTTTTTTTGAGTCAGAGTCTCATTCTGTCCTGATGCCCAGAATGGAATGCAATGGCACAATCACAGCTCACTGCAGCTTGACCTTGTGGACTCAGGCAGTCCTCCGTCCTCAGCCTCCTGAGTAGCTGAGACTACAGGTGCGTGCCACCACGCCCAGCTAAGTTTTTTCCTTGTAGGTTTAATTAGAACAATGGTTTGCCTTATATTTTCCAGACACCCTCTTCACTAAAATAACTAAATTGAAGGAACATTGAATAGTGAAAGAACATGGTCATTTGAGTTAGAAGGACTTGGGTTTATATAATTGAACTTCTCAGAAGTTGCTTCCTTATCTGTAAAATAGGAGAAGTGTTAGGATTAAGTGAGTTGACATACTTAAAGATCATTTATTTTCCCATTTCTCATGCATAGCTGTGTGTGGAAAGAATACTCCAGTGAGGGTAAGTGATCTGTATCTTGGCTTTTCTGGAGACTCCCGTAAGGAATTTGGGGAGTAATTACAAGCGGAGCTAGTATGAACAAAAGGGAAGTAAGCAATGCAGGAATAGAGTTATAAAGCGAGGACAATCATCTAGTCTCCATGGAGGGCGCTTGCTAGGAGTGTGTGCAAAGGAAGGGAGCCAGTGTGACAAGAGGGTGAGCGGCAGAAGCCAGGCTGGAAACAAGGTGCTGGACTATGCAGGCTCTTAGAGTCCCAGTAAGGGTTTCATCCTGAGAAAGCCATGGCAGGGCATTTGGTATGGGTGGAACACGACCAGACTTTCCTCATAATATTATAACTGAGAATAGGAAGAGACAAGTGGGGTGATGGTTGCCATAGGCTAGGTGAGGGAAGATCACCCAGACAGTGGTAGTCATAAGGGTGAGAAAAATGAGTGGATTTGACAGATACTTGGGTGAGGCTATCTAACCTGGTCCCGGTTTGGTGAGGTAGGGAAGCAAGCACTGCAGCTCTCTTGGCTTGTCCTGCTTTGATTGTTTATACATAGAAACAGTGACCAAGAGTCCTAAACTAGTCAGAAAGTTTTTCCATTGTGCCTTTTGTTCTTTACTTATAGGAGTTCTTACTGATCACCTGTCGTAATGCCTGAGCTGCTTTTCGTTCTCTAACAAAGGTGTGTGTGAGTTCCAGGGTGGGGTTTTGTTTTGTGTTCATTTTGCCCCATTTGCTTCTTTTTTCTATGTGACTCAATTTTTTTCCCATTTAAAAAATATACGATTGACATTTAGTAATTGCACATATTTGTTAGGTGAAGCATGATGTTTTGATACATGTTTAATGAGGAAACCAGGGTAATTAGTATATTCATCATTTTTTCTTTTTTTTTTTTTTTGAGTTGGGATCTCACTCTGTCGCCTAGGCTGGAGTGCAGTGGCACAATCACAGCTAACTGCAGCCTCAACCTCCTGGGTTCAGGCGATCTTTGCACATCTGTTGGGAGCCAGCCACGGAGGCCCACTGAGCATTAGGGATCAGGAAGGGCTGTTGACCCCGAGACCACTAGGATGCGTTCGGGAGCTGTTGACCCCATTTCCTCCCCCTTTCTACTCAGCACTAACCAGATTAAGCTCTGGTGAGCTCAAAACATAAAAACTCTGAGACCGGGACGAACACAGGCTCACTTTGGAAGCTCATTGCTCCCATTCTTCCACAAACTGCAGTTTCGGCTTTTACACAACTTGCAATTCAAACTTGGGTCACATCTAAGAGCCTTAGTATTGGTCACAGGCTTCTGGGTTGTGATCTCAGGATTCACTGAAGTTGAATAAGGTGTAAATTGTGTAGAATATAGTTTTAGAAGACAGCCATTCTATTGAAAGAATGCGGCTGGATTACTTGCAGGTAGCCCACTGTGAACTTTGGACTGGGCCACATTCCAAACATTCTGGGATGGGCCACTTTCATTTGTAAAGTAAATAAGCTTCTATAGAATTGTTTAACTTGCCGGGCTCGGTGGCTCAGCCTGTAATCCCATGCCTTTGGGAGGCTGAGGTGAGTGGATTGCCTGAGCCTGCGGGTTCGAGACCCTCCGAGACCTTATCTCTACAATAAATCAAAAAATCAGCTGGGCATGGTAGCGCATGCCTGTAATTCCGGCTACTTGGAAGGCTGAGGCGGAAGGATCGCTGGAGCCCAGCAGGTCGAGGCTGCGGTGGCCGGGAGCGGCCACTGCACTCCAGTCTGGGCGACTGAGTGAGACTCCAACTCAAAAAAAAAAAAAAAGAATTGTTTAACTTGGCATAAATCAATCGGCTTAGGATGAAAAAGGTTTATAGAATATGTCAGTCACAGATTAGGTTATCCTTTGTTATGGGATTTTAAGATTATCATATGAAAAGGGTTTAAAGGCAATCATTGATTAAGTTTTCATGGATTAAGGTTTCTGGTGGGTGGGGGATGCCCCTCCCACATTTGACTTTGTGTATAAAAGACCCATTGTAATTCCCAGTAATATACATCACTTCTGCACTAGACCGGAGTCCAGTCTCCTTCTTTCTCTCTCTCTCTCTTTCTTCTTCCCCCCAGTCGCCGACGCCGTCTCCACCTTTGGGGTACCCTGAACCCGGCTGGAGCTGGTCTCCAGCACACATCAGCCTTCCTAGTAGCTGGGACTATGGGACATGCCACCATGCCCCACTAAGTTTTTGATTTTTTGTAGAGATATGAGGTCTTGCTATGTTGTGCAGGCTGGTCTCAAACTCCTGGGCTCAAGCAATCCTCCTGCCTTGGTCTCCCAAAGTGCTGGGATTACAGGCATGAGCCACTGTGCCTGGCCCAGTTATTCTTGATGCTAAGTTTGATCATTTGGTAAGCTGTCTGCCATGTTTTCCTACATCCTGTTTTCCATCAGTATTTCATCCAGTGGTTTTAGCATCCATTGATCATTGTAGCCTGTGTCAATTAGTACGTTGATAGTGATTAAATGGTAATTTTCTATTTCTGTTATCTTTCTATATGTATTTGTTGGCATTCCTCCATCATCCCTCCCCACCCCCCTTTCTTTTTGACATGTCCCCATTAGTTTTTTGAGCACTTCCTTTCTGGCACAAGTTGTCCTAGATTTACTATGTAATTTTCCTGTTTATTTTTTTACTTTTCCTGATCATTTCCCAAGGAGTCCCGACTTCTTTTTAAGGGAGAAGAGTATTTATAAACCAAGATCTAGGTCTGAGTGTGGGACATTTCCGTCATTTCAAAAAGTTTTCTCATGTCCCAGTTCAGTCTGACCTTCACCCCAGCCGCCAACAATCACTTATCTCCTGTCACCATAAGTGAAGTGAAACTTATTTCTAGAGTTTCAAATAAGTAGAATCATGTTTTATGTACTCTTCTGTGTCAGCCTTCTTTTGTTCAGCATGTTTTGGTATTCATGTGTGTTGTATTTATCAGCAGTTTGTCCGTTTTTATTACTGCATAGTATTCTGTTATATGATATACCATGATTCGTGTGTAATGGAAAATTGGATTGTCTCCAACTTTTGGCTATTATAAATAAAGCTGTCTTGAACATTTTGTGAAAGTCTTTGGGTATATGTTTTCATTACTCTAGGGGGCATAACTAGATGTGGGAGTGCTGGGCCACATGGTAAGTGTAAGTATGTTTAATTTTACACGTACCATGTGTAAACTGGTAAGAAACCGCCAAACTGCATTTCAAAGTGATGGCATCATTTCCACCACCAATATATGAGAGTTTCAGTTGATTTCATTGCTTTATCAATTCTTTTTTTGCGTTGGAGTCTCACTCAGTCACCCAGACTGGAGTGCAGTGGCCACTCCCAGCCACCGCGGCCTCAACCATCTGGGCTCCAGTGATCCTTCCACTTCAGCCTTCCAAGTAGCAGGAACTACAGGTGTGTGCTATGACACCCGGCTAATTTTTTTTTTTTTTTGAGTTGAAGTCTCACTCTGTCGCCCAGACTGGAGTGCAGAGGCCGCTCCCGGCCACCGCAACCTCGACCCGCTGGGCTCCGGTGATCCTTCCGCCTCAGCCTTCTGAGTAACCAGAATTACAGGCATGCGCTACCACGCCCGGCTGATATTTTGATTTATTATAGAGATGAGGTCTCGCTGCCCAGGCGGGTCTCAAACCCACGGGCTCAGGCAATCCACTCACCTCAGTCTCCCAAAGTTGTGGGATTACAGGCTGAGCCACTGAGCCCGGCTTAACTTTTTGATTTATTGTAGAGATGAGGTCTCGCCAAGTTGCCCAGGCGGGTCTCGAACCCGCGGGTTCAGGCAATCCACTCACCTCGGCTTCCCAAAGTACTGGGATTACAGGTTGAGCCACTGAACCTGGCCTCAATTCTTGATATTGTTTGAATTTTTTTTTTTTGAGTTGGAGTCTCACTCTGTCACCAAGCCTGGAGTGCAGTGGCCGCTCCCGGCCACCGCAACCTCGACCTGCTGGGCTCCGGTGATCCTTCCAAGTAGCTGGAACTATAGGCGCGCGCTGCCATGCCCGACTAATTTTTGATTTATTGTAGAGACGAGGTCTCGCCAAGTGGCCCAGGCGGATCTCGAACCCGCGGGCTCAGGCAATTCTCTTGCCTTGGCTTCCCAAAGTGCTGGGATTGCAGGCTATGCCACCGAGCCCGGCCGATATTGTTTGAATTTTTAATTTTTACATTCTAACTGGTATGTAGTGCAATCCCATTTTGTTTTTATTTTGTATTTTCCAGTGACTAATGATGTTGAGCATCTTTTCATGAGCTTATTGATCATTAGTATGTCTTTTTGATATTTATTTTCAAATCTTTTGACCATTTAAAAATTAGCTATTAAAAATTATATTGTAAGAGTTTACTATACTTGGTACACTTTCTGGTTAGATGTATTGTGGTTTGCCTTTTATTTTCTTTACAATGGCATGAAAAGCAGAAGTTAGCCGGGCTCGGTGGCTCAGGTCAAGGCTGTGGTGGCCGGGAGCGGCCACTGCACTCCAGTCTGGGCGACAGAGTGAGACTCCAACTCAAAAAAAAAAAAAAGAAAAGCAGAAGTTTTTTTTGATTTGGAGTCTCACTCTGTTGCCCAGTCTGAAGTACAGTGAGGCCACGGCCTCCGCAGCCTCGACATGCTGGGCTCAGGTGATCCTTCTGCCTCAGCCCTCCATGTAGCTGGAACTACAGTCATGAGCCATCACGCCTGGCTAATTTTTTTTTTTTAATTTATTGTAGAGACGAGGTCTTGACAAGTTGCCCAGACTGGTCTTGAATCCCTGGTCTCAGGCAATCCTCTTGCCTCGGCCTCCCAAAGTGCTGGGATTACAGGCTTGAGCCACTGCGCCCAGCCACACAAGCTTTTTAAAAAACTTATTTTGAAGTTCAATTCATTTGTTTTTAAAAAGCAGTATGTCTTTTTTGTGTTCTAAACATATTTTTGTCTCCTGAGGGTCATAATTATTTTCTTCTAGAGTTTTATAGTTTTAGCTTTTACTTTTGGGTCTATCATTCCTTTCTAGTTAACTTTTATGTACGGTATGAGGGACGGTTGAGGTTTGTTTTTTCTGTTTGTCTCCCCAGCTTTTCTAGTACTTATCTCTTGAAAAGTCTATTCTTTTCCCATTGAATTACCTTAACGCCTTTGTCAAAAATCAACTTGTCATGTATACAGATGCTCCTCAACTTACCATGGGATTACATCTTAGTAAACCCACTGTAAACTGAAATTATTGTAAGTAGAAAAGGCATTTAATGTACCTAACATACTGAAAATCATAGCTTAGCCTAGCCTATCTTCTCTTTCCTTTTGAGTCAGTATTTCACTCTGTCACCCAGTCTGGAGTGCAATGGCTCCATTATGGCTCACTGCAGCCTCCACCTCCTGCACTCAGGCTATCCTTCCATCTCAGCCTCCCAAGCATCACCACATCTGGTTAATTTTTTGATTTTTTTTGTTGTTGTTGTTTTGTAGAGACAAGGTCTCACTTTGTTCCCCAGACTGGACTTGAATTCCTGGGCTCAAGCGATCCTCCTGCCTCAGCCTCCCAAAGTGTTGGGATTACAAGTGTAGGAGCCACTGCACCTGGCCTCCTGTGTTTTTGTTGTTGTTGTTGTTGTTTTCTGCGTTGGAGTCTCACTCTGTCTCTCAGGCTGGAGTGCAGTGGCATGCTCACGGCCACCACAGCCTCGACCCGCTGGATTCAGACAATCCTTCTGCCTCAGCCTTCCAAGTAGCTGGAACTACAGGCACTCGCCACCACGCCTGGCTAATTTTTTGATTTATTGTAGAGATGAGGTCTCACCAATTTTGCTCAGGCTGGTCTCAAGCCCGTGGGCTCAGGCAGTCCTCTTACCTCGGCCTCTCAAAGTGCTGGGATTATAGGTGCGATCCTCTGTGCCTGGCCTCTTGTGATTTTTGGAGTATAAATTGGAACTGGCCAGGATAGTTTTATTCTCACACACACAAAAATTTAGTTAGAGAGCGATATAATGAAGGAAAAAAAGTCTTGTAAACAAAACAAAAATCCAGAGGACCATTCTGAAGTCAAGGTTTTTATTTTGTTTAATTTTTAAGACATTTTTATTTGCTTTATTTATTTTAATATTCTTTAAATTTTATTTTAAAGATGTAGGGTACAATTTAAGACTAGGTAGATAAGTGGTCATCATATAGATAAAGTTGGGGCCTCCCTTTGGTCCTCTCCCTTTTTTTTAAAAGGGCTGTATGTTGTGTCCAAAGTATCTGCCCTACAAAGCCAAGTGAGCTTTCTAAAGTGTCTGAATTTCAAATAAGTCCATCTTCAAAGCTTAAAATAGAAATTAAAGTATATACGAGATGGGACCAAAAACTGGACTTAGCTTTTGGAGAGCGATCCTCTTGTAGTGCAGGCTCCTGCCCTCCCCACACCAGGTAAATGTTCTAGGAACCCACCAGTGTACTAGCTAGTGTGGTTGTGAGAGCTGCATTCTGCTTCAGTGACTTCTTTTGGGAGGTTCTTTCAACACAGTTGCCCATTTCATGATGGGTGACTTATGCGAACAACCTGCCCTCACCGTGCTGGGCAACAGAGTGAGACTCCAACTCAAAAAAACAAAACAAAAAAGCAATATATTTGGATGATGCTAGAATATCTGAAGTACTGGTCTGTTATAGATAACATCAATTATCTAGGGTAGTGAAAATATGTTCAGCATGGTTTGGGAACATATTGGAAACGCAGACTCTTAGGTTCCACCTCATGCTTAGGGAATGTGCATTTCAACAAGATTCCCAAGTAACTAATATGTCACTTGAAGTTTAAGAGGCACTACTTTAGCATATTAATTACATTACAGGCATTTGAGGGGGCCTGAGAAGAACCATTTGTAAATATTCATTTATTCATTCACTCATTCATCCACAAAGCAAATACCTTTTTTTCTTAATTTTTATTTTTAAAGAGGTGAGGTACAATTCAGGGTTCGGTATACAAATGCTCATTAGGCAGGTACCCTTGTGGATGAGGTGTGCCCCTCCTCCCCCGGGGCAGATTTCCACTACTCTGTCGCCCAGACTGGAGTGCAGTGGCCGCTCCCGGCCACTGCAGCCTCGACCTGCTGGGCTCCGGCGATCCTTCCGCCTCAGCCTTCCAAGTGGCCGGAATTACAGGCATGCGCTACCACGCCCGGCTGATTTTTTGATTTATTGTAGAGGTGAGGTCTTGCTGTCCAGGCGGGTCTCGAACCCGCGAGCTCAGGCAATCCACTTACCTCAGCCTCCCAAAGGCGTGGGATTACAGGCTGAGCTGCCGAGCCTGGCTCTGCCAATTCCTTTTAAGCATGTAATTTTCATTAGACATTCGTAGTGTTGGTCATAATAATAATGACAAGAATAATCGAATAAAAATAATATATGCCAGACATTTTACACAATGCATTATTTCTAACAGCAACCTTGAAAGGAAGATGATATTAGTTGCATTTTATGGTGAAGCCACTGGAAGTTAAGTAGCATGACCATAATTTAGCAAGTGTGTCAGGCATGGTTTGAGCCTGGTCCCATCTGATAAGTCCCCTATCTTTTTTCTCAATTCTGTCTTAAAAATGGAGATGAAATCTAATACTTTGAAATCCTTGATAAACATACGGCTCATATTTGGTGTATATAAAAAAGTGAAAAGTGATCTGGTTACTTATATTCAGTGCTAAGCCTTCAAATGGAAAGGAGTGTAGAGAAGAAAGCAGAAATTCTTACATAAAAATGTTAACATGTCTCTTTTCACACTAGGAATAATACATCGAATAAAATACCTGTTTGCTTCACAATCTTTTTGCAGAGGAGTAAAAGTAATTTCAAAACACTGAGTCTGAAAAATCCCTAGAGAATCTCGCATTTCTCAGTGTTTTGCATCAAATCTTTTGTTTGGCCTCAAAAGCCCAGTGGTGATTTCAGGTAAGAGGCAGGAAAGAGAGCCATGTGATATGTAACCTAGTCCTCTGCATGACAATGAGTTGGCCACGGACTCCTCTGGCTCAGCGCATGTGGTTAACTAGGAGGTCAACAGAGAACACTGCTTTGGATGTGTCTCTGCCAAGTGAGGCAGGATAACACTTTTTATTACCAATCACAAATCAACTAACTAGCTTTGCGTCAACAGGATGCTGCCTGAGATCCTGCTGTGTCTTCACCTTCTTGTTTGCCTTGAAAGAGAGATTCCAGCTACAAGCAATTGACGCAATGAAACGCCTTTATTTCTACTCCAGGGTATTGGGGCCTGTGTGTTGGCTGGGCAGTGAACATAGTTTTCATGGTCATAGTCATATTTTTCATTGCTACAAGAAGACTGTTTATGATTTTAGACAAAAAACAATGAAGATTATTTGCTTATTAGCTAAAAAACAACCCCGCCCCAGAAAACAAACAAAACCCCCCCAAAACCAAAAATCGAACAAGAAAGAAAGGAGAAAAACAAAACACTACACAACATTGGTCAATTCAGGCGAAGAAATGAAGACATTGCACGTAAAACAATTCTAGCTGTCTTACAGTGAGGGAATTGGGTATCCAAATGTAGGATTGCCATAGGTTCCAGGATCTTGCTTTCTGCTTGTGAGAGGAAAACTCGTCTTTTGAAGAAGTGTGGCCCACATGCTCTAATACAACAGGAAAGGAAGGTTTGGTTTTGTGTGTGTGTGTGTGTGTGCCAAGAAATCACTCACGTGGGATGTGATCCTTTTAAACAAATCTGGTGGCAGGCTCTTTCTGAAAGCTTGAATGAGGAATGAAATAATCTAAAATTGTGTTCATGGCAACCACCCTCAGCCTTTCACACTGTGCAGCGTCTGTCTAAAAACACACATTCAGCCCTGGCCGCTTTGCCTTTGTTCAAATGGTGCACAAAGACTGCTTCTCTGGCTAATTGGGCTCGCTTCTAGAGGTAGTGATGATTTTTAGATTTATGGCAAGTTTTAGATCTGACTGGAGATATTGCACGCTTGTAAAAATGAGCTGTCAGTACTTTGGGGTGGGGTTAACCAACCAATGCTTCTGAGAGTGGTGTCCAAGTTCAGAAGTGTAAGGGCAGACAGTTCAACAATGAAGGAAACAAGCTCCTTTGGTGTTTTTTTCTTTCTTTCTTTCTTTCTTATAACTAAGAAAAAAAAGGACCGAACTTTCTTCATTACACTTGCCTCTGTACCTTTTTTCTTAAGCAGTATCCCTTTTAAAAAGTAACGTTTTAAGCTGGGTTTGGTGGCTCAGCCTGTAATCCCAGCACTAGCACTTGGGGAGGCTGAGGTGAGTGGATTGCCTGAGCCCGCGGGTTCGAGACCCGCCTGGGCAGCGAGACCTCATCTCTACAATAAATCAAAAAATCAGCCGGGTGTGGTAGCGCATGCCTGTAATTCCGGCTACTTGGAAGGCTGAGGTGGAAGGATGGCCGGAGCCCAGCAGCTCGAGTCTGCGGTGGCCGTGAGCAGCCACTGCTCTCCAGTCTGGGCGACAGAGTGAGACTCCAACTCAAAAAAAAAATAAATAAATAAATAAAAGTAACGTTTTACTTAGGATATTCGAACTCTGCTGGAAACTCAAAAGCTTTCAGCCTCCAACTCCCTGAGCCTCCGTAAATCTCAATCCTTCTTCATATTTTCATGTTTGTTTTCCCATCCCGTTAACATTCCTCTTTAAAATGGAAACACACTGTTTCCATCTCAGCCCTGCTTGCTTGGCTTTCCATATAACTGATGATTTGTAGGAATATAAAAGGAATTGCTGCTGTCTCTGCGTTCTTTCTCCAATATGTGTCCTTTCTCCAATTGGTGACATGGCTGCCAGTTGTTAGTGAGGCCCCTTTGACCTTGACCTCTGGAGAGAATTCAACAAAGGCAGGAACTGGGCCAAGAAATTAAATTGGATCAAATTTCTGAATAGTGTCCAAAACATAATGCTAGGGCTGCTATCATTCTGAATGAGGACTAGAATAACCCCTAAAATTTACCGCCCCTGGCAACACAGGCATGTTAGAAAGTATGGGGATGTCACTGCTTTTTCTTTTTTTTATTTGATTTGGAGTCTCACTCTGTCAACCAGACTGGAGTGCAGTGGCACGCTCACAGCCACCACAGCCTTGACCTGCTGGGCTCCGATGATCCTTCCGCCTCAGCCTACGGGGCTGCACTACCACGCCTGGCTAGTTTTTTGATTTATTGTAGAGATGAGATCTCACCAAGTTGTCCTGGCTTATCTTGAACCCGTGGACTCAGGCAATCCTCTCACCTTGGCCTCCCAAAATGCTGGGATTATAGGCGTGAGCCACTGTGCCCGGCCTTCCTGTTTTGTTTTGTTTTTTCCCTTGAGCTAGGGTCTCTCTGTTGCCCTGAGTGGAGTGCAGTGGCACAATCACGGCTTGCTGCAGCCTCGACCTCTTCCTTCTTATCCTAGAGTGAAATAAAAGTAATTATTTTGTGCAAATAGGAAGTATTGCTGTCATAAATTCCTCTCTCTTTCTTCCTTCCCTTCCCCTCCCTTCCTTCCTTTCTTCTTTCTTTTTTCCCCCTGAAGCAATAGAACACAATTTTTCTTAAAGGTTGCCTTTGCCGTCATGAAAGCCAGTTTATCCCTCCTTCCAAATAGATGATAATTAGTTTTAGATTTATGACAAATCCTAGGATTTTTAAAAAAAGCATATTTATTTAAATATGAAAGGCATTCTCTTAAGAGAATTATGTGGAAACTATGCTATTTAAATATCTCTATGCTAGAAAGCCTGTCTTTTCAAATCATTCTAAGCTTCTAGTCCTGGAGAATGAAGCCTTGTCACAGGGATAGGGGGAAAAAATGGATTGGAAATCAAGGAATGTAAAAGTTCGATCTCAATTTCTACTGCAAATTTGCTTTGTTATCTTGGGCAAGTCATTTTCTCTCCTTCTACATCTTAGTGAACTGATTGGTAAAATGAGGTGGCTGAACTAAAGCCGTGATTTTAAGCTTTCTTCTTTTTTTTTTTTTTTTTTTGAGTTGGAGTCTCACTCTGTTGCCCAGGCTGGAGTGCAATAGCACGCTCACGGCCACCCCAGCCCTGACCTGTTGGGCTCTGGCGTTCCTTCGGCCTCAGCCTTCCAGGTAGCTGGAACTACAGGCATGCGCCACCACGCCTGGTTAAATTTTTTGATTTATTGTAGATATGAGGTCTCACCAAGTTGCCCAGGCGGGTCTCGAACCCACGAGCTCAGGCAATTCACTCACCTCAGCCTCCCAAGGTGTGGGATTACAGGCTGAGCCACCAAGCCTGGCTGTATTTTTTATTTTTTTAACTTAAGCATGTCACTTTGCAATCTCTTTTTTTTTTGAGTTGGAGTCTCACTCTGTCTCCCAGGCGGACAGTGGCATGCTCAAGGCCACTGCAGCCTCAACTTACTGGGCTTAGATGATCCTCCCACCTCAGCCTTCCAACTAGCTGAAACTACAGGTGTGCGCCACTATGTCTGGCTAATTTTTGATTTATTGTAGAGGTGAAGTCTCGCTGCGTTGCCCAGGCTGACCTGAACCCCTGGGCTCAGGTAATCCTCTTGCTTCCACCTCCCAAAGTGCTGGAATTACGGGCATGAGCCACTGCACCCAGTCACTTTGCAATCTTAATCTCAACTTCTTCGGTTAAACTGATTCAGAACTCTAAAGTGTTAAATTACTGATAATATCCTTTAAAAATGCTCACTTGTCTTACTAGGGAGTATTCACTTTTTAAAAGGAATTGATGGCGGGCCAGTGGCTCACACCTATAATCCCAGAACTTTGGGAGGCCAAGACGCGTGGATTGCCTGAGCCCAGGGGTTGCTATGTTGCCCAGGCTGGTCTTGACCTCCTGGGCTCGAGCAATCCTCTTGCCTAGGCCTCCCAAAGTGCTGGGATTACAGGCATGAGTTACCACACCTGGCCAAAGTTTGTATTTTTATTTGAAATATCTGTACAAGAACCTTGTCTTGAAACTATAAAAACTTCAATGTTAAAACATACGTTTTAGAATTTACCATTCTTATCACTATGAATAACTGAAAAATGCCTGATTTAAGGGCAGTGCCTCAATAAATTTAACAATTATGGAGTTTTTTTAAAATAACAAAACAATTTATTCTAGTTTCACTTGAAATATCTGTACAAACACCTTATCTTGAAACCTTTAAAAACTTCAGTATGGAAATATGCTTTCTGGAGTTTTCCTACCCTTATCATTATAATAACTCTGAAAAGTCCTCAGGTTAAAGATTGTGCCTTAAATAAATTTGACAATTTTTATAACTTTATGAAATATCTTTCAAAATGTTGCATGCATAACTATTTAGCACAAACACAATGACCATAAGCATATTTCACTTTTATCTGAGCAGCTCTTTTCATGTCACCAGAATGGACTTGGCTATGTTTTGACAAGTTATTCATTGGTATATTAAAATCAAATCTAAAAACTTTTTCCTCCAGTTGTAGTTTGTATAATAAATCTTTGTGTTCATTTGTGTGACTAGGTATAAAAGCAAGCAAAATACAGAGATCAGCAAATCCACATTTTCAACCAGCTGATCTATGAAATCAGTGTTAAGGGAATTCACCAGATATGTATTTTGAATGCATTTTTTCTTTTTAAAAAAATTTTTTTTTTTTGGTAAATATGTGGGGTACAATTTAGGGTTAGGTATACAAATGTGAATGCATTTGGGTTTTTTTTTTTTTTTTTTTTGAGTCGGAGTCTTACTCCATCGCCCAGGCTGGAGTGCAGTGGCACACTCATGGCCACCCCAGCGTCGGCCTGTGGGCTCCAGTGATTCTTCCACCTCAGCCTTCCAAGTAACCAGAACTACAGGCGCATGCTCCCACACCCAGCTAATTTTTGACTTATTGTAGAGACGAGGTCTCGCCAAGTTGCCCAGGCTGGTCTTGAACCCACGGGCTCAGGCAGTCCACTTGCCGGGATCCAAACTGCTGGGTTTACAGGCTGAGCCACTGAGCCTGGCCGAGAATGTGTTTAAAAAAATTTTTTTTTATTAGGTTGATGATGCCAACCAGCATGGTATGGTCTCTCAAGGATCTTTGGAAATATGTGGGGGTATTTTTGGTTGTCTCAATATGTAAAAAAGTGCAACTGGCGCTTAGTTTCCTGGCGCCAAGAATACCGGGTGACATGTGCTTGTCCACCTTCAATATCAGTAGAACCTGGATTTTATCAGAAAATGGGAGTGACTATGTTTCTGAAAATGTTTGTTGATTTAGCATGGCTCAGACTTTAAGCTCTTTCTGATATAATTAGTCTTTTCTCCACTTGTAACTTATTTTGAATGGTCCTCTTAAAGGACCATTTAAATTTTGTTAACATAAAATTTTTGTGGATGACACTAAGTAGTTCAATTAGGCAGGAACGCCTGATTCCTTATTTTTAGGCTCTCTGTGTTTTGTTTCAAAATGATGTAATTTGGCAGGGCTATAGAACTGTTTTTAAGATTTCACTGCATGAAATTCAAGTTGAACAGTTTTAGTCACACTAAAAATGAAACTGGGTAACATAATTCTCGCTGTACCTTCTTGCCTTCAAAAGATTTTGTGTGAAATTGTAGGTACCTGCTTTCACTTTATATGTGTTTGTTAGAGTGGTGGGGATGATCATTAATTGAATAAAACTTAATGCCAAGTCAGCACTTTTCTTTTTTCTTTTTTTTTTTGATTTGGAGTCTCACTCTGTCACCCAGACTGGAGTGCAGTGGCCGCTCCCGGCCAAAACGCAGCCTCGACCTGCTGGGCTCCGGCGATCCTTCCGCCTCAGCCTTCCAGGTAGCTGGAACTACAGGTGCGCGCTACCATGCCCGGCTAATTTTTTTTTTTATTTATTGTAGAGATGAGGTCTCACCAAGTTGCCCAGGCGGGTCTCGAACCTACGGGCTCAGGCAATCCACTCACCCCAGTCTCCCAAAGGCGCGGGATTATAGGCTGAGCCACCAAGCCCGGCTGATGGCACTTTTCATGATGAGGCACAATCTTGTGTTACTTGTCATATTTTCTCATTAAATTTAATTTTTTAACCAGTGATACATTTCTGCTTTCAAGAGTCATTACTTCATCTCACTAGAAAAAAAAATCTTAAAAATGTAAACAGAAGGTATCCCAAGTTTATAATTTGCCTTAAGCTTAATTGAGAGACAATACCATGCTGGTTAGCATCACCGGTCTGATTTTAAAAATATACATTCAAAATACATATCTGGTGAACTTCTTGTTTACTTTTTGCTCTGCAGCCTTCAGTGGCTCTGTGACAAGCTGAGCAGAGAAGCACTTGAGCCTCGTTTGGCATTTGATAAATTTGATTAATGCATGCTATGGTAAGTCTACTCTCCTGTATAATTTTGTGAGAGAGGCCATGTGCAAGTCTGTCTGGATTATTAAATTAAAAAAAAGACTTATGCAGTATCACTACCTATTCAGTACATTATATATGTGCCAGAGATGGCTAAAACGGTTGTATTTCAAGGTCTGCACAAACACAAAGAAAACTGAATGGAGGTTAACACGTTTTCAAAGTTGGTGTTTTTAGTGACATTTAGAAAACAGTTAAAGTGTGTAATGGTTGATTTCTGACCAGTTTGAGCTCTCAGACAGCTTGGTCTAATCAATTTCATCCTTGTCTTTTCCCTCAATCCAATGTAGTAATTGCAATGTCAGTTTCAGTTTAAAACAATACCAGAGCAGACAGGGCTTCTTCTCAAGTTTTTCTCCTTTTTTCTTGTGTGGGTCCAATTCTAAACTCTCAAGAGCTGGCATGATCACTGTTCGCCATACCTGAAGTGGGAACACTGCATGTCTTGGTCCTTTTTTTGTTTGTTTCACTGGGTGGTGAATGACGAGTCTGTTTCTTTGGTTCATAACAACTTGGCAAAAATGATGGTCTTCAAATTTTAGTTGTCAGGAAGCCCATGCTATAGCTTTGTAACGTAATACCTTTCTCCTGTGAATGGCTTCCTGGCAAGTGAATATCCAGGTCTACCCATGTGGTGCCCATGGAAACCTCTGGATTTCCTGAGCCCATGGAAACCTCTGGATTGTGGCCTTCTCCAATGTCTTGCGACATTATAACCCACAATGCTTCTATATGGCTGTGGTTTTCAAATATTCCAAATTTGAAGCAGAACACATATTTTGTCTTTACCTTGAAATTTCCTAGTAACATGTCTTCCATCAGATTTCCCCTTCCCTGGGGAATGGCCACTGTGCTGCCACTTTGCTGTTTGCTTTCAAGCTCACCTTTTTTTTTTCTCTTGCCAAAGTGCTTTTTTGACTTATTTGGGGGTGTGGGATGGGGGAGGACAAAATCTTTCCTTTTTGCAAGATTTTGTTGTCTCACCTGGGCAGAGGCAATTTCCTTTTGACCTTCAAGATGAAGAATGTGGCATCTTTTTCTTTCCTTGTTTTACAGCAAAATGTACTAAGCCAAGTTGTAGGAAGAGGAGCACTTTTACTGGGCAGGTGGGAAGCCCGTCATTGAATACTTGAACTATCATCATGTTACCTACAATTGAACAAACAAAATGAGCACAAAGCACCTTTAAATCAACCATTACGCTTCCTTGAAATTCATCTGAAAGTGATTTGACCAGAAGATGTTTAAAGTTCTTTAAAAAAAAATTCTTCCATTTTCTAGATCCTGAGTGATGATAGCAATATACTTTGTTTCCCAGTGATCAACCCAACAGGACAGGGTCATTCATCATGCCCTTGAAGACTGGCAATAGTGAGAAAGTGTTCTTTGTTTTGTTTTTTGTATTTTTTTTGAGTTGGAGTCTCACTCTGTCACCCAGACTGGAGTACAGTGGCCGCTCCCGGCCACCGCAGCCTCGACCTGCTGGGCTCCGGCGATCCTTCCGCCTCAGCCTTCCGAGTAGCGGAACTACAGGCGCGCGCTACCACGCCCGGCTAAATTTTTTTTAAATTTATTTATTGTAGGGATGAGGTCTCACCAAGTTGCCCAGATGGGTCTTGAACCCGCGGGCTCAGGCAATCCACTCACCTCAGCCTCCCAAAGTGCTGGGATTACAGGCTGAGCCACCGAGCCCGGCTGAGAAGGTGTTCTTTGTAGAGAACATGTCCACTGGTATGTTAAGGCTCCGAAGGAAAGGAAAGAAGAAGAGAAATTATAGAAAGCTTAGGTAAGGATCTCTGTTAGGAGAAATGACCTGACTATTAAACACTGAGGGAAAAGGCAATGACTAGTGGGAGCTGGGGAAATTTTGGAAAACATTCATCTAGTCGTTTTCTAAAATAGGCACCAAAGAAAAGCTACTCTGGCTAAAAATTCAGGCAAAAAGCTTACTAGATAGGTGAGTTTCAATCTTTGTCTCAAAGGAAAATTCAGGGATTTTGAAAAAGGAAAACTGTCCTCCTGGGGGAAGAGATTTCGCAGTGAAAATGTCTACATAAACTTGAGGTGTTTCTGAAGGCTCAAAGCTTTGATCAAAATCAGATTGATGTATGTCCTGTTTCTCAATCCTTAGTGAAGAAATGTCTTTTAGGATGCATTCAAGGGAAACTAGTTGAAATTATTCAAACAAGACAGGTGCTCTTGGTAAAACCTGAGAGGAACTCCATCTTCCTACTTTTTTTTTTTTTTTTTTTTGAGTCAGAGTCTTACTGTGTTGCCCAGGCTGGAGTGCAGTGGCATGCTCATGGTCACCGCAATCTCGACCTGTTGGGCTCAGGTGATTCTTCCACCTCAGTCTTCCAAGTCGCTGGAACTACAGGTGCATGCCACCACACTTGGCTAATTTTTTTTTTTTTTTTGAGTTGAAGTCTCACTCTGTCACCCAGACTGGAGTGCAGTGGCCGCTCCCGGCCACTGCAGCCTCGACCTGCTAGGCTCCGGCGATCCTTCCACCCCAGCCTTCCAAGTAGCTGGAACTACAGGCACGCGCTACCACGCCCAGCTCATTTTGATTTATTGTAGAGATGAGGTCTCACCAAGTTGCCCAGGCTGGTCTCGAACCCGTGGGCTCAGGCAGTCCACTCACCTCAGCCTCCCAAAGGCGCAGGATTACAGGCTGAGCCACCGAGCCTGCCTTAATTTTTTAATTTATTGTAGAGTTGAGGTCTCGTCAAGTTGCCCAGACTGGTCTCAAACCCCTGGGCTCAGGCAATCCTCTCGCCTTGATCTCCCGAAGTGCTGGGATTATAAGCATGAGCCACTGTGCCCGGCCTCATCTTCCTACGTTCAGATCTCTTACCCCATCTTCATCTGTACCCACACTTTCTGCCTTACCTCACTTTCAACTTTCTTGCTTCCATCATTACCAACTGGCCCGCTTGTATTCTGGATTGCAGTCTTGTCTTACGGACCCTCCTGCGTCAGCATTTTCTACTCTTTGTAAACAACACACAACTTTGTAAAACAACACATACACTGCTTAAGTAGATCCCATTAGTTGACCCAGAGGCTCCTCCTCTATTACACTGTTTCCCAACTCATCTTATAGATAACCTTCTGGAAAGATTGTCTGCAATCATTGTGTCCTTCCTCACCTCCCATTGCCTCCTTATGTCTCCAGGCAGCATCTGTCCATGTCTGTGCCACTTCACAGCAGGTGACTTTGTCCAGGTCAGCAAAGATATCCATGGAGTTGATCCACAGGTCACCTTTTGAGCCCCATCAGTCTATCTGTAGCATTTGAGGCAGCTGATTACTTCCTCCCTTTTTACTCTTCTACACTTGCGTGGCCACCACCCCAGCCTATATCATCATCTTCTCACCTGGATTATTGCAAAAACCTCCTAGTTGCTATTCCTGCTTCCACTGTTCATTTCTCAAACAGCACCCAGGATGACTTATTTTTGTAATGTGGATCAGATGTTATTCTCATGTTTAAAAATTTCTTATGGATTTCCATTACATTTAGAATATGACCCAAATTTGTTTCTATATGAGGAGGGATCCCAAAAAAACCCAGAACTTATTATTAAAAAGCGTATGTATTCTTGCATGTTTAAACTTCTTACCTTCAAAGTACTCTCCATTTGATGCAATATACCTATGGAGACTTTTTCCACTGCTTAAAACAGCTTTTGAACTCATCAATTTGGATGGGTTCTAGTGCATCCGCTAGTCCATCTGCTGTTTTTTGTTTCACGTCTTCCACATCAGCAAAACATTTCCCTTCTGAGGAGTTTTTTCATCTAGGGAAACAAAAGTCCCTCAGGGAGAAATTTGGTGAATAGGCAGGGTGGGACTATTTCTGGTCAAAAACTGCTGAACACTCAGTGCAGTGTGGGCAGATGTGCTTATAAATCACCCATCATGAAATGGGCAAACACAAAGAAAGAATCTTTTTTTTTGAGTTGGAGTCTCACTCTGTCGCCCATGCTGGAGTGCAGTGGCACACTCATGGCCACCCCAGCATCGACCTGCTGGGCTTCGCAATCCTTCTGCCTCAGCCTCTTCAAACAGGATGCACAAGGAGTGACTTCTTTTTTCAAGTAGCTGGAACTACAGGTGCGCACTACCACGCCCGGCTAACTTTTTGATTTATTGTAGAGATGAGGTCTTGCCAAGTTGCCCCAGGTCGGTCTCGAACCCACGGGCTCAGGCAATCCACTCGCCTCGGCCTCCCAAAGTGCTGGGATTACAGGCTGAGCTACCAAGCCCGGCCAGAAAGAATCTTTAAAAAAAAAAAATCACTTCAGTTAAACATAGCCTCTAACAACAACACTAACTGGTACACCAATACCGACTGGTTCCCAGAATACTTACCTAGTGGGGGAAACCTGTATTACAAGGGACCTGACCTCCAAAAAATAATTCAGGTTTTTTTTTGGTCCCTCTTCGTACCCCATTAAGCTCTGCATAATCTGGCCATTGCCTTCCTCAGCCTGCTATGACAATCCGTTCTGCTTATCAAATGCTCCAGCAACACTGACTTTCTTTTTTGTCATCCTTTTTTGTTGCTGGACTACACCAAACTCAATTTCACTTGCTCTTTCTTCTGCCAAGGATGATCTTTCTTTAGATCCACATACAACTTCTTCCAATTGTTCAGGTCTGTCTCCTAGGCACCTCACAGCCACCGCAGCCTTGACCTGCCGGGCTCAGGCGATCCTTTCGTTTCAGCCTTCCAAGTAGCTGGAACTACAGGCACGTGCCAACACGCCCTGTTAGTTTCTAGATTTATTGTAAAGATGAGGTCTTGCCAAGTTGCCTGGGCTGGTCTCAAATCCGTGGGTTTAGGCAATCTTCTCACCTTGGCCTCCCAAAGTGTTGGGATTATAGATGTGAGCCACCACTCCTGGCTGTGGTTTCATTATTTAATAGCAGTGTTTTTTCCTTAATATTGTCTGAAATAATCATGTTCAGTTGTTTAGTTCTTTATTTTCTGTATCATTTTTCTAGAATTTAAATGTCTTGAAAATAAGGTCCTTTTCTGCCTTCAGTGACATTGTATCTTGAGTTTCTAGAACAATGCCTAGTACATGGTTGGCATTAACAGATACTTATTAAGTGGAGACTGAATATCAGATAGAAGTTCTTGGAGCCATGTTCTGAGTTCCAGAAACTAATCCCAACTGGGCCATATGCTGCCTGATTATCCTTCTGTTCCTTTGTTGGTAATATTACCTTTTTCTACATTGACTAAAAATTTTCCAATCTCTCTAGAATTCTGAATACTTTTAGCTCTTTCACTTTCAGAAAATATTTTACATTCTACTCCACAGAGAAAAAAGAAGTCGTTCCTTGTGCGTCCTGTTTGAAGAGGAGGAAGTGACTTATGGGTTCCATAGAGAAGAATGCACAAATAAAACAAACAATATAAAATTTATTCTATAATATTGTCTGCATCTCTGGCAAAACTTCAATAGGTTGAGATGCTAATAGCATTCTGTCTCTTTCACTTGGTTTTACCCAAACTTCCTGTAAGGAGTGAAAGGAAAAGTGATAAAAGTGGGCGAGTGACTAGAAAATCTCTTTCTGCCATGCTTCAGCCTCCACCTCTCTAATGACTCTTTTTTGTTGAGAGCCAACGTCTCTTATCTTCACAGAGGTCTGTTTCTCCATGTGCTCCATGTCTCTTTGATCCGCTTTATGGTGGAAGTTAGTGAAACCGATAAAAAGTCAACCTCATTCATTGTTTCCACTTCCTCTTGGTCGCTTTATTCCACAGCTGATTCCAGTTTAGTTGCTAGCCCACAATGCCACTGAATCTGCTCCTACCAGGGAGCTCCATGTTCCTACATCGAATAATTTACCAGTCTGTATTGGTTGACCTTCCAGCAATATTTGACACTGTTGACTGCTTTCTTCTTCAAATACTTCCTTCTGTTTTTTTCTTCCCTTTTTTTTGTGTGACTCTCTCCCTTATTAGGTTTTCTCCTATCTTTCTGGCCCATCTGTCTTAGCTTTCTTAATGGATTTGTCTTTCTTTATCTTTTATCTTTTATTTTTCGAGTCGGAGTCTCACTCTGTCATCCAAGCTGGAGCGCAGTGGCACACACTCACGGCTGCCACAGCCTCAACCAGCTGGGCTCAGGCGATCCTTCCGCCTCAGCCTTCCAAGTAGTTGGGACCACAGGCCCGTGCCACCATGCCTGGCTAGTTTTTTGATTTATTGTAGAGACGAGGTCTCGCCAGGTTGCCCAGACTGGTTTTGAACCCCTGGACTCAAGCAACCTCTTGCCTCGGCCTCCCAAAGTGCTGGGATTATAGGCGTGAGTCACCGTACCTGGCCTCTTTGTCTTTTAAATGTTGATAATTTTTAGGTTACTCTCAGGACCTGTCTTCCTGTCTCAGTCAACTTGTTTTCCCTCAATAATCTCATCCACTTACTGGCTTCAAGTATTATCTATGTCAACAGTGCCATCCCGGTTTCTCCTGAACTTCAGACCTACATATCCAACTAACCTCTTAGCATTTCCATTTAGTTATCCAGTTCAAAACAAAACCTGTTGTCTTCCCCACAATCTTTTTCCTCTGAGTTTCCTATTCCAGAAATAGTACTTTGTCTATACATTTAGTTCAGCTTGAACACTAGGTAATTTTTACTCGATAATTGAAGAACATCAAACTTTACTTACACCTGTTCTGCTATTCTGTGTTCTACCCATGCACATTACCTATAAACAGGTGAGGCGGTACAGAGCAGAGGTTTAACTGATCTCTACTAATTTGAAAAATATCGTCTCAAGTATTTTTGGGACCTAGATATTAACTTAACATCTGGATAATAGAAGAATCATAGGTTAACAGGACTAGTATACCGTGAATTGAATGACTTTACTTTCTATGACGAGTACTCATTGTCTATAGATTGTTTGGAAAATTATTAATTTATCCTGTCTTTTAGTGGTTTTCAAAAGGTGTGACCTCAAGGGTTGTTATGGGAATTTATAGGGAAATTTTAAGTCCAAGTCCAGAGTGTCTACACAATAGTCAGCTTCAATAAAATTCCAAAAAAATAATTTGCAAGAAAGAAGAGTTTTTAAGATAAAAGAGTGAAATGATATTAAATACAATTATCATAATACTATAAGAAAGGGATTGGCAGTAGTGGGAAACTGCCAGGGGAGGGCTGTGCACATCTCATCAACAACGGTACCTGTGTAATGAACATTTGTATTCCTAACCCTGAATTGCACCCCACATCTTTAAAAAAAAAAGAAATGATGTTAAAATGGCATTTTTCCTTTTGTCTTGAATATTGAATGAGGTCCCAGGGCTGGGTACAATGGTTATTAAAAACCCACACATTCTAAAGAGATATGTTGGACCCATTTATCAAAACTCTTTGGAGAAAGAAAGAAGATTACTTATAGGTATTTTGTAATAGAGTGCTTCATGAAATCTCTTCTCCCCAGCCCTTACAGAGGAGGAGATCTTATCCATGGACTCCTTAAACCATGCGATGCAATTATTTGGAATTATTGACACAGGAACCAAATCTAAGTATAATCACCACACTTAGGGTAAGCTGACATAATTTTCCTGGAGTTTGCAGAGGGAGAGAGATTGGTGCTTGGCACTGGGAAACTGGGAAGAATGAATAAACTTTAAAGTGGATATAAGATAGAATTTTTAAAAGTAAACTTTTAGACTAGCTTTATATTTAGAGGAACATTGTGAAGATAATTCAGAGTTTCCATATACCTCACACCATGTCTTCTATTAACATCTTACATTAGTATGGTGAATCAATATTGACAAATTATTCACTTAATTATTATTAACTTAAATTTAGATTTTCTTAGATTTTTCCCTCACATCTTGTCATGGTTATTTTCAGATTCGGTCTGTTAATAGAATATCACATTACATTTAATTGTCATGTTTCTTAAGGCTTCTGTTGACTGTGACAGTTTCTTAGGTTTCTTTGTTCTTGATTAACTTGACGGCCTTGGGGAATATTGGTCAGGTGTTTTGTAGAAAGCCTATCAAATAGCTATTTTTTTTCTGATGTTTTTCTCATGATTATATTGGGGTTATGTGTTTTTGGAAGAAAGACCACAGAGGTAAAGTGCTATTTGCATTATATCATATCAAGAGTACATACCAACAATGTGATTTATCATTGTTGTTGTTAACCTTGATCACCTGGCCAAGGTAGTGTTTGTCAGATTTGTCAAAAACTGTAAAGTTACTCCCCCCCATTTTCTATACTGTACTCTTTGGAAAGAATTGACTATACAAAGTCTACATTTAAGGAGTGAGGAATTATGCTCCACCTTTTTAAGAGCAGAGTTTGGCCTAGACTAGAAGCTTATGAGATATTTCTAAAATTGTGAAGGGTCAGATAAAGGAGATCAAAACAGAAAGTGTAATGATAGAAAGATTAAAGCTATGTATTTTACCAAGACCAAATCACAGAGTACATTTATTTATAATCACATAATTAATTAGAAAGAGAAAACCACAGCAAGCATGCTAAAAATGTGTGTCCCAGTCAATGAAAAATGTGTAGCTCTAAAAGACAACAAAACAAGAGCTCAGATTCTCTTCCCCCCACCTCCCGAAAAAATTGAGAACTTACAATCTGAAATCAGAAAACTTATAACACCTATGACTGCTGGGCGCTGACCTCCCAGCACTTAGGGAGGCCGAGGCAAGAGAATCACTTGACCCTGGAGTTTGAGACCAGCCTAGGCACTATTGAGAGACCTGATCTCTATTAAAAAGTTAGAAAAAATTTAGCTGGGCATGGTGGCCTGTGCCTGTAGTTCCAGCTACTCAGGAGGCTGAGGCTGGAGAATCACTTGAACCTAGGAGGTTGAGGCTGTGGTGAGCTGTGATCGTGCCACTGCAATCCAGCCTAGCCAGTGGAGTGACATCCTATCTCAAACAACAACAACAACAACAACAACAAACCACAACTCAACCTACCAACCAAACAAAAAAATCAAAACCCAAAACCAAACCGAACCAAAGAACAAAAAGCAAGCAAACCTATTACTAATGAAATAGAAAGAAAACATATTGATTCTTGACAAAAAAAGCCAAACAAGCTCAAAATTAAAAAGACCTTACTTTTGTGTATCACAGTAATTCTGGAAATAGAAGGCAGAAAAAAAGTGCAGCATTAAAGTTATGAGAAAATCAAACATAAAATGAAAATGCATTAAATAAATAAGTTAGGATAACGTGGACGAGCTTTGTGGTACCACTTCAAGTAATACCAGATAGACTATTTTGTTGAGAATAACTAGAAAAACTAAAAAGAGTCAAAATAAAGTATGCTTAATAGCAGTAGAGCATTAATAAGGCAGTACAGAATTATGGGACTAAGATCAAGTAAAGGAAATTCAGGAAGTTGTGCCCAGCATTGGGGAATACTTTTTCTCTGAAAGAGTCAATGGATTTAAGAAGGGACAACTGAGAGGCTAAGCAGAGATTTGACAGTCTTGTGAGGTTAGTGAGACAAAAATTGGAGTCCAGATACACTTAAGAAGGATGCTTTCCAAGCTTTAGCTAGAACCTAAAATGCTGGAAGACTAAGGTTCAACCAGAAATACTATTCTCATAGAGAATGAAGCCCACATTTTAATAATTTCAATTCCCGATTGGATTAATGTGATTAGGTATTGCTATTGTCGATAGTCTCATGTCCAAGGTAATGTAAAATTTTTTTGGAGGAAGGTAAAATTATTTTAAACCTCAAATAATTTTTGCAATTTTTAAAAATTTATTTTTATTTTTATTTTTTTTGAGTTGGAGTCTCACTCGGTCGCCCAGACTGGAGTGCAGTGGCTGCTCCCGGCCACCGCAGCCTTGCCTGCTGGTCTCTGGCGATCCTTCCGCCTCAGCCTTCCCAGTAGCCGGAATTACAGGCGTGCGCTACCATGCCTGGCTGATTTTTTTGATTTATTGTAGAGATGAGGTCTCGCTGCCCAGGCGGGTCTCGAACCAGCGGGCTCAGGCAATCCACTCACCTCAGCCTCCCAAAGGTGTAGGATTACAGGCTGAGCCACTGAGTCTGGCTGCAATTTTTTTTAAACACAGTGTCTAGCACTCAACACAAATAGCTGGTAGACACACAGAAGGTAAAACAATGTGTCTAAAAATCAAGACAAACAATACCGCTGGATTTACAGGGGATTCACATAATAAAGTAATATATTTATTAAATGTATATTTTAAAATAACTATGTGAGTTATGCATAAATAAATAAAAAGACAAGACCCAAAATGTTGACAAAAAGCTGAAAAATATAAAATAGAAAACAGAAGTTTTGGAAATAAAAAAGTAAGTGAAATTGAAAGCTTTATAGATGGGGTTAATAGAAAATTAATTACAGCTGAAGAGAAAATTAGTAAACTGGAAGATGTCAGAAGAAACTATCCAGAATGATATACAGAAGAAATAAAAATGGAAACAGTATATATGAACCAAAGATACATAAGGAATACAGTAAGAAGTTGTAACATTAGTATTCTCTTCCTTTTTCCCATGCCATGATTACATACAATTATCCTGCAACTAGAAACTTATCCACAGGGGAGAAATGGAGAATGTTGCTAACATAGTTGAAATAATTGTCCAATGGGAACTAGGTTATTTAACATTTAACCTCTGTTTAAAAGGCCATCTGTAATGAGATATGTATTATGTATTTAAAGAAAATTTATAAAAAATTAAAAGTGGCATGCTTTCCCTAGTATGAGTGTTTTTCCTTGTAGGCGCATAGATAAGGCTTCTGTGTGGTGAAAGTAAAAGACACAATGGCAAATATATGTGATAAATGATTGATTAAAGCCAAATATAAAAATACTTATAAAGAAAAAATAATTTTTATAGAGACAAGGTCACACTATGTTGCCCAGTCTGGAGTGCAGTGACTCATAGTGCACTGTAGTCATCAACACCTGGCCTCAAACAGTACTCTCACCTCAGCCTGCTGAGAAGCTTGAACTACTGACACATGCCACCACACCCAGCAAGAAAAATATTTTTTAAGGAAAGCATTGTTTTGGTTTTTTTTTTGAGTCAGAGTCTCACTTTGTTGCCCAGGCTGGAGTACAGTGGCACACTCATGGCCACCACAGCCTCGACTTGCTGCGCTCAGGAGATTCTTCCACTGCAGACTTCCAAGTAGCTGGAACCACTGACATGTGCCTGGCTAATTTTTTGATATATTGTAGAGATGAGGTCTTGCCAAGTTGCCCAGGCTGGTCTTGAACCCATGGGCTCAGGCAATCCTGTCACTTCTGCCTCCCAAAGTGCTGGGAATACAGGTATGAGCCACAGTGCCCAGCTAGCATTAAGTTTTTAATGGAAAATGGACAATGGTTTGGTAGTAGAGAAGGATTGCATAAAATAATAAATATTAAACCACTACTTAAAAATTGGTAAAAGAAAAGCAAACTAAGAAAATATAGAAAAAAAAACTAAAAATTTATCAAGACTTTGTATAAACTGGCAATATCCCCTTTTCCTTGAGGCACTATAAACTGTGTGCTCTTTTTGAGGAGCAATTTGGCAATAAATAATGAACCACAGCCGGGCTCGGTAGCTCAGCCTGTAATCCCATGCCTTTGGGAGGCTGAGGTGAGTGGATTGCCTGAGCCCGCTGGTTCGAGACCCGTCTGGGCAGCGAGACCTCATCTCTACAATAAATAAAAAAATCAGCCGGGCGTGGTAGTGCATGCCTGTAATTCCGGCTACTAGGAAGGCTGAGGCAGAAGAATCGCCGGAGCCCAGCAGGTCAAGGCTGCGGTGGCCGGGAGCAGCCACTGCACTCCAGTATGGGCGACAGAGTGTGACTCCAACTCAAAAAAAAAAAAAAAAAAAGAACCACAGAAATTTTAGACTTTTCTCCGCCAGTAATCATAATTCTGAGAATGTGTTCTATAGAGATAATTCCAAAGAACAATGTATAGAGAGATTATCCTAACATCTTTATTTATTATAGGAATAAAACTTACATCAAAAAGAGGGACTTTTGTATTTTTGAGCCTTTGTTGCCCAGGCTATTTTGCTAATTTATTGAGCTATTTTGCAATCATTTGAAATAGTAGTTGTAAAGAATGTTTGTGTGTATGTGTTAAATAACAAAATAATTTTAAGCAAAACAAAAGACAATTTTTTAATGAGCAAAGGTTAAGTTTATGTAAAAAAAAAAAAATCTTTTAAAACTGGTTAGGTCCAAGCCTGGCTGGAATTCTGTGACTTCTGTAAGCAAAAAAGACAAGTTGTCTAGCATATGAAGATGAGAGAGAGAGAGGATAACCACAATGAACAAGCCTGTTCCAAAAGGTGAAAAAAGGCATGTAGCTGTTACTGGTCCATAGCAATTTTGAAATTAAGCTGGTTGCATGACACCATTTTTACTTATTCTGGGAGGAGGGATTGCTCTTTGATTGGGCCTAGCTCCTGCTGTGTTCCCTGTGACTCTTGGGTCTGTCTTCTGGGTTCTGGGTCAATCCTCTTAGTCACATTTCCTTTTTCACAAGAAATGGTTTGTGCTTGCATCTAGTAGCATTCTCAGCTTGATTTCTGTCTAGAGATCTTTTTTTCATTTTGCACTGTCTTTGACCCAGTTAGCCCAAGTTTTTAAAAACTTTGTGGGATTCCTGTATACCAAGTTATGATCTACTCCTGTAGACAAATGCCACACTTACAAATCCCCTCTCTACGTTGTGCTGAGGCAAAGGATGCTGTGGCAGCAATGCCTTTAAGATTCTTAGCAGACCTATGACTTACCTGAGAAGATCCATGGGGTTCCAACTTAATTATTTCTGAGGTTTAACAAAGGGCATTACAGCCACACTGTTGGTCTGAATTTGACCCTGAAATTTTGCTGGCAATATTATTATCTCCATTTTACAGATGAGAAAACTCAAACTTTGAAAGCTAAATGAAATCCAAAGATATATAGTACATACTATAAGTTTCCTCCCCTCCTGAAACTCAAAATCTAATGGGAGCAGAGAGGGGAAGCAGGGAGGGAACCAGAAATACAACAGAAATAAAAAGTAAGTAAGACTCTGAGTCTAATATATGTTCCAAATGCTGAGGAGTCTGAGGGAGAAAGCAGATCTGACAGGCTTCCTGGAAAAGGTGTAATTGGATTTGGAAAAACATGAAAAAAAGAGAAAGGGGGATTTCAGGCAGAGATAGCAGAAGGGAGAGCATAGAATACAATGCAAGAGAGAATCTATTACTGGAATGTAGGGGCCTTCCTGGGTTGGATGGTGGTGGTGGTGGTGATTATATTGAAGTGTAATGAGAGATATAATAGAAAATATAGGGTTTGGGTAAATTTTGATAGACTTGGAATCTCAGTCTGTAGAGTTGGATTTAATTGAACTGGACTTCAGGCTTTTCCTACATGTTTTGCTGATTTGACCTGCCTTCATAATCGTTTACACACCCTTGTATTTTCATTCTCCTGGAGATTATTGTTTTTCTTGGATTTCAGTATTAATAGTGTATATTAAGAGAATTTAAAATTAAAACAGTGTTGCATAGTAGTTGAGAGCTTAGGCTCTAAAGTCAGACACACCTGGATTAAGATTAGCCCTATCATCTGCCACTTGAGTGTCTTTGAGCAAGTGTCTTAAGTTTTCTAAGCCTCAATGATCTCACCTTTAATGAGGATGTCTGTCTTAGAAGGTTGCTGTGAATACTAAATGAGATTATATAAACCACTTAGTATCAAAAGAAGTATTATTATAAATAATAATTATTATTTTAAAGTTATTTATTTATTTATTTGAGACAGGGTCTCACTATGTTGCCCACACTGGTCTTGAACTCCTAGTCTCAAGTGATCTTCTCCTCTCAGCCTCTCAAGTAGCTGGGGTTACAGGCCTGCACTACCATGCCTGGATGCCTGGCTTATTGTAAATAATTATTGTCAAAATTTTAAAAAATGGTTTGTTATGAAGTAAATTTTATCCCCTCTTCTACTCATATTTTGAAGTCTTAACCACAAATATTTGGAGACAAAGCCTTTAAGGTTGTAATTAAATTAGGTCATAAATGTAAAGTCTTAACTCACTTGAACATGTATGCACAGAGAAAAGGTTCTGTAAGGCTGCTGTCTGCAAGCCAGGATGAGAGGCCTCACCAGAAACCAACTCCAATGGTACCTTTATCTAGTCTTTGGAATTGTAAGAAAATAAATTTCTGTTCTTGAATAAATTTCTGAAAATAAATCATTCAGTCTGTGGTATTTTCTTATGGTAGACCTAGTAGGCTAACACACTGTTTAATTAAAATTAACTGTATAATAATAAATGAAAAATTAAGATCCTATGCCTTTAATATGCCAACAGACTCAATATCATAAAACGTTTTTTTTTCTAGTAAGATGAAACAATTATTTATTCTCAGTAGCCTAGGCAATGACTATTGAAACACAAGTATTTAGATGCAACTTTAGAAATGCATCAGAAAATCTTATGAAAAAATCACATTACAAAATTTAATATAGCTGGATGACATTACAGTGCTGTGCCTTGTGTGTGTGTTGGGGATAAGTGGATGGTGAGGATGGAATGGGAAATAAAAGATATGATAGGCAATCTTTGCCCTTAAGATGTGTACACTTGCATATACAAATTCAGTTGTGAAATATTTCAGCAAACCCAAGAAGCCATGTATTATAAGGCACACCATTGTTTTACATATATTGTTTAGAAAGAAAATAAAACCAGAAAGTGCTGGGATTACAGGTGTGAGCCACTGTGCCTGACCCTTTTATTATTTTTTCTTTGTTGTGTAGAATTTTTCTTTGTAATTACTATGAGGCTTATATAAAACGTAGTTTTAACAGTATATAAACTGATTACAATTTAACTTGGAGTTAAGTCAAGTTACAAGCTGATGACAACTTAATTTTGATTGCATACAAAACTCTAGATTGTGTATTGGTGTCATCATACACATCTTTTTTATGTGTTCATTAATGAATTATTGTGACAATAGTTATTTGTAATACTTTTATCTTTTATAGTAGCATTAAAAGTGATTTATGTACTTTCATTACAAAATAGAATATCCTAAATGTGATTATATGCTTACTTTTACCAGTGAATTTTATACTTTCATGTTGTTATTGAGCATTGTTTCATTCCAACTTAAAGAACTCCCTTTAGCATGTCTTGTAGGGTAGGTCTAGTAGTGACAAGTTCCTTTAGCTTTTGTTTGCCTGGGAAAATCTTGATGTTCAGCCTGCCTGGACACGATGCATCTGAATGTTTATTTCCCTCTCCAGATTTTGGAAGTTTTCTTTCATTATTTGTAAAAATAACTTACTTCCCCTTCCTCTTTCTCCGTTCCTTTTGGAGCTTCCATACTGTATATATTTTTCACTTGATTGTGTCCAATAAGTCATATAGGCTTTCTTCACTCTTTTTTTCTTTTTGTTCCTCTGACTGGATAATTTCTTTCTTTCTTTTCTTTTTTTTTTGAGTTGGAATCTCACTCTGTCGCCCAGACTGGAGTGCAGTGGCCTTGACCTGCCGGGCTCCAGCGATCCTTCTGCCTCAGCCTTCCGAGTAGCCGGAATTACAGGCATGCGCTACCACGCCTGGCTTATTTTTGAATTATTGTAGAGATGAGGTCTCGCTGCCCAGGCGGGTCTCGAACCCACGGGCTCAGGCAATCCACTCACCTCAGCCTCCCAAAGGCGCGGGATTACAGGCTGAGCCACCGAGCCCAGTGACAGATCCAATTATCTGTCTTCAAGTTCACTGATTCTTTCTTCTGCTGATTGAGTCTGTTGTTGAAGCTCTTCATTGAATTTTTCAGTTCACTCATGGTATTCTTCAACTCTAAAAATTTTATTTGGGATTAAAAAAATGGTTTCTATATCTTTGTTAGACTTTTAATTTTGTTCATGTATTGTTTTTCTGATTTCATTGAGTTATCTTTCTGTGTTCCCTTGTAACTCACAGAGCTTCCTTAAGACACTTGTTTTGAATATTTTGTCAGACAACTTATAGATTTCCATTTCTTTGGGGTCAGTCTCTAGGGCTATGCTTTGTTCCTTTGGTGTTGTTATGTTTCCTCAATTCTTCATGTTCTTTGCAGCCCTGAATTGTTATCTCTACACTGAAGAGGGAGTCATCTCCTTCAGTCTTTACTGACTGGCTTTGGGAGAGAAAGACTTTCGCCAGGCAGTCCAGTTAGAGATTCTGGGGCCTCTCAGGTCTTTTTATTGAATTGCTCACCATATTTCTCTTTTTTCCTCTGGGGGATGGAAGGGGGGCAGTATTAGGATTGTGTGCTTTCTCTTTTTTTTTTTTTTTTTTGAGTTGGCGTCTCACTCGGTCGCCCAGACCGGAGTGCAGTGGCCGTTCCCGGCCACCGCAGCCTCGATCTCCTGGGCTCCGGCGATCCTTCCGCCTCGGCCTTCCAAGTAGCTGGAATTACAGGCACGTGCTACCACGCCCAGCTGATTTTTTGATTTATTGTAGAGACGAGGTCTCGCTGCCCAGGCGGGTCTCGAACCTGCGGACTCAGGCAATCCACTCACCTCAGCCTCCCAAAGGCGCGGGATTACGGGCTGAGCCACCGAGCCCGGCTTGTGTGCTTTCTCTTTATCCTATACAGTCAGTCTAGGTGCTGAGAGCCTTCCATCTATTTTCCCAAGGGATAGAGCCCTGAAGTGTTCAAGGTTTTGTGCCTTCTTCCAATTTTGCTGAGTAGGACTGGCTGCTTTTATCCATGTATTGTTTGTTGGGGGGTTGCTTTTGCTCTCTGTGAAGGTTCACATTTGCTGTCTGTGGTGGCTGGCCTTTGCTATCTTAAGGGATGTGTGTGGAGTGCTGAGGGCATGCATCACCCAGTTGGGGGTGGTTACAGTTGAGGTATCCCTTGGGATCTGTGGGTGGGTCTCTTGGTGGAATTCGAAAGCCAGTTTGTGGGATCTGTGGCTGGTTTCTGAGATCCATGTAATAGTTGCTGTAAATCTCTGTCCCATTCCCTGCGTTTATCTCCCCTCCCCTGGTGATCCCCCTTAGTGATTTGGATGAGATAGGCAGAAGTGGGCCTCTTGGCAATGTCCCATGAGGTTGGGGAAGCCAGCAGCTGACTTTGGTCTCACTTTTTCCTATGGTAGAAATCACTGGCCAAGAGGGTCTCTGTTGGTACTGAGCTGTACTGCCTTAAGGGAGAGAGGATGCAGGTAAGTTAAAATTGTTTTTATTGCTCTGTTCAATGTGTCTTTTCTTAGGTTTTTTTGGTTTTTTTCCCTCCTCAAACAGGGTGTTAGAATTTCTCCATTGGAGCCCTGAGTTCCCACAGAGGTATTCCTATCATGAATGACTAGAAACAAAAATTCATGTTTCTATGGTGGTATGAGGGCTAGAATGTCCTGTTTTGCCATCTTTCTGACATCATCCCTTCTTACCATTCTGCATATAGTTATAAATGTTATTTTAATCCTGTCCCCAAGCTTTCTTTGTGCATATCATTAATGCTGCAGATTCTTGCTTATTTTTAGTTTTTTGTCTGTTCAGGGACTGGTGGGAAAGACCTCGAATCAGCTTCCAAAAAGTCATTCATTGTTTGTTTCTTGTTAATCATGGGAATTAGATACTAATTTCACCAGTAAAGATTTTAGTAGAATTATGAGCATTTAGAGACTGCTAGAGCTGATATATTGTTCAATTTTATGTATAATACAGAAAACTCTTCTTTTAATTAAAAAGAAAGTCAGCCTTTTTTCCTTCTTCAGTCATTTTGGTATAACACCATAATGTTCTGGAATGTCATCTTCTCTTGTGTTCTGAGGATGGTGGTGTACATGAGATTCCAACCAAGAAATAATAGGTTCTGTTCTTATAATCTTCTTCTTTCCAGTTCCAGGGTAACCAAGGTATTCCTGGTTACCTGAGAAGCTGACTTGCGTTTTGAAGAATTTTAAGACATGGGGACTGGGGAGTGGGGGTTAATCATCCACTTTGAGTCTGCAGCATTTTCTGACTGAGGTTAATACATGACCTAAATCAGGTCACTGAGTCACTGAACTTGATGGAATTATCGGATTTTGGATTATATCATATTTAGGAAGAAACTTCTTGATGTGAATAGTTTGCAGGCCTAGAATCATTTTGGAGAAACTTTCTCAAGATTGCTCTCATTTATAGCACTGGGGATATATGTATAATTTTATATATGCCAAATATTATATATATTTGAATATATTTCTGTTCTCCCTTTTGTACACGATAAAGACTTTATCTATTGTAATCATTTTTTAAACTCTCTCAGGAATTATTTCCATAATGACTTTTAGAGTAGTCTCTTCTATAGAAAACACTTATTATTTTATCTCCTTTGAAAAGTGCTTTCCTCTGCTTTCAAATAATTGTTGACACTGGCTTAGCCCAAATATGTGGTTTTGATGAGTCTGACTTTCTATATCTCAAGATGGGCTTATCACAGTACCCCATTTTTCTAGCCAAAATGCTTAATCAGGGATGGGAGGACTTAGCTGGACCAGTTAGGTATTCTTCCATCTGTTATTCTAATGAGAAGGACCATGAGCTCTCTTTCCTTTATGATCATGTGAGGATCGTGTTGGATTACTGATTTGCAGTCACATAATATCTAGAAACAATGCTCTTTGTATTTTTGTTTCCCATGTCCTTATAAGTAAATTTTCTCCATGTTTCTCTAGGGCATCCTTATTGCCTTGAGAAGGAGAGAGAAAGAAATGACAACATTTAAAAAAAATTATTTCCTCCAAACGGGATTTTGAGAGTCAAAAGAAAGAACCTGAAGAAATCTAGGCACAGAATTTATACCATAGTTATTTAATTAGCAAGATACTTGATGAAGAATGAGATTGCCTCATCTGTAGTCTTGAGGAGACCGGAGGAGAACATCTGGGCTAGGGGAGGTTGGGGTATTACTTACAGGAGATCAGAGTTAGGGGGTGACAAGCTCTAACCTGGAGGGGTAAGGGGGAGAGAAGTCAGGCTAATATTAGGAATCTGCTGAATTTTGTTGGTGACTGTCTTGAGGAAGCCCATGGGAGCCAAATTGAAGCTTGATCATTCATCACTCTTCAAGGGTACACCATGTGGATTGTACAGCAAAAGGTCACCTATCCACACAGTGAGACTTTGACAAGCTGTATTAAAATCATCCAGTCTGTACATTTCAAAAGTTCAGTGTACTTCTCATTGTTTTTCTCTGTTCTCTCTAAATATAAGGGGAGGAGACTCTTACGATTAAGAAGAGTGATTTGTTTTCCTTATGTAGTGAGCACTTTTCTCAACCCCCTGTAATAAACAAACTATTCTTTTTTCATTAGTCAGTTGATTTTATCTATAAAATTTTTATATACAAATGAATTTTTCTCTGGCAAATCATCATTTATAGTAAGAGGCCTTAAACTTTTCCACGTTTTCCATGAAAGCTGAAGATTAGTAGTATACAAGGAAAAGAAAGAGCTGTGGACCATATCCACACTCGGTCCATGGCCTGAGGTAGGATTGACAGCTCTACAGCTACAAACGCATCAATTGAGCCTATGTAGAGTTTTAAATATCTGGTGGGTTGCACATATGGGACTGTGAGTGAAAAGAGCTGGAGAATATGGCAAAGTAAAATAATATCCATGCCAGTCAGTTAAAGAAAAAACAAGCCGGGAAAAAATGAGAACAGAGTGGTTGACACACACAGGAATTTCTGAAATATTCTGAGAATGTTGTGGATTAACTAGGATTTTATGAACTTGCCTGGGAAGTTAATGATTGTTTTTATGAGAAAACGTATTCCAATTTTCAACTCAGGATGTTTGGAACATATCTCTTTTTTTGTCACAATTCCCCAAGGATTCACAGGAATTTTCCTTTTCCTTTACTCTGAGCTCAGAGATAGGAACTATATTCTCTTTAAGCTGAGGCTCCATAGACAAAAGTAGGAATTAGTCTATCCCAAACACATGGTGGGTGAGAGTGTTCATTTTTATCCCCATAAAGAAAGAGAATTTTACAGTAATGAGAGTCATGTTTCTGGTGAAGGGTCATATTCATGCATATCTTCATGGAAAGAAAAAAAAAAGCTTAGAAATAGTGGGAACAGAGCCCAGAGCCCAGGACTTGTTGGGAAAGCAGGCCAGAGCTCCCTTCCTCATTTGAACCTTGACTTCTTCCTGTGCTGGTCTGGGCTGCAAATGACTGATAATATCACTGAAGCCTGGACCATCTTCAAAGCCTGACTGGCACAAAATGCAATATTGCTATAGTATCTCATTTCCTTTTCGTTCTGGGGACAAGTGGGATTGGCTTGATTCCCAGGTACACCCTGTGAACTTGTGGAGTGAGATGGGACTAGGCTTGGCCAGCACCTGACAGATCGTGTCTATGGAACCAGAGAACATAGTTTCTCACTGACTTAATTGGTTAGAACATGAAACTAAGACAGTATTTGATACCTTGCAAAGATTTGGTTCAGAAAAATCTTAAAAATATACTGAAAGTGGCTACAATTTTCTCTATATCTGTTGCTTAGTTGCCATAATTTTGTGTTGGAAATTATATACATATACGATATATTTATATATCTTAGCACATAGAAACAGAAGTATTTGGTGTTATTGAAAAACAGATGGATAATCTTGTGTGCTCTCTTTTTCCTTCTCTATTTTTCTTCCCCTGTTTACTCCTTTTTAAAAGTTAATTTAATAATAAAGACATCTTTAAATGATAGTAAAAATAAGACTCATGTTTAGGTAAATTTCCTATTTGGAATGTTCTGTTTAAAGCATTCTGTTTTCATGGCCTGTACTGTTTATTGTACATTCAGAGATGCAGGAACATGGGAGCCATTTGCAGAAAATATCTCTGTTTATGTCTAAAACTGATATACTACAGAAGCAGAGGGTAGAGTTTCAATGAGCTGTCTTTCTACAGCCAGTTGTACAATCTTGCTTTCTATTACTACTGACATGCATTTATGAGAAGAAAATGGAAGTTATGAAGTGTAATAAAGAGATAAATTTATTCTGTCTCTGAAAGTGTAAGTAATACCCAAGATTTACAGAAATAAGAAAGTTCACAGTGACCGTTAGTGGTCCAGTTCTAGTAAGAAATGCTCAGCCGGGCTCGGTGGCTCAGCCTGTAATCCCAGCACTTTGGGAGGCTGAGGTGAGTGGATTGCCTGAGCCCGTGGGTTCGAGACCCACCTGGGCAACTTGGTGAGACCTCAGCTCTACAATAAAATAAAAAAATTAGCTGGGCGTGGTAGCGTGCGCCTGTAGTTCCAGCTACTTGGAAGGCTGAGGCGGAAGGATTGCCAGAGCCCAGCAAGTCGAGGCTGCAGTGGCCAGAAGCGGCCACTGTACTCCAGTCTGGGTGACAGAGTGAGACTCCAACTCAAAAAAAAAAAAAAAAAAGAAATGCTCAATGCCATTTTATCTCTTTAAATGAAAAAATAATAATTGATTATGAAAGCATTGCACATTAGTTTGAGCTCTCAGCACATCTATTACCAATGATTAAGTGCAAAAATCTTCCTTCTCATCTCTCTACACTCATTTCCTGCCTCTCTCCATCAATGCCTCCTACATCCTGACACGAGAGCAATCTTTAAAATTGCAGAGCTGACCATGACTTCTCTTTGTCTTAAAATGCTATAAAGATAGTTGCCTATTGTTTTTAGAAGAGGTAAAAACTCGTGGCCTGATGGTTGGAACTAACTTTCAGATATATATATCTGAAATATATGTAAATATATATTTATATGTATATTATATATATACATATGTTACATGTATATATGTATATATATATCCCATACTCTCTGAGCCTGGAAAAACAAGTAATAGTTGCCAACATTTAAAAATTGGGGAATTTGGTAGAAAATCTGGATAGTCTGCTGTTATTAAACAGCAGGAGGCTCTGGCAATGCTAACCTTATATTTTTGCATAACAAAAATTAAACGGTACCATCTAGAAAGGCACTATTTCCCCAGTTTCCCTCAGTATCCTATCCTTTTTTTTCCCCCTCATTCAATGATCTTATTTTGCTCATTTACACGATCTGTTTGGCATTTACAGACATTTAAATGTCAACTCTTGGACTGTGGGCTCAAGTCCAACTCCTTAGACTCATGTATAAGGACCATCTGATTCTTACTAACTTAAAGCTCGTTTCTCACATCTTTCCCTTGTGACTTTTATTCTCCAAAAATGCAGATTCTCCTAAGATACTGTGTGAGTTTTACCATTTTCAGGCCTTTCTGTCTATCTGAAAAGGTTTTTCCACCAGTCAGACTATTTCTTCCTTCTTGAGTGTGTTTTCTGGTTTCCTTGGAGCTGGTCATTCCTTCCTGGTGTTTTCTTGTGAGCATAGAGCATGTTGTACTTCCATTGTTGATTATGTTACTCTGTATTTTACTCATTTGTGTAAAATAAGTAGAAATTTTCTTTATGAGCAGCAGGTTTACCATTCTTTGTGGGGATACCCAAGACTTTGAAGAGGAGTAGTTTGGATCGGCTTTTGCAGGAGTTGACACTGAGCCTCCAAGTGGAGGTGGAAGATGTCCGAGGACTTAGAGAACCAGAGGAGCCTCTGTGTGAATTACTGTTGGGGAAGTCGGACAGGAGTCTATGGGGTCAGAGGGTAAAATTGAAAAGACAGAGAGGAAACTTGAGAGGAAAACTCTTAAATGGAGAATCTGCCAAGTAAGCACCACCAGAAAAATAAATACAAAACTAACTGAAAAGAAATGAAAGAAGCTGACCCTGGAGAATGAAGCAGGAGTAGAAATCAGGTGGGAAGCTTTTCACTAGGAGTCTTCTGTATTTTTTTATTTAAAAAAATCAAATGCATGTAATAGTTCGATAAATTATTTAAACATTATATTCAGAAAAATCTAAATGTAACAAGTGATTGTGTGTAATGTAAGCCTCGCCCATGGCCTCGTAAATCTCCATAATAGTAATAAAAAATAAACCCCACCAAATTTGGAGTGATAATTTTTATTATGGAAACCAGTAAAGAAGCTGAATTCTGAGAACTGGCAGATGTGAAACCAGAAGTGCCACTTGCAAAATTAAGAGAGCAGTTTATATCTTAGCTACATTTGTATTTTTCTAAATACAATCTTTAAAAAATTTGTCAAACTAATATATGCATTTGATTAAAAATATATCACAGAGGGCTTGAGTTTTTTTAAAAAAAATCTTGGTACCCCTTACCATCCCCCATCTACTACTATTTTCCAGCTCCAGCCCTATCCTCTTTTAATTCTTTTAATTAATGAATTAATTTGTGTGCTTGAGTCAGGGTCTCACTCTGTTGCCTGGCTGGAGTGTAGTGGCACACTCACGGCCACAGCAGCCTCGACCTGCTGGACTCAGCCTTTCAGGTAGCTGGAACTACAGGCATGCGACATCACACCTGGCTAATTTTTTAATTTATTGCAGAGATGACGTCTTACCAAGTTGCTCAAGCTGGTCTCGAAGCTCTGAGCCCAAACAATTTACTTGCCTCCACCTCCCAAAGTGCTGGCACTACAGGCATGAGCCACTGTGTACTGAGTTTGTATTTAGCTCTTCTGGTTGTAACTTTATATCCCCAAATAATATACTAAGACCATTGTGGCAGATTACATTTTCTTTTTCTTTTCTGCTTTTTCATTCTTTATTTTTTAAGTTGAGTCTCACTCTGTTGCCCAGGCTGGAGTACAGTGCCACGTTTACAGCTACCATAGCCTCAACCTGTTGAGCTCAGGTGATCCTTCTGCCTTAGACTTCCAGATAGCTGGAGCTACAGGCACATGCCCAGCTAATTTTTTAATTGATTGTAGAGATGAGGTCTTTCCAAGTTTGTGAGACTGGTCTTGAACTACTGGGCTCCTAGGCAATCTTCTTGACTCTACCTCCCAAAGTGCTGGGATTACAGGTGTGAGCTAGATTACAATTTCTAAAGAGTATCACAACAATAGCTCCTGTCTCTTGAAAGTTGCTATTCTCCTATCAAGAGGTAGAGTTTTGTCTCCTCTCTTCAAACCTTGATGGCAGCCCATTTTTGACTCTCTTTTTTTCAGGAACAAAAGACCAATAGACTATTGTGGAAGTAATGTTATGTGACTTCCAAGATTAGGTACTAAAAATGCCATGAGCTTCTGCCTTATTCTCTTGGGACTCTTGTTCTTGGAACCTAGCTGCTGTACTGTAGGAAGCCTAACTAATAAGCAGAATTGTCCATGAGGAAGGAACGGAGGCCCTGGAGCCCCAGCTGAGTTCCCAGTTCACACGGGACCCCAACTTGTCATATTTGTGCATGAAACACTTTAAAAGGAAATAGTCCAGATCATATTTGATCAGTTTTAGCTGATGATGCCTGGAAATGAGCTGCTGCCATGTAAATTGCACATTTATGAACGAAGTAACTATTTGCTTTTGTTTTAATCTACAGATAATTAATGTTACTCCTTCTTGATTTATCAGTTTGTAAGCTTATCTCTTACTGCTGTGATTTAGAATCCTTATAACTATTTTTCATTACTCAGTCTATTACACTTCTTCTAGAGTGTTATTTTATCTTTCTGCTCTATTTTCTTTTTTGTGTGATAACTATTAACAAAATGTTGAACTTCCTGTGTTGATCTGTGATGTCTCTTGTTTTCTTCTCACACTATTTTCTTAGTTCTCTTTTATGTGAGATTCTATCAACTTTATTTTTCAATCTTTTTATTGACTATTGTGGTAGGCTAACTAATGGTATCCAAAGATATCTGCTTCTTAATCTCTGGAATCTATGAACATTACCTTTTATGCCAAAAGAGTGACTACTCCCTTAAAAGGCAAAAGGTGTGATTAAGTTAAGGCTCTTGCGATGGAGAGATGATCTTGAATTACTTAGGTGGGACCTAAATGCAATCACAAGTATCCACAGGAGACAAGAAGGCCATAGTTTGGAAATGATTTTTCCCCACCAGAACTCATTGCAATTTGACTCCTAATGTGGTGGTGTTGAAGGTGGGGCCAAGTGGGAGGTGTTTGGATCTTGGAGGAGGATCCTTCATGAGTGGGTTGGTGCTGTTCTCACAGCAGTGAGTTGTCACCCTGTTGACAGTGGACTGGTTTTCTCGAGAATGTATTAGTTCCATCTAAGGCCAGGTTCCTTCTGTTTGGTCCTTTTGCTTTGCATGTGTCCACTGCCTCTTTGACATTCTCCACCATGTTATGATGCAGCACAAAAGCTCTCACCAGAAGCCAGGGCCAAGGCCTTGAACTTGCCAGTCTGAAGAACCACGAGCTAAATAAGCCTCTGTTCTTAATAAAATACTCAGTCTTAGGCATTCTGTTATAGCAACACAAAATGGATGAAGATAGAAAGCAAACAGAAGCAGAAGGACAGAGTCAGAGAGATGAAATTACCCACAGACTTTGAAAATGGAGGAAGAGGTCATGAGCCAAAGAATGCAAGGAACACTGCTCCTGGAGTCAGAAAAGACTTCCCTTTCAAAAAAAGATCGTCTCCCAGAACCTTTGGAGGGAGCATAGTTTTGCTGCTATGGTTTGGATATGCTTGGATATGGTTGGTTTGTCCTCACCAAAGCTCATGCTGAGATTTTATCCTCGGTGTGGTGGTGTTGAAAGGTGGGACCTAGTGGGAGGTGTTTGGTTTATGGGGGCATAAATGGTTGGTGCTATTCTTGTGGTAGTGAGTTCTTGCTCTCAGGAGTGGATTGTTATAAGGTCAGGACACTCCTTCAGCTTTCCTACATTTGTATGTCCACTTCCCCTTTGACCTCCTCTGCCATATTGTGCTGCAGCACAAAAGCCCTCACCAGAAGCCATGGCCATGCCTTTGAACTTCTCAGTCTGCAGAACTGTAAGCTAAATAAACCTCTTTTCTTTATGAATTACCCAGTCTTTGGTATTCTATCATAGCAACACAGAATGGACTGAGACACCTGCTGAACACTGATTTTTAGCTCAGTATCCAAACTTCTGGCCACCTGAACTATGAGAGAATACACTTCTGTTGTTGTTGTAAGTCATCAAGTTTGTTATGTTACAGAAGCTATAAAAAACTGATACAGATGACAAAAAAATACATGAAAAAATGCTCAAAATTATTAGGTATGAAGGAAGTGCAAATTAAAAACACAAGATATCACTATACAGTTATTAGAATGGATAATATTGAAAAAATAAATATCAACTAGTCCGTGTGCATTGTATACTATTTTTAAAGAAAAATAAGAATATACAAATACATTTTGTATATTCTTATGATATTTGCATGAAAACTCTAGAGTAATATTTATGAAATTAATAAGAGTGGTTATCTTTGTGGTAGAAAGAACCCAAGGTAGATGGGGAAAAGTGAGAGATTGTACTTAAAAAAAATTTTTTTATATTATTATATTTTTATATTATTATAAAATAATTTTGTAGTATTCTTATGACTCTTTTTATATTATTATAAATAGACTGTATTTTATTTTATTTTTTGAGTTGGAGTCTCACTCTGTCGCCTAGGCTTGAGGCTTGGCACACTCACGGCCATCCCAGTGTCGACCTGCTGGGGTCCAGCGATCATTCTGTCTCAACCTTCCAAGTAGCTGGAACTACAGGCACACGCTATCACACCTGGCTAATTTTTTTTTAAACATATTTTTATTATAAAATTGTGGGGTTACAGTTAAGGGTTAGGTATACAAATGTGCATTGTTCAAGCTCCCTTGTTAATAAAGGGTAATTTTTGATTTATTGTAGAGAGGAGGTCTCGCCAAGTTGCCTGAGCTGGTCTCAAACCTGTGAGCTCAGGAAATCCACTCACCTCGGCCTTCCAAAATGCTGGGATTACTGGCTGAGCCACTGAGCCCAGCCTAGACTGTACTTTATATTATTTAATTTTAAAACTCTGAGCACGTGCTTGTATTCAGCTTCTTAAAAATGAAGAATTATGCACTCAAAAATTAGATCTGGGTGTCTCTGTAAGTGAGGCTTCTTGACTGACAAATTTCATATTAACGCAAGTATCCATGGAGCCTGCTGCTGAGATGGGGGATCCTAAGTTCAAGAAGAGTTTCTCAAGGGCAGCAACATTCCTGCTGGCTATTTTGGTTTTCCCCAGATGGTTCAGTCTATTTCATTGGAGATAAATCACTTTTTCCCCTGGTGGTTGAGTTGTGGGGGTGTCTGACTGCAGAGAATTCTGCTCAAGGAGGCAGGGATGGAGAAAAAGCTAATCTATGTAGCTAATTCTAGTGTTCAACTGGTCTCTCTCTCTCGCCCTCTGTGATAACTGGTGTTTCTGAGTTTGTGGGCCTTCTGGGCCTCTGCTGGGCAGACTATCTCCAACTTTATCCATAGAGCTCTCTACATGTATTTCAGGCTGTGGTTTCCTCTGCCTCATTTCATCAGTAACATGTGGTCTACCTTCTAACCTCCAGAAATGTATTGAAATGCTCTGCTGATGTGTTTTCCTTCTCCCCATTCTCGCTGTTATATATAGTTCAAGTGTTTAATGTCTGTACTATCATTTTATTATGATCTTGGGTTGGAAAGGAAATAAAGATGGGCTGTCCACCATCTTGAAGTATATTTATTTGACTGTTTTTATCTCCTAACGAGTCTGTGAGCTCCTTATAGGTAGGGAAGGTTATCATTCATTTTTATAAACCCAGAGTACACCATTCACTGTCCAGCCAGAAAAACATAAACCATACTAAAGATCTCACCAGAGGGAACTTACTAGAGAGAATTTTTTACACAGGTGTTGGAGGACAGAAAGAATCAATGGCGGCACCTAGCTCACCTGGAGGTGTTACCAACCCTATCCCTGGGGAACATATGTGAGGAGATTGGGGTTGTCAAAAGCTAGAACATCAGAGTAGGGGACCTATGTAGCAGGGGCTCAGCCATCTGAGGAGTGCTTATGGCAGGTTGTAGCTGGTACCTCTGGGGGCTAGAGATGCTATGGGGTGCCCAAAATTGCTCAAGCAGGAGCTGGCTGTTGTAGCCAGGGCTAAGTGCCACCACCGAAACACTAAGCAAAAGGAAGAAGGAAGATGGAAGGTGCTTGTTTCTTCATTCTACCTTCAAATCTCTCTTTAGTGCAGAACTTAACAGGAGGCCAGCTGGTAGAAGGGTTTGGGAAATGTAGGCAGAGTCTCTGTCCCAATATGACAAAGACAGTGCTGAAGAGTGAATTTGGAGTTATGAGACAATGGCTTAAAAAGGGCACAAAGAACCTAACACAAATATATATATAAATTTTTTTTCTGAGCAAGATCTTTCTTGAGAGTTCTAGATTTGTTCTCTTTCCTCCCTCCTTCCCTCCCTTCCTTCCTTTTTTGAATTGGGATCTAATTCTGTTGCCCATGCTGGAGTGGAGTGGTGTGATTCCAGCTCATTGCAGCCTCAACCACCTGGATTCAAGTGATTCTCCTGCCTCAGCCTTCCAAGTAGCTAGGACTACAGGTGTGTGCCACCACGCCCGAATAATTTTTTTTTTTTTTTGGTAGAGATGAGGTCTCACTATCTTGCCCAGGCTGATCTCAAACACTTGGACTCAAGCAATCCTTCCACCTTGGCTTCCCAAAGTGGTGGGATTACAGATGTGAGTCACCACACCCAGCCAGACTTGTATTTCTAATAATTTGTCAGTCATTATCTTTTGGTTGTCATGGGAATAGCAAAGGCAAATGCAGGAAAATTAACTGCTAAGGGAAAATCAATTTATCCACATGTCACTGTACCCCAAAATATTTCATGTCAACTCTTCAGATTGAATTAAGAAACCAAAAGCAAAATGTTGCTTTCCAAAGGAAAAATATTTACCCAAACTGAATGACTCGTGTTTTCACTGAAACTTGTCTTCTTCCTGGGTCTTCTTATCTCCACAAGGATAGCATTGCCCAGCAACCCAAGCTCATCTCAGGGGTTATTTTCTGTAACTTGCTCTCCTTCAGTCCCCACATCCCAGTCGCAGAGTCCTGTCAATTTTTTACCCCTCAGAGTCTCTTAACTCCATCTTCTCTTCTCAGTGGTCTTTGCTTCTGACTTGATCAGGCCATGACTACATTTTCTGGGGATTACAACAATTACCCCCTAGTGCTCTCCCAACTACTATCTTATTCTTCTTCTAGTCTTTCTTCTGCACATGACGAGAGTGGTTTTTAAAAATTATACAAATCTGATCAGGTTAAGGTTATAGTTTTCCATGGATAAAGGTGTAAGTGTTGTGTAATTCTTTAAGGCCAGTCTAAGCTGGGGAGGAGAAAGCAGTGTTCAACAAGTGTCAATGACTGGTGGAAGAGAGAAGGGTTACACAAGCTCAAGAGCTCTCCTGAAATGACTGAATTCCCATTTTGTGCAAGGGTTAGAGGGTGGTATGGAGAACAAAAGAACAAAGATTGAACTTGACTCTTAGCAATTGAAAAGGTGAGATAAAAGGAACATGAGGTAAAGATTGGAAAGAGAAGAGAGAAAAATGAAATTAGAATCATAACTTTTGTTTCTAATGAGTTGGCAAGCAACAGAATTTTTGCATTAATGTGAAGGAAATTAGTTTTATAAATCCCAGAAGTGTCTATATGAAGTCCCTAAAAAGATGTAAAGAAAGAGACCTTGGTTGATATTGTAAAGGAGAGGAAAAAATGTAAAACAGAGAGTGAAGTTATGGTTTCTTTTTGAAGTTCAAGAGAAAACCAAAGAAAATTACAAAAAACTTCGCAGAGTTTTCTCTCTCTCTTGTGTGTGTGTGTGTGTGTGTGTGTGTGTGTGTGTGTGTGTATGGATTTCATATCAATAGAGGCAACACCATATTCATCTGCTTGAAGTGGCAGTTTTTGACATCTGCAGAAGGATTTTCAAATAACAGTGCAGACTTGACTGGAGGCATAAGTATGGACTATGACTAAGTGGGTAAATCTGGTACATCCTCTATTTGAAAACTAGAGAATTAAAAATAAAGAAAGAGTCAGGTGTGGTGGTTCATGCCTGTAGTACTAGCTACTTGGAAGACTGAGGTGGGAGGATTGCTTGAACCCAGGATTTTTTTTTTTTTTTTTTGAGTTGGAGTCTCACTCTTTCGCCCAGACTGGAGTGCAGTGGCCGCTCCCGGCCACCGCAGCCTCGACCTGCTGGGCTCCGGCGATCCTTCCGCCTCAGCCTTCCAAGTAGCCAGAATTACAGGCATGCGCTACCACGCCTGGCTGATTTTTTGATTTATTGTAGAGATGAGGTCTCGCTGCCCAGGCGGGTCTCGAACCCGCGGGCTCAGGCAATCCACTCACCTCAGCCTCCCAAAGGCGCGGGATTACAGGCTGAGCCACCGAGCCCGGCTTGAACCCAGGACTTTGATCATGTACTGCACTTTAGCCTGGGCCACAGAGTGAGACTGTCTCTAATAATAATAAAACAAACAAATAAATAAAATAAAGAAAAGTTTTGGAAAATTGACAGCTGACAAAAGACAATGTGCTTACATCTTACTCTATTAGAAATAGCAGCCGGGCTCGGTGGCTCAGCCTGTAATCCTGCGCCTTTGGGAGGCTGAGGTGAGTGGATTGCCTGAGCCCGCGGGTTCGAGACCCACCTGGGCAGCAAGACCTCATATTTACAATAAATCAAAAAATCAGCCGGGCATAGTAGCGCGCGCCTGTAATTCCGGCTACTTGGAAGGTTGAGGCGGAAGGATCGCCGGAGCCCAGCAGGCCGAGGCTGCGGTGGCCGGGAGTGGCCACTGCACTCCAGTATGGGCGACAGGGTGAGACTCCAACTCAAAAAAAAAAAAGAAAAAAGAAATAGCTCTAGTTGAACTTATTAAAATCCATCCAAATGAAAGCAAAACGATGGAGGCAAAGCTTAATTTACTGAGCTGGGAAATTTACCTTTTCATAGGAAAGAGATTGTAAATCTATTCAAAATCATCTTGCCCACTGCTATAAGCATTTGAAGATAATAGTAATAATAAAAATAGCTAACATAAAATAGCTATTTTATTGTCATGTGAATAAAAATATTGCCATCAAAATCTCACTCAATAATGCTTTGAGTTTAGACATATTATATAAAAAACCGAGAACAAGGCTGGGTGTGGTGCCCATCCCAGCATGTTGGGAGGCCAACAAGGAGGATTGCTTCAGCCCAGGAGTTTGAGACCAGCCTGGGTAACATGGCGAGACTTCGTCTCTACAAAAAGTCGGCTGTGGTGGCATGAGCCTGGAATCCCAGGTACTTGGGAGGCTGAGGCAGAAGGATCACCTGAGCCCCGGAGGTTGAGGTTGCAGTAGGCTGTGATCATGCCACTGTTAGAAACAAAATCAGGAAAAGCATCTTACAGTAAAATATTATTAAAGTTAATAAAGAAAGCCCTTTGTAATTTAAAAACAAAATCATAAGGAATCTCTGAACTTCAGTTTACAGATAGAATTGTATGGTATGTAATACCTGTATGACTGGGTAGGATGTGCTTTGCATGGAATCTCCTGGGCAAGGTGGCTTGAGCCCTGATGGACTGACTTAGCCAAGAGGAAGGAGGGTCTTATTCTAATTTGTTTTTTCAGAGAAGATAACTTTTCATAATTCATCCACTGAGGGGGGCGCTTTTTCCTAAATCGTTAAACATCTTGTGCAAAGTTAGTATAAATAAAAATCAGGAGAAGTCCTTGGATAGCTGTGATAGAATATTGGTCCAGAATTATGTAGGCCCATGTCCTTCCTGCATCACTAACCATGAATGCGGTCTTGACTTTGCTAAGCCTCAATTTCCTCACCTGGATTACCTCACAATGTTGCTGTGGAGCATTAAATGTGAAAATATACATAAAATTGCTTTTCGAATTATAAAGCACCATTCAGTCTTCATTCAGCGAACATATATTAAGCACCCACTATGTGTCAGGCACCTTGTTAAGCTCTGCAGATACAAAGTTGCAAGAGACAGTCCTTGCACTCAGGAAGCTCATGATCTGTTGGGATACAGAGGAACCCAGAGATTATAACACATTACAAACTGTGATATGAACGACATTACGATTTGTAAAAGATGGATGGAGTCTCTTAATGAAAGATCCCTGGCTCTCCAGTGCTACTCATGAGAAATTCATACAATTAGATGACTTCAGATCTATAGTTCGACATCAGTCTAGGGAGGAAAATGGAAGACGGGGAAATAGAGCCACCTCTGTCACAAAATTGCCTTTATGTGAATCAGAAAGAGAAATCTCTTCTGAACAGATTAACTGGTGTGGCCCTCCTCCAAAGACCAATTAGAAAATGGCATCCCTTTTCGGTGGCCCTATTCAGCCCTGGGTCAGAGCACAGGAGGGCTGGTTTGGAGTCATCTCTTACACTACAGTGGCCACTGAATTAGGCACAACTTCAAGCAGTAAACATGGTGACCTGACAGCAGTGGGTCTGGTAATTCTTGTTTTTGAAGATTGTGATTTTTACCATAGTCGCAGTAGGATGCGTACATATGTGCATGCAATTTAGGAGAAAATTTTAATTTTGTGAACTTGGCCTTCATAAACAGCCTGGCAGGGTTGGGAGTACTTGGCAAAAACTGGGAAAGACACTGGTCAGCTTTACCATGAGAGCTGAAGGAGATTTTGTAGAGATGTAGAGGTGAGTCCAGCAGGCACACTAAAACCACTCTGAGGAGCTAGAATGGAGGAAGTTTAATGCAGGCCTGGGTCACGGGCTGATGGGGTTGCTGGGAAGCCAAATAGGTGACCCTGAGCCAACCCAGACATTGGCAATGGCAGGAAGCTAATGTCACTCCTAGGCAGGAATGACGGAGGAAGGAGTCATTGATGCTGGAACCCAGAGGCCAGGGCCACTGTGGAAAATGAGGCCACAGTAGGCCTGGGAGGTGTGAGCTGGCACCTCAGAGAGACGGCCACTGCTGAACATGCCGGTGAAGACGGGACAGGAGGGGGAAATCCGCTGGGTTCTCCTTTCCCCCACTTCTTTAGTCTCTCTCCATACCACCCCTGGCTGATCCAGTTCTTCCAACGACAGGGAACTTCAGAAATGCCCCTGCAGGGCTCAGCCCCTGCTATCCACAGCAGGCCGAGGAGGAAGGAGGAAAGACATGGGAAGGCCAGCAGGCTCCAAGCTGGAATAGCAGGGAGGAAAGGAGGAGACTGGACTGAATAGCCTTAGAACGATATGAGGTTCTGGTTTATAAAGGTAAAAGTCACAGACAAAGAGGGTTCAGGACTTCCGGTTAAAATATATCCAAGCCGGGCTCGGTGGCTCAGCCTGCTCAGCCTGTAATCCCGCGCCTTTGGGAGGCTGAGGTGAGTGGATTGCCTGAGCCCGCGGGTTCGAGACCCGCCTGGGCAGCGAGACCTCATCTCTACAATAAATCAAAAAATCAGCCGGGCGTGGTAGCGCATGCCTGTAATTCCGACTACTTGGAAGGCTGAGGCGGAAGGATCGCCGGAGCCCAGCAGGTCGACGCTGCGGTGGCCGGGAGCGGCCACTGCACTCCAGTCTGGGCGACAGAGTGAGACTCCAACTCAAAAAAAAAAAAAAAAAAAAAAACCAACAAGCAAGCAAGCAAGCAAACAAACAAACAAACAAAATATATCCATATACATACAGCGCAGTCTCTCAGAAACCACCCATTACCCCGCCTGAACCCGTCTGACCTTTGGTTATTTTGGATCCCGAAGTGAAGCCCAGCACCTGTCATTGTGAACCACCTAGTGATAATATCATTAAGCCACTGGTCCTTGTGTTTGGAACTATGATGTCTTTCTTCAGAGTACCCGCTTTGCTCTCTCACGCAAGCATCCTCTAGGACAGCGCTATCCAGCAGAACTTTCCGTGATGATGGGAGTGTTCTGTGTCTGTGTTGTCAAACAGGGAAGCCATAGTTCCATGTGGTCACTGAGCCCTTAGTGTAACTGATGAAGTGCATTTTAAATTTTGTTATTAACTATTTATCACTTAAATTTAAATCTCCACGTGTGGCTAGTGGTCACCATATTGGGCAAGGTTTATCTAAGGCATTGAGATGAAGCCTTTGGATTATCTCACAGATTTATTCCACAAAAGGGGCAGTCTTTCCTTTGCTTTCCAAGTAGCCCCAGGAATTAAACTGATTAACTCACCTCATCAAGATAGGCTGAAATTTCACAGGCTTTTTGATAATTCTATTATGTCTCCAATGCTCCATGCAACCAGGGAGATTCCAGATCTCTCTTCCTGATGAAGTCAGGGGAGACAGAGAGACTTGTGGAAATGTCTCTTTGCCAATATGCATCTAGGTAGTGAGCGCCTGAGGCAGCACTCCAGTTGCAACCCAGAGTGTGGAGGCATCTGGTAGGATGTTTTTTGCTACTGAGAGAGGCACGGAAATGACTAAGAGGGAGGATTATGACATCTCAGGCTGCCACCAAAGAAAATGGCCAAAACCCATGACAAAAATAACAAAACCAGGATACCATATATCCCAAAAGATGGCAGAAAGACAAGGTATGACAGTGAATCTGAAGCCTTTTTGCCATACAAAATTGATTCATTGGGTCGCCTTGACTACATTTTCCCCCTTTGGATGAGTGGATCAAGGAGGAAAATTCTGGATGAACTGAATATAGATCTAAATTGAGAAAATACAAAAGCGACTGCAGTTACTCCCCAGAAAGCCTAAGATACAGAAAAAAAAACTCTTATTCTTTTTTTTTTTTTTTTTTTTTTTGAGTTGGAGTCTCACTCTGTCACCCAGACTGGGGTGCAGTGGCCGCTCCCGGCCACCGCAGCCTCGACCTGCTGGGCTCCGGCGATCCTTCCGCCTCAGCCTTCCAAGTAGCCGGAATTACAGGCATGCGCTACCACGCCCGGCTGATTTTTTGATTTATTGTAGAGATGAGGTCTCGCTGCCCAGGCGGGTCTCGAACCCGCGGGCTCAGGCAATCCACTCACCTCAGCCTCCCAAAGGCGCGGGATTACAGGCTGAGCCACCGAGCCCGGCTTAAAACTCTTATTCTTATACAAGGATAGTGTGGGCATGGTCAAGTGTGTATGCACAGCAGTCAGAGGACTGAGAGTAGGAGATAGATAGATTACAACAACAAAATAAAATCCTGTCAATAGAAGAATGGATAATTTATGAAATTGCCCTACAAGGTACTACTTACTATACCATAGTAAAAATGAATGCACTACTGCTATGTGGACTAGTGTGGACAAATTTCCAAGATACTGAATGGATCTAGTAAATTAAAAAATTCTATTTGTCTAGTTACTAATGAGGTTAAACATCTCATATATTTATTAGCAATTTATATAAAAAAATATTGAACGGAGGAAGCAAGTCATAAAAGAATTTCTTAAAAAATTAGGGCCACGGCACAGTGGCTCAAGCCTCTAATCTCAGCACTTTGGGAGGCTGAGGCGAGAGGACTGCCTGAGTCCAGGGGTTCAACACCAACCTGGGCAACTTGGTGAGACCTCACCTCTACAATCGATCAAGAATTAGCCAGGTGTAGTAGTGCATGCTTGTAGTTTCGGCTACTTAGAAGGCTGAGGCCGAAGGATCACCTGAGCCCAGCAGGATGATGCTGGTGTGGCCATGAGTGTGCCACTGAATCCAGCCTGGACAATGGAGGGAGACTCCCACTCAAAAACAAAAAACAAAAAACAAAAACAAAAGACCAAAAATTAGGCTGTGCGTGGTATCTCATGCCTGTGATCCCAGCACTTCTGAGAGGCCGAGGTAGGAAAATTGCTTGAGGCCAGGAGTTTGAGATCAGTCTGGGAAACAGAGACTCCATCTCTAGAAAAACAACAGCAGCAACAGCAACAACAATAAAAAAACTAGTATAGGTGTGGTGGTAGGAGCCTGTGTAGTCCCAGCTACTTTCGAGGCTGAGCTGCGAGGATCGTTTGAGCCCAGGTTTGAGCTCAAGGTTTGAGCTCAGGTTTGAGCTCAAGGTTGCATTAAGCCATGATCATACCACTGCACTTGAAGTTGGGCGATGGAGCAAGACTCTTTTCTCAAAAGAAGAGAGAAAAGAAAGCAAGCAAGCAAGAAGGAAAGCCATGTTATATAAGATACTGGCCAAAATTAAGTCATACTTGATTTAGGGATACATACATAGGGATACATACTTCTTTATGTGATAGCAACTACATAAAGAAGTAACTAAGCCGGGTTCGGTGGCTCAGCCTGTAATCCCGTGCCTTTGGGAGGCTGAGGTGAGTGGATTGCCTGAGCCCGCGGGTTCGAGACCCGCCTGGGCAGCGAGACCTCATCTCTACAATAAATAATAAAAAAAATCAGCCTGGTGTGGTAGCACGCGCCTGTAATTCCGGCTACTCAGAAGGCTGAGGCGGAAGGATCGCCGGAGCCCAGCAGGTCGAGGCTGCGGTGGCCGAGTGCGGCCACTGCACTCCAGTCTGGGCGACAGAGTGAGACTCCAACTCAAAAAAAAACCAAAAAAGTAAATAAATAAGGCAAAAGTTAAGATAACAGTTACCTCTGGGAGGCGATAGGAGACGTAATCAGGAAAGATCCCCTGGGGCTTCTATGATAATAGTAATGTGCTTTTTGTTAACCTGTGTGATGGGAACAGAGCTGTTCATTTTACGATGATGATTATTAAAAATGCTGAGAGAATGGTATATGTAGAATATGATATTATTTCTACCATGTTTAAAATCATGTAGAACCATATATTGTTTCTAGAGTCACAATAAAAAAAATGCAAAATACACCCCAGATTTAGGGTAGTGATTAAATCAGGGGAGACAGAAGAACAAAGAATCATGCAGAGTTCATAGCAGCTTCAATGGAAGCAGTCATTTTCATTTTTTCATTTATTTTGCTGAGTGGGATTTGTTATATTATTGTATGCCTGAAATAGTTCACCAAAATTCTAAAAAGCAGAAGCCAAAGTGGCTTCGTGGGAAAATCTGCAGGGAAAGCAGACGTGGAAGGAGCAGATGGGCGTGAAAGGGGAGCCCACGGGTAAAGATGGATGCCAAATCTCCTGTAGGTACTTTACGTCAGGTCCTAAAGATAGAAAGTCCACAGAGAGTCTGTGTTCAGAGCAAGGAGAGCAAGAGGAAAGCATATTAGGCCCGCTGGCTAAGAAGAAGATTATGTTAACAGATTCATTCAACACATTTCTATTGACTCTTTCTGTGCAGGAGACTTTGTTCCACGCTTCTCTTATTTTGTGTGTTTCCTCTAACAAGTGGAGACCAAACTGGAAGGGACTGAAATATTCCAAAATAATCCGTGTCAAATAGGTAAGGGGTTACTAAGAGACCACTTATCATCTTGCACTTCTTATTTGTTTGCTTGTCTTTGAGAGGCAGCCTAGAATTAAGAATATGGGTTCTGGCTGGGTGTTCTGCTCATGCCTATGATCCCAGCACTTTGGGAGGCTGAGGCAGGAGGATGACTGGAGACCAGGAGTATAAGACCTGGCTCCTTCTATGTTTCCCAGGCTGGTCTCGAACTTCTAGGCTCAAACTTCCTGCTCCTCTCTCCCTGCCAACTCACCACCTTGGCCTCCCAAAGTGCTGGAATTACAGGCATGAGCCACTGTGCCTGGCCTTCAGTGGCTTATCTAAAAACTGATGGTAAACTCACTGAATACATTTCATTATGAATAAAAATTCTCCCTCCTACTATTTAAGTGAGAAATTTCGTCTTTGTTTGACAACTCCTACATAGTTTCCTCTTCAGATAGCATTGATTGGAAATTCTTTCTTCAGGTATTCTGTTTCTGCATGACTTGAATGGGCAGTGCTAGACATCAAGGAGGGACAAGGTAATGGTTTATCATCTAGAAAGAACAAGACAAGTTATTACCAGCATACATGGGACCAAAGAACACACTTTGGAAAAAGGACTGCAAGCTTGTTTTAAAAAGGAAAAAACAAAACAAAACACAGATTCCTGTGTGATTTCCTTCTGATTCAAACAAAAAAACCTCTGTGGGCATTTAACATCAGGTCTCTGTTTTATTTGCCAAAAATTAGACCCAGAAAGCATATATTTAGCCGGGCTCGGTGGCTCAGCTGTAATCATCTCTACAGTAAATCAAAAAATCAGCCGGGCCTGGTAGCGCATGCCTGTAATTCCGGCTACTTGGAAGGCTGAGGCGGAAGGATCACTGGAGCCCAGCAGGTCGAGGCTGCTGTGGCTGGAAGCGGCCACTGCACTCCAGTCTGGGCGACAGAGTGAGACTCCAACTCAAAAAAAAAAAAAAAAAGAAAGAAAGAAAGCATATATTTTGTTACTTTATATTTCTTCAGGTTTTTAAAAATTATTATTTCAGTACTTAGAGATCTGAAAACAGTATTTTTGAGGAACTTCTATAACAGAATTTCTTGTATCTGGGCTATTTTAATGCCATTGAAATGTATGTATGTATTAATATGTATTTATTGAGTCAGAGTCTCACTCTGTCACCCAGGCTGAAGTGCGGTGGCACCATATCCCATCACGGCTCACTGCAGCCTCAACTTTCTGGGCTCAGGCAATCCTCACCTTGGCCTTCCAAGTAGCTGAGTCTACAGGCATACACCACCACACCTGGCTAATTTTTTGATTTTTTTTGGAGAGACAAGGTCTTGTTATGTTGCCTATGTTGGTCTTGATCTCCTGGGTTCAAGCAGTCTTCTCACTTTGGCCTCCCAAAGTATTAGGATTACAGGTGCAAGCTACCATGCATGGCCTAAATGTATTTAGATTCTATATGTGTATATGAGGGAAGACCCAAAAAACCCCCAGAATTTATGTATTAAAAGTTGTGTATTTATTCTTACATGTTTAAACTTCAGTCACCTTCAAAGTACTCTCCATTTAATGCAATACACACATTAAAATTTTTTTTCCACTGCTCAGTTTTTGAAACAGTTTTTGAACTCATCAATTTTGATGTCTTTTAGTGCTTCTGCTGTTTTTTGTTTCACCTCTTCAACATTGGCAAAACATTTCCCTTTGAAGACTTTTTTCATCAGGGAAACAAAAACAACAACAAAAAGTCGCTTGGGGTGAGATTGGTTGAACAGGAAGGGTGGGGCATGGGGTAATGCCTTTTTTGGTCAAAAACTGTTGAACACCCAGCGTGGTGTGGGCAGTTGCATTGTCATTGAAGAACCAGGCACTTGTTTGCTACAACTTGGGAAGTTTCTTCCACAGATAATGATGCAATCTTCTCAAAACTTCTAGATAAAAACTTTTTTTGACCATTTGATCTGGAGGGACAAATTCTGAGTATACTACAAGAAACTCGTCCTCCAAAAGATAATTCTGGGTTTTTTTGAGTCTTCTCTATGCCGAGGGACATTCAGAACACTGTAAGTTGGTCTCCTCCTCAGTAGGCCTTGCTGATGACAATGTGTCAGAGGTCTGCATTTGTTATTTATACTATCTTTTATGAATACCAGCAGCTTTTTCTAGCCTTCAAGGCCAAGGAATGATACTTAAATTTCTAGATAAAAATAATCCTTGGGTAATTTTGTAGATTGCTTACACTTTCCTCTCTTGTTTATTCAATTATTATTGAATACCTAATTTGTCAGTCATATTGATTCTGAGGACACTAAATCTAATGATAGACTTTTTGGGGAACACTTCATTAAGGTTCTAATTTAGTTGCTTTCCTGTATTCCTATGTCATTGTCATTGACTTTCTCTTTCTGCTTATTGATTTCTTGAACTCTATATGCTTTTTTCCATTGTGTCAATCTGAAGTGGTTTTCTTCTTCTTTTTTTTGAGTTGAAGTTTCACTCAGTCACCCAGACTGGAGTGCAGTGGCACGCTCCTGGCCACCGCAGTCTCGACCTGCCAGGCTCCGGCAATCCTTCCGCCTCAGCCTTCCAGGTAGCTGGAATTACAGGCGCACGCTACCACGCCCTGCTAGTTTTTGATTTATTGTGGAGACGAGGTCTCACCAAGTTGCCCAGGCAGGTCTTGAACCCGCGGGCTCAGGCAATCCACTCGCCTCAGCCTCCCAAAGTGCTGGGATTACTGGCTGAGCCACCGAGCCCGGCCTGGTTTTCTTCTTATAATAAGGAATGCCAGGCAGGCCGGGCTTGGTGGCTCAGACTGTAATCCCAGCACTTTGGGAGGCTGAGGCCAGTGGATTGCCTGAGGCTGTGGGTTTGAGATCAGCCCGGGCAACTTGGTAAGACATTGCGTCTACAATAATCAAAAATTAATCAGGTGTGGTAGCATGCGCCTGTAGTTCTGGCTACTTGGAAGGCTGAGGCGGAAGGATCGCTGGAGTCCAGCAGGTCGATGCTGGGGTGGCCAGAGTGTGTCTCTGCACACCAGTCTGGGCGATGGAGTGAGACTCCAACTCAAAAAAGAAAAGAAATCCCAGGTCACCGTCTAGGGAGTCTGAAACAACTTGATGGTGATTGCACTTGGAGAGTGTTTTAGGCAAGGGACTGACCTACACGTGGTCACCTCATTTTATTTTGCTTGGCTTATTTATCATTTGTCTTAATCTTGAATCCAAGAAATTTTAATATCCATCTTAGTGTGTGGTCTCAGGGTTGGAAGAAATGACTTGGCAAGACTTTTAGAAATATTAAGAGCTCCTCTGGAACATGTACCTACTCAACATAGTGGAAAAATGGCACCAAACCCTCTGACATTGCAGCTCATTTATGAGACAAATGAAGAGGGATGTACTGAGAGAGCATTTCACTACTTGGTAATCATTACACTTTTAAAACTGTTAAAAAAGAAATCACTAACCAAAACAATAGCAGCAACTTTTCTATCAGAGCAGACATTTCTAATTAATTCCTTGGCCATTAAACCCTACAGGCCAATCCAGATGAGCAATAAAAAGTAGTAAGGTTAGAGTGGTGGGGAAAGTTTCTTTTTTTGACTGTCAGCATTACCAGTCATGTTTTTTCACTCTTCTGAGTAGCAAATTGTGAACTGCGAAAATAGCTAGGGAAAAATTTTAAAGTATAAAACATTCCTACACGGCCATTAAAATGAAAATTCCATCTGTGTATTATAAAATTAAGTGATTCTAAGGAAAGTAATAGCTTTTAATATTCCTTAGTAGTTCCTGGTGACAGTTTCTGAGTTTGGCTAGAAAGAAGCAACATAGCTTCAATATTCTTTACAGAAGGTGATGATTTTGGAAAGGGAACATTCATTTTCCTTTTGAATTATGTACACAGTCACGTCTCCAAGAAAAGCAAAACTGAACATATCTTGTCCTTTTTTCCCCCTCTGATTTCAGGCCATGTGACCATTTGTCTTCTGTAACTAAAGATGGCCAGTGGCTCTCCTCTTTCTTTCATGCCCTTTAACTCTTTGCTTGGATTAATCCTAAACTTCATTTGAATAGGGATTCACTCTCCTGCAGCTGGTGGCCAGCAAAACTGCAAGTTCCAACTGCTTTTCACATTAAATGGTGTCAAGAACTACTGGAGTTGAGGTCCAGTGGCCTTCCACTGTATAGATGGAAAATATCTGAGACTGTATTGGATTCAACCCTGCTCAAGGCACTGCCCCTCAATTTGCATGCATAAAAGCAATGCCTGGCTTTTGTAAGCTCCTTGTAATTTGTAAGACATATTGAAATATGCTATGATTTTTTTTTTTTTGAGTAGGTATCTCACTCTGTCGCCCAGGCTGGCGTGCAGTGGCATGCTCACGGCCACCGCAGCCTCGACCTGTTGGGCTCAGGTGATCCTTCTGACTCAACCTTCCAAGTAGCTGGAACCACAGGTCTGTGCCACCATGCCCAGCTAATTTTTTGATTTATTGTAGAGACAAGGTCTCACCAAGCTGCCTAGGCTGGTCTCCAGCCCCTGGGCTCAGGCAATCCTTTCATCTCTGCCTCCCAAAGTGCTGGCATTACAGGCGTGAGCCACGGTGCCTAGCTATATGCTATGATCCTAAAGTTTATGCACCACCCCCTACAAATGCATGTGTTGAAATCTCATCCCCAGTGTGATGGTGTTAGGGAGGTGATTATGTTATGAGGGCAGAGCCCTTATGAATGGGATTCATGCTTTTGTAAAAGAGGCTCAAGAGAGACTCCTAGCCCCTTCCACTCTATGAATGATGTAGTTAGAGGGTGCCATCTGTGAACCAAAAAGGAGGCCCTCACCAGATGCTGAATCTGCCGATGCTTAAATCTTGAACTTCCCAGTCTCCAAAATTGCAAGAAATAAATTTCTGTTGTTTATAGTCTATCCAGTTTATGGTATTTTGTTATAGCTGCTTGAATGGGCTAAGAAAACATACTTTTTAATAGGTATAACTTGACAACTCTTTGAGGCAGGCACGGCAGAGGTTACTGTCTCCTTTTTATAGGATGAGGAAACGGATATGAAAAGAAAATTAACAGAATTTTCCAAGGTCACTCATCTTGTAGGTGGTGAAAGTCGAACTAAAACTTAAGCTTCTGCATCCCTTCTAGATTTTCTTCCTCCCATTAAACCACTTAATTTCTATGTCACATTGACCCACGCTGTACTGAAGTTTTCAGATGTCCAGAAAGATGCAGCTATGGCAAAATTAAAACAACAACCACAACAGCAACAGATTTGGGAATTAAAAGACGAGGGCTCAAGATACAGTTCTACTGCTTTTTAGTTATGTGACCCTGAACATTTTAGTCAAGTGATTTTATTTATCTCTTAGAGGAACATTCTCCTCCCCACAAAAAAACCCCAAAGTGTAGGGGTTTAAAACACTTTCAGTTTCATGAAAGTATCTTTGACTTGTGGGTTAGAAAATCTGACTAATTTGTCTTCACTATTCACATGAAGCGTTCTTGATAGAAAATACTGACCACTGTTATTAGTCAAGAAAATCATGACTTTAGTCCTGAAGAATACTTAATGCCTAATGAATGGAATAATTCTTTCCCTATACTTGAAATTATTTTAACTCTATAAGTTGGTTATTATTATACTTTGTTTTATAAAGAAGCAAAAGCTTAGGACTTCGGTATATAGTACTTCTCAACTTTTCTGATTAAAGCATACTGTACTAATATATTTATAGTGCTATATAGAAAATGAAAATTCTAAAGAATGAGGTAAAAAAAACAAATCACATTTCTCATATTTTCTTCTTTTTTGTCTCCAATGGATCAGCTAATTTACTGGAGTATGTGCAGCCCGCATTACAAATCACTATTCTAAAATGTCAAGAAAATATGTATGAGAATGTCAAGAAAATATGTATGAGAATGTCAAGAAAATATGTATGAGAATGTCAAGAAAATATGTAGGAGAATATATGTATCAAGAACACACAAAATCTTATGTGCAATTTTTTCTTATCAAAAAATTAGAGAAAGAATGCCAAAGTGGCAAAGCTGTAACAAAGAACACACTTCCGAGTGTTATCACCTAGCAGCTGCTGAGGAGGCCGGATCCCGTCCCCACGGAATGCCAATTCCTTGGAGTCCTCACTGGAGTCCAGAAGTGGTAGGGGGAATCAGAGCCTATGTGGGTTTGATTGAATTAGGCCAGGAGGTGCCATCTGCAGCTTCTGGTGTGAAGGGAAGGCATGAGAGAAGCCATGTGTCCAGAATCTGGCATTCTTTCCTGGTTGGAACAAGATAGCCAATGATATCTGCAGATGCAGTGGTGGCAGCAGCCAGGGCAACTGGATGGTTGAGGGCCCTGGGAGATAGGTGAGGTGTTCATAATCTGCAGAGACTGTTCTTTTATGATTTTTAAGTAATTAAAAAGTCGGTGGTTTCAATAACAAAAACATGGAAACAACCATGCTGCCCATTGAAGCTGGACTGGTTAAAAAAAATGTGGTACATATACACAATGGAATATTATGTAGCCATAAAGAAGGACAAACACATGGACTTCGCAGCAACTTGGATGGATTTAGAGTCTATCATACTCAGTGATCTATCACAGAAACAAAGAACAGAGTAGCATATGTTCTCACTCATGAGTGGACCTTGAACAATTATCATAATACTGTAAGAAAGGGATTGGCAGTAGTGGGAAACTGCCAGGGGAGGGAGGTGGGATTGGCAGTTAAGGGAAACTGCCAGGGGAGGGAGAGGCACACCTCATCAAAAAGGATACTTGCATAATGAACATTTGTATGCCTAACCCTGAGTTATATCCCATATCTTTAAAATAAAGAAAAAAAAAAGAAAGGGATTGACAGTAGTGGGACACTGCCGGGGTAGGGGGGTCACATAACATCATGAAGGGTACCTGTTCCTAAACCAGGTGAAGTGAGGACCAGTGAATTCCCAAACTTCATCTGTATGTAGACCACTTATGTACCTAATCCTAACTTGAATCCCACGTCTTTAAAACAAAACAAAACATCGGTGGTTTACCATGATTAACAATAAATTTAAAACATCTATGGTTATCACCTTTTAAAAAAACTTTTTTTATTTTAAAGATATGGGGTACAATTCAGGGTTAGGTATACAAATGTTCCTTATGCAGGTAACCTTGTTGATGAGGTATGCTCCCCTCTCCCCTGACAGTTTCCCACTACTGCCAATCCTTTTCTTATAGTAATACGATAATTGTTCAAGGTCTGCTTATGAGTCAGAATATGGGTTATCACTTTTTTTATCTTAAGGTTGCATATTTTTGTTTTTCTCTTTTTTACTAGTCAAGTTTGCTAAGGGTTTATCTATTTTTTAAAAAATATTTTCAGGAAAACAGCTTTCTGTTTTATATATTCTTTATTATCATTGCTTTCAGGTCAAATTAAAAATTTTTATCTCGCCGGGCTCGGTGGCTCAGCCTGTAATCCCAGCACTTTGGGAGGCCAAAATGAGTGGATTGCTTGAGCCTGCGGGTTCCAGACCTGCCTGGGCAACTTGGCGAGACCTCATCTCTACAATAAATTAAAAAAAAATTAGCCGGGCGTGGTAGCGCGCGCCTGTAGTTCCAGCTACTCGGAAGGCTGAGGCAGAAGGATCGCTGGAGCCCAGCAGGTCGAGGCTGCGGTGGCCAGGAGCAGCCACTGCACTCCAGTCTCGGCGACAGAGTGAGACTCCAACTCAAAAAAAAAATTTATCTCTAGTAATTCCTTCCTTTATTTTAGTTTGGCATTTTTTAATATTATATTTTGAATTTCTTACATTGAGTACTTGTTTTGTTTTTAATATTAACAAATTTCAGGCATATTATTTTGACTTTGAGTATAGCTTTACCTATGACCCATGGGTTTTGGCATGAAGTGATCTCCTTTTTGTTACTTTTGGGATAAATTACAGTTGTAATTCTGAAATTAACATGTTCCTTCTGGAGTAACAATTTCTGATTCAAGGAATGACATCACACAACTTCTTAGGAAAGATTTGGTTGTATATATAGGTCTTTCTGTGACTTGAATCAAACTTTTTGACACAGCAAATTGACTTACAACAGACCTTTGTTTAAGGAAATAACCACTTGTGTTGTCTTCTATATTCAGGACGATTGATTCCATGACATTGAGCCCAGAGTTTTAACCTTAGAACTGTTTTTACTCTGTAGATGTTTGACCTTGTATATATGAATATGCACATTTTAGTCAGACTTATATAGACATTGATGAGCTCTTATTAATAAAATAGATTTCAAGTAAACGCTATTAAGCAAATTAAATTCTTGTCCACGTTAGGCTTACTGCCTATTGTGGTAAGCAGACCCATTTTATCTCTTGAGGGTAAGTGACTCTGTTGGCTTCCACTCTGGGTCCCATAGTTTTTACTTAAATTTTTACTGAAATAATGTGTCCCCTTGCAAGGGAGTTTATCTTTTGTGGTTAAGTGACCCTGTTGGCCTCTTCCACTCTGGATCCCGTAGTTTTTACTGAAATAATGGGTTCCTTTGCCAGGGCAACTTTTCTCAACTTATCTTGATCCAAGGAGTTCAACCACTGTAGTCCTTCTTAAAGGAACTGGTACTTCCCTCGGAAGTTAAATATTTCTCAGTGCCTTGGTAAATATGTGGTCTCTTCTTGGGGGACATAGTCGAGGGCAGAAAAATAAATTGCATGTGATCATTTTAGTTTATTATTCTTGTGTCTCTGTTTCCTTTTTCTTTTTTTAATGACAATTCGCCATCTGGTATCTCAGCCTCATTTAATGCAGGTCACCATTGACTCCAGATTTGAATTAAACCAAGAAAACAGCTGGAAGCAGCCTGGGTTACCTAGATCTAGTAAATTGGATCCAGAACTTTGGCATTTATTTCTATATTCGGAAGTTTAGTAAATCTAAAATTATAATCCCTTCCCTGGAATCTACTATTCTCAGAATCTGTTTTCACTTTTATTCTCCAGGTTTCTGGTAATATAAATTGGCCAATTCTTGTAATGTTTCTTGTTGTTGTGTACTCTATCGTTTGACTGTAATTTCCCCTAAAGGATATACTGGGATGTCTCTAGTTTTAGGCATAGAAACAAAGAAGTTGTAGGTATAGAAACAAAAAAGAATGGGACATGGCAAGGATTGCCACCCCTTAAGAAGCCTCAGGTAAGATGTTTACAAACAAGGCTCCTGTATTAAGTCAAGAACAGACTTAATGGAAGAGGGAGCTACTGCATCTGGTGACAGAGGCTTAGTGATTTTAAGGTTTTAGGATAGCAATGAACTCCATTCTAACTCTCAGGGCCCCACTTTTTTTCAATCAGTTCCCTAGCTTCTACTTAACAGAGGGTTGTGAAGTCAACTTACTTTGCAATCATGCAAATCCAGGATTACACTCTGACTTTAAGCAATCTCAGCCAAGCAATTGCAAGATATAGGGAACCTTTTTTAGGGTAGTCATAGAGACTCTTTATTCTGTGATTGTGTCTTAAGCCAAGAATTTTAAATATTGAGGTTAGCATTTTCTTTCTTTATGCTTTCCTGTGTAGAAGCAGGGGTCAGTTCGTCTTGCCAATAGAAGGTTATTTTGTTCTAGGTTACAACAGGTGATCATGTTAGTAAGAATCTTGTCCTTGTAAGATGAACTATTACTAATACTGTAATGGCAATAGTATCTTCACTGCCCCCAGGTCCAACTGAGGAAGAAATTAGCGAGACTCCTATTTCTTTGTGAGCCTGTTGACTGAAAAATCTTTGGCCTCAGTTACTCTGTGGTTTACTGTTCTTAGTTTGAATCCCTTCCTGCTAGTTATAACAGAAAAGGCTTTATTGTAGGATATTAGGTAGCTCACAGAATCTCTGTGATGACCATATAATCAGGCTTTGACATTCCAAAGACAAATGTATTTCAAGTTGTACCAATTATATCTAAAGGAAATCCAGCCTATTCCTATTTCAGGGACCGAAATACCATTTTATTTTACCCTCGTGATAATTTCCAGTGAAGACAGTTTTACAGATATGTGTATCCAATGCTTTCCTTAATCCCTTTGGCTCATATTACTAGTGTAAGGGTCAGGCAAAGATATTGAAACTGAAAGGTAAATTCTACACTCACTTTTAATTGGCAAGGAAACACTGCATTAAATGTTTTATAAACACTATCCTGTAACAAAGCCAGCAATTTATGTATTTGTTCTTTCTTTTCCCTGAAAAGACTGGCAGTTGACTATGATTTACCTTTGGGTGAACTTTTGCTTTTGATAGTAAGCAGATTTTTTTTTTTTGGTCTGAGGTTGAAGAGTTGATGCTTTTACTTTTAATTTTTAAGAAAAATAACCCTAGAGTCTTTTGATTCTCTAGCTTTTTAAAACTTTTAGTAGAAAACTAGAAACCCAATTCCTTTCTATTAAAGCCAGATTCTTCAGTAAATGAACATTGACAAAGGACTGTTTCTATACTCCTTTCAAAATGCTTTTCAAGTCCCAGGCATAGAGTTTTTGGAATTTTAAAAAATACTCTGGTAATTGATGATTTAGATTAAGTGACCAGAGTCCCAGCACTCAGCTCAGATCTTTTATGAAAAGAAACAATACTTCCATCCCCAGAGTATTCTTTAGTAGAACAGGAAATAAGAATGAAAAAAGGGCCTAACTATATTGGCTGTTTATTCTGGGTACAATGTTCAGATAATTGCTCGATTCTCTCTCTTCCTCCATATTTGCTGATGGCGATGCCACAATAGTTTTTATTTGGTTCTCTTAGAAGCAGACCACTGTTTTAGAAAATGTACACAATTTAGGAAAAGTAAATTTATACAAAATCTTTTTGTAATCTGTTGTGAGTTTAACATCCTGTGAGAGTCTATCTTCATCTAGGAAGCCTTTAAGAGTGAGAGGACAATAATAGACTTAGGAGCTATTGAGAGACCCAAGAAACCAGGAAACTTAAAAAGCTATACTTGCTGTAAAAGTAGTGTTTAGTTCACTATATTTCATATATCCCTACCTCATGTTTACTATATATTTTGTGTATTCCTACCTCATGTTCATTGTACTTTATGAAATCTTAGTACTTTAAATCCTACCTCAGACCCCGTAGAATTAGGCATATGCCGTGACTGATTGTGTAGTTATATAAAATGTTTTAAGTGGTGTTTGTATTTAGAACTCTTAGGTTAAGCATTGTCAGTCCTATTTGCCATACAGACTTCTGCTTTTACAACGGGATGTAAAAGTTAAAGCGATAAGCCCCTTTCAGACATTCCTTTCCTATCACTAGACTCTGAGGCGCTAGCTCTTCTCTAGGTGGGCTTTAAATTGATTTAAAGCCACCTGCTTCCATGCCAGTGTTAATTTACACGCAGTGGCTATGTAAACCTGAAGGGAACAAAGACTTTTACAAAAAAAAAACCGACTTGCTATAAAACGTTTGTGATATTTTATAATTTCCCAGAATTAGTACTATATGAATTTCTACCCCACATTCACTGTATGTGTTTGCGGCATTCATATTTAAAACTTTGTTAAGTTTGGCTTTTGTTGTCCCATAATGACCATGTTATGTTATGTAAATGTTAAGCAAACAAGCTTTCCTAAGCATACCTTGGGATGGAAACTTAAAGGGCTAATGTAACCCTTTGCCTGCCGGCTCAGGTTACTTCATACGCAGGGACTGCATGGACCTAACTTATCTAACATTCCACTCTGCCCATTAAGTGGGTTTCTGTCAATCACGGGCAGCACCCACCAATACCAAGTGTTCCCGTACCCATTAGGAGAAATTACCCAATCATGTAAAATCAAGTTTAAAGTTCTTTCCCCTCCCTCTGTAATTGTGCATAAAAACTGCTTGCCATTGTGGATCAGGGCTCTCGTCCATGAAGCCTCTACTGGCTTCATACGCAAGCCCAGACTTGAGCCTGAATAAAGACCCTTGTGTGTTTGCATCGGAGCTGGCTCTTGGTGGTCTCTCTCTCTCTCTCTCTCCCTCTCTCTCTGATTAGAGTCTTGGGTTTAGCAAAGAGACTAATTTTTTTTTTTTTTGAGTCAGAATCACACTCTGTTGCCCAGGCTGGAGTGCAGTAGCACACTGCTCATGGCCACTGCAGCCTCGACCTGCTGGGTTTAGTTGATTCTTCCGCCTCAGCCTTTCAAGTAACTGGAACTATAGGTGTGTGCCACCATGCCCAGTTAATTTTCTGATTTATTGTAGAACTGAGGTCTCGCCATATTGCTCAGGCAGTTCTTTTTTTTTTTTTTTTTTTTGAGTTGAAGTCTCACTCTGTCTCCCAGACTGGAGTGCAGTGGCCGCTCCCGGCCACTGCAGCCTCGACCTGCTGGGCTCCGGCGATCCTTCTGCCTCAGCCTTCCAAGTAGCCAGAATTACAGGCATGCGCTACCACGCTGGCTGATTTTTTTGATTTATTGTAGAGATGAGGTCTCGCTGCCCAGGCGGGTCTCGAACCCGTGGGCTCAGGTAATCCACTCACCTCAGCCTCCCAAAGGTGCGGGATTACAGGCTGAGCCACTGAGCCTTGCTGCTCAGGCAGTTCTTAAACCTCTGAGCTCAGGCAATCTTCTTGCCTCCACCTCCCAAAGGGCTGGGATTATTGGCATGAGCCACTGCACCTTGCCAAGAGACTGATCTTAAATAATTATTTATATGCCCTTTGGTGACCTCAGTTAAAAATTCTTCATGGTCATTGTTTGGTCATTAGTAGATTAATTTGAAATTTAAGCATATGTGAGAGTGAAGTGAGGAAGAAAGTTGTAAATAACAGATCTGTTCTGGGTCTAGGCTTGGTCGTAAAGTGTTGGTGAGAATCCTGTTGATATACAGAAGCAAAGACTTTCTTCATCTCAGGTCAGGTTCCTAAAAATAGACTCGGAAACTCTGCCACTTCCTTGCAGGAGGCTTGTTGGATGATGCTCTTGTCAATATCAACTATTTGGAAGTGAAAGGAGGCAGAATTGAGCAGAGAGAGAAGTTCAACTAGATGGAGTTTCAATGGTGGCCTTGGAGGTTCTATGGGGAACTCTGGATCTTGTTTGGCCATTTGGTGATGTCCTGAATTGAGGCAAGCGCTCAAGTTTTGTATCCTCATCATCGGATGCATATATGTATCCCCCTGGGGAAGGAGCATAACTTTGGAAGAGGCAGATTCCTTTTGCTGAAGGCAGCTCTTAGATACAACAATGAGCTATCAGCAGCCAAACTTCTGGCAACTTGGATGATACTTTGGTGCTGAAGGGGCAATCTGAACATGAACCCCAATGTCCACTGAACACCACTCTTTTTTCTTTTTCTTTTATTTTTTTAATTTTTTTTGAGTTGGAGTCTCACTCTGTCACCCAGACTGGAGTGCGGTGGCTACTCCCGGCCATCGCAACCTCAACCTGCTGGGCTCCGGCGATCCTTCCGCCTCAGCCTTCCAAGTAGCTGGAACCACAGGCACACGCTACCAAGCCCGGCTAATTTTTTGATTTATTGTAGAGATGAGGTCTTGCTTGCCCAGGCGGGTCTCGAACCCGCGGGCTCAGGCAATGCACTCACCTTGGCCTCCCAAAGGTGCGGGATTACAGGCTGAGCCACCAAGCCTGGCTTCTTTTTTCTTTTTAAACTCCATTTGCTTGTTCATCCTGTCCAAAACAACAATAATCTTGGAGCTTGTATTTTCTGACAGTATTTCAGTTTTGTCCAACCAACTTCATTTTTTCCAGAAGAGTTGGCCAGTGGGAAAGCAATGTGTATCAAGAACTGCAAAGGGTATGAGATTTTACCCTACTTTCATGCTAACAAGTTAGCTTGCTACAGTTTCACAGATGAGATTCCCGGATCAGAGACAAAGGATTTTATTAGTCACAGCACAAAAAGCAGCATGAGCTTCATGTCTGCATAATTACTCTTGTTCCTCCAAGTCCCACAGAGGTGATGTGGCGTGATCTGTGTGGCTACTGTGCGTCCAGTGGGTTTGTGTTCTAATGGAAGAATCCTGAGCTTAGCAAACCCCGTTAGTTCATATGTGGGTTGCAAGCAAACCTACTGAAATGTTACCCCCACACAGTCAAACACAGACAGTTCTGAAATAACTGCTTATTAGTGCATGGCTTTTTTATTATTGACAGTTTAGATTCAGAAATTCTTTGCATGAGATATCAGAAGTTTGAGCAGATCTTCGGATTACTTTATTACTTAAGGTGAAGGTAGATTTGAGAGAAAAGAAGGAAGTATGATTGCATTCTTATTCAAAGCACAAGATGTTCTGAAGTTGTAATTGCATAACTGGTGGGGGTGGTTATTGGGCTCTCAGCCTGCACACATTCCCTTTGGGAATCTTCTGACCAGAGCAAAGGGTTGGCCATGAATGCAACCACTTCTGATCCTCACCACTACTGCGATCTCTAGATGACACTTTCATCTCAGAAACAGCAGTTTGGAGTTAGACCAGCGTCTGACTTTCTTGTCTCTTGTGTTGGGTCATTTGACTTGACTTGACTCTGGAGAATCTACACTTGGCAGTTGCAATGCACACTGAGAGGCTGACAGCATTAAGCTTTGTAGAATGTGTCCAAGCTATCACTCCATATTACCGAGGTAAGGTCAAGAAAACATGTCCACGCCTGTTTGTGTTTATCTTAGGGAGCCAGGTGGTCATCTCCTCTATTATACATGAATTGTTATGCCTGATCAGATACACTGTGAAGTTCTGGCAAAGGCACAAATACCATCTTTTCTAGCTAACAGAAAGTTTAAAGCCATTTGAAGTCCATTGTTAACTTGAGCCAAACAGTTTAGACCTAAGCCTTGAGAGAAATTTAATCATAAATTTCTGATTACCATTTTCAATTGCGTAAGTCCTATTATTGTAGGTTTTGCTATTTGAATGTTGTATGTAAAAAGCGAGCCAGTGATTCCTCAATTTCAGGTTATTCTATTGTTGCTTCATTTTGTAAGTTTCTAGATTATGTTCATAATGTTTCACGCCTCAGTTCATTAGGCAGAAGAAATTGCTTTCTTGAATTGGTTTAGAAATCTTATGACTAAAAACTCAAGTTAATGCATTTTTTATTTAGCATGTAAATATGTGCAAGGCACTTTGTTAGACGTTTTTGAAAACATAAAATAAATTAGGATTTAGTAAACTTGATATGAGTAAATCAAAAAAATAATAAACAACTGCCTAGCTGCAGAGTCTCCTTTGCTTTGAAAATTTTCAGATTAAATCAACCCCGTAAGGGCTAGTCTTGTGATTAGTAGAAGTGTGTAATTACCCATGAGGTATGATAGGAGAGATATTCTGAATACACTCACATACATATGTACATCCCACCCTGAATCCACCAAGCTCCCAAGGTCTTGCGATCTTTTCTGAAATTTTATGACTAGAGATTCATTCCTTTGAGATGTAATGGCTTTTTAGACTTTATGAGTGCTCTATTAAAGTTCAAGACTTTGACTACATCTATGTGAATACCCAAGGAGGAACACTTTAAAGACTTGGTTCAATTAGCTGGGCATGGTGGTGTGTGCTTGTAGTTCCAGCTACTTGGAAGGCTGAGGTAGAAGGATCACCTGAGCTCAGCAGGTCAAGGCTGTGGTAGCTGTGACTGCACTCCGGCCTGGGTGACAGAGTGAGACTCCAACTCAAAAAGCAAAACAAAACAAGACCTGACTCACACCTAAGGGAAGAGAATTGACAGCTAGCAGAGAGCAGCACTGAGGAGAGGATCTCTGAGATGGAAAAGGACACACTGCACAGCTTGGAACTCTAAGCCCTGCCCTTCCTAAATGTGTCTTTCTTGAGTTCTGAATTTCTTTAAATGTTACTATATGACATATTATTTGCTTTTCACATTTGTTTTCATCTTGCCATATAAATTGCTCCCTAGCTCTTTTGAAAACATTTTTATTTCAGACATGCACTCACGTACTTGTCCCAAATCAACAACTCTTGCAGGAGTAGAGCTGATCTCTTGGACTTCAGTGTCTAGTACAGCGCTGGTTAGAGGTCAGGGTTCAGAATAAATTAGTTTTATGTCTTTTTTGGATTATAATTTAATATAATGTAGTGAGGGGATAAAGTGATTTTGTGAATGATGTGTGGTTAGGAAGTGGCAGAACTGTACTTTTGTCTCTAAATCTACCACTCAGTTCCTTTCCCAAGAGTTAGTCTGTTTTGTTTTGCTAAAAGGAAGGAAATAAAAGTATCAGGGCCCAGAATATAACTGTTCTTGTTCCATAATTCTTCTTAACGTGTCCTTAAGTGTGCAATGAAAATTAAACCTCCATTTCCTCCCAGGTATCCTAATCTCTGATTTTTTCCTGGAACTCTGAAGGGACAGTGTTCCAGTTGCCTAAAAGTTTGCTTCTCTCAGAATCTCTGCCCTTTCTCCAACCAGCAGTATTGGACAGTGTTGGGTCAGAAAAGCTGAACATTTTTTGTCTAGCTTAATCTTCTGAGCAAATGCTATTCTTTATTGATTGACGTTAACGCCTTGGAAATGACTGTGTTGGGACAGTTGCCTTTGTTAGTATATCTAACTTTTATGGTCCTTAAGACTGAACTGTGAAATAATTTCTATGTTATTTGAAGTCAGTTTACTTTTGTAAACACATGGTGCTGCTCTTACTTAAGGAAAGCAATAATTTAATATCACATGAGTTATGTTGCAGCACAATTGTATAGGAATGCTAGCCTGATATGATTTGTATTTACGGGATATTCTTTCTAGAGTGTGTTAACAGGTTCATTCACAGCGGTGATTTAGGATGCTCCAAATCTCCCTGTTTTTCTTTGCACTTCTGCTTTCTCCCATTCATTCTCTCTGTTTCCACTGGCCTTTTCACTACTTTTGTTGAGACTTTAAGCTGAGGCTGGAGTCCTACTGGTTAATGTCTTTCTGCAAATGCATCTCTGACTACATTTCACAGTGAAATTTCACAGTGAAATTGAATCTGAGTGTTTTGTATGTTTTAAAAAATCTATAGCTGCTCTTGGTTCCTCTGATCAAAATGAGCATTTAAAAAATCGGTCAAGTATATGATGTGAATAAAAAGATTGCCCTTCAGCTGAGGGTTTATTCAGTCTTGAAAAAATACCTTCCTTGCAAAAACAGTTTCCATTTGAGAACCAGAAAGCACCCGAGAACTTTGGGTCACATGTTAATTTTGCATTAAAAGATTAATCTTCACAGTCTCTGATTTTATTGAGGCCCGACTAATCCCATCTCCATGACTGTGGCTTGAATTCCAGGAAAATTTGCATGCTTTTCCATGGATATATTTTAAAATCACTGTGGTCTAAATGTTTAATTCTGGAAGAACCAAAGTGATAAAGAGCTGGAATTGCTTTATATTCTACCATCTGTTTTACCATTTGTCTTCTGCAATGAGAACATTAAATCGAGCATCCCCACCTATTTCTTTTTAAGGCTCTGATTTAGTGCATACCAGAAAGAGATGAACCATATGTAGGTCTTTCCGGCCAGTAAGGTTTAGTTGCCACTTTTAAAATAATGGTCTTCTACTGAGCACTAAGTTATGTAGGAGCGCAATTCATTGATCTTTATTTCCAATTTATGTACAAACTATGTAGTAAAATATTTTGAGTACACCATGTGGTGAAATGAAGTTACCTATTGCATAGATACAAAGCTACATTTGGATGGGCTTTTCTTGCATTTGCTAATTTGATTTACCATCAAACTGGTTAATGTTTTAAGACTCTTTTAGAAGTGAAACAAGGAAAAACTTAGAAAAATTTGATTTCTAAGCTTCTGGCTTCACTAGGGGCACACAGCCGGCTATGGGGTTTTGGCTTTAGGCATGTGAACACCAAAAGAAGACAGCTGCTAAATACTATAAAATAGTTAAGTTCTCCATCTGGTTTGCAATATGGGTGAAGATTTGCTGCAAATCTGGATTGAGTGCCATGCCCCAGTTAGTTTACAAATATGACTGGTCCTTTCTTTTTTTTTTTTTTTTTTTGAGTTGGAGTCTCACTCTGTCGCCCAGACTGGAGTGCAGTGGCTGCTTCCGGCCACCGCAGCCTCGACCTGCTGGGCTCCAGCGATCCTTCCGCCTCAGCCTTCCAAGTAGCCGGAATTACAGGCATGCACTACCATGCCCGGCTGATTTTTTGATTTATTGTAGAGATGAGGTCTCGCTGCCCAGGCGGGTCTCGAACCCGCGGGCTCAGGCAATCCACTCACCTCAGCCTCCCAAAGACACGGGATTACAGGCTGAGCCACCGAGCCCTGCTGTGACTGGTCCTTTCAGTTACAGAACATAAAGTGTGGGCGTAAGCACTCAGGTATCCAACTCTCATACAAGTTTTCAGCATAATGGCATAAAGATGAAAGCAGTATCATTTTATTTAAAATTTGCTTTACTTAATCACTTAAAAGTGTTTTTTTAGATTCTCAAGAATCTGGTAAAGAATAGAAAAATCTTAAACCTGGTTTAAGTTTAAGGGTGACAGTGAAGTAAAAGAAAACACAAATATATTTGTGTTAAACTTGATACCGGCCTGATAAATACGATTTAGCACTTTGAATCTAATTTTTTTCCTTCAGAAAATTATTTTCCTCAATGAACAACCCACGTATTTATAATTTACAATTAATATATAGCAATTCTTATACTTCTTGTATCAGAAGATCTTGTAAAATCCAATATGTGCTGCATGTTGTAAGAATTTTATTTTCTGCATAAAAATAGTGTCATAATATCCCTGAAACTTTTCTTCATTCACAATCATTTATTGAGGCAATATCTGGTAGCTAAGGTAATGTTGGCAGTCTAAATTCAAATCTCTGCATGAATTCCATAAAAAACATAGAGTAATGTGAACAAATAAATCCACACAAATTCCATGCCTACGGTATTATTTAAAGACAAAAGGAATTTGTGGCCTGTTGTCGACAAAGAGGCAAAAATAATTTCATATTACTTTAGTGTACAAAAATGAACACCCATTTCCAGCAGAGCTTTCTCTGGAGTTCTGTTGAAAGACTTGTGGACAGTTAGGGGTAGAGGAAGGGACCTATAAATGTGGCACAGAAGACAGAAGAGGGAATAAGATAAAATCATGTCCAGGAATAGAAAGTCTGCCCTAAAAAAAAAAAAAAGAAAAACCTGAAAAAGAGGCTAAAAACCAACAACCATGAAGCAAAAATATAGCATATTCTAAACTAATATAAATATACCTAAAACATGAATTTCAGGATATAAAAAAAGCATCTTGGAACAGAAATTCAAAACCTAAGAACATAAATGAACAAAAACTGTTCTGTGGTGAGCAGGTATATGTAAACCTACGCCCAAAGATGAAGGGAACTGAGGCCAGAAAAGAGGTTAACAAATCCAGTTTCTTAGAAAGAAATAATTAATAAGGACTTAGAAACAGAAACAATGCCTTGGATGGCCACAGATGGTGGATTCCTGCACCTGCCCTCCAGAAAGTATTCTTTATGTAGCAAACTTTTAGGGAAAAATATATGCAGCTAGTCATGTCTCAGACTTTCTTGCCAAGACTTGTGACCACTGAGGAGATTTTATAAGCATCTTTATGAGGGGTTATCTATGCTACAGGAATTATTTAAAGATCTTACTGTAGAACACCTCGGTATGTAGGGGTCAAACACTGGTCATCATGACAGTTTCACTCTGAGATGGCATCACTCCTACCACGAACAGGCTGTTTTCCTACAAAGACAGAAAGAAATAAAATTAGAGTTGCTTGACTTTAGGAAAGAAAAGAAAAGAAATATTGAGTATCAGAAATAAAAACTAAATACTTAGCTGTCACAAGGTACCTAGGGGAAAATGCATTTTAATTTAACAAATGACACTGAGAAAAAACAATCAGGAGAGTGAAAATGAAATTATAAAATAAATAAAAAGGATTAATGATTGAAATGGAAGATAAGCAACAAATTCACTCTAGGTATAATTGGAGTCCCAGAAAAAGAAAGTATAATGGAACCTTACAAAATAATCAATAATTCCAGAAAACTTTCCGTAAACAAAAGAGGAACTGACTTCATACTGAAAGAACTTAATAGAGACATAGGAATATTGATCTGGAACAACCAACTCTGAGGTATATTCTAGTAAAATTATTCATTTCAAGATAGAGACAAAAATCTTCATGGCTTTTAAGCAAAAATGTCAAAAAAACAAGAGAGTTATACTGGTATCAGATTACTCAAAAAAGCAACAGAGAAAACAAGGCAATTGAACAACGTTTTCAAAAAAATCAAGGAAATAAAATGTGAATTAGTTTTTACTCTTCTTTAGAGATCATGGCTATAGAAAGGCAATTTTAAGCATGGTAGAAATGAGGGACTACTCTACTAATGAGCTGTTCTTGAAGAGTTCACTTAAGAATAATAATGAAAATATAACTGGAAAAACTTGGGAAAGGACTGAGATTGAGAAACTAATATATTTCATGAATCATTTGAGAAGTTGAGATGTACTGCTCTTTTACCCCTAAATACTTGAGTGTATTTCCCAGTAACCAAAATTTTGTCACCAAAATTAGGATTTTTAACATGGATTAAAATACTGTATGCAATTGCAGATGCATATATATGATATATTATATATATATATATATATATATATGAGAGAGACAGTGGCTGCTAGCTTTATAAATTGATGTTAGCACTCATGACTTTCATCTGCAGCTGTTTTGTAGTCTGTCTTTCACAAACTTCACGGTTTTGAAGAACACAGGCTAGTTATTATATAAAATTTCCCTCAACCTGGGTTTGCCTTATGTTGTGTTAATTATGATGTTTCTTTACGATTAGCTTTGGGTTATACATCTCTTACAGGAATACCACAGAGCATCAGTATCTGGAGGTGCTTGATACTACATGTCCCACTCTTGGTGATGTTAACTATAATCAAGATGATGCTTCTCAGATTTCTCCACCATAAGATTACCATTTTGCCCTTTGTAATTTATAAGTTATTTTAAAGAATATACTTTGAGGCTATGTAAGTAGCCAATGCCTCATCAACTTTTTATCATTAGTGTTAGCCATGCATTGGCGATTACTGCCTGAACCAGTTATTACAATAATGGTTGCTATCTTCTTCATTTATTAGTTGTTAATCTATTACAGAAAAGCTTTTTTTCCCTGTCTCATTATTTTATTATATCAGTATAACTCACAGGGTCTTATTTTATTTATTGTGTTACATCTATTATTATTACTTATTCTGATGTACCATTTTTGATTAATGGGAGTCACTCAGACTGAACTATGTGTCTTCTAATATGTTTCCACATTTTTTGAGTACTGCCTTACTTTTTGGCTTAACAAAATATTCCTGGCTCATCTTGTACTTTATTTCTTTCCTTCTGTCCCTCCCTCCTTCCATCCTTTCCTCCTTTCTTTTTTGAGTTGGGGTCTCACTCTGATCCCAGGCTGGAGTGCAGTGGCATGATCACATCTCACTGCAGCCTCAACCTCCTGGGCTCAGGCGATCCTCCTGCCTCAATTCTCAAGTAGGTGGGACTACAGGTACATGCCACCATGCCTGACTGATATTTTGTAGAGATGAGGTCTCGCTGTGTTGCCCAGGCTGGTCTCAAACTTCTGGGCTCAAGCAATTCTTCCATCTCAGCCTCCCAAAGCCCTGGGATTACACTGCTCCTGGCCTCATCTTTTATTTTCTATCCTCTAGTCCTGAAGTAGGTGTTTTTTTAAGGAACCTATGTTCCTTTTGGTGGAGAATGCTATTTAGTGCCCAACATCTGGTAAAACATTGTTACTAGGGTGTCTTTTTTTATAGACCATCTCAGCATACAGAATTGGGAAATGCATATGTATACAAACATATAGATATATAAATATGTATACATGTATATGTAATGATGTATATGTGTGTATAAAATGAATTCACATTGATTTCTCCAATTCTAGTCCAACATCATAGAGTTCGCCATAGTCTTGCATTTGCTGTATTTTTCTTTTTTTTTAAGTTGGAGTCTCACTCTGTGGCCCAGACTGGAGTGCAGTGGCACGCTCCTGGCCACTGCAGCCTCGACCTGCTGGGCTCCCGTGATCCTTCCGTCTCAGCCTTCCAAGTAGCCGGAACTGCAGGCACGCACAACCATGCCTGGCTAATTTTTGATTTATTGTAGAGACGAGGTCTCGCCAAGTTGCCCTGGTGGGTCTCGAACCTGTGAGCTCAGGCAATCCACTAGCTTCGGCCTCCCAAAGTGCTGGGATTACAGGCTGAGCCACCGAACCCGGCCTGTATTTGTTAATTCTCTTCTCCAAAGGTGAGAAACGTGGTTCTCATCATTTCTCTTATTAGGAGCAAGATTGATAACCTTTTCATATAAGTGCCATTTTTATATGTTTTGAGTGAACTGCCTATTCATGTTTTTTTTTTGCCATTTTTTTCTTTTGGACTTTCTCTAGTCTTATTCCTTTAATTTTTGAGAGATCTTTATATTTTAGTGATATTAGACCTTTACCTGTGAAATGTGTTACAGATATTTTTTCAAATTATCACTTGTCTTTTGAGTTTGTTTTATCATGGTTTCTACCATGCAAAAGTTTTTTTTAAGTGTAATTATATTTATCAACCATTTTTATTTGTTGCATATGGATTTTGAGTCCAGACTACAGTTAACTCTATCCAGATTTTCTTGTGGTACTTATATTGTTTTATTTTTGTCTTTACATTTAGGTCTCTGTTTCATTTTAAGTTTATTCTTATATGTGATGTAGGTAAGGTTCTAACTTTTTTTTTCTCTAAATGCAATTTAGTTGACCCAGAACCAGTTAATTTAAAGCCCTTCTTTGCCCTATTTTTGAGATGTCACATGTGCTTGAATCAATTTATAGACTTTCTATTCTATTCTATTGGTTCATCAACGTGTGCATCGGTTCTACACTGTTTTAATTACAGAGGCTTTATAATAGGATTAATATATACTAGGGCTAGTTCCTCCTTATAATGTATCATTTTATTTTGTAGTTACTATATGCATAATGATACCTGTTTCTTCCTCTATGTGTTTTCTTATTTTAAGTTTTCATTTAGTATTTAAACACGTTTATGTCTTATTTCAATACTCAACGTTTTATGCATATTTGTTCTGTGGTTTTTTTTTTTGAGTTGGAGTCTCACTCTGTCGCCCAGACTGGAGTGCAGTGGCAGCTCCCGGCCACCGCAGCCTCCACCTGCTGGGCTCCGGCGATCCTTCCGCCACAGCCTTCCGAGTAGCCGGAATTACAGGCATGCGCTACCACGCCAGGCTGATTTTTTGATTTATTGTAGAGATGAGGTCTCGCTGCCCAGGCGGGTCTCGAACCCACGGGCTCAGGCAAATCCACTCACCTCAGCCTCCCAAAGGCGCGGGATTACAGGCTGAGCCAACGAGCCTGGCTTGTTGTCTGTTTTTTTAAAATTTACTTTTACTCTCTGGTTTGTCAGTTCTTAATGACTAATTTGACTTACATTTATTGCCTATATAACAATCAATGAACTTATTTCTATTTTTTCCATTCTTCTCTAATTTTAGATTAAATTTGAAACTTATAGGTCATCAGGGAATATAATATTTATGTAATATGCGCTCAGATTCATTCCCTTCTCTTTTTTCCCCTTAAATTTGCATTAAGTATGTGAATTTTTAATTAACTCTCTGTCCTTTTGCCCATGTTTTTCCAGTTATATTTTAGATGGATGAAAATCATCCCTTAGTGGACTCTTCAAGGATGACTCGTTAGTAGAATGTTCTCTCATTGAGGATATTTGTATTGCATCTGTGTCAAAAATCCTAATTTTGGTGAGTATACTAGAGTTATAAAAGACAAAAATCTTTATTATTAGGAGATATACCCTGAAGTGTTTAAGGATAAAAGGGGATGACATCTCAACTTATTCTCAAATAATTCATGAAATATATGCACATACATACATACATACACAGATAAAGAAACCAGTGATGGTAATTGTGGAATCTGGCTGAAAACTACCTAGAATTCCTTGCAACTTTTTCTAAGTTTGAAATGACAACAAAATTATATGAAAAATAAGTGTATTGAGTTGAATGATGAGGAGCCATTAACAAAAATCAGTGTGGTACAGGTCTGAGTGGAGAGGCAGTAGATTCAATTGTGCATGAGCCCTGTGGCACATGCCATCCCAGGGTGATGGGCAGAGGAGACCATGTCACTCAACAACCTGGGCTGAGGGCAAATCACACAGTCAGCAGAGGAGGAAGAAAAATCTCGATTTCAGAAAATGTTGAGGTAGAAGAACCTCACCCTCATGCCCCCCGGTCCCACACTTGCCACTCAGCAAGCAGGAGTGTGTAAAGTGAGTTGTGTTAGGTCAATATCTGCTGGGAAGCATAGGAGGTCTGGTGAGGGTTCTCTTTGCTGTATAATTTAGGATTGTTGATGTGCTTTATCTGTTATCTCCTTTTCCTCTCATAATAAAGAGAATGTACGTTGAGCAGACTAAAACAAATTTTATTTAAAATTATATAAATGATTATATATTATTTAATACATTTGGTAGTTTTTACAACTGTTACATGAATAGATTATAGCTGCTTCTGCCATGGAGGGGGAGGAATAGGTTACTAGGTGAGGTTATAACCATTTTACTATGTATATTTATCTTATAGCAATGTATTATATATCTTAAATATACACAATAATATTTATTTTGAAAAAACTCACATCTCATTGTATTCCTTAAAAATTACCATAATTTACATATATAGTTATATATTATAATTGAATATATATAAATTATACAAATACATTTCAATAAATTTGATTTAATTTTATTGACTTTTTTTCTCACCTAATCCCTGGAAACCACTGATCTTTTTGCTGTTTCCATAATTTTTCCTTTTCCAGAATGCCATATACAGTAGTTAGAATAATATAGCTTGAAGCCTTTTCCATATGCTCCTTTCACTAACTTATATGCATTTAAAGTTCCTCCATGTCTTTTCATAGCTTGATAGTGCATTTCTTTTTAGTGCTGAATAATATTCCATTATCTGGTATCACATTTTATTTATCCATTCTCTTGCAGAAGGACATCTTGGTTGCTTCTAAGTTTTGGCAATTATGAATAAAGTTGGTATAAACATGCATGTGTAGGTTTTTTGTGTGGACATAAGTCTTCAACTCATTTGGATAAATACCAAGGAGCACAACTGCTGGATCATATGGTAAGAGTAGGTTTAGTTTTGTGAGAAACTGCCATACTGTCTTCTAAAGTAGCTGTATCATTTTACATTCCCATCAGCGTGAATGAGAGTTCCTGTTGCTCAACATCCTCACCAGCATTTGGTGCCGTCAGGTGTTTTAGATTTTGGCCATCCTAATTGGCATGCAGTGGTATCTCATTGTTATTTAATGTGCATTTTCCTAATGACATATGAAGTTGAGCATCGTTCCATACGCTTTCTTGCCATCTGTATATCTCCTTTAGTGAGGTGTCTGCTCAGGTCTTCCGTTCATTTTTAAATTGGGTTGTTTATTTTCTTATTGTTGAGTTTTAAACATTTTTTGGTATATTTTATATAATAGTCCCTTATCAGATAAGTTGCAAATCTTTTCCTCAGTCTGTGGCTTACATTCTCATTCTCTTGAGGATTTATGTTTTTTATCAAATCAAAATGCAAAGACGGAAATTTGATAAGATACACAATTCAGAATGTGTGTCAGATAAAAGCAATCAAATTCCTTAAGGAGAAGCGAAGTTTCCTGCTTAAGGGAGCATAAAGACATTATCCCTAAGTCCTCAAGGGGATTTTACATAATGTAATGAAGAAGAGCGCCCACCAGAGGCTTCTCTCTTCTCTCCACCAAGCCATGTAATGACCCCACCTTTGAGCATTGGCCGCTGTTTCCTAAGATCATAAGCAAGAAGATAGTCCTAGAAGCAGAATTTACATAAGAAATGTGAGTTGGCCTTTGCAACTGTTTTTCTGTTTTTTCTTTTTCTGCTCTTTGTCTTCTCTCTCCTCCCTCCTTCCCTTCTTTGCCCTCCCTCCCTCGCCTGCTCTCTCAGATCTGCTCTCTCCTCTTCTGCTTTCACTCCCTCCCTCGCTTACTTCCTTCCTTTTCTTTTCTTTTTTTTTTTTTGAGTTGGAGTCTCACTCTGTCGCCCAGACTGGAGTGCAGTGGCCCACCGCAGCCTCGGCCTGCTGGGCTCCGGCGATCCTTCCGCCTCAGCCTTCCGAGTAGCTGGAACTACAGGCACGCGCTACCACGCCCGGCTGATTTTTAAAAAAAATTTATTGTAGAGATGAGGTCTCGCCTGCCCAGGCGGGTCTCGAACCCGCAGGCTCAGGCAATCCACTCACCTCAGCCTCCCAAAGGCGCGGGATTACAGGCTGAGCCACCGAGCCCGGCTCACTTTCTTCCTTTTCTTCCCTCTATTCTTCCTTTCCTTGCTTCTTCCCTCCCCTCTTCTCCTTTCTCTTCTCTTTCTTTTTTCTTCTGTTCTCCATATTTAACTACTGGGAGAGAAAAGAAGAGGCGCCAGAGCTCCTTGTTGAAAAGTGGTTTCGAAAGTCTCTGCCTCTGTGTTCTCACCTGGCTTCCCAACTGGCCTTAGTCTCCAGTTAATGGTGTGGACTTCTATTTACAATCACTGCGTGAAATGTGCTAAGTCTCTCCCCTCAAAAACCTTATAGTAAATACATCTCTCAATTTCTCAGAGGAATTTTTACTCAATCTTTTAAATATAGATTAGTGACATCACATTAACATAGCAGCTGAAGCATTCTCTGTTCTTGCCTGTGCCAGACACATTGATGGGCATTGTTCTGGAGGGGGCTCCCTACATGAAGAGGGAGTGTGACTCTGGTCTGAAGATGTGTGTGGGGGTGTAGGGGTTACTCAGAGCTACAGGGACTTTGAAACATGCTCTGAAGTGGTCATAGTTACATGGGGGTAAAGAGAGGTTATTAGGAGTAAGGGAGAAAGTATCTGGGCACCAGAGAAATGGCAGTTACATTTGTGAGGTTCAAAAAAAGTCCTTGAAAAGTTCATCGTTCCATGAAATTTGTAACAGAAATCATCTTGCCAATGACTTACTCTAGAGGGAGAACAAAACTGATGTCTACCTCCATTGTATTTTTTTTTTTTTTTTGAGTCAGGGTCTCACTCTGTCACCCAGACTGCAATGCGAAGGCATGACTATGGCTCACTGCAGCCTTGAGCTCCTGGGCTCATGTAATCCTTCCACGTCAGCCTCCCAAGTAACTGGGACTACAGTCGCATGCCACAATGCCCGGCTGATTTTTTCATTTTTAATTTTTTGTAGAGATGAAGTCTCCCTATGTTGTCAGGGCTGGTCTTGAACTCTTGGACTCAAGCAACCCTTTTTGCCTCAGCCCTCCAAAGTGGTGGGATTACAGGCATGAACCATCCATTGTATTACATGAGTACTCCAATGATATATTTTATGCCTTTTAGGAAAAGAAAGAACATCCAGGCCATAGGTTCACTTTTAATTTTGTTCTCTGATGGCTGAAGCTTTTATAAGAGCTGTAATTAGGACATTTTAGGTGAACTCCTGAGAAAAGAACCGAGGGTTTTGAGTGGGAGTCATGAGCATACCTTCAATAGTGATGTATCACCACTGATCTGGCATAGAATATCTGGATAGCACCCTTGGACTTACTCCTTTTTACCAGTAAGAGGGTACTCTGTGAATAGGATACTGTCTCTCTGCTCTGTTCATTGGAGCAGAAAAACAAATAACTGTCAGAACAGAAGTCTACTTTCTTTCTTTTCTTTTTTTGAGTTGGAGTCTCACTTTGTTGACCAGTCTGGAGTGCAGTGGCATACTCACAGCCACCGCATCCTTGACCTGCTGGGCTCAGGCAATCCTTCCGTGTCAGCCTTCCAAGTAGTTGGAACTACAGGCACGCACTACCATGCCCGCCTTATTTTTTGACTTATTGTAGAGACAAGGTCTCACCAAGTTGCCCAGGCTGGTCTCGAACCCGTGAGCTCAGGCAATCCTCTCACCTTGGCCTCCCAAAGTGCTGGGATTCAGGCTTGAGCCACTGCACCTGGCTGCTATTTTCTTTTAATAACTAATAGAAGAGGCCCATGCCATTCAATTGTACTGCAGCTTGTAGTGGTTTTGACCATATAATCAGGGACTCACAAATGACTAGAATTCAAAGCCTTGGTACTGGACCTTGGAGGGTGTATGTGGGTCAATAATTGATGTCCCAATTAAGTTATCTTCCATCTTATGTTTATAGTCGTTTATGCAGCATTTTGATGTATCTGACAGGAATAAAACCCCTGGGCTTTGGTGTTCTGTAATAATTAAGATCACTCCCTGCCATATTGTCAAATCTGTAGACAGAACATAGATTCAGAAAACATTTAGGAGGTCCTTCCTACGTGGCAAACATCCAGCAACGTCTGTCACTGCCTAACCACTTCTGTTCTCTCCACAACCCCTGGCCCCTGCCTGCCGTGTGCCAGTGCCCAGTCAGACATCACATACCTAATGAGATGGTGGAGATGAGAAAGGAGTGAACTTAGTTACTTAACTATGAGCAGTAGAGAGAATTTGCCTCATATGGAATGCCTAGAACCAGATGGAAAATGTAAAATAGTATGCCATGCTTGGGATTTGGTGATGGCATAGTTGTATTGAATATTCTCTTGAAATGATACTTGTCTCTCCAATACAGCTGTTCCTAGTGGTTATTATTTTTACCCACATGGCAAAATGACTGTGAATATTTTGTGGGCAGTAGTGTTTCAAGTTCCTTCCAAAGTAGGAGTTAATCTGTTGACTATCAGCAGGACTCCACTTTTAGGAAGGGCCCAACTTTGCCTAGTTGGTAACCCCCTGAGCAGAGAGAGAGGTACATGTGGCCTTGGAAAAATGTGTGCATCATCTGTTCTCTTCCTTCAGTTTGGAATGTGCTGACCTTGCCTCTGTCTGTTGAGTCTTATGATGTATCTCCAGGGGTTTTTAAGGCCAGACAAGAAAATGTTCTGAAGGCAGATGAAAGGGAAGTCTGCGCAGGGGAGCCCCAGCATAAGCCAGAGGAAAGTTTCTGTGCTTTATTGCTTCTGAACAAGGCTCTGAGTGGGAGGAAGAGCATGTGTCGCCTTCCAAAGGGAAAGGGCCATTGTGTCAAACTCTTGTTGGCATGAGCTATTCTAGTGGCCACCTCTGTCCCTCCCCAGCCATGAGTAAAGAAATAGACAACACAAACTGGAGCTCTTTACTGCTCCCTGTCTCTTCTAAAATACCTTCATATTGGGGAGACTTTGTGTTTCATCCAGAATCAATTGTTAGGTATTTGTACATGGAAATACTTGATTTCTATCAAATGTGAAATTTAAAAAATGTAAAATTAGCTAGGAAGGTAATGACAAGAATAAGAAAAGCTTTTTAATTTAATTTTATTTATATATTTTATTTTAAAGATGTGGGGTACAATTCAGGATTAGGTATACAAATGGACATCATATAGGTAAAGTTTGGGCCTCCCTTTGGTCCCCACTTTGCTTGGTTTGAGAAGGATAAACTTTACAAAGAAAACAAAATGCCCTTTCTGAATTTAGTAAACACAGATTAGGTCTATTTTTTTTGAGCCGGGTCTCTCTCTGTCTACTCAGGCTGGAGTGCAGTGGCATGATTATGTGTCGATCTCCTGGGCTCAGGTGATCCTTCCACCTCAACCTCCCAAGTACCTGGTATTATAGGTGCACACTGCCATGCCTGGCTAAATTTTTTATTTTTATTTTTTTGTAGAGATGAGATCTTGCTATGTTGCCCAGAGTGGTCTTGAACTCCTGGGCTCAAGCAATCCTCTCGCTTCAGCCTCCCAAAGTTCTGGGATTACAGATGTGAGCTACAGTCCTTGATCAGATTGAGTCTTTTCAGTGCTGGTTATTGAGTCTACCTAGGGGAATAAGATCTTGCCCATGGGGCACCTCGGGGAAGTGGAATGGTCACACTACTTCGTGCAATATGGAAACTACCAGAAGGGAGGCACATACAACATGCCACTGGAAGGCAGGTGAGGGAGGGTCTAAATGTATCGGAAGAAGGTTGGGAAAGTGCCCCTTAGGAAGGTGCTGTCCTTGACCAGGTATAGAAGAGGGGAAAGGACCTTGTCATTGGAGGGATGGCATATGTGTGCAGAGACAAGGAGGCTTGTATGAACACCATGTGCTGGGAACAGCGGGAGGGTTGGGGGCTGGAGTTTTGTGGTGGAGGTGGCATGAGATGAGTCGAGGATTTCTGGGTTGGATGGAGATTGGGGGTTGAGGGCATGCAGACAGTGACCGAGCGCTCTAAACCTGAAGGGGGTGGCTCTGGGGCACAGGAGTCAAATGCTACCTAGAGAAAGCCTGGATGTTAAATAAGCAAAATATGTAAGATGTCAACAAAACACTTCTATTCTTGTCCCCTATTGCCCTGTATAATTTTTCAGTGGCCTAATGCCCCCTTTGCCTGGGATGGCAGGCACATGACTTTTTCTGCTTGCCCTTCGTAGGTTGACTATCCTGCCTGAGTTTGCATACACTAGTCCCAATTTGGTATTTATTTATTGACTTATTTATAATCAAGGGTCTTTGTTGCCCAGGCTAGAGTGCACTGGCATGATCATGGCTCACTGCAGCCTTGGCCTCCTGGGCTCAGGTGAACCTCCTACCTCAGCCTCCTGAGTAGCTAGGACTACAGGTGTGTGCCACCATTCCTGGTTTTTTAAAAAATTTTTTATTTTTTTTCCGCGCCTTTGGGAAGCTGAGGTGAGTGGATTGCCTGAGCCCGCGGGTTCGAGACCTGCCTGGGCAGCGAGACCTCATCTCTACAATAAATCAAAAAATCAGCCTGGTGTGGTAGCGCATGCCTGTAATTCCGGCTACTCGGAAGGCTGAGGCAGAAGGATCGCCGGAACCCAGCAGGTTGAGGCTGCAGTGGCCGGGAGCGGCCACTGCACTCCAGTCTGGGCGACCGAGTGAGACTCCAACTCAAAAAAAAAAAAAAAATTTTTTTTATTTTTTGTAGAGACAAAGTCTTGCTATGTTATCTAGGTTGGTCTCGAACTCCTGGGCTCAAGCAATTTTCTCGCTTTGGCCTCCCAGAGTGCTGGGATTACAGGGGTGAGCCACTGTGCCTAATTTGGTTTGAAAAGTGTCCAGTGCAGGCTGAATGCAGTGGCTCACACCTGTAATCCGAACACTTTGGGAGGGCTAGGTAGGAGGATCAGTTGAGGTCGGGAGTTTGAGACCAGCCTGGGCAACAAAGTAAGACTTCCATCTCTACAAAACAGAAAAATTAGCTTGGCTAATTTTGAGTAGTGTGTGCCTGTAGTCCCAGTTATTCAGGAGACTGAGGCAGAAGGATCACCTGAGCCCAGGCGGCTGAGGCAGCGATGAGCTCAAGCTGCACTCCAGCTTGAGCGACAGTGTTGAGATCTTGACTAAAATAAAATAGAAGTGTCCAGTTCAACGTATTAATTAACACGTCAGTCTGCATTCAAAGATTAGATCCTTCCCCGCACCCTCTGGCTGGGCTCCTGGGAGCTTCTCCTCCCACCTGGAGCAGGTGAGAGGAGTCCAGGGGTCTCCTAAGGGGAGGCGCGGGCGGGCTCTTTTGTGGCTCTCCATCTCCCACGACTCTCCAGATGCCATTTTGGCCCTATTAGAGGGTGAGAACATTCTGAGCCCGAATGGCTTCATTCTCTCCAGGCCTGACCAATGTCTAAAGCTGACTCTCTTCCTCACGGCACTTTGTGAGTTCAGCTTTTGCCCACATGCTGCACGGTGTAGCCTTCTTGATATGGAAGATATGGCTTGATATGGCTCTCTGGCTTACTGATGCCCCTCAGCTGCTGGTCCATTCCTCACAGACTTGCCCTGTTGAAAGCCCCTTGTCCTGCCAGGTGGTCCTCTTGGCTGGAAATTAATGGCTCCAGGCTCGTCTTCTCTTGCCCTTGGCCCCCAGGGATACTTGGGAGATCTGCACACATTTTCACCCTGACAAACTCCAGGCACGCAGGCCCATCCTATCAGGGTGGAACTGCCTCTGTCCTGCTGCCTCAGGCTGCTTTAGTTGCCTGAGACACGAATCTGGTGTCTCACAAGACATTTCCCACCCTTTGAGTGGGAGCCTCCCATTTTGGGGTGAAGAAGGAAGCCCTCACAGGTGTTGGAAGCAGATGTGATGTGGGGAGCAGACGCGTACTGCCACTGTAGCAGGCCTTGAGTAAAGGCCCCAAGCTTGTAGGCAAGGTCTCATTTGGAAGCTCAGCATCCTAGCCAAAGGCAGGTTGTGAGGGATGCAGCCTGCTACACGAAATGGCGTCTCAGATGCCCACACATCCGGGTGCACATAGTACAGATAAAGTCTTAACTACAACAAGATAACCGCAGAACAGCTTGCCTTCAGGTAGCAACAAAATTCCGTTATGGCTCCCTCCCAGACCTTGAATCCCTTCCAATTTCCCTCGTGCTTGATTATAAAACAAGCACGCTGAGCTAGTTCGGGGCCACTTCTTCTTCATCAGAGGAAAGTGTCCCACCAGGGCCCAGCTTTTCTTTTGTCTTTGTGTCTGTGTCTTTCTTAATCTCTCGCCACTCTCTCTCGGGACCCTCAAAGTGGCACACAGGGAAACAGGGTTCCAAATAAATCCCATCACAGATTTTCTATCTCTTTCCTCTCAATCTTAAATTCTTGAGGTGAGGGCTTTTAGGTGGAGGTGGAGAGGAGGGGAGGGGCAGAGAGTTTAGAAGTCAGTTTCGAAACTTTGCCTGCGTAAAGTTGTAAATAAATTATGATGTCTTGGGATATCTGTGGAAATGTTAATTTTAATGTTCTGTTAAATGTTCTGTTAAATTTAGGTGTGTGGAGTATGAAAAGCTGGTTTGGGAACATGTTGGGAAAAGGGTCGAAGGGCATGGGTGATACAAATAATAAAATCATTCGTGTTTATTAAAAATTTGTAGTAGGTAGATGCTGTTCTAAGCATGCAATAGGAGAAATACTCTAAATTGTCAACTCTGTGAGGTAGTTACTAATATTCCGCTCCTTCCCCTTTTCATAGACAAGGAAATAGAGACACAGAGAAATTAGCTTACTTACCCAAGATCACAGAGTTGGATGGCATAGCTGGGATTCCTGTGTGGGTTGTCTGGCCCCACAGACTGGACTCCAAATCACTGTGCTGCATATGGACCGCTACTAAGTGCCAGAAATCATGCTAAATGTTTTGCATAGATTTTTCTCATTTAATAATTGTAATGGCTCTATGAGGTATGCGTTATTATAATTCGTGTTTTATAATGAAGAAACAATCTCAGAGAGGTTCATTAATTTGCTGTAGGTCATATAAACCAGTGAGTGGTAGAGCTGGGGTACTAATCCAGGTGGGATTGATTCCCAAGCTTAGTTCATAGCTGTGCACTGCTGATTTCCTCACAGAGAATGCAAATGTGCGATCTTCCTGGGGTAGTACAGAGAGGCACAGACTCTGGACGCCCCAAGTTCAAGTCTCACTCCTCACCACAAGCTGGAGGGTGTTGATGTCAGGCTCCTGAATGTATTTTTTTTTCTTTTGAATCAAGGACTCACTCTAATGCCCATGCTGGAGTGCAGTAGTATAATTATGGCTCACCACGACCTCTACCTCCTGGGCTCAGGCGATCCTTCTGCCTCAGTCTCCTGAGTAGCTGGGACAGCAGCACACCATGCCTTGCTAATTTTTTGGATTTTTGTAAAGACAAGGTCTTGCTATGTTGCCTAGGCTAGTGTTGAACTCCTAGGTCTTCCCGCCTCAGCCTCCCAAAGTGCTGGGATTATAGGCTTGAGTCACTGAGCCCGACTTGGGAATGTATTTTTAACTGTTCTGCTGTGTGAAACTTTGTGCCTTATTCAACCTCATCTGTAAACTGGGGATAATAATTGTACCTATGTTGTAGGTAGGATCATTATGGAGATAAAATGAGTTAATATGGGTAAAATACTCACAAGAATACCTAGCACAAAGTGCTCAATATGACAGGGTCCTCCCCCAAATCAGAATTCATTTATAAAAAATTACGTATTTATTCTTACCTGTTTAAACTGTAGTCACCTTCAAAGTACTCTCTGTTTGATGAACTAAACCCATCAAGATGCTTTTTCCGCGGCTCAGAACAATTTTCTTTTTTTTTTTTGAGTTGGAGTCTCACTCTGTCGCCCAGTCTGGAGTGCAGTGGCCGCTTCCGGCCACCGCAGCCTCGACCTGCTGGACTCCGGCGATCCTTCCGCCTCAGCCTTCCGAGTAGCCGGAATTACAGCCATGCGCTACCATGCCCGGCTGGTTTTTTTTTTTTTATTTATTGTAGAGATGAGGTCTCACTGCCCAGGCGGGTCTCGAACCCGCAGGCTCAGGCAATCCGCTCACCTCAGCCTCCCAAAGGCGCGGGATTACAGGCTGAGCCACCGAGCCCGGCAACAATTTTCGAACTCCTCAGTTTTGATGCCTTTTAGTACTTCTGCCATTTTTTGTTTCACCTCTTCCACATCGGCAAAATGCTTCCCTTTGAGGATTTTTTCATTCGGGGACAAACAAAAAAAGTCATTGGGGCGAGACTGGGTGAATAGGGAAGGTGGGGCATGGGGTTATACTGTTTTGGGCCAAAAACTGCTGAACACTCAGTGCGGTATGGGCAGTGCTCTCACGAATCACCCATCATGAAATGGGCAAATGCTTTAAAAGAATCTCAAAAAAAAAAAAAAAAAATTCACTGAAGCCAATGGGTTCCTAGAACACTTACCTAATGGGGGAAGCCTGCACTACAAAGGGCCTATACTCCAAAAAATAATTTTTTGGGGGGGGGGCTTCCCCTTATACATGTCAGCTGTTCTTGTCATATTAATTCAAGACAGAATCTGAAAATTTTGCTGTTAGCATGTGTCTGTTCCTAGACTATTAATACACAGGAGGAATACATTCAGGTTGGGGAAATTTTGCTTACTGTGCTCCTCAGTGTTCCAGGACAAAGAACTTCTGTAAAAAAAATAAAATGGCTTTCTGTCAAGGTGGTAATTATTTATTATTTGTTTATCTTGTCGCTTGAACATACCCTTAAGCAATAACATAGGAATCCAGGACTTCAGCTTTTCTGTTAAAGAGGAAATTTGAACAGTCAGCTATCTTGCTCGGATCAAAATCTTGGCTGAGAAAAAATTGATGTATACGGCCAGGATAGAGTCTTGTCCTAATTTCGTCATATGGATCCAATCTGGCTTTTTTGACTTGGATGGATTCATTTATTCAGAAGCAGATCGAGTGCCTTCAAAGTGTTTTTTACAATTCTAGATACTGGGGATACATCAGGGAACAAAGCGGACCGAAGTATCTGCCGTCAGGGAGCTTATATTTCAGTGGGTGAGAGAGACAATGAACAGATAAAAAACAAATATGGTGAGTCAGAAGGAAATAAAGCAACAGAGAAAGACACAGTAGGGAAAGAGAGGAAATGCAGGGGGGAGTTGTCATTTTGAATACAGTGGTGTTGATCTGAAAGGAAGAGGCTGAGGCACAAAATTTAGAGTTTAAAGAGTTTAGAATTTAAAGAGTTATTTGAGCCAAAGTGAGGACAGCTGCCTGAGAGACTCAGACCCAAGTGACTTTGGACATGAGCTTCATTTGGCCTTTGTTGTAAGTGTGTTTTTTAAAGGCAAAAAGGGGCAGAGGGAATGGACAGATACAAAGTTGCTGGGAATTCTCATTGGTTTACAGAAATAACATTGGTTAGTGACTGGGTATATATTGGTAAGCTATAGGGTCTGGATTATAGTGTCTGATATAGCGTGATTAGGTTAATTTATAGTTATTTGTGGCAATAGTAAGCAGTTCTAACTTTCTGGGCATGGTGGCTCCTGCCTATTATCTCAGTACTTTGAGAGGCCAAGGCAGGAGGATTGCTTGAGCTCAGTAATTCGAGACAAGTAATTTTCTCTGCAAAAAATTAGCTGGCATGGTGGCATATACCTGTAGTCCCAGCTACTCAGGAAGCTGAGGCAGAAGGATCCCTTGAGCCTAGGAGATTGAAGCTGCAGCAAACTGTGATAACCACTGCACTCCAGTGCATGCTATTGCACTTCAGCCTGGGTGAGATCCCACCTCAGAAAAAATAAAAAATAAAAGAGAGAGAGATGAGTAAGATGTGATTGCTGCTTCACTTTAATGTCCTTCTGGGCCTGATAAATTAAAAGGACTCACCTTCCTCTTTTTTTCAGTGGTCAGTTTTAGGTATGCTGATGTAATTGTGATTTCATTAAAAAAACAGCTTTGGGGGAGGCACACCTCATCAAGAAGGGTACCTGCATAATGAACATTTGTATACCTAACCCTGAATTGTACCCCACATCTTTAAAATAAAAGTTTAAAAAAACAAAAAAGAGCTTTAACTGTTTAGAGATATATACAGATGTATTATGGTGAAGTATACTGAGGTATTATGGTGAAAAGAGTTTAAGATACGCTTTACAATAACCCAGAACTGGGGAGGAACCTCAGAAAGAGGGTTATAGGTGAAACAAGGAGGCTGGGTCAAGTGCTGAAGCAGTGTGACAGGTATGTGGGGGCACATAAAGCTATTTGCTCTACTTTTGTGTATATGTGGGGCATTATCCTGATATAGACTGTTCCCCCCCTTTCAGGAAGCAGCCTCTGGCCAAGGTTGATCTCTGAAGAGGATGCATATTCTCAGTAATGAGTCATGGGATGCAGGTGACCAAGCAAAGCTGAAAGCAATGTAGTCATCACTCTTAATCAATGTAATTGTAAACACTGGATAGGAATTTGACTAACTTGTTTGCCTGTTACACTGCTTGCTGTACTGCCCCGAGGCACAGATTCTTCACCGACCTGCCACCATTGATGCCTTCCATACGTTTGAATAAACTAATAATGTCCTTCCCTGCTGGACCTCTGGGTGACTTCTTTGGAATAGATAAACATTATGCCCAAGCCCTCTCAGATTTGGGGTTACTGCACTACAGTATGTTTGGAGAACTTCAAAAATAAGAGGTTAAAAAAATTAAACATCTTAACCATGCACCCAAATCAAAACAATAGGATTTCATTGTAAACCAGACAGACAAAAAAATATGAATTCTACAAAGTTACAAACTAACAAAACAACAGAGGCCAGGGAAGGCTTCACTGAGAAAGGAGTTTCCCAGAAGAGACCTGAGGGGGTGAAGCCAGGAATTTGTGGGGCGGGGCACGGCACTGAACCCTGAACTTGCTGGAGAAAAGCCACGCCTGTAATCCCTGCACTTTGGGAGGCCAAGGCGAGAGGACTGCCTGAGCCCAGGGGTATGAGACTAGCCTGGGCAAAATGGGGAGACTTCATCTCTACAATGAATCAAAAAGTTAGCTGGGTGTGGTGGCACACACCTGTAGTCCCAGCTGCTTGGAAGGCTGAGGTGGAAGGATCACCTGAGCCCAGCAGTTCATAATTGTAGTAGCTGTCGGCATGCCACTGCACTCCAGCCTGGGCGACAGAGTGAACTGCTGACTCAAAAAAAAAAAGGCTTTCAGATGGAGAAACAGCAACTGATCTAGACTGTAAGTCAAGTATCTGGACTGTTTTGGGGGGACAGATATTATCCTTCTAGGGGCCACATGGTTTATGATGAGGCCCTTCACTTACACTGTGCTTTTCTGTTTAGGAATTTCTTTACACATCTTCACAGCAGGCCTTGCGTCCTACTCATCGTTGCTTCCCCAGTGTCTCACATAGATCCTGTGCTCTCTGAATGCTGAACATTCATTTTCTCATTTCTTCTGCTACACAAACCTGTAGGTCAGACAGGAAAGAAATCTTTATTCCCATTTAATTTTTTAAAAAAATGAGGTATCATTTAGGATAATTGGGAGTCAAATCACAGAGCTACTTGCGAAGTGCAAGCCCTGTATGTCTTTCTCCTCTACCACGGAATCTATTAAGAGGCTGGGTCTTTTCATATAGAATGATCAGCAGATGATTAAATTTTTGGTGGTACAGTTTATTTGAGAAGTAAATGAAACCACTAGTGCCTGATGCCTAGACTCTGAGGACCAAATTAAATTTCCTCCTACTGCGTGTGGCCAGAGAAAATAAGAAATCCTGTTAAAGTATAAACCCAGACATGAGGCTGCTGCTCTAAAACTCGGTATCATTTAACATTGAAAAAAACAGAACAAGACTCACAAAGGCATTTTACACGCTGCTTAAAGTTATACACCCAGGAAATCATGTGCATATGTCTATGTGCACATACACTGAATTTCAAGTTCAGTGGCTTTAAAACTTCTTTCCATATGTAGAATTTTTATAACCAGCAAATGCTGTAGATGGGAGTTTGGGGTTTAATGAAAAGATTTGTATGGATTACATATGTTTCCCTTTATAGAAAACAATCCCCTAGTCTGTTGAAAATGCCTGAATTTCCAAGTGACCATGGAATAGTTTTATTTGACCCTCAAGTCATAGTTTTTTTTCCCCAGCTTTTTGGTGTGTCATGGTTCCTGTGAAAGTCTTATTTTTAATTCTAGAGGCCTGTTTAAATTTCAAAAAAGGAATACTTCTGTATTTTTAGTTGATTCTATGCAAATATGTCTTTGACAAATGTTAAAATATTTTAGGTGTTAAGAGGTACATGGGTGAATATATTTAAAATTGTAACTTCATGTTTCTTGTTTCATCTTTAGAGGACAGATTTAATTAACAGCCTAAATGAGTTTCTTTGCTCTTAGAAGAACATGCTTTAGGGAAATTATCTTAGAACAAGTTAGAGGCAAGTCTGCAATTTTCTTCCTCTTGAATGCCATTTGGGAGAAATGGTATGAGTTAGTATAAAGTTACTCTACTTGGGAATTCATCATCTTTTAAACACACACTTTAAAGGGACCATAAATTTGTAATAGAACTTACCGCAGGGTCTGATTTTATATTTTAGTCTCATCTTGAACTTGTCTTAAATTCTGTAATAATATGTCTCCTGCAGACTTTTCTAAAGGGTCAGCAGTTTGATATTTCTATGGAAACCAAATTAATTTTAGCAGAAATAATTAAACCATGAAAGGTCCATGGATAGCCACGGTAATGACGGGATTCACGACACTCTACCCCCACTTACCGAATATTTTACACTGACGCGAAATTGGAGAAAACAGCAGAAGCAGGAAGGTCAGCCTGAGTTCCCTTCTCCCCTCACTCTTCTCTCATGAACCAGCTTAGTAAACCTAGGCAGCAGGTCGTAAGCCCCTTATGGGAGAGTGCCCTCTCTGTACCTGCTGGAAAGGCACAGGGACACAAAGAGGAATCTGTATGAATAGGCCTTGCTACGTTTCCCCCAGTTTACTTGTGTTATTGAGTAAATGGGCTCACTTCCAGATGTACACAGAAGCCAATAACTATGGTACCAGCTTTTGAGAAAAGAAAGGCTTTATCGCAAAACCAGTCTGCAAGGAGACATACATTTTGTGCTTTTCTCTTGTTAATATATCTTTTGTTATAGGGGCTCCAGCCATGACTGTAGAAGGGTGTGTAGGAGGGAAAAAGTAGTATCTTGTTTGCACTTATTGCCAGGTTCATGGCTAACACCCCTGTGACAAAAGACAGACTAACGAGGGAAACATATAACAAATTTATACAACTTGGAAGGCTTAAGAAGTGAAGACCCAAAGACCAAGGGAAAATTGCATTTTCATACTTATGTTCAATGAAGAATAGACAGGTAGAAGTATGATTGGACAAAAAGAGAATGTGATCTAATGGTAATAAATTGAGGGAGACTAAATGAAATGTGTTTGTTCAAATTCTTCTTGGCTTTCCTGGGTAACATTCCTTTCCTCTAGGACACCTGTCACATAAAGGTCTTAAAGAAGGGAGGAGGAAGACGTTCAGAGAGATCTTTCTGCTTCTATGGTTTTCTCAATTTCCTTCAGCTTTAAATAGTCAGTCTGCTAAGGTGCCATATTTTGGGGTAGCATTTCCTGCACCCCATCAGGTAGAATGAAAATATATTTTTCCTCCCTTACGGTGACATTTCTTTGTAAATGATAAGTAATATTGGCATTGAAAAGTTTACATCAGAAACATAGGCTTTAACTTCAAAAACACATACAAAAAAATCATCCTTTTCTGAATTTTACAACAAAAATGTGATCATCACATCAAGGTCATTTGGATGAATTCTTTTAAATTGGATCTTTTTTGTTTATATTTTAATCATTACTTTCTACTTTTCTTGCATTATGATCAACCACTGCAGCCTGGGTTACTTTTTGAATTTTGCAACTTCTGAGCTTTTCTTTTTCACTTACTGTAGAGTTGACTTTTATAAATACCACCTGATGACTTCAAAAATGGCATATTATTTGCTTTTAATAAACATAACTTCATGTGTTTGCATAGATACTGTATGTGTATTTCTTTTTCTTTTTTTTTTTTTGAGTTGGAGTCTTACTCCGTCACCCAGACTGGAGTGCAGTGGCCGCTCCCAGCCACCGCAGCCTCGACCTGCTGGGCTCCGCGATCCTTCCGCCTCAGCCTTCCAAGTAGCTGGAACTACAGGCACACGCTGCCATGCCCGGCTGATTTTTTTTTTTTTATTGTAGAGATGAGGTCTCGCTGCCCAGGCGGGTCTCGAACCCTCGGGCTCAGGCAATCCACTCACCTCAGCATCCCAAAGGCGTGGGATTACAGGCTGAGCCACCGAGCCCAGCTATATGTGTATTTCTAGGCAACAAAAATATATGTTGGTAGAATAACATTTTGTGGTGGCGCTATAATATTTTTTTTCTGTAAAAATATGTGACACTCCTGCCCCAAATTCTTGGTTGGTGTAAGAACATACTTCTTAGAGAAAGGATAGTTAACAATCTCACTGAGAAAAAGAAAAGCTACTTGGGTTGAGAGAGATCTGTCATCCCCTCTGTAAATTGCGGATTTCTGTAGTTGGCTGTTGTTGGATCTTCTGTAGCTGGGCACAGAAGAGGTGATGTGTGCTATTGTGAGGAGACACCCTTTCTCAAATTCCATGTGAATCTCTGGCATTCAGGGGCCTTTGATATGTGAACATGTCTAGAAGATCTCAAGAAGAGAGACTTGCTTCGTTGTTGAAGTTATGGGCTCAGCTATCAGAGTTGCACTCTGGACAGAGCATGAGAAGAGTTCCCAGGCTACCCCAGGTCTGTTATTGGTGCTGCAAAATGGATTCTTCTAGAAGAACTTGGTAAAGAAAGCAAGTAGACTTTTTGGCAGGAATCTGCTGGCAGAGAGGAGGGGAGTTCTCTCTGGTGTAAAAAGAATCTTCGTCTTGGGATTGTCACTGATATGGGAGAATAGGAATATTTACCACATCGACATTGAGAAAGTATGTAAATTTAGGTAAATTTTGGCCTACTATAAATATTTGCTAATTTTTTTTTCTTATAAAATATTTTTGGATACATGATGGCTACTGTGATAAAAATTTAGGGGAATGATATCACACTATTATGGTTGTCCAGTAAAATTGTCCTGTGATTTTTCAGAAAAGTCCCTCAGGCCAATGAAATATGAAATCACCTTAAAATAAAATCATTTGAACCTCTTTGATGGAAGGGCCACTCTGATCTTTTTTTCTTTTTAGAATTGATATTTTCCTACTGTTTGAAGTCCAAAATTCTCTTCAAACTTTTAAAGTGTGAAATGGCACACCTGCATCCAAAGATTCGACCTGTGGGGCACCCACTGCATTTAACATCTAGAGCTCTCAAATGAATCCAGCTTTATTTAAAGCTGACCAAATAGGTACTGAAAATCTTAATGAAAAGAAGCTTGATGTTATTTCCCACTTTATTGAGTTTCTGTCACAGTTGCCTGAACAATGTTCAATGACTTAATTTAATTTACTTTGTTTCTGAGGGACAGGCAGGGAAGAAATTCATACAGAGGAAGACCTTAAAACTAAACAGATGTATGCAGAAAATTAGAATGTGAACTGAAAAATTTGAGAGAATTGTACTGAAATATTGACAGGACGTGACAAAAAGGATTGAATTCTCTGATAAACTTGCTTGAAATTATAAATACCTACCAAAAAAAAAAAATAGAGCGAAGAAAAAGTGATACTCGAGAAAAGAACACCAGCCAGGAACAGGAGACCTGGTTTGTATTTTTAAAAGCCCATAACCCATTCTACCTGAAGCATAGATGTTAAAAGCATGGGCTCTGGAGATTTCAGCCTTAAAGTGACCACAACCTAGCTCTGTGACCTTGGACTGGTGCATAATCTTTCTGCAAAATGGGCATGGTGAGAGGAACCAACATGATAGGTTTGTTGTGAGGATGAAATAAGTAAATATTTATGAAATGCATAGAACAGTGCTTGGTACATAGCAAGTGCACAGTAAATGTTGGAAATCATAATTTTGAAGTAATTTGGTTTTTTAGAGTTCGTTTTTTTCTGTTATTTAAGAAGATTTTTTTCTGAGCTGCTTGCATGAGTAATAAGGTGAATAAGACAAGATCATTTGCCTGAAGGAATTTTCTCTCCAGGAGGAGAGAGAAGATTCAAAGGCTGAAGACAGAGTGAAATAAAAGACATCAGAGGTCATTTTGATCTGGGAGGATAATAAAAGTCTTCCTGACCAAGGTGCCAGAAGTTACGTTTTAAATGTGCATTGGTTGCCAGACTTGAAATTTTGGAAACAAAATACAGATGCCAAACTTTATTTTGCCAAGTAATGAGGGAAAAGATCCTTCTTGCCATCAAATATCATCATTATTTTATAAAAAAAGGCCCTTAAATATGGAAGGAGTTACCTCAGCTCAAAGGCAGTTCTTTAAATTCAATATATTTACCTTTATGAAATCTTATTACATTGCCACTTTTCTTCCCTTGACTTAGGTGCAGTGTCTTCATGGACCAGCCAATCTACATACCAGTATATGAAAAGGACTGCTTCTAAGGATGAGAGGATTTCAACTGCCACAGATAATTGGCAGATAATGAATGGAAAAAGAAAAAAAAGAAAGCATTTAGCCATGGCATCTGTATAAACAAAGACATAGGAATGGGGCACTGGGACAATAAATGCTACCTGCTTCATTAGGCAAATTCCAAAATTCCAGTGGAGTAACAAAATAAGTTTACTTTTCACTCACATAAAACCCAGTATATCAGGCAGTTCTCCTTCACCATGTAGTTATGGAAAACATGTGTTTTCCAAGGTGACCAGTAGGACAGGAGAAGGGTGGATGAGGCTCTTGGCTGTCAATTGCTTTCTTTTAGAAGCTATACCAGTTACAAGGCTCTATTTTTAGTGCCAAGGGGTACTGGGGAAAATAGATGCTCCCATGGATATTGGTGAGTACCAGTGAAATAAGAATAGTGCTGGGTGGCACAGGAGTATGAAAACATACCCAGCAGTTAAGAAATCACATGACTTGCAAGAAAAGACCCTGTTTATCAGAGGTTCTACCTGGCAAATATGAAATTCCACCCCTTAGTTAAAGACAGCTCTGAAAAGAAACCCTGAAGCTCACTGGTGCAACTCACTGTCTTGAGTATGCCTTCACTCCCTCTTAAGTGTGCACTTTCGTTTTACAATAAAACTCGTTTTGCTTTTGTTTTCACTTTTGCTTTTGTTTTATTCTGACTCATCCCCAAGTTCTTTCCTGTGATGGTATCAAGAACCTGAATATTGGGCTGAGGTTGAGGGTCTCATCTGCCTCAGGAGACCCTCTGTAGCTCATCGGTATCACCAGGGTGGCTGGCATGGTGGGGAAAGTAGGAGGAACCCTGCTCAGTTGGATACAAGGGGGAACCCCCCCCAAAAAAGTGGAATTATCTTTTGGAGGACAGGCCCCTTGTAGTACTGGCTTCCCCTGCTAGGTAAGTGTTCTAGGAACCCATTGGCATCAGTGTACCACCAGCTAGCATTATTGTGAGCACCTGTGTTTGACTTCAGTGAATTTTTTTTTCTTGGTAAATAAGTTTAAACAAGTAAGTATTCTGTAATAAAGTTTAATTATGGTTCAGAAAAAATTGAGTGACTTTCTCTGAAGCAATATATTGGGAGGGGCTGGTTAAGGTACTCTATTTTCTATTCTGAAAATGGCAAAAAAAGTCTCATTTCCAGTCTGGAAAGATATATAATGATACATATGTCCAAAATGACTGAGAGTAAATACAACAGAAAAGACAAAAGCTGTAAAGCAAAGGACATGGAAGAGAAAATCTCAGAAATACCAAAAGTGGCAACCAAGGAGATTTGACTGGAATTTGAAGTTCTTTTCAGTCATCTTTGTCTTTCGCTCCATGTGTAAGGATGTGTGTGAATTCAATGCAATCGAAATTCCCCTTTCTGTTGGCAGGTGCTTCTCTGTACAGCTCATCCACTTCCTCATCTGTGAGCCTATCCCGCACGGTTGTCAGCAGCTCTCTCAGGTGATCTTCCTGGCTGGTGCCAGTTGCTTCTTCATCAAAGCAAGCAAAAGCATTTCTGATGACATCTTCGGGATCAGTTCCATTTCACTTCTCACCAAACATGGTGAGGAACACGGTGAAACTGATGGGGCCTGCAGCTTCATTCATCATGGCATCCAGATACTCATCAGTTGTATTTTTTTCTAGTGAGACAAGCATATCATGCAAATCTTCCTCGTCCATCAAACCGTCTTTGTTCTGATCTATCATATTAAAGCCCTCTTTGAACTCCTGGATTTGTGACTGGACAAACATGGCAAATGCACTGGATGTTGTGTGCTCAGTATGCCTCTTGGTGGTCTTGGTCTTTGCCCTTTTGCTCGACATGGTAGTGGTTAAATCCCAACACAGCCATGAGAGTCCGAGAGCCTCAGTCACAACCCTACTGCCGCTATCACCACCCTTCTACACAGAGTGACTTCACTGAATTTTTTGGGGGGAGATTCTTTCAACGTGCGTGCCCATTTCATGATGGGTGATTCATGAGCACACCTGCCCACACAATGCTGAATGTTCAGCAGTTTTTGACTAAAAATGGCATGACCTCAGTGTCCCACCCTCCTTATTCACCTGATCTTGCCCCAGTGACTTTATTTTATTTCCCCTGATGAAGAAGTCCTCAAAGGGAAATGCGGAAGAGGTGAAATAAAAAATGGCAGGACTAATAGGCATCAAAATTGACAAGTTCAAAAGCTGTTCTAAACAGTGGAAAAAGCATCTCGATAGGTGTATTGCATCAAACAGAGTATATTTTGAAGGTGACAGAAGTTTAAATTTTTTTTTTTTTTTGAGTTGGAGTCTCACTCTGTCGCCCAGACTGGAGCGCAGTGGCCACTCCTGGCCACCGCAGCCTCGACCGCTGGGCTCTGGCGATCCTTCCACCTCAGCCTTCCGAGTAGCTGGAATTACAGGTGCGCGCTACCATGCCCGGCTGATTTTTTGATTTATTGTAGAGATGAGGTCTCGCTGCCCAGGCTGGTCTCGAACCCGCGGGCTCAGGCAATCCACTCACCTCAGCCTCCCAAAGGCGCGGGATTACAGGCTGAGCCACCAAGCCCAGCCTGAAATTTAAATTTATAAGAATAAGCACACAATTTAAAAAATAAATTCCAGGTGTTTTTGGGTCCCCCTTGTACAGCTATGGAAGGGAGCAAGGCGAGGCAAGAGCTGGAAAAAATCAGCTGTAATAGTTCCAGGAAGAATGTGCATTCTGGGCTAAGGAGCTTAAGATTTATAGGGACACATTAATGTTTTTGAGCAGAGACTAATACCAGGCCCTCCTTATAAAAAAACATAACAGTCACTGTGGAAATAGTAGATTTAAGGAGAAACAGTATTCACGAAGGTAAAGATTCTAGGGTTAAATTTGAAAGACAGTATCGGGGTAGAATTAGTAGAAATTCTTGGAAACTGCTTGGATAAGGAGGAACAAAGAAAACTGAAAAGAGAGGCATTGAAGATAATTTTTAGGCCCCTCGTCTGGGAATCTGGATGGGTGATACTGAGTGAAACAGAACATCACACGAAGAGCAGGCTTTGTGGAGCTGCTTGATGGCTGTGCCAAGTAACTCGCTGCTGTGCCTGCTGGGTTCTGAGTCAGTGGAATATCCAGATGGAGAGGCCTGGGAGACAGTTTTCAGTCTGGAGAGAAGGTAGAGATGGGGATCTGGATTTGGAGAAGATAGCTCGAGGTCTGGGAGTGAATGAGATCTCTGAGTAGGGCAAATGCAGAGACAGAGGAGTAGGTGGGAGAGAGAGAGAGAGAGAGAGGGAGGGAGGGAGGGAGAGAGAGCCCTAAACACTACTTTGGGGCCCTTGTGTTGGAGGGGAGGGAGGGAAAGTTGAAACAGTGAAGAAGCCAGAGGCGTGATCCGAGAGGCCTAGGGAGAACAGGAGAGGTCCCTCCTGATCCATCTTGCTCACTAGGATCGGCATGTGGCAAGAAGAGAAAAACAGACATGTACTGTCAGGTATTATTTAAACGTTCAAACTTCAAGCTAGCCTATGGAGCTTTCCTGAAATCTTACTGTATTCTCCCTATTGTATTTACCTTCCCACTTCCAAAGAGGAATATTTCATACTTTCTCTCATTAAACCATCAACAGCTCCTACCCATCCTCACTCTTGGCCAATGACCTTGTTTCTTATGTCATTGGGAGAAGGGAAGTAATCAGAAAGATTACTCATCTTCCCACCACAGTTACAGAGTCCAGTCGCTCCCCCACTTGTGCAGTGGATTTCCAACTCATCTGGTTTGGCTTCTGCAATTATTCTTCTCCTTTCTTCTGCATCACCGTTACCCCCTCTCTCCTCGATCACCTCTGGCAACACATAAATGTGCTGAAATAGCTCCCCTCTTGAAAAGCTCTTCCTGAAACCCCCACCCTCTCTAATTTTCATCTCATTCCTCCATAGCAAAACTCCTCAGCAGGATTTCTCTACTCAGTGGTCTTTGCCTGGTGTTCTCTATTTCACGCTAATCACTCCTTTCCTCACGTTCTGCTAAGCGTGCCCTTGTCAACATCAGGGACGACTTTCATCTTGCCAGATCCAGTGCTCAGTTCTTGGTGCTCATTTATCTGAATTTTGACAGAATTGACAGCTTTTTTGACCGAATTGACAGAAATTTGACAGCTTTTGACAGAATTGAACACTTTCTCCTTCCTTGAATACCAGTTTCTGGAATACCAAACTGCCATGATTTTTTACTGCTCTGTTGGCCTTCTGGTCTCCTTTGCAGGTTCCCGTAAATGCAGGAGAGCCCCAAGACTCAGTCCCTGGATCTTTTTCTATCCACACTTGCCCCCTGTGTGATCTAATTCAGCTACTTGTTTACAAATACTATCTGCATACCCAGGACTCCCAAGTTTTCTTCAGTTCTGACCTTTCCATTGAGCTTTAGATTTGTGTGTTTATTTGCTTATTTAACATCTGTAATAAACAACTATTAGACACTGAAACCCAACTGCCCAAAACAGAGCTATTGGCCCCTTCCTGCCATACCACTTCCCAGCCATCCCAGTATACAAACCCTCCCCATTTGGGGGCTCTCAGTTTCCCCTCCTCCACCACAGGTCACCAATAACCCTCCCCTGGCTTTTGTAGCAGCCTCCTGACTGGCTTTTCTGCTTTCACTATTGACCCCACCTCAAACTCTGTTCCATAGTCAGAGTGATCACTTTCAAACAGAAATAAGACCATGTTACTCCTCTGTTCAAAAGGCCTTCCATAACCTTTACAATAAAACTCGGCATCTCTTCCATGGCCTGCAAGGGCCAAATAACCTCCTCTTTCTGACCTCATGTCTCTGGCTACTCCCTGCTTTGCTTATCCTGTTCCGGTCATACTGGCCTCCTTCTGTTCCTCAAACAATCAAGGACGCCGGGTACGACAGCCTTTGCATTGCTATTCTCCTTCTTTTACTTCCAGACATTTGAGGAGCTCACTCCCTCATTTTCTTTATCAAGTCTCTAGTCAAATATTACCCCCTGAGAGCAACCTTCTTTGACAGTCCTGTCTAAAATGGCCATTCCATAGGCCGGACACGGCGGCTCATACCTGTATCCCAGCCTTTGGGAGGCCAAGGTGGAAGGATTGTTGGAGCTCAGGAGTTTGAGACCAGCCTGGGCAACATAGTGAGACCTTGTCTCTACAAAAAATAAAATAAAATAAAATGGCCACTCTCTATACCCTCTCTAGTCTCTTTACCTTGCTTTATTTTTCCTCATAGTCCTCATCACTGTTTAAATATATATCATACACTTATTTGTTTCCTTTTTAATTGCCTCCTACACTAGAATATGAGATCCATGAAGGCAGAATAAGTGAAAGAAAATGATCTGTTTTATTTACATCTGTATCCACTGTCTGCTGTCTGCTGCTCTGCTGCTCAAGGGTACTGTTGTCTAGTTCTGTCTAATATCCTGCTGTGTCTGGCACACAGTAGGAAGTCTATAAATGTGTATTGAATGAACAAATGAGCACATTTTATTGTGCAGAATCTTGCAAGTGACAGTGAGTGGGATATGACAATGATAACCCAGGCTGTACTGTCTTTTGCATAGATGTGGTAGCTGGGAGCATTTTGATGCCACACATAACTTCTGGCTTCTCCATTTTCCATACCTTCACCCTCCATGCTTTCCCCCACCCAGTTTCTCCAGGTCCTCAGAACTCCCTCAGATAATTAAACCTTCCTTAATTTTTTTTTCTTCTATTGTGACAATTGCATAACTTGTGGGAAAAGACAGTAAAGTATTAGAGATCATGCTGCCATCTAAAGGACAGAAATAGTAGGAAGCCTGTTTTGTTAGCAAAAACCAGAGACAGATTGGAAATTTCATTAGCAGAGGGGAAGGTAAGACCCACTCAGCCTGCTTGGAAAAGCTCTTGTTCTCTTTGGTGACCTAAGGAAATGAAGCTTGCTTGGTAATTAGCATGAGTGTCTGCAAAAGATTTAAAAGGCAGGAAATCACATTTGGATCTGCTTTTTCTCCTCTCCTTTATTTTTTAGTGGTGTTTGTAGTCGGGGAAGCAATTTTTTTTTTCTTTTTGCTCAGAAAAAAGATTTTTAAGAAAGGTATTTTATTCCTCTTTGTTCTACTTCTCTGAAGCATCTTCAAAGTACATTATTACTTAGGGTTTTTAAAAAAGTGACTTCATGTTTTAATTTAAACAGGGAAAGGAGAATGGTTGTTCCAGAAAATTCATGCCTTGTGAAGATCAAATTTAAAAAATTCTTCGATCAAATTCAAAATCAGCTATGCTGAAGGGTTAGTATGATATTTGGTGTTTTGTCTCTGTGTAGAGGCCTGTTTTCTAAGCTCAACTTGAAAAAAAAATGCAATGGCTTACATTTGGAAAAATAGTTCAATATGACTAAAAGTGTCCATTAGGATGAATAGGCAAAGTTCCAGAAAATATCAGATAGTTCAATAATTTCTGCTTTCTATAGGCAGAAGCCTTGGAGAGGGATCATTTGCCCTGTGAGGGAGAAGCAGCACCTGGAAATTCACCAGACTGAACTTGGGCTGACAAACAGGAGAGTCTGAAAAAAGCCACACACACGCTAAAGGTCAGGAAAACCCTTGAGAGGCATCACCATGTAAACATGCCCAGTCTGCAAGAGTTATGGTGAAGGTGAAAACAGACTGATTGTTTATTGCATGTCACCTAAAGCATCCATAGTTCCTCTAGACAAACAAATCATATGAGCTGGAAGAGCAAAAATGCTTTTAAAATGTGGAAGCTATCTCATAATTGAGTAGAGCAGCAGAGGCACTTTGAGTTCATAGTCTACTAGAAGTCTTTTAGGAAACACGACCAACCATTAGGAAGAGTCCTAGCTGGGGTTATGTGCTCAAGTACAAAAGGGAAAACTAATGTCCAATGTGTGTTTAAGAAACTTGGGGTCTCCTGTGCTAAAGGACTTTCTGGAGGAAAACTGGAGATGACATACATTATGAACTGAGGTTGGGATTAAGGACCCATCCTTTGGTGACTCCCCGTGGAACACTTGGGATTGGCTGGGAGAGAGGATCAGAGAAAGGCTGGTCAGGCAGGACAAGCTTGATGTTGTGAGTTGCATTATAGGTCTTGGTGGTTCTGTTTGGTAATTGATACCGGCTGAATAAAAACAATAGGAAGCGTTTGTTGAGGAGATGTTGTGTGTTAGGAGCTGTGCTTAGTGCTTTGCAAATATTGTCTCAGTAATTTTCCTCCAAACCTGATCAAGCAAATGCTATTAATATAGCATATTTGAATAACAACATCACTCAAACCAAGAAATTTCATTTTTTTCAAATTCATACAGTTACTATATGTGTACAACAAAATCTGAGTCCATAAATTTAGCCACTATGCAGTAAATCCTCACTTAATGCCATCAGTAGGTTCTTAGAAACTGCAACTGTAAGCAGAACAACATATGTTCCTCGAATAATGTCATTCCATTCCATGTCCTTTTGTTATAATGATGATGAAAAAAATTGGTTTTATGTTGTTTTGCTTAAAGTCGTGGTTTCCAATAACCTATTGATGACATTAAGTGAGGATTTACTATACTGTTACCCTAGCTAGAACTTGTCTTCAAACATTTTTGCTTGTATAACCCCTACAGGAATTTTGGCAGCCAATACATGCATATTTTTGCATACTTTTATGTTAACATGTAATGGTTTTCATAAGTTAAACATTTTGCAAAAGATATGTGTTTTAAAACACTCTTAAAATATTTGATTTTTATATTAAAAATATTGGATTATTTCTTTTACTCCTTGAAATTGTTTTCATTCCATTTTTCTTATAATATCTTGTAACTTATTTTTGCACGTTTATTATTGTTCAACCTGATGGCTAGTTTTCAACTTGCCTAGGCTATAGTGCCCAGTTGTTCAGTTTACTAATCCAGGTATTGCGGTGAAGGTATTTTATTTTATTTTTTTTTTGAGTTGGAGTCTCACTCTGTTGCCCAGACTGGAGTGCAGTGGCCGCTCCCGGCCACCACAACCTCGACCTGCTGGGCTCTGGCGATCCTTCCACCTCAGCCTTCCTAGTAGCCAGAATTACAGGCATGCGCTACCACGCCCAGATGATTTTTTGATTGATTGTAGAGATGAGGTCTCGCTGCCCAGGCGGGTCTCGAACCCGCGGGCTCAGGCAATCCACTCACCTCAGCCTCCCAAAGGCGCGGGATTACAGGCTGAGCCACCGAGCCCGGGGGTGAAGGTATTTTATAGATGGGGTTAACATTGTCTTTAAGTAAAGGTTAACATCTGCAATCTGTTGGCTTTAATGAAAGGAGATAACCCTTGATAATGCAGATGGTGATTCATTCCGTTAGGTAAAAGCCCTATGGGCAAAAACTGAGGAAAATTTTTTGAAGAAGAAATTCTATCTCATAACTGCAGCCTTAACTCCTGCCTAGGCTTCCAGCCTACCAGCCTACTCTACAGATTTGTTAAAAGATAAACTAAGATCTAATATTTATAGAGTTTATTCGAGTAGACAGTGATTTATGAATCAGTCAGCTTCAGTCCTCAAGTGCTTCAGGGCTCCACCAAAGAGGAAAAGGGAAAGCTTTCATAGGGTGAATGCGGAAGCAAGGCAAAGAAGTCATTCCAGTGGAAAGCCTCTAGAGGTTGGTCAGTGGTTTCTGATCGTCTTAGAATATGATCATTTACACTGAGTTGGGTTTCAGTTTGCCTACATAGGAACCCTGGGTGCTGGAGCTGCCTCAGTCTAATGGCCTCCCAGTTAGTTAATGTAACAGATTTCAGACTTGCCAGGCTCCACAATCATATAAACCACTTCCTTAAAATAATCTTATCTCCATTTGTCTATATATTATCTCCTATTGGTCCTATTTCTCTTTAGAATTCTGACAGATACATTCACCCTAAGAACCTTAGCTGCAACACAAAAAAATGTAAAATTAAAGTTAAAAATTGCATATAGGTAATTCTTTTGTGACATTAAGGTTGTGTTCAAATAGTTCTTTGGCATCAAATTATCACTGTAGTTATTAATTGTCTGCAGCTACTCAAAATAATATAGATATATTAAAATATTTGAAAATTATTTTAAAACAGTAAAAGTATATAGGAAATGCATCTTTTAATTAGATTAATTGAGGATATATATGTGAATGTGATATGTGAAGCTATTTATGGGGGCTTGATTAAAGGAATTAATTGAATTGTTTCTTTGGTTCTAGAACCATTTTAAGGTTTGAAATGGGTAAGAGGTAGACCTTTCTTAGTAAATTGAGAGAAAAGTGACTGAGAAATAGGAGAATGCATTATCAGATTGTTATCAGTTGTAGAAAAATTACCTCCAAAAGTAGACAATCTGAAGTTGATTTCTTTAAAACTATCTGTGGCCTTGTTCCCAATCTAAAATCTTTGTGCACGTCTAGGGCAAGTGTGCCCTCCTTGGAAGACTGCTGCTTATTTGTCTGGGTTTCAGAGTTACCTTATTTTTATCAAATATCCTGGTCACTGACCTGGTTTGTACTTAGTCATTTTGGCAAATCTCTGGTTTCCACTTGTTTTTGTTAATTTTGGCACATTGCTTTACTGTGACCTTGGGATTGAATGTCCATGCTGGGTCTGGACTAACTTCCCCATTTTTTTTGTGAGGCTCCTGTCCGGGGAGATTCTTTGGTTTTTCAGCTTTTTAACTTGACAGTTTGTTTGTTTGTTTGTTTGTTTGTTTTTGAGTTGGAGTCTCACTCCGTTGCCCAGACTGGAGTGCAGTGGCCGCTCCCGGCCACCGCAGCCTCGACCTGCTGGGCTCCGGAGATCCTTCCGCCTCAGCCTTCCACGTAACTGGAACTACAGGCGTGTGCTACCACACCCGGCTAATTTTTTGATTTATTGTAGAGATGAGGTCTCCCCAAGTTGCCCAAGCGGGTCTTGAACCTGCGGGATCAGGCAATCCACTCACCTCAGCCTCCCAAGGCATGGGATTACAGGCTGAGTCACCAAGCCTGGCAAACTTGACAGTTTGATCTCCTATTATTCACATCCCCAAGTGGTGTGATTGTGTCACTCCAGGGATGCTAGACAGCTGCTGGAGGCAGTGAGAGGGTCTACCTGTCAGCCATCTTGCTTTTATTGACTGATCATGCGGTATCAATTAAGTTTAAAAACACCACATTGTCCTACTTGGAAATCTGACTGCTTTGTCTGCTTTCTGTTTTTATTTATCCTTCTTTATTTCTACTTACTTTTTGGTCTTCTGTTCCTTTTTAAACTTTTTTTACACCTCTTTCCTAGGCTTTAGATTGTTTTGTTTCATGATTCTCTAAATACTAGTAAAACTCAAACCATATACAGTAGGGTTAAAATTTATCAAAAACTTCGAGATTGAGGGAGTATTAGAAATGATTTCTGTATGTGTAAAATAGAGTTTGGGGTTGCATACAAGGTATTTAAACCTGTGGGTGGGGTGAGTAACTGAAGGTATGAGAAAAGTTTGAGAACCAACATTCCTCTAGGACTTTCCACCTCTGTGTGTTATGGTAGCGTGTTACACATGTGCTTCTATCACACTTTCCATCTTGTCAACCAATGTTGCTGACCCTGGTGGTTGAAACAGGATGGAAGAAGGAAAGGTGGGGAAAAGCATAATGAGACTCTTACTTAAAATCTACTCTTGTAGGTGGGAGTTTGCCAAAACTCAAACTGAACTCGCTCTCTATTGTGATGCTTTCCTTTGCTCTATGGACACAAATTTCCTCTCAAGATTGTGAGTTTCTCATCTGTAATTCCCTTGTTCCCATTGAACATTCTTGCTTGTTCCATCTGCAGATTCTTGAGGTCTTGGGGTCCACCTCTGGCTTCTGTTTGCTGGAGTTTCATTGGCCTCTCCAGACATCTCTTTTGAATGGGATTCAAGACAACCCCTGCTCTGGCTCCTTCTGTCTCTCACATAGTGCCATTTCTTTCAGCTATGCAGTGCTCTGGGTTTATTAGAAACAGGTGCCATTCCTCAAGACACTTTATTTCTAGCTACTGGGAAATTGTAATATATACTGGTTTTATTAGAACAAAACTCTCTATTGCCATTTACCAGAAAATATACAAACTTACGATGACTACCTCATGAATAGTCATGACTACCTCATGAATAGACCTTGACCTCCTCCTCCCCTAGAATTAGGTGTTGCACCCTTGACCTCGACAGCACACAACTTGCACACCATACATGGTGATCCTTAGACCTGCAAGTGATATACAGGAAACACATGCTTTGCCTGGACAAACTCTGGAAATGAAGGCTGATTGTAACACAGAAGTAAACTCTTCTTCATTCTGCTTTTGTCCACCAGGAGGATTGTTTTATTGTCAGAATAGTCTTAAAGCTCTCTCTTGCTATAAGGCAAGGGTCAGGCTTTCCCTGAGTCTCTCTTGAGGTGTTGGAATAGTGGGATTCAGGGAGAAGCAACAGCTTCTCTCCAATAATAATTCCCAAAGAAATTATTTGCACAGATCCTTACCTGTATCTAACATCTGACCTTTTATAATTTCGCTGTACATAAATGATTTCAAGAGCCATGTTAATGGGTTTCTGGCTAACTTAGTTGCAAATTCTGTATACGGTCTCACACTTTACCTTGGTGCTTCAGTTATAACTTCTATTTTTAACATTTTATTATAAGCAAAATATAAAATGCAACCGTTTCCTAAAGGTGATAAACATCATTCCATTTGCTCCAATGAGAATAACTTAACATGGACAGAATTTACCTTCACTGGAAACTAAAATTTACAAAATAAGCCTTTTTATGGACTTGGTATAAAAATAATAGGGAAAATTTCTTTCAGAAAAATTTATCAGGGAGAACAATTTATCTTTGTTCCTTCTGGAAGACACAAATGATCATGTGAAAGAGATATCCTTGAGGACAGATTAAGAGGAGATGGGTTAAAGCTGCAAATAACAAGATTTAAGGTTAAGTATGGAGAATTTCCTGACAGAAAATCCTTTAGCACTGGAATGAAATATCAAAGGACTCTTTCACCAGCATTGGCCTCCAAACCAACTTTGTTGGGTTATTTAAACCGCTTTGGTTCCTGTACGTGTTCATTGATCTCTGCAAGTGGACGATGCTTGATTATACTCTTAGCCCCTGGTTAAACTTGGAAACTTCTGCTAAAAAGATTCATATGATTTCTCACTAATAGCCCAGACTTTACACAATAATCCATATAACTTAACTGTACCGTATTCCCTAAATCTATAACAAATATTCTCTTTCCATGAATACATAGAATTATCTAGCCTTTTAACCCACATAAACCAAGGCAACCTTGTGATCAAGACTCTATCAGGTGTCATAATAAAAAATACATATAATTTAAAGCAACTAAAAATCTTTACTCAGCTTTAATGCAGATATATAAAGGTAGCAGGTGGTGGTGAGTGTTGGGTGATTATTTTCCATCTACATATCTGCATGTGTTGTAAAGCAAAGCACCAACTGCCCTTTGCTTAGGACTATCTTTCCGAGAGAGAGAGAGAGAGAGAGAGAGAGAGAGAGAGAGAGAGAGAGAGAGAGAGAGTGTGTGTGTATGTGTGTGTGTGTATAAATTATTTTATTTTATTTTATTTTTTGCAGCTCAAAGTAGTTTTATTATCTAGCACAGGACATTGAAATCAAAGTGAAAGGTAACAGGGTTGGTTTTTTTTCTTTTTTAAAAATAAATTTTTTTTTTACAAATTGATGCAAAACAGATCTCCATATTTGGGGTATATGTGACAATTTAATACATTCACATAATTTGTAAAGATTAAATCAGTGTAACTGGGACATCTATCACCTTAAATATTTATCTTTTCTTTATATAAGAAACATTATAATTATTGTTTTCTAGTTATTTTGAAATATACAGTAGATAATTATAAACCATATAGCTAATAGCCTTTAACAGAGATTGTGTTGTGCCTCCCTCTGGAACAAAGGGTAGGTTTTCTTATAATTTAATATGCTAGGCAGTATAATGGCAACCTGAAGATGTCCATATCCTAATCCCTGGATTCAGGATATTCAGAGGAATATGTTACCTTATATGTCAAATGAGAATTCAGATGAAATTAAGAATGCAAATATACTGAAGGACATTACAATAAGAAAATGTTCCTGGATTATTCTGGTAGGTCCAATGTAATCCTAAGGAAACTTTCAAGTGGAAGAGGAAGGTAGTAGAAGATGTCAGAGTGATTTTACGTGAAAAGGACTCAAGTTGACTGCCAGTTTTGAAAATGGAAGAAACAGACCATGGGCCAAGGGACGCTGGTGGCCTCTAAAAGCTGGAAAAGTCAAGGAAATGAAAAATAAATTTTACCACAGTGAGGCTCAATTTGGACTTCTGACCTCCAGGACTGCAAGATAATACATTTGTCTTGGTAGAGCCACTAAGTTTGGAGTAATTTGTTACAGCAATAGGAAACTAATACAGCTTGGCAGATAGAGATAGAGTCCTGCTCTGGAGCAAAGGGCACAGATGCTTACTATGTGGTATAATAAAGATAATGTGTCTTTCCAGGGTTTAAAGCAGGCATGCTTATTTCCTATTATAAAATATTCAGATTCCCTAAGTTCAGGTTATTTTTTCGGATGGAGCACAACCCGCTGTGAATGCTGGTATTATCCAGTCCTATTTGCATCGTCTTGTGGGTATTGGGGCTTGGAGGAACTGGATCAAATACTGATATTCTGGCTACTATGATTGTGATGAATAATAATCTGTCCTTTGTCTATGATCCAGGAATCTCATGTCTTCTGCCAGTGTCAATAAAACTCTAGTAGGCTGACTTGTTAGTTTGCAACTAGGCCCTTCACAGTGTGTTCATTTTAATGTACTGCTGTAAAAATTTCTTTTCAAATCTTCTGGACCAGGACTAAGCAATTCTGTAATCACTGCCCTCAAGATACTGTTTATTCTCTTTCCATACACTAAGGGATAAAGTGTCACAATGTCTCTTTCTAATTTCACAAAGATCAGAGACCAGTTTACAACCAGACTGGAAATAAAATAAAAAACACAAGTTGTATAACTGCAGATAGTGTGAAAAAAATCTCTTTCTTTTGAAAATTTACCATGAGGGCAGCTACTAAAAAGTTCCGTCTTTTTTCTCAACTACAGAATTTCTCCACTGCCACATTTCTCCATTTATCTTTCTTTCTCCATGACGTGCTGTATGAAGAGAAAATCCTTGGGAATTAGTCTTTCATTCTTTTCTCATGAGAAGCATTTCCCTCTCTGAGTTTTTGGAGAATTAGATTTCCCTTTTGGCTATACCATAAAGCTTCCTGTCTTCTTCAGCTACTTTCTTGTTTTCAGCCTAAACTCTGGCAAAACTTTTGTGTTTCAGAAGTCATCTGTATCAAAAATTTTGTTTTACAGATGTGAAAAAATAAGGCCATTAATGACCAGGAGAGTTTGTTGCGTTAAGTGTCTTCTCACTTAACTATCAGTGTCTTGGGGGAAATCGTCTTAGTCATATCAGTCCCCATCCCTTTGACACAAGGCCTGTCTCAGTTGTTAGTCTGGTTTAACATTATTGCTTTTTCTCAACATCTCTAGAAATATAACCATGAAATTGAAATGAATGTATTTTCAGATTAACTGTGGCCAGAGAAACTGACCTATAGACAAATAAACTCCTAACTGTGCTCATTTTATAATTAATTAACTAAAGACACGTGTATTGAGAACTTAACATGTGCCAGGGCCTCTTGGGTACTGGAACAAGGCCTGGATTGAGGCTGAAGAGAAGCTTCCTGTAAGAGTTTGAGGAGGTCTTTATTTGGGAAGAAACTGAGAGGGAGATCCTGGGGCCTGGATTGTGAGGGAATCTGGGACTCTAACGAAAGAAGAACTTTGTAGGTTTCATTTTTTATTCTTTTTTTTTTTTTGCCAGTATCATGGCACTTTTTCCAGAGTCAGAAACTTGACTAAAACATTTCTTCCTCTTAACATGTGGAATGAGAAAAGGGACACATTTTGTTTTTCTTTTGCAGTTTTTTCCCTTTGAGAGAGAGGAATAAAAACCCCTAAACTCTCATGTCCATGCTCCTGGAAGTCACCAATAAATAATGTGAGCCAGGGTCTTTTTCTATTTTGCAGTGTACCTATTGGATTCTCCATACATGCTCTGGTTATATGTCTGAAATTTGTGCTTTTTTTGTTCTGCAGAGTACCAAGTGACTAACTCTTCTAAAAGATTTGGAAGGAGCTGGAGATTTACCAGCTTGGTTAATAATAAACTTAATGTATTCTCTGCAAAATATACAGAAGGTGTCAAAAAATGTATACACATTTTAAGTGTGGCATTTGCTCAAAAGGTGGCGTTAATCAAATGATTGCTAGCGTCACCATGTGACAGGCAAGATAGTCAAAGAAAATGGCAGAAGCATGGTTGAGCAAACATTATAGTACACATTGCTACCATAATTCAATTCAATTTTGAAAAGTAATACATAGATAACACCTTTTAAAATGAATATACATTTTTTGGGTACCTCTTATATCATGCATAAAATATTCAAATTTTAAGGAAAGATTGGGCCACATAAAAACTTAGTTCTTAACAGAACCTCTTCTTGATTGGAGAAATGTAAGCAAAGGATTTTATATATTCTGGTAAAGTTATGTAGTTTATGCTTTTCTGTTCTGACTATTACAAAAGGAAAAGAGAGAAAAGGCTTCCACGTGTAGCAGAGATACACCTCAAAAGCAGGAGACAAGTAAACCCCTGGACTCCTGCACCCCTCCAGCCTTCAAGGAGCATGGAAAAGGTCTATGCAACAACAGAAGATGCTTCAAGACAAATTATGAGTCCATAAGAAATAAATTAATGTCTTTTTCATTAGTTGCAAAGGCATGGTTGTTATATGGTCGTTACCAAAAAACATCCCTAAATCTGTCTCTCACACTGAGCTTATGTATAGGCAAGAGCTACATGTCATTCATGACTGATAAAACTGTAAGTGATAATGCTCACAATGTACACTGTCGGATGATGGTGACACTGAAAACCCAGACTTCACCACTACACAATATGCCCATGTAACAAAACTGCACTCAGAGTCTCTAAGTGTATTTTAAAAAATGGTAAGTGAGAACAAATACGATTTCTACAACTTTTATGAGAAATAAAACTACATTTAAATGTAGGAGCAGCTGGGCTCGGTGGCTCAGTCTGTAATCCCGCGCCTTTGGGAGGCTGAGGTGAGTGGATTGCCTGAGCCCGCGAGTTCGAGACCCGCCTGGGCAGCGAGACCTCATCTCTACAATAAATCAAAAATTAGCCGGGCGTGGTAGCACATGCCTGTAATTCCGGCTATTTGGAAGGCTGAGGCGGAAGGATCACCGGAGCCCAGCAGGTCGAGGCTGCGGTGGTCGGGAGCGGCCACTGCACTCCAGTCTGGGTGACAGAGTGAGACTCCAACTCAAAAAAAAAAAAAAAATAATAAAAATAAAAAAAATAAATGTAGGGGCAGTTTATATTGATTAATATTTAACTAGTTAAGGCGATAAACACAATATTTTTAAAATCTCTTTTTAGTAGGCAGTCTAAGTTAATGTTTATAATCTAATCTTTCTCTAAAGACATTTTGCTATAGAAGAAGCATATGTTGTGATTCATGTACCCATTCTTGTTATTGGCCTGGCCGTTTGACCTACTAAGCTAAAGCTAGTTATTAGCATTTATCTGTAACTGTTTCTGGAATTGGCAGGATGATACCTGGAAATGGATAAACTTTAGTAGTTTACTTAATACACTCAAAAAGTACCAACAAAAAGTTTGACAAAAATGTTTTTCACAAATGAGGAAGACAGGAAAGTAAAGAACAGGGTAGAAAGAATAAAGGATAAGTAAAAAATAAGTAAAAATGCTGCATTTCCCTCATGGGATAGATTTTTCAACAACTCCTGAAGGCCAAAATATAAACTATGACCTCTCAAGATCCTTTGTGGTTCTATTTTAAGAAGTAATTTAAAAAATTTAATATTCTTGTCTTCTCACAACATTAATTCATTCCTACTCTAGACTTAAGAATTTTAATAGAATTTATTGTTTATTCATTCGCATAAATAATGTGGATTGTGAAAAAAATCCTTAAATGAGTTAATATATATGACACCCTTAGAACAGAATTTGGCACGTATGCACCTCATAAGTGTTTGTTATTTTTTCAAAAGAGTAAAAAAAAAAAACCCTCTTAATAATGAGTCTAATCATTTAAGCTTTTTATGGTTAGGCTTTGGAATATCTTCTGGACAAAAGTTTCTGCAGCCAAGCACATTAATTTGAGTGCATTGAGTTGGTTTCCCGGAGGACTTGATGACATTTTCGACTGTCTAGGATGACTTTTGAGGCTATCTTTGACGATTTATGTCAAAAATCTCTTCTAGTCTCTTGAATTTTGGGAGGCAACCGGAGATGTTTTGAAATAAACTGACCATTAGATGTCGCTTTCTTCTTACTGCTTTTGGTTTTAGGAAGTGTGACCTGGGTTTAAGCCTTTTGCTTTTCTTCTTATTTTTTGAATGTCTATAAATAATCTCTATGTCAAAGTTAAACGGGAAATTTAATTTTAGATTAGTAGATAAGAGACAATACTCAACTCCTTGGAATGATTGAATCTTGGGTCTGTTTTAAGTTGGCCTGACTCAATGTCCCTAGCTGACTAAATTTGGAAATGTAGTATTTGTGTTTTTCTTTCTTGCTGAAGTTAGCATAGCATTATTTCTATACCAGATGTTTATGTTTGAGTGTATCTTTATTCAGATTAACTTCATGAGTTTTTATCTAGCAATCACTGAGTGAAAAACGTATTTTTTAAACACTTGTTTAGAGTGGCTTTTCCAAAAAACCTGTGTGATCTGCCTCCTTCCACCAAAGAGCTCAGGAACAAATAACAATTTGAAAAAGAGAAAACAAATACTGTTGAATGTTTATGTCTCCTCCAAAATTTATGTTGAGAATTAATCCCCATTGTGGTGGTATTGGGAGGTGGACCCTTTAGAAGGTAGTTAGACCATGAGGGTTCATGAATGGATCAGTGCCTTATAAAAGGACTGGTGGGAAAAAGCTTAGATCCCTTTGACCTTCTGCCATGGGAGGATGCCATGGCAGGAACACACCATCAGTGGAGCAGGCCATCACCAGATATCAGCTCTGTCAGGGTCTTGATCTGGGACATCAAGACTCGTGAAAAATTGCAGCCATCAGACTCATGAAAAATTGCATTTCTGTTCTTTACAGATTGCCCAGTCTCAAGTATTTTATTTATCGTGATTTTAAGAAAGAAACTGATTCAAAAATTTCTTCCTTTTAGTCTTACCCTTGCTTCAGAATTGTTCCCCCTCATAATTTCCATTCTGCAGAAGCCTGACATTGAGCAACCTCCAAGAGGAGGTTTTGAGCTCTTTGAGAATTATTTCTTTGGTGGTCATAGGGCTTTGCACCATTCAAGAGCTGTGATTAGTAAAGATTATTAGCAACTTTGAGTTTGAGAATGTGCCCAAAATTTATGAAGAGCTCATCTAATATGAGTTTTAAAATTTACACAGGTGTCCCAAACCAAAAAAATGAAACAAGCAACTTTTTGCATTTTATAAAACTGACTTCTCTTCTTGCTTTTGTTCCTCCTGATGTGTAAAAGAAAAAAAAAAATCATAACCCTTAAAATGCTGTATTAGTTTGTTAGGGCTGCCATTACAAAATGCCATGGACTGGGTGACCTAAACAACAGACATTTATTTTCTTCCAACTTTGGAGGTTGGAAGTTCAAAATTAAGGTGGCGGCAGGGTTGGTTTCTCTTGAGGCCTTTCTCCTTGACCTGCAGATGGCCACCTTCTCTCTGTTTCCTTCCATGTTCTTTCTTCTGTGGCCAGCCTCTGGTGTCTCTGTGTATCCAAGTTTCCTCTGCTTAAAGCAACCAGTTTCTTCTGTTTTAAAGTGATCTCTTTCTATAAAATACTTTAATCTTTTCAGCTCTTTCTACCTTTCACTGGGTCTCCTGATTTTTCCTTCCCAAGATGGTATTTGGATTCAAGCAGAAGCTTAGTATCCTGATGAGACTGGGAAAAGCTTTTGCCTTCTGGGCCCTTCATCGAATGGACCCTTATCCCACCTTAGTGACTAGGCATCCAGTGCTGGGTTTCCTCATGGTGGGCTGGCTGGATCCTATTCCTGGTCATTCTCCTGACTTCTGCTGCCAATCACCACAAGATATGCCATTGCCTCTAGAGGTGAGGTCTCTGCAGCCTCTCACCTTTTTCTACAGTTATCAGGTATCTTCCAGTTCTTGTGAAAGACTTTGAACTGAATGAGAAGATTATTGAAAGTCTTTAATGATTTCTTTGAGCTATTTTACAATTCCGTAAGTTGTAGAAAACTAATAATGATACAGATAATTCTTTTCCACAGAAATGCAAAGTAACTATATACAGTGGAATGCGATAGCTTATTTCCCTGTGCACAGATCCATTTTATATAGATACATAAATTTTTTTGCTGTAAAAGAATATATAAATGTTCTTTGAAATCTCCTTTGAACCAGATGTACATCTTACTTGTTCTCTCATTAATTAAAGAGTTAAATACAAACTTTGATGTGCTCAGTCTATATCCGTGTGAGAGTTATTATTATAATCCCCTTGCAAAATAAAATTATCGTTTAACAAGTTCACTGTTCTTAGAATTTCCATGTTCCCTACCCAGGAATGCAAGATCTCCTGCATGCTATGCTCAAGTGATGGACAGCTAGAAGTGCTATCTCTGGCTCATCTAATTAGCCATGCATAGGATTTGGAAATTGTTTCTTTTTCTTTTCTTTTCTTTCCTTTCCTTTCTTTTGGGTGGGGGGCAGGTGGGGGAGGTGGTTTCTATTAGGCTGTGACCCAGAAAGGTGGTATATGAGCCCTGATTTCTCTCCTGGGGGTTCCAGGCAACATGCTGGCTAGCTTTGCCCTCTTAAAACTTTCTTTCTAGCCGGGCTCGGTGGCTCAGCCTGTAATCCCGCGCCTTTGGGAGGCTGAGGTGAGTGGATTGCCTGAGCCCGTGGGTTCGAGACCCACCTGGGCAACTCGGTGAGACCTCATCTCTACAATAAATCAGAAAAAATCAGCCGGGCGTGGTAGCGCATGCCTGTAATTTGGGCTACTTGGAAGGCTGAGGCGGAAGGATCGCAGAGACCAGCAGGTTGAGGCTGCAGTGGCCGGGAGCGGCCACTGCACTCCAGTCTGGGTGATAGAGTGAGACTCCAACTAAAAAAAAAACCAACAAACAAAAACAAAAACTTTCTTTCTTTCTTTTTTTAAAATAGAGATGGAGGCTTTATGTTGCTTGGGCTGGTCTTGGACTCCTGGCCTCAAGTGATCTTCCCACCTCAGTTTCCCAAAACACTAGGATTACAGGCATGAGTCATCGCCCCTATTCCCCTTTAAATTCGTTCTACCTCCTGCCTACTATTTGAACTTTTATTTCCTTTTCTATGTACAGGAAAGTTGCTTTTATGTCATAACCTGCATCCTTTCTGCATAATTCTATATTCTGCACTTAAAACTCTGTGTTAAAGAAAGACTTTAGGATTCAAAAAATTCATTTCCCTGAAAGTAAAGCCTGTTGTTTCAATTGTATTCAAATATAATCTAAAACCCAAAATTAATTTCTTTTAAGTGATTAATACTACTGATTCAAAGTGAGGGAGAGTTCTGGGAAAACTGGAAACTAGAAATTATTGGCGTGAAAATACATTGCCTGTATATCTAAAAATGTTATCCTTATTCTCATGATTGTGATTTTTTGGGGTCTGCATTGAGTATCTGTAGTAATATATAATGCAATGTGTTCTTTGGTGCTGGAGAAAATGCTTCTATAGCAATTCATTAGATTAATGCTGTATCTTGTGTTTACTTCATATGCTGGGAGAAAATGCTTTGTTAGCACTTTCAATCTACCTTTATTCACGGCAAAGGTCAGTTCATTGCTCTTACTCTTTATTGCTTCCCTTAAAATTCTTTAAAAAGATTAATAAGCTGCCTTTTTCTCTAATCACATTTACCCTGATTCATCTGTTTGATACGCATCCTTTCATTCCATCAGTTAACCCCCTTCTTAATTTTTAGTGTGGTTTGATTTCTCATATACAAGCAATTTTTGTATTTGGTTGGAATGCTCTTAAAACAGTCTAAAAATTGCTTTTTCTTGTTTTTATATAGAGCATCTGGTGAATTTTACATCATATATCCCAGCTTTTGCTGAGTTTAATATTTTGCCCTTTAATTTATCCAAAACTTACATTTTCTGGCTGCCAACCATCTCTTTCTTAAATTTATTAATCTTTTCTTATATCATCAGCCAACTTTGTTGGAGGGTAGGGTGGGAGGGCATTTTCTACAGAGAATCAAAGCGAGTTTTATTACTTAATAAAAACTCTTCAGTCAGACTGTAGGAAGCCATGTTGAACTACAGATTGTGGGCCATTGTCCAGGGCCACTCACTAATACCATGTTCACATTGTACTCAGCTTAATTTCTTCCTTTGCAAAATTAGACATTATTAAGATGTTATGGAACTTCAGTGTTTCTCACATGTGGGTAAACTCATGGATGCTAAATATATGAATAAAAAAATTAAATGTAATCGTTTTAGTTCATTTTCTGCCACTATACGGGATACCATAGATTGGGTAATTTGTAAAGAAGAGAAATTCATTTCCCACAGTTCTAGAGGCTGAGAAGTCCAAGAACATGGCGCTGGCATCTGGTGAAGGTTTTCTTGCTGTATTATAACATGGTGGAAGGAGCCCGGCCTGGTGGTTCATGTCTGTAATCCCAGCACTCTGGGAGGCAGAGGCAAGAGGATTCCCTGAGCCCAGGGGCTTAAGACTAGCCTGTGCAACTTGGTGAGACCTCATCTCTACAATAAATAAAAAAATTAACTGGGGTGAATTTGCTTTTATAACAAACCCAGTCTTGAAATAAGGACCTGCTGGGCTCAGTGGCTCAGGCTGTAATCCCGTGCCTTTGGGAGGCTGAGGTGAGTGAATTGCCTGAGCCTGTGGGTTCAAGACCCACCTGGGAAACTTGGCGAGAACTCATCCCTATAATAAATAAAAAACTAGCCAGGCATGGTAGCGTGCTCCTGTAGTTCCAGTTACTTGGAAGGCTGAGGTGGAAGGATCACTGGAGCCCAGCAGGTCAAGGCTGCAGTGGATGGGAGTGGCCACTGCACTCCAGTCTGGGCGACAGAGTGAGACTCCAACTAAAAAAACAATACAAAACAAAACAAAAAAACAAAATAAAACAAAACGAACAAAAAAGAAATAGGGACTATTCTTGAGATAACAGCATCATCTGTTCATGAGGGCAGAGCCTTTATAACCTAATCACCTCTTAAAGGTCTCACCTGTTAATACTGTTACAATGGTAATTAAATTTCAACATGTGTTTTGGATAGGACATTTAAGACAGCAACAATTCATAGTTTATAAAGTATACTGGTTTAGAATGCAAATTTTAGAATATATTATTTTTATAACAGCACTAATCACAGTAATAATAGCTGACAGTTATTAAATGTGCCCTATATTGAATACTGATATAAACATTTTCTATGTATTAATCACCTTAATGTCATAACAGGTTGTTTGTTTTTTTTTTTTTTTTGAGTCAGGATCTCACTCTGTCACCCAGGCTGAAATGCAGTGGTACGATCACAGCTCACTGGAGCCTCGACTTCCTGAGCTTGGGTGATCCTTCCACTTCAGCCTCCCAAGTAGCTGGAACTACAGGCATGTGCCACCATGCCTGGCTAAGTTTTTGATTTTTTTTTTTTTTTGTAGGATGAGTCTTGCTAGGTTGCCTAGGCTGGTCTTGAATTCCTGGGCTCAAGCCATCTTCCTGCCTTGACCTTCCAGTGTGCTGGGATTATAGGCTTGAGCCTCTGCACCCAGCCCATAACAGATTTTTTAAGGCAGGTAGCATTGCTTTCATTGTAAACATGTGGAGCCTGAATCATCAGGAGCTTCTTAATATGTCACAATTTAAAAATGTATCTGTGTATTTGTTTTAATCAGATATGATAAGACACACAGACATGAAAATGATTGTCATGAAGGAAGACATTTTAACTCACAGTTTCCTATAAACAGGAGGTATGGCATGCCATGCATGTGGTCGTGCATGGCATGCCATACCTCCTGTTTATAGGAAACTGTGAGTCAGTCAGGAGGCAGAGGAAGCAGGAGGAAAGCATGGCACCATGCTCTGTTTATAGGCACCAGAGTCAGTCAGGAGGCAGAGGAAGCAGGAGGAAAACATGGGCAAGGGCTTTACTGTGGGTCATGCCGGGTAAGCAGGCTAAGGATTGGCTAGTTTGAATAATTTCAGTAGGCTCCAGGATGTAGAGACTGCCCTGGGATGATCAGGGCAGAGGAACACTGCCTTCTGGAGTGTAAGAGCCAGAAAGAGGAGGTGGTTTAGAGTGAGTTGGTTTGCACATGAAACGCATACTTGCAGGGAGTGGTCTGCTACATCTAAGAGTTGACTAGCCCTGGAAGGGGCAATCCTTCTCCTGTCAGTGAGACCCCAGAAGTCAGTGCATCAATAATACAAAAAACAAACAAACAAAAAGAGAAGAAAACAATGTGGTTAATATTAATATATTCAGGCAGTTCCTCAGCATTTTGTTCTTGGAACTTCTGCGTCCTTTTTGTTGGTACTGATGGATTCTAGATAATTCTAAAATATGACAGATTACAATGCCTTCCAGTGTAATTATTCTATACCTATATAACTGAATAAAGAGCTTCAAAAAACTTTATAATGCTTCTCTAAAGCTGTTATTTAGTATAAAGCTGTATATAAATGTCTTGTTGGGTCCCAGCAGTGTTCTTGCTGTCTCACATACAGAGGTGGCAGGGGTCAGTCCTACCTTGCAGACATCGGTTGACCTAGCTTGTGATCATCAGCCTGGCTATGATGGACAAAAGCTCACAGATTTACAGCTTTTTTAGTTTATGAAAACCACTATAAAAATAATGATCTTGACATGTGTTTCAATGCAAACCTGTAATAGATCAGGTGTAAAAGAGCCTTATATGAATTCATTTAACTGACTTTTAAGTTAGAATTTTTAAACATATATACTTTTCCCAGTTCTGTTCAAGATGCTGAAGACAAACAAAAAAAAATTGTTTTAATTATTTCCCCAATTTGTGGGAGAAGGTGATCAGAAGGACAACAAATGAATGTCAAACTTTGGATAATGCATATTAAAAGTGCAGTGTGAATTTAAATAAGGGGATTCAGATTGTTCTGAAATGAGGTTAATCAGGTTATTTAATATTTTGGTATCTTGGTTGCCTTATTTGTAAAATCAGAATAATTATACTTAATTTCCATTGTTGTGAGATGTAGGTGAAATAATATATGTAAAATACTTAGCAGAATGCTGGCTTGTAGTTATAAATCAACAAATATGGGCTATTATTACTGTTAATTAAAAAAATTTTTTAATCAATATTTTTTATTGTGATTTTGTGGGGTACAGTTAAGGGTTAGGTGTACAATTACGTTTCATTCAGGCACCCTGTTGATAAGAGGTGTTTCCCCATCCCCAGACAGATATTTGCGACTGTTAATCTCATCTCCCCCATAGTTTCCCCAGTACCGTCAGTCATTTTCTTATAGTATTTTTTTTAATTAATCAATATTTTTTATTATGGTTTTATGGGGTACAGTTAAGGGTTAGGTGTACAATTACGTTTCATTCAGGCACCCTGTTGATAAGAGGTGTTTTCCCATCCCCAGACAGATATTTGCTACTGTTAATCCCATCCCCCTCTCCCCCCCATAGTTTCCCAGTACCGTCAGTCATTTTCTTATAGTATTACATTGGATGTTCAAGGTCCATTATATGAGTGAGAACATGTGATACTCGGATCTTTGTTTCTGTGAGAGGTCACTCAGTATTATAGACTCTAGTTCCATCCAGGTTGCTGTGAAATTCATGATTTTGTTCTTTTTTACGGCTGCGTAGTACTCCATCGTGTATATGTACCACATTTTTTTAATCCAGTCCTCTTTTGATGGGCAGCATGGTTGCTTCCAGGTTCTTGCTATTGTGAACAATGCTGCGATAAACATACGTGTGCAGGTATCTTTTTTATAGAGTGATTTGAGGTCTTCAGGGTATATTCCCAGTAGGGGGATTGTGGGATCACATGGGAGGTTGATATTTAGAGCTTTTAGGAATCGCCACACTGCTTTCCACAGAGGTTGCACTAGTTTACACTCCCACCAACAGTGTAGAAGTGTTCCCTTTTCACCACACCCTCTCCAGCAGCTGTTATTTTTTGAGTTGTTGATAATTGCCATTCTGACTGGGGTTAGGTGGTATCTCAGTGTGGTTTTGATTTGCATCTCCCTGATAATTAGTGAGGTTGAGCATTTCTTCATGTGTTTGTTGGCTGCTCGGATGTCTTCTTTTGTGAAGTGTCTGTTCATATCTTTTGCCCATTTTATAATGGGGTTGTTTGTTTTTTTCTTTTCAGCACGTTTGAGTTCCTTGTAGATCCAGGATGTTAAGCCTTTGTCAGACCTGGAGTTGGCAAATACTTTTTCCCAGTCTGTAGGCTGTCTCCCTGCTCTCTTGATGGTTTCTTTGGCTTTGCAGAAGTTTGTCAGTTTAATAAGGTCCCACTTGTCTATCTTCTCTCTTATGACCTGTGGGTTTCGGGTTTTATTCAGAAATTGGATGCCAGTTCCGATTTCCATGAGGGTATTTCCTTCCTTTTCTAAGGTTCTTATGGTTTGAGGTTTTACATTTAGGTCTCTGATCCATTTGGAGTTAACCTTTGTGCATGGGTATAGATAGGAGTCCTGTTTCAATCTTCTGCATGTGGTCAGCCAGTTTTCCCAGCACCATTTACTGAATAGGTTCTCCTCTCCCCAGTGGTAGGTGGTGGGGGCTTTGTCGAAGATGAGTTGGTTGAGAAATTGAGGTTTTGCTTCTGGAATCTCAATTCTATTCCATTGATCTATATGCCTGTTCCTGTACCAATACCCAGCTGTTTTGATGATTGTAGCTTTATAGTAAAGTTTGAAGTCTGGTAATGTGGTACCACCTGCTTTGTTTTTTTTGCTGAGGATTGTTCTGGCTATTCTTGGACGTTTGTGTTTCCATATGAATTCCTGTGTTGTTTTTTCCAGGTCTGAGAAGAATGTTGCTGGTAATTTGATGGGTATTGCATTGAATTTGTAGATTGCCTTAGGTAAGATGGACATCTTCACAATGTTGATTCTTCCAATCCATGAGCATGGGACATTTTTCCACTTGCTTGTGTCATCTTTGATTTCTTTGAGTAGTGTTTTGTAATTTTCATTGTAAAGGTCTTTCACGTCTCTGGTTAGGAAGATGCCAAGGTATTTCATTTTTTTGTGGCTATTGTGAATGGAATTGTGTTTTTTATTTGAGTTTCTGTTTGTTTATTATTGCTGTAGAGAAATGCGATTGTCTTTTGTACATTTATTTTGTATCCCGAGACTTTGCCAAAGGCCTTTATCAATGTAAGGAGGCTTTTGACAGATTCTCTTGGGTTTTCAAGGTACACAATCATATCATCTGCAAAGAGAGATAACTTGACTCCTCTTTTCCTATTTGGATACCCCTGATTGCCTCCTCTTCTTGATTGCTCTAGCCAGGACTTCCAATACTATGTTGAACAGGAGGGGTGAGAGTGGGCATCCTTGTCTAGTTCCAGTTTTCAGGGGAATTGGTTCCAATTTTTGTCCATTTAGGAGTATGATGGCTGTGGGTTTCTCGTAGATGGCTTTTACTATTTTGAGGTATGTTCCCCGTATGCCTAGATGATCAAGAGTTTTTATCAAGAAGGGGTGCTGGATTTTATCAAAAGCTTTTTCTACATCTAATGATATGATCATGTGGTTTTTGTTTTTACATCTGTTGATGAATTTAATTACATTTATGGTTTTACGAATGTTGAACCAGACTTGCATCCCAGGAATGAAGCCTACTTGGTCATGGTGGATGATTTTTGAGATGTATTGCTGAATCCGGTTTGCTAGGATCTAGTTGAGAATTTTAGCATCTATGTTCATCAAAGATATTGGCCTGTAGTTATCTTTCTTTGTTGGATCTTTACCTGGCTTGGGTATCAATGTGATGTTGGCTTCGTAAAATGATTTGGGGAGAGTTCCATCTTTTTCAATCGCCTGGAATACCTTTAGTAGGATTAGTATCAGCTCCTCCTTAAATGTCTTGTAGAATTCTGCTGGAAAGCCATCTGGACCAGGGCTTTTTTTTGTAGGAAGTTTTCTTATTATGTAGTCAATTTCCTTGATTGTTATTGGTCTATTTAGGGTCTCAATTTCTTCTTGTTCCAACCTAGGTAGGTTGTGTGATGTTAGAAAGTCCTCCATTTCCTTAAGGTTTTCAAGTTTGTTTCCATACAAGTGTACGTAGTAGTCTCTAATGATCTTTTGTATTTCTTCAGGGTCAGATGTGACTTCATCTTTTATGTTTCTGATTGTGCTTATTTTGTTTTTTTCTCATTTTTTCTTGGTCAGTATAGCTAGGGGACCATTGATCTTGTTTATTCTTTCAAAGAACCAGCTTTTTGTTTCATTGATTTTTTTGTATTATCTTTTTGTCTTCTATGTCCTGGATTTGGTCTTTTGTTTTGGTGATCTGGATTCTTCTGCTGAAATTAGGGTTTTTGTGGTCTTGCTTTTCCAGCTTCTTTAGGTGGCTTGTTAGGTTGTGAATTTCTGTTCCTTCCATTTTCTTCATGTGTGTTTGTAGGGATATAAATTTCCCTCTTACTACAGCTTTTAGGGCATCCCAGAGATTTTGGTAAGATGTTTCTTCATTTTCATTTGTTTCCAGGTATCTTTTGATCTCTGTTTTGATTTCATCATTGACCCAGGAGTTGTTTAGCATCATCCTGTTTAGTGTCCATGTCTTTGTGGGTTTTGTGGGGACTTTGTTGGTGTCAATGTTTATTTTTATTCCACTGTGGTCTGAGAAGGTACATGGTAGAATCTCAGTCCTTTTAAATTTGCTTATGCTTGATTTATGGCCAAGTATGTGGTTGATCTTAGAATATGTTCCATGTAGTGATGAGTAGAATGTGTATTCTGTGGTCTTTGGATGGAGTGTTCTGTAGGTATCAATTACGTCCATTTGGTCCAAAGTCACATTGAGTTTCCGGATCTCCTTGCTGATTTTTTGTCCTGATGATCTGTCTAGGGTTGTGAGTGGGGTATTAAAGTCCCCAGTTATGATGGTGTTAGAGTCAATATCTTTCTTTAGTTTTCCTAGAAGTTGCTTTATGAATGTTGGCGCACCTATGTTGGGGGCATATATGTTTAGGATAGATATTTCTTGTTGATGGATTGAGCCTTTTATCATTATGTAGTGGCCTTCTGTATCTTTTTTGATTTTTAATAGCTTGAAGGGTATTTTGTCTGAAATTAAGATCGCTACTCCTCCTTTCTTTTGTATTCCATTCGCCTGAAAGTTTGTTTCCCATCCTCTTACTTTGAGTCTGTGGGTATCCTTTCTAGTGAGGTGAGTCTCTTGAAGGCAATAGATTGTTGCCTGATGATATTTTATCCATTTTGCCATTCTATGTCTTTTCAGTGGTGCATTTAGTCCATTCACATTTAGGCTAATAATTAAAATGCAAGAGTTGATTCCTGTCATAAGGTTCTTACAGAGTTGTTCCTGTTTGTTTGCTGTCTTTTTCTGGGTTTTGGAGTTGGTTCATGTGTGCTTTTAATCTTTTGCCTGTACTCTTGTGAAGAATGTTGTTGTTCTTTTTTCTTTTTCTTCTGTGTTCAGTACTTTCTTAAGTGTTTCTTGTAGAAGTGGTCTGGTGGCAGCATAGGTTCTTAGGGATTGGATATCTGGAAAAGATTTCAATTCTCCCTCACTAATGAAACTTAGTTTGGCTGGGTAGGTTATTCTTGGTTGAAATTGTTTCTCTTTTAGAATTTTGAAGATAGGGCTCCAGGCTCTCCTAGCCTGAAGTGTTTCTGTGGATAAATCTGGTGCTATTCCAATTGGTTTTCTCTGGTAGGTAGTCTGGCCTTTTTCTCTTGCTGCCTTTAGGATTTTTTCTTTTACAGCTACTTTGTTTAGGTGAATTACTATGTGTCTAGGAGTTGATCTTCTCATTTGTTGTCTTGCAGGTGTTCTCTGAATCTCTTGTATTTGGATTTTTTCATCCTTGATGAGATGAGGGAAGTTTTCTTGAATGATTTCATGAAATGTTTGTTCCAGTGTGGCTTCTGTTTCTCTCTCTGCCTCAGGAAGCCCAATTACTCTTAGGTTTGGTCTCTTGAAGTGATCATTCATCTCTTGCAGGTTTTGTTCTGTCTTTTTGAGCTTCTTCTCTATGCTTTTGACAGTTTGGGTTAGTTCTGTGTTTTGGTCTTTGAGTTCTGGGATTCTTTCTTCTGCTTGGCTGATTCTGCTTTCCATACTTATTAGTCTGTTATTAATTTCCATCACATTCCATCTTTACTGCTGTCATTTCTGACATCAACTCCTTCCTATTTTCCTCTTGTCTCTCCTCAATTTTTAAAATTCTCTCCATTAATGTCTTGATGTCTGGGTTTGTTGCATGTAACCAGTCATTCTGGGGGCTCTTCATTGTTTGTGTTCCAGAATCTGTTTTCTCAGTGTCTGATCTCCCAGGGGTCTGTGTGAGACCTATATTCTTCTTTTGGTTTTTCTTCATTTGTGTGGTTTTTCCCCCTCCCTACTTTTTCCTTCCCTCCATGTCACCGTCTTCTTTAATTCTGTTATTCAGGGGTAAGGGAATTGGTTTTACTTCTGCTTGTTCAATCTCCTATTCTTTATGTATGCCCTCTTACTTTGTTCACTTCTGGGGTTGCACTGTAGGTTGAGGGTAGTCCTTTTTGCAGTTTTGATATTTACTTAAGGGGGGAGCTGTGATTCAAAATCTATCTGCAGGTCCTGGTATTCGCTGACAGGTGTGTGAATAATCTGGAACCCACTTCCCACTGCCTTGGAATCTGTCCGTGCAGTGGGGCTGTAGGTTTACTCCCTGATATAAAATGTGGTTAGCAGAGGGGAGAGAATGGAGAAGACAGTGGGTTGAAGAGGGGGGTGGAGAGATAGAGGAGTAAGGGGGGAAACAAACGAGTATGCCAACAAATAGAGAGAGAGGCCTATAGTGAAACAGATTAAAACAATAGACCACAGCTACAGACGAACCAACTCTCATACAAACAAAAATAAAACATATAGTGATGCTAACATGCCAGCTATCCAACCACCTTATTAGTGTGCTGTTCCTCTATACAAAGAAATGGTTTACAGAGAGAAGAAAAGAGAAGAAAAGGAAGAGGAAAAAAGAAAAAAAGGAATAATACAGTAGGAATAGAATTGTCATTAAACTAATAGAATCAATGAAGCACACTCTGAGACATTTTGTTTAAGTCCAATGTCCTTTCAGGTCTCATTTCTAGTTTTCTTTTCAAGCTGGTAAATTAGTTTACAGTTAGGGTCAGTTGTCCCTGGTCTGCTGTGAAGGACAGTTCAGATCACCCTCTGTTCACCACTCTGGCCTATGTCTTTGTCAAGCTTGTTTCTCCCGTTTCGGTGTTGTTGCCTTGAATCGCCAGCAGGTGGTGCTATCTCAGCTGCTCACCCCAGAGGGGGTGGGGCGGGACAGGGATGGCAGAAGCTGAAGATGGCAAGATGGCTGCCTGCCTCAGGGCAGACGGCAGGAGACTTACAGCGGGCAGGACTTCTCCGTCGCAGGAGAGGTGGCAGCGATCCCAGGAGATCTTCCCTGAAGGGGCTTCAAGGACTGAAGTTGTGGATCGCCTCCGGCCCAGGTGGTACAATGTGCTACCGGTGGTGGTGGCTGCGGCGGCGGCGGCGGCGGCGGCGGCGTCTGTGCTGTAGTGGCTGTCCAGACCACTGTGATGCCCCAGCGGTGGAACGGCCGAGCTCCGTATGAAGAGTAGGCTGCGATGTTGGGGTCCGTAGCCCCCGTGGTGAGAGTCAGAGACCCACTGCAGTTCTCCTTTGCAGAGGTTTTCACAGACCGGGTTGCCCGTCGCCATCTTACCGGATACTGTTAATTATTAAAGAAGAGGCAGATGTGAAAAGGAACAGTGTAGGATAAACTCTAGAAATCCATTCAAAAGTTTGTACCTGTGCTTTATCTCTAATTTCATGCTCACCTGCCATGCACCTTCAACTTCAGTCATGCTGAGTGGACTAGACCTTGCTGCAATGTTCCTCTGTGCTATGTCTCATGTTGCTTCCTCCTGCAGAAGGGTCCCTTCCATGGTCTAGCACCTGGAGCACTCCAGCCTCTGTTAACATCTCTTCTTCAAAGCCTGCTACTGATCACACTTCCCCCTTTGCAGTAGCAGTGATTTTCCAAGTGTGACTAAAAGTCCCTATAGCATACTGCTGTGGTTTGAATATTTGTCTCCTCCAAAACTCACGTTGAAATTTAAGCTCCAGTGTGGCAGTATTGAGAGGTACGACCTTTAACAGGTGATTGGGTCATGAGGGCTCTGCCTTTATGAATGGATTAATCCATTCACAGGTTAATAGAATAATGGGTTAATTATTAATGAGTTTGTCATGGTAGTGGGATGGGTGGCTTTCTAAGAAGAGGAAGAGATACCTGAGCTAGCACACTCAGCCCCCAAGCCGTGGGATACCCTAAACAGCCTTGGGACTCTGTAGAGAGTCTCCAACAGCAGGAAAACTCTCACCAACTGCAGCCACCTAACCTGGAACTTCCTAGCCTCCATTATTGTAAGAAATACATTTCTTTAAAAATCACCCAGTTGAAGATCTCTGTTATAAGCCACAGAAAATGGACGAATATACACACACTCACATTCTTATTTAAGTGTCCACCTTCTCTTACTGGGCTGTAAGTTCTTTGATGGCAAGAACTCCATCCCTCTGTATCCCCAGTGTCAAACAAATGGTTATTTGTGAAACAAATTTCTGTGCTTCAGTTTCTTCAGCTCCAAAATGGTTGTAAAAACTACCTCAGAAGTTGATTAAGTGAAACAGTGTATTTAAAGTTGACACTTAACAGGTACTATATAAGTCAATTTCAACCTATTTTAAAAGAGCTTGTATTATCATGTAGAAATTGTAGCTGGGCTCGGTGGCTCAGCCTGTAATCCCGCCCTTTGGGAGGCTGAAGTGAGTGGATTGCCTGAGCCCGCGGGTTCGAGATCCGCCTGGGCAGCGAGACCTCATCTCTACAAAAAATCAGCCAGGCGTGGTAGCACATGCCTGTAATTCCGGCTACTAGGAAGGCTGAGGCGGAAGGATCGCCGGAGCCCAGCAGGTCGAGGCTGCGGTGGCCGGGAGCGGCCACTGCACTCCAGTCTGGGTGACAAAGTGGGACTCCAACTCAAAAAAAAAGAAAAAGAAATTGTATGGGGATGATGTAAACATTTTTGCTTGTAGGTGTGTGGAGGGAGTAGCGTGGGGTTGGAGGACCAGATATGCAGGAAACTAATTATCTGAGGGAATGTATTAAAATTTGAGGGGATTGCAGTGCCACCAATGCCAGGATAAATGTATATACAAGAGCCATAAATACTATGGGGAAGGAGGTGGCTAAACCTAATGTGTTGGGTTTGGAAGGGAAAGGATAGGGTCAAACATAGAAGTTTAAAAATCATACTATAGTGTGCTTAAACTGTTTTTTTTTAAACAGTCAACAATATATCACAACGAAGGGTCTCCAGGACCACACTAAAACTGTTCTGTGGATCATTTGAATCAATAGCACTGAGCAGCCTGGATAAAGGGAATGAAAGGCCTTCAAGATGGCAGAGTCCTGTCAGCAGCAAGAAAGTAGCACATGAGAGAGAGCAGAACAGTGGATAGACAATTTGAAATTTCCTGTGACAGCAAGGGGAGAACTTGATTTAAGCAAAGGGAAACTGGGACAGAGAGATCTTCTTTAATAAAAATTTACCTGTTTTATGTTTTTTTAATTGAAGGTTAGGGCACGTCTCTCTCTCTCTCTCTCTCTCTCTCTCTCTCTCTCTCTCTCTCTCTGTGTTTGGTTTCCATTAAGAATTGTTTAAGCTGGGCTCAGTGGCTCAGCCTGTAATCCTGCGCCTTGGGAGGCTGAGGTGAGTGGACTGCCTGAGCCCGCAGGTTTGAGACCCACCTGAGCAACTTGGCGAAACCTCATCTCTACAATAAATCAAAAAATTAGCCGGTGTGGTAGCGCGCACCTGTAGTTCCAGCTACTTGGAAGGCTGAGGTGGAAGGATTGCCGGAGCCCAGCAGGTCAAGGAGCCCAGCAGGTTGAGGCTGCGGTGGCCGGGAGCGGCCAATGCACTCCATTCTGGGTGACAGAGTGAGACTCCAACTCAAAAAAAAAAAGAATTGTCTAACTTACAACATTTGAATTTTTTTATTATTCTATGTGGAATTACATGTTAGGGTAAGACTTCTTTATCTTAAGCACATAAAGAACCTTTGATTGCCATTCCCACGAGTTCAAAATAAAGAGTAAAGTTTTAGAAACAGAGCTGGGAAAAGTATATATGTTTAAACATTCTAACTTAAAAGTCAGTTAAATGAATTCATACAAAGCTCTTTTACAGCTGATCTATTACAGGCTTGCATTGAAACACATATCAAGATTATTATTTTTATAGTGGTTTTCATAAACTAAAAAAGCTGTAAATCTATGAATCTTTATGTCTACTTCTATAATCCTCACTATTAATTAGCTTCAGAAGTGGTTTTACCTAAGAAGAACTGGAATAATGATCTCTCCAGTTATAAATTTTTTAATAAAAAAGATACATATGTATTTTTCATACTATGTCCTATATATAGCATATATATATATTCTATATATGTATAGAATATACATCTATCTAATCATGTATACATAGAATAGCTTCACTGCTAAGATGCTAAATCTTTTTTCCTTCTTCTCTTTCTTCCACTTAAAAAAATTCTCTTTCATATCATTAAGAATAAAAGTATGTTTATTAATTTTTTATTATTTTTAGAGACAATCTCTCACTCTGTTGCCCAGACTGGAGTACAGCAGCATGATCATGGCTCACTGCAGCCTTGAACACATGAGCTTAAGGTATCCTCCTGCCTTAGTCGCTTGAGTAGCTAGGACTATGGGTGCGTACCACCATGTGTGGCTAATTTTTAAAATTTTTTGTAGAGATGGAGGTTCTTGCTGTGTTGCCCAGGCTGGCCTTGAACTCTTGGCCTCAAGTAAACCTCTCTCCTTGGCCTCTCAAAGTGCTGGGATTATAGGCATGAGCCATTGCGCCCAGCCAAAAGTATGTTATTTCTGAAGTCACGGTTGCTTTAGGTAATTTTAAAGAGCTGATACTGATACCTTCTATCTTATATCACAGAATGCAGAATGGGAATTGGTAATTGACAAGATTACAAACACATTCATTTTTTTTCCTCAAAAAAAATGCAATAACAATAGCTTTTCTGAGTTGCCGTAGATGTGAAATCCTGTTGGTGACGTTGGAGGATTGGTACCGCCGTCCTGAATTCCCAGAGAGGTCCTGTCTCCTCAGGTGAGTTCTGTCCTCCTGAATCATCACAGAACAGAGAACACTCTTGGGTTCCAAAAATTTTCTAGATCAAGGATTGTGAGTCTGGTATGTCAGTATGTCTTTGAACTTCATGAAATCAGTGCATATATTAAAGCCACTTTTTCATTGTGGTAAAAAACACACAACATGAGATCTACTCTCTTGACAAATGCTTACGTGTATAGTACAGGATTATTAACTATACGCATAATGTTGGATGGCCGGTATCTAGAATTTTTTCATCTTGCATGACTGGAACTTTATACCCAATGAACAGTAACTTCCCATTTCTGCCTCTTGCCCTATCAGCCCTCACAACTGCCATTCTACTTTTTGCTACTATGAGTTTGACTACTTTAGGTCCCTATATAAGTAGTATTTGTCCTTCTGTGACAGGCATATTTCACTTAGCATAATGTATACTGCTTTAGAAAACAGTATGGAGGTTCCTCAAAAAATTAAAAATAGGACTACCTTATAATCCAGCAAACCCACTTCAGGGTATTTATCCAAAAAATTGAACTCAGGATTTGGAAGATATATTTGAACTCCCATGTTCATTGTAGCATTATTCACAATAATCAAGAGGTGGAAACAACCTGAATGTCTACTGATTGATGAGTGGGTAAGGGAAATTTGGTGTATGCATACAATGGGATGTTATTTAGCCAAAAAAGTAATGAGAGTCTGTCATATGCTACCACATGGATTATATACAATAGAGAAGTCTGTAGCTTTCTATCATAGTCTCAGAGGAACATGAATAAATAACACTGAACAAGCTCAAGAGAAGTTACATTTGCCTTTGTGCTTCCATAATTGTGCCTGCTCCAGGTATTAATGTGCGCATGACTCTCTTCCTGCCCAACTATTAGAACATCTTCCTGTGTGGTTGCTGACTCCTGTCTGCTCTCTCTGGGTAGAGCTCCCATAGGGACACTACCATCTTACGTTATGAAAACATACTTATCCCATTTTCTCAGAGCACGACTCTTTCCTAGGGAAGTGAAAATGAACTCAATCTAGGTGTAATGGTTTGCCTTTTGCAGATGTGTTTTTACAGGGAATTTCAATAACTTAAACTGATAAAAGCAAATGCAGTAGAGGGGAATTGGTGCATAAGGACATGGAAGACTGGTGGAAGAGATTATGACAGGGAAGATTCTCTCAACTCTTCTAGGTCATAGGACATATGCCTTCTCCACACATAAGACCAATCTACCTACTTAAAAAAAAAATCCATTTAACAATATCATCTAAGATTATTTTCTGCGTCCTCAAAGAAAGTCTCCTTAAAATAAAAAAAAATTTTTTTTAGGAAATATGGTCATTAATATAGTTGCTAGTTGGGCTCAATGGCTCAGCCTGTAATCCCAGCACTTTGGGAGACTGAGGTGAGTGGATTGTCTGAGCCCGTGGGTTTGAGCCCAGCCTGAGCAACTTGGAAAGACCTTGCTTCTACAATTAAAAAAAAAAAAAAAAAAAAGCTGGGTGTGGTAGCGTGTGCCTGTAGTTCCGGCTCTTTGGAAGGCTGAGGCTAAAGATTGTCAGAGCCCAGCAGGTAGACAATGGGGTGGCCGTGAGTGTGCCACTGCACTCCAGCCTGGGCGATGGAGTGGGACTCCAAAAAAAATTATATATATATATATATATATATATATTTGCCTTTCTTAGGACCAAAGTTTCGTTACTTAAGGGTTAAGGGTTCTGTTGGTTTTCCTCTCTGTAAGACTTTGTGCTCAGAGGTTTCTGTCACATATAACCGAAGAATAAATTTTAGATAACGTTTACCCTTTTTTATTTTATTTTTTAAAAAACAGGCAGGACACTTCTCATGGACCTAATTATTTCTGAAATTCTCTAGGAACATTATGACAAAGGTTTGGTAGTGAGAAAAGAAGTTCCATATTTATAGATTTCTTCTGCCTCTTGGTACTTAAAAAAAATTGTATCTTAATCCATTTTGTGAGGCTATAACAGAATAACTGAGACTAAATAATTATAAAAAATCAAAAATATATTGGCTCACAGTTCTGGAGGCTGGGGAGTACAATATCAAGGCTGGCATCTTGCAAAGGCCTTCTTAATGTGTCATCCTTTGGCAGAAGGTGAGAAGATGAGAGAGCAAGAAAGGGTTGAACTTGGCCTTTTATAATGGCACCAATCTCAAACACGAGGGTGGAACTCTTCTGGTCTAATCACCTTTGAAGGGCCCAACCTCTTAATATGGTTACGATGGCAATTAAATTTATTTATTTATAATCTCGTGCCTTGGGAGGCTGAGGTGAGTGGATTGCCTGAGCCCGCGTGTTCGAGACCTGCCTGGGCAACTTGGTGAGACCTCATCTCTACAATAAATAAAAAAATTAGCCAGGCGTGGCAGCACGCGCCTGTAGTTCCAGCTACTTGGAAGGCTGAGGCGGAAGGATCGCTGGAGCCCAGCAGGTCGAGGCTCCTGGCCACTGCACTCCATTCTGGGCGACAGAGTGAGACTCCAACTCAAAAAAAAAAAGTTATTTGTTTAAAAAATTTTTAAACATTAGAGACAAGGTTTTGCTATGTTATCCAGGCTAGTCTTGAACCCCTAATCTCAAGCAATCCTCCCGCCTTGGCCTCCCAAATTACTGGGATTACAGGAGTGATCCACCGTGCCCAGTCTGGCTATTAAATTTTAACATGAGTTTTGGAGGGGATAAGCACACACACACAAAAAAACCCATAGCATATGGGAGACCTTATCCTTTTACATGATTTTTAGTAAAATGTATGTAATTCATATAATGAAGACCACAAATACATAGGTACATTAAGAAGCTTGAATATTTCCTGTAGATTTTATGTATTGAATAAACTCAATTATATTTTGTATAGTATACTTTCTTCTTGAAATTTAAATCATTTTCTGATTTAGAAACCAAGGAGAAGGCTGTATCGTTGTCTTAAAGATTGATTACAAATGAATTTGTAGAAATAGTGCTTCCCATCCCAACTTCATTCTCATTTTACATCAACTTTTTCTTACACAACAGACGTGCCATTTAAATATTTCTCTAATGATATTGGCGTAATGAACTTTGTCAAAGAGCCATATGGTTTATGCGAACACAAAGATTATCTTGGAACGTTGACATATGTAAGCTTAATTTAAAAAGTCTGTGAAAATAGTGGAAAGCAGATGGAGAGTTGCCATGGAAATTACTAACACTTACAGGAAGAAAAATCTTGCTTTAGGGTCACTGTGATTTCCAAAGGAATGGTTAGACTTGAAAGGTTTTTTCCTACTCAATTGTCAGTAATACAAATAGTTGTTGGCAGGTAAATTTATTTTTATTTACCTGTGACTCCATAATTGCTTTTATTGTATTCAGAATATATTATAAGCATGCATATTTTCATGGTTAAGAGTTTTTAGTAGTGGAAGACAATTTAACTATTCACCACTATTTAAAATAAGAAATGTTTTTTCCATTTTTCTGAGTGAAATGATAAATTGTGGCTTATTAGTTTTTGTTCTCCTTATATAGGTTTTTATCTTGATATAATATAATATTTAGTTCCCGAATTACATAGTCTTTAAATTTACACTTATAGATTAATTGTACTTACTGGCAAAAATAGAGTCTAGATAGCTCAATAAAAGTATTTTAAAAATCTTTTAGCCACATTCTGTATTAGAAAGTATAATTACTAGATACTGCTCTTTGCCACAGCTTAATCATAGAGAAAGTTTTAAAATCCCAGTAGGAAGTCGTTTGCACTGTTTTTTTGCACCAGCAATTATTTATCACCTGATTGTTTATATATTCATTACTATGCCCTTTGGAAAAGTCAATAACTAAATTTTAAGTCTTTCTCCTTTCTTCCGAGGCAATTTCAGTTGCTGTGGTTCTGATGAAATAGACTAATCAAAAGTGGAAAAGAATTAGAGTTGAGGCCAAGGGGTACTTGGAACATCAACATAATATTTAATAAACCGTGAAGCTAAATTAATGCATTTTTGACTCTGAAAGGGAAATTTCAAGAGTAAAGGGATAAATAACTATTATTCTAATGTAGTAGGAATTCATAAAACCTGTTCCTTTGAAAAACACTAACATTACACAATAACATTCAATGGGAATTTAAAATGAGAATGCTGGGATTAAAGCAAAATCTAAATTTTAGGTTTTAAAAGAAAACACATGGATTAGCATGCAAATAGTTTCATATTCTCTCTCTCTCTCTCTTAATCTCCCTCCCTCTCTCCCTTCTCTCTCTTTTTAAGATCTGAATGGCAAGTTCCCTTTCTGCAATTGTGTTATGGCTACCTTTGCAATTAAGAAATGGAAAATAAATTTCTGAGATACAACGAAGCCTACTCTCATCAGCATCAGAACATACATGAAAAGAGAAAACAAAACTCAGACTTAAGAGCTTGGGAGACGAGGAAGACTAGCAAGAGTGGGGAAAAAGACTCCTAAGTAGTGCAGTTGAACTTTGGGACTAAATCTGCCTTAAGAAAGTTGCAGCTGAAGACAACTGTCATTTGTGAGTGTGTAGTGGTGTAGTTGGCTTCATACCTGAGCAAGAGGTGCTTGAGATCCCACATTTGTTGTGGGCAAATAAAAAAAATCAATATTTCTCTTTTGTGAAAGGCTTTGGAGATTAAAAACAAATGTTTATTGAAGTATAACATACATACAGAAAAATGTACAGACCATATAGAACAGAGCTCAATCAATTTCCACAAAATGAAGTTACTTATATTCTGAATGAGAAATAAATTATTTTTAGAAGCTCAGAGCCCACCCTGGTATAACTGTCTGGTCATTACAGCCCTAAATGTAACCATCACTCTGATTTCTAAATTTTAGAATAGTTTGCCTGTTTCTGGAATTTATATACGTGTAACCAGAGGATGTACTTTTTTTGGTTTGTCTCTGTTAGCTGAACTTTATGTTTATAAAATTTATTCCTGTTGTTGCATGTAACAATTCTTTGTTTATCCTCAGTGCTGTATGGTATTCTGTTGTATAAAAAGTCTGCAGTTTTTTGCCAGTACTAACAGTGCTGCTATGAACATTCTTATACATGTCTTTTATGGAATACCCATATACATCTCTTTGTGTATCTACCTAGGAGTATAATTGCTGGAGCATACAGTAATCATCTTTAGTGGAAACTACTGGAAAGTTTCCCCAAAGTAAGTCTATGTGAATTTTATTTGCTTTTCATCCTTATCAACTCTTGGTATTGTCATTTTTATTTTTAGTCTCAGTGGCAGATGGTAGTGGTATCTTATTCTGTCTTCAACAAAAGAAGTTGAGCACCTTTATATACTTGTCCATTGGCCCTTCACATATCCTCTTTTGCAAAGTGCCTATTTATGTTTCTTGCTCAGTTTTACTATTGGTTTTTTTATGTATTTTCTTACTGATTTTGGGAATTTTGTATTCTGAAATCTGAGACTTTTGTCAGTAAGATTTATCGCAAATATCTTCTTCCACTTTGGGTCTTAACTTTTCACTGCTTAACGATGTCTTTGTTGACAGAGATTATTTTTTAACGTAGTATAATTTATTAATTTTGTTTCTCTTATAGTTAGTGCTTTTTGTATTCTGTTTAAGGAATCTTTGCCCATCTAAAGCTCATAAAAGTATTCTTTTATGCTTTCTTCCAGAACTCAACTGTTTTAACTTGCACATTTATATCACAATTAGTCTGGAACTCATATTTGCATATGTTGTGAGATAGAGGTTCAAGACTTACATTTTTAACGTATGGAAATCCAATTGACTCATATCCAGCTGACCCAGCAATGTTGACAAAAAGATTATCGTTTTCCTAACTTGTTGTGTTACTTTTGTAAAAATCAAACGGACTCTTCTTTCTTTTTCATTGACTGATATTTATTCTTTTACTAACTCTCTTAATTACTATAGCATTACAATAAGTCTTAGTACCTAGAAGTAAAAGACCTTCAGCTTGGTTTTTAAGATGGTTTGATTATTCTTTGCTTTACTATTTAAATATTAGCTTGTCAAATTCCTTAGGAAATATCCAGCTGAGATTTGGATTGGGACTGATTTTGGATTTGGATTTTGGATTTGAACTGATGTTCTTACAACATTGAATCTTCTAATCCATGAATACAATCTCTCTCTCCGAATAGCATTTTATCATTTTTAGAGATGATACACATCGCTCATTATATTTTTTTCTAAGTCAATGCTTCTTATTTATCTATATTTTATTTATTTTAAATTTAAAATAATTGACAAATAATTGTACATATTTATGGGGTACATAGTAATGTTTCAATACATACAACCTATAGTAATCAGATCAGGGTAATTAGCATATCCATCATCTCAAACATTTATCATTTTTTTGTATTGGGGAGTTCAATATTTTTCTAGCTATTTGATAATTTAAAAAATTTATTCTTTTATTCCAGTCTATAGGCTTTTATTACCTTGTCTTGTCTCATTGCATTAGAAACAATGAAATAATATAAAATATGAGACAAAAATGGTAAGAGAAGGCATTCCTAAATTGTTCCCAGTCTTAAGGGAAATGCTATTTGACACTTTTAAATGCTATATCTCAAATTACATTTTCTATTTGTTTGTTGCCACCATATACAACACATATATATTATATAGTCATGCTTTTTCTAGACTGATAGGACTTTAATAAAGAACAAACATCAGTTATTTACTTCTAATATAAAATATTGACTGTTAATAACAAACATATGAAAGGATAACAATTAGAGCAACACCTAAAATCTCCGACTGTTCTCAGCCTTTGCCTGGTCTGATCATGGTTCTTATTCTACATTGAGCAGAAATGAATAACTCCTCTTTCTAAAGGTCTTTAATGGTGAAAGATCCCTGAGTCCGTGCATGATTTCCCAGATTATTTTTAAGTTGCTATAACTTTCATCTGTTGCCTGTTTCATATTGATGTACTTTAGTGACTTACAGATGACCAGTGACCAGTTCTTGAAAGCTAACTAGACCCTTTCTGTGTCTTCTTTTCCTTTTTGCCTGAAGCAGAAATCATTTTTCCATAAGAGAAAGTTTACAGTGTTTTCCCTCACTGGGAAGAGACTAGGGGCTCCATTTCCACATGTGATCCTCCTTTGCTCTAATGAGGAGATTTCTTTTCCATATATATCCTCTCTTATTTACTGAAATCTTGAAAGTGCAAACCTGTCAATACAATTTATTTTGTTTTAGTATGTATTATATATGTTTACTGATAGTTTTAAGATTGCCTTTTCAATTTTTTTCCTCAAAATGTGGTTGGGAACAACCTGCACCAGAACTAGTCATGGTGCTTGTTAAAACTGCAGATTTCTTAGCTCTTTCACAGATCTATGAATTGGCAATTCTGGAGATGGAGTTTGGGCACTCCATATTTTATTTTATTTATTGATTGTATTTATTTCTATTTTTATTAGATTCAGGGGATACGAGTGCATGTTTGTTACATGCACATATTGTGTAGAGGTGGGAATTGGGTCTTAGGTGGCCTGTTCCTCAGATCGTTAACATTGTACCCAATAAGTAATTTCTAAACCCTAAACCCCTTCCCCACCTCCCCCCTTACTGGTGTCCCCAGTGCCTATTATTTCAATCTTTGTAGTTATTTTGCTCCTGCATGTAAGTGAGAACTGATTCTGTTTCTGAATCAGTTTACTTAGGATAGTGATCTCCACCTCCATCCATGTTGCTGCAATGGACATGATTTTATTCTTTTTTTATGGTTGCATAGTAATCCATGGGATGAATATATATATATATATATATTCTCCTTCTAGCTATCTGATATTTTTGGATGCTATCTCTCAAATTGCATTTTCTATTTGTTGCCACCACATGCCACACATATATATTCTATAGTCATGCTTTTTCTAGACCGATAGGATTTTAATAAAGAACAAATACTAATTATTCAATTCTAATATAAAATGTTGACTATTAATGACATACATATTAAAGGATAACAATTAGAGCAACACCTAAAATCTCCAACTGTTCTCAGCCTTTGCCTGGTCTGATCATGGTTCTTAATCTGCATTGAGCAGAAATGAACAATTCCCCCCCCCGTATGTATATGTGTGTGTATATATATACACACACACACACACACACACACACACACACACACACACACACACATTTCTTTATCCAGTAAATCAGGGTGGCACTTAGGTAGGCACTCTGTATTAAAAAAGATCATGCCAGTTAATTCTCCCGCACACTAAATTTAAGCATTATTATTTTAGTCACTTGTGTAAGCTTCTAGGGTAGCCCAAATGAGTTCTATATTTTTCTAACTTGCATTTTAAAATGTATTTTTTGGGAGAAGATAACAAAATGTGGAGAATGTAGCTAGTTGAAAGTTCAGCCATGTGGGAGTGATAATACTTTATCCTTCTTTTGTGAATGTTACATCATTAACCTACTGTCAGCTAGATGTGTCCCTTCTGTTTGGATAAGAGTAGTAATAGGTGGTGCTGGACTGGTCCTCGTGTGACCTCTAGCTTAACTTTGCTCGTTCAGTCTATGGCTGTGGAGCAGCGATTGATTTATTTCCCTACTTTCTGTGAAGAAAATCTTCATATTATTTGCATCAAAAATTTAATACAAAGTCTATCTACAGACTAAACTCAAAAGTATTAAAAATAACAGTAATTAAAATGACATTATAATTAATGGCTTTCAGGATGAAGTGATATTTGAACATTCCAGAAATGTTTTCCCATCTCTAATTCTTCCAACAGCTTCAAGAGGGGGAAGTGGTACCCACACTTTACTTGCAGGATGACCACTTATGTACCTAACCCTGAATTGTACCCCACATCTTTAAAACAAAAATAATGATTAAATAATTTTTTTTTTGAGTTGGAGTTTCACTCTGCCACCCAGACTGGAGGGCGGTGGCCGCTCCTGGCCACTGCAGCCTCGACCTGCTAGGCTCTGGCGATCCTTTTGCCTCAGCCTTCCAAGTAGCTGGAACTACAGGCGCATGCTACCATGCCTGGCTAATTTTTTGATTTATTGTAGAGATGAAGTCTCGCCAAGTTGCCCAGGTGGGTCTCGAACCCACGGGCTCAGGCAATTCACTCACCTTGACCTCCAAAAGCACGGGATTACAGGCTGAGCCACTGAACCCAGCCTGATTAAATAATTTTAAAAAGAAGGGGAAGCAGAGCAAGTGGCTGTAAAAGCTTTGCTTGTACTAATTGTTTGAAGTAGGAAGGTCTCATACCCCTCTAAGCGTTCTGATTTGCAAAGTGGGTATAATAAAAGAATCCACTTTCTAGAGTTGTTGGAAGAATTAGGTTAGATAATTCTTGTAAAGCACTACTAGTTGTTTTAATTATTGTAGGCAAGTTTTGTGTTGTGTCTGATTCAAATATTTAAGAAAATGCCTGCCTCAATTTGCTTATGTGCTATATGTAAAGACAGTGCACAGAAATAAAATGATGAAGGACTCTAGGACAGTGATTATGACTTTGCAGGTATGTAAAAAGTGCTTACAGTTCTATCTTTCCATGTCATTTTTATGACACCTTGTGTCAGAGGTGATGATATATCACCCTTATTTTACTAGTTAAGAAAACTAGGACTCAGAAACATAGTAAAATGCTTGCTATCAGAAGCTGAAAGCAGCAAAGGCAAACATGCCAAGGATATTCAACTCCATGCGTAGTATTCACCATCTAATCTCCAGCTCCCACTGTGTGATTGGGGGGTGCCAAGATATGGTCTCACCTATTCTGTTGTCTGATATACCTATTAAATTAGACAGGTTAGGGGAATTGGCTCCTGAGAAATTACGATGATGATTGCTCATTTCAACTCTCTATGCAAGGGTTATAGGACATAGTTGCCATAAGAATCAGGAATTAACTTTTCTCTTTCCTTCCTTCCTTCCCTTCCTTCCTTCCTTCCCTCCCTCCTTCCTTCCTTCCTCCCTCCCTCCCACTCCTTCCTCCCTTCCTACCTTTTTGTAGAGATGGAGATCTCTCTAAGCTGCCCAGGCTGGTCTCTAACTCCTGGCTTCAAGCAAACTCCACCCACCTCAGCTTCCCATAGTGCTGGGATTACAGGCGTCAACCACTATGCTCATTTCTCTTGTTTATTTCTAAAGGAGACATTATTAAGGAGAAATATATGAACTAATTACACTTTTTTGTCTTTAAAAAAATTCTTATTTTAAAGATGTGGTGTACAATTCTGGGTTAAGTATACAGATGTTTATTATGCAGGTACCCTTGTTGATGAGGTGTGCCCCACCCCCCCGCCCGGCAGATTCCCACTACTGTACATTTTTTAAACAAGCAAAATGACCAGTTGTTTTAAAGCAATTTTTTCTGATTAATCAAAACTGTAGGCATAAAGAGGCCCTAAGTAGTTCCATTTAAGGATTAGAAATAATTCCACATAGAAATTCACACTTCATTATACTGGTGAATCATTCCATAAACATCTGGTACCTGAAATAGGAGGAAGTGAGAGATAGTAATGTGCTCTTTTGAATGACTTAAAATGGTTTGTTCTGCACTGAAAAGTGCTTGGGTTTAACTCTTGCTATTTTTTTTTCCTGTGAAGGTAAGGGAAGTGGATGTTGTGAAGTACAACCATATTCCCCTTCAGGACTAAGGAATTTATTCCCCTGTTGGCTGCTCTCAGATGAAGAAAGCCACTATGCAAAGATCATGACCTCGTCCTGAGGTAGCCTGCATCCAATGACAGGTAGACGCCCAGTATAAAGACCCAACCACTTGACCCAACTTTGAACAACTCTGAAGAGCGATTTTAGCCTCAGAGCTGCCTGCAAGCCAGCTGAGGTCTTTCTTGAGATGGTCTCGCAGCCCAGTTTCTCACTCTGCCCAATGCTGTTTTATTTCCTTAGCCCACATTATCAAATGCTCCCTAATAAACTTCCTGAATGCTTACCTCTGACTCGCAACCTGTTTGCCGTAGAATCCAACCTGCAACAGTAGGGAACTGAGAAAGCACGTTTTCATGGTTATAGGAAGTCACAGTTTGTATACATAGTGGATTTCAACAGTGATAAGCATAGTAATGCTTCTGAGTTGTGGAATATTAAAGAGGCTTCAGAGACTTAGGAGTTATTTAGATAAGTAGTTCTTAAACTTGGAATATAATCTCTTGAAGAGGCGTTTTTAAAAATTTTGTTTTGAAATTTGATTTTCCAAGCTTTACTCTAGACTTTTTGAATCATGATTGTTTAGGGATGGGACCAAAGATTAAAAAAATAATTCCATGATAATTCTGATGAAACCAGTTTATAGATGGGCACTCAAAAATGATTGACCAAGAAAAAAATTATAAATGAGAAAAAATTATAACCCCAAATGTCCATGCCCTAATTTTTGCTGTATATATATTTAATGACTGAAGATCAAGGTTATACAGGACATGAAGTCATAGAAAGTACTGAGTGAGTTAATGAACTTGCCATCTTCAAAGGGGTTAATTATTGCCTCTCTTGTGGAGGTAGACATGTCTAATAACCCATGGGATATTTAAGTAAACATCATCAGACTTCATGACCAATATAGGAAAAAATTCCTACTAGGAAAACATTCCTACTACTAGAGCTGCCCCTGCAAAGCACAGATTGCCTCAGGAAGTATTAGTGAGTGTGCCATCATTTGAGGCTATTCAAGCGGAAAATAGATGACCTATTGTTCCTGTAGTGGGGATTTCTGCACAAAGAAAGTTTAACTAGATTGTCTGGAATAGCCCATAATGCAAAAGACAGATGGGGACTATATGCCTTCAGAGAGGAGAGAGGACAATTTCAGTGGGAATGCTTGAGGTAGGCCTGTGAGCATTTAGTTGGGACTTTCATCAGATCAGCCTGGATTAGGCCATGACTTTTGCTGGGCTGACAGTGAAAAATGAATGAATGCTGTGATATTCTCTTTATTATTTAAAAAAATTAACTCTGTTCCATCTTAATGGAAGGGATAATACAGGGTGGCTGTGTGTGTGTGTGTGTGTGTGTGTGTGTGTGTATGTGTGTGTGTGTGTGTACATACATATGCATGTGTGAGAGAGACACAGCATGAGTAGCTCTTTTCCACCTTATGCCCTGGACAGTTCATGTAAGTCAGATTCCTCTGGGACTCCAATTGGGAGAGCAGAGCTTTTTTTCCTTAATGAAATTCAATCTTTTTGCTCCAGAGATGAGCTCAGAACAAAAATAGGATTAGATTGTCTTATAGAACAATTCAATACTGGTCACAGAGGGATAAGTTTCATAGACGTAATTGAATCTTTTTTTATGAATGGCATTCCTTAATGAATTTTTAATAGAAGATATAGTGTCTTCATTTAGTAACAACAAAAGGGAAAATGCTTCATAAACGTTTTAATATAGAATTTATATATTGAAAGCTGTGCTGCTTACTCAAGCAATTATTCCTTGGTTGCTCCCAAAAAGCATGTGGTTTATCAGTACATAGCCTCCAGGCTTGTCCCTAAAGTTTCCATTGTCAAATTATGTGAATGAACATGAGAACTTAAATTTTTTTTGAAAAAACAAAACAAAACAAAACACTATTTGGAGAGAAGTATGTTATCACAGCCATTTTGAAGGAAAATGGTCAATCACTTTGATTTGAGCTCAGTGATCAGGAAACGGAGCATGATATGATGGAAAGAATAATGAAACAACGCTTCTGGGATTGATGTCATTTCCTTTAACTATTGTGATCATCAACAAATCTCTTTTCTTTCTGAATACTGAAATTTCCTCATCTGTGAAATGTTGGAATAGCTGATCTTTAGGGACACTGTTAGTTGTAAAATAGAACCTCATATTATCTGAGAATTTAGTTTAGGGCTCATCAGCAAAACTACTTTCTTGGTTCCACCACGTGTAGATAAAAAGCCCTGGGATCATGCAATTAACCACTTCTGCAAATGATGATATCTATATCATAGAGTTACTCTGAGGATTAAAATGAGGTAATGGCTTTAAGAAATTAACACAGTGCCTAACTATTGCATAGAAAATGAACAATACTTGTTATTTTTATATTGTCTTACAAATTATACTATCTTGACAGATTTCCCCCCAATTTCTTTAGTTAGTCTTATAAACTCAGTGACAATAAACCTAGGTGTTTTCTAGGCATAAACAGTTAATATCCCTGAATGAACATTTCAGTTTTTTGGGTAGTTATGAGCAAAAATGTAGTTTATGACCGATGTAAAATTATAGCTATGATTCTTCAAGGCCTTCTTTGAAATTTAGTGGGTCTTGTCTCCTCATGGATAAGTTGTATTGGCTATTTATGTACAAATATGAAGTGTTTTAGTTAAATTTTTTTATTATAAAACTAACATAAAATAAAACCTAGGAAATAGGGAAAAAACTTTTCTCCTAAACACAATGATTATTAACTTTAACATTTTAGTATGCTTCTTTTTTGCTGTTGTAGAGATGAGGTTTGTCTTACTGTGTTGCCCAGGCTGGTCTTGAACTTCCTAGCCTCAAGCAATCCTCCCTCCTTGGCCTTCCAGAGTGCTGGGATTACAGGTGTGAGCCACTGTGCCTGACCTACTATACTTCTTTAACATTTATTCCATACTTATTTTTTTTTTAGATTAAGCTGTATGGTAGGTATAATTTAGAATTCTTTTTTTTTTTTTTTTTTGAGTTGGTCTCACTCCATCGCTCAGGCTGGAGTGCAGTGGCATGCTCACAGTTAACCCAGTGTCGACCTGATGGGCTCCAGCGATCCTTCCGCCTCAGCCTTGCAAGAAGCCAGAACTACAGGCACGCGCTACTGCGCCCGGCTAATTTTTTAAAAATTTATTGTAGAGACAAGGTTGCCCAGGCTGGTCTTGAACCCGCGGGCTCAGGCAATCCACTCGCCTTGGCCTTCCAAAGTGCTGGGATTACAGGCTGAGTCACCGAGCCCGGCCTTTTTTCACCAATTAATGCTATAAATACATCTCACATAGTTCAGTATCTTTACAAACATTTTAATGAATGCAAATATCTAACAGTTGTTCTAAATGCTTATTAACTTTATGCTTTTGAATGATTTTGAGGGGATTTTCTATGTACGCAGTTATTCACAAATATGAATTTTGCCTTTTAATAATTTTACCTTCACAAGAATTGCCAGTGGTTTGGTGTAGTTGAACTAAGGCTTCACAGAGTGGCAGTCAGAAATAGCAAAAAATAGATCAAGAGGATTTTGATCATAAAGTCCTTTGAATGTTATGCTAACAGTTTTGGTCTTTGTCCTGTACAAATAAAGAAATGTGTGAAAAATGAAATTAAATTCTTACTTTATATCATATACAAAATCAGTTCAATATGGATTGTGAAGTAGATGTGAAAGGAAAAAATGTAATCCACTCAGAAGAAAAGAAGAAGACTATCTTTGTGACCTAAGCATATGGAATAATTTCTAAAATAAAAGGCTTAATTCATAGATTCTTATCAACAAATATCTATTGAATGCCTACTGAGCTGGACATTTTTCTGTGTACTTGTGATGTAGCAGGGGACTGAACAGAAAAGACAAAAATCCCTCCACTTACAAAATTTTATATTCTTAGAGTTCATACAAAACAAAACAAAACACAATACATAATAAATTATGTAGTATATAAGAAGGCAAAAAAGCATTGTCTTCTTGAATCTCTTCAAAACTCAGTTCCAGTTCCTTCATTCTTCTATCAGTTTCTTTCCTGTAGTGATAATAATGCAGTTCCCTTGATTATAAGTACCATATATCGCTGATAGTTTTCACATATTTGATTCTGGCTCAGCCCTTTGGGTTTATACATCTGACTGCTTATATGACAACTTCACATGCATGTCCTATAAACATCTTAAATTTAAAACATTAAAAATTGAATATCTGATTTCCTCCATCAAACCTACTTCAACTGTCTTCCTCCATTTGATTGATGCCAATTCTGTCTTACTATACTACCAGTTACTCCTAATTCGACTCCCTGTTGCAATCTGACTCCACCTCATAGATTTTTCCTCTTATGTTCCTGCTTCATTAGGCTTTTTCTTGTGCATCTTTACCCTCAGACAAATTCTCACAGATCTGCCTGGCACTGGTTTTTCCCTCTGCCTGGGATACTCTTTCCCCAGATGTCCACATGTTGAGCTCTCTCGCTGTTTTCAAGTCTTTGCTCAAATGCAATTTTCTCAATGAAGCTTACTCTTCCTGTAAAGTGCCACTTTACAGTCTTTGCTTATTATTGCCTAGATTCATTATTTCATTAGTGGTTTCAAATGATAACATCTTAATTCTATAAATTCTTTCTTGCTTATTGGCTGGGATACTTTTATAAAAAGGGATGATCCTTAATCAATTATTTGATCTTCCTGAAGTAGAATTTTTACAGCAAGGTGGACTAAAATAGAATCTTTTAATAAGAAAGACTTTTAGCTATTGATGGAATATTTTTAATAATTACAATGTCATTCAGCTTTTTTTTCAACTCCCTTCCAAGTTATATTCAGATTTGCTGTGAATTTAATTTCTCTATTAATTTTTAACCCCATAAGCTAGTCATAATAATTTTAATAATTATATTTTATATTATTGTTAAAATAGTTTTAATGTCACTCTGTCCTTAATTGGAGATATTTCTCTTGTAAACAGTAAATGGTTGACTTAGCATTTTAGCAGAATCAGTAATTCCGGTTACACTTATTGTAATTACTATTTATATTGCTAATTATAAATAGATTTGTATTCGCTTCTGCCACCTTATTTTGGGCTTTTTATTTGACTGGCTTTATTTATTTTTATTTTTAATTATTTTATTTTAAAAATGTGGGGTACAAATGAGGGTTAGGTACATATGTGGACATCACACAGGTAGAGTGAGGGTATCCTTATTGATGTTATGTGTCCCCCCATTTCTTTTTTTTTCTCTATTCTAGTCTACTTTTAGATTAAGTTGTTTTTCTTTATTCTTCTTTCCTCCTCTACTAATAAAGATATTGTATGCATTATTGTAATCTTTTTGTAATTACCCTTCCTGTCCATTATAAAGACTTAGAATGCTTAAATTTTGATCAACCGCCTCACAAATAAGAGTTTAGTATTCTTCAGATTTTGGTTCTATCTTAATATTTTGACCCCCAAATTAAATATTATTTATTAGATATTAGATTTTTACCATGCTTTTCCAGATTTATCTCATGATTACCACTTTCTTCCATTGTTATCATATTTTGCATTTCAGCCTCTCCCTAAAAGGTCATTTTTCTTTTCATGAAGTGCATATTTGAGACATTCCTCTAGTGGTATCTGTTGGTGACAAACTTTTTGAGTTCCTGTTTCTTTGTAAATGCCCTTATTTCAGCTTTATTTTTGAAAGATGTTGTTAAAGGGGAATATAATTTCAACTGAAAGTTGCTCTCTTAGCATTTTGAAGATATTCCACTATTTTGTTAGTGTCCAGCGCTGCTCTTGAGAGATTAGTCATCAGTGTGGCATTCTGTTGTAGGTAATATGGGTTATTTTCCCCCTTCTTTGGTGACTTGTAAGATTTTCTCTTCGTCTTGCTGCTTTATAATTTTACAACAATGTGTCTGAGGGTGGCTTTCTTTTTATTTACCTTCCTAGAATTTGTTACCCCCTGATTCTGAGGACTTATAGTTTCCTTACTTAAAAAAATAAATTCTGGGAAATTGTCATCTTTTATATAATAAAATACTGTTTTCCCCTTTCTATTGAATTTCTTTCAAAACTGTAATTATTTCATTTTATACTCCCTACCTCTTAAATTCTCTTTAATGTTCTATCACATGGTTTCTTTATGATGTTCTCTGTGCATTTTCTCACTCAATTTATTTCTCTATTCTTTATTTTTCTTAATTATCTTTCAATATGGAAAATCAAATCACTGTATGAGAAATTTCTGAATAATTTCTTGAAAAATATTTTCCATCACTTTAATTCTTTCTTTAGTTTTGTTTATCCATATGTTTAACCTGACATTAAGTTTCTAATTTTAATTGTATTTTCACTTTTGTCCTTTTTTGGGTCTGTCTTAAGGTCTGTGTGGTCAGTCTTCTTCCTTCATTGATACTTTTAGTATACTATTTTATTTCTCATTATACATATGTATTTTCTGTATCTGATCATTTAGAATACAGAATTATTCTATGTTGCATGAATGATCCTATATCTTCTTGATTTTGCTGATTTTTGGTCATGGCTGCTTTTTCCCTTTAGTGGTATTCCTTCCCTTTTGTGGTATTTATTGTTGAGCTCCTAACCTTGGAATTTTATTTGAGAAGTGGGTTAAAATGTGTTTCTTCAGAGTTAATATGTGTTTGCTTTTGCCAGGAGCCTGCAGTGGGAGTGGGGACACTACTGACCTAGGAATGCATTAAACTTACTTTCAGTTTAGAGTTTTTCCAATGACAGAAGCAATAGAAATTCTATTCCTGAACCCATTCTGCTATTATGAGTTCTCAGGTGAGAATGTTTTCTTTCTTCTCTCAGTGTCATTGTATCTTTCTATAATGTTCTCCCCTGCTTCACTCACTTATGCCTTTATGTGGATTCTCCACTTTGTAAAGAAGTCAGGCTTTGTCTTCTTTCCTTGGTGTGTGAATTCCATTAAAACTTAATTTCCAAGCCACCAGAGATCAGTTCAGCTGGATTCCCACTTCCATTTTAGAATTTTAAATTCTTTCTTTCCAATGTTGGTCTCTTAGGATTCCTCTGTTTATTTTGCCAGCTCTTATGTATTTTAAAAGACGTTTTGCATTTTATCTGGCTAAAATTGATATGGAAAAAACTAAATAGGCGAGAAACCATGGGGAAATTTAATGTTTTAAAGAACTACCTTAAAAATGAGTTCCAGACTCAAGATTTTATGGATGAGTACTTGGAACTATTATGAAACAGATACTTTTCATGTTCTATAACATTTTCCTGAGCATAGGAAAATGCAAACCCAGTAAAGATAGTTCTAATAAAATATGTAGGTCGATTTCATTTATGCATATTGATTTTGAAATCTTCTACAAAATCCTATCACACAGTATGTTAAAAAAAAATACATCAAGCCAGGCATGGTAACCTGCATGTAGTTCCAGCATTGCTTGAGGACAGGAGTTCAAATCCAGCCTGGGTAACATAGTAAGACCCCCTACCAAAAAAAAAAAAAAAATTACACATCGTAAAGCAGAATTTACTTTGGGAGCATAAAGATAATTAACTATCAAGTAATCTAACATTACAGTACAATACATCAAAAGGTAAAAGCTATATTATTGTCTCAATAAATCCTGAAAAGGTATTGAGAATATTTAGTACAATTTTAGCATAAATGCCTAGTTCCTGGGAGTAGAAACATTCACAGCATAATAAAGTATAGTTATTCTGAAATCAATAATTAATGTTGCTGGGCATGGTGGCTCATGCCTATAATCCCAGGACTTTTTCTACATCATGGCCAATACTTGTTCTAGTCTATTTTTTGACCATAATCATCCTAGTACGTGTGAAGTGGTATTACATCATGATTTTGACTTGCCTTTCCCTAATGACTAATGATGATAACATGTGCTTATTGGTCATTTGTGAATCTTCTTGGAGAAATGTCCCCAGAAATTGCCACCTAATTCAGTTTTCCTTAGAATTTCTGTCTCCTTCGAATTCTCAAAGTCCTGATACATTTCTTTCTACTGGTGTATCATCCTAGTGCAACACTGGTGAAAGTAACAATTGCACCATCCACTTTGATCCAACTTTCTAAGAATCTAGTTCTATATGCATTCTTTTGGATTTCTCTGGCATATATGAAGTAGATGAGGGAAGGTGTATGGAGAACCTGGAGTTTTCTGGACTCCACCACCAGGGATGAGGTCCCCATTGCCAGCCAGCCAGAGATTATTCAAATATCAATATCCCATCTTAGCCCGTGCTTTTTCAGAAGGCTGCTGGAAGCATCTGATACAGACTCTGGGACAGAGAGTAGCATGAAGAAAACTTATTAGGGGGTACTCGTTGGGCCAATATTTTTCATGGAAGGATGGGAAGAAGGGTTGGGTAGAGGGAAGAGTTAGGCTATGATTTAGTCTCCATGTAGCCTCAGCTACATTCATGGCCACTCAGAAGCTGGGATGGCTCTTCAAGGTTGTCCTAAATTGAGATGAAGGGGTCATTAATCTTGTTCACTGGCCAGTCATTTTATGAGGCCTTGTTTGTGGGTGATGCAACCATCTTCAACTGAGGGCAATTCCTGGAGAAAGCTGAGAGCTGAGGGCTATCTGCCAGCAACATATCTAGCCACTGGGGAATAAGCCTTTCGGTCCTGAAGTGGCATAAGTGTACCTAGGACAGAGACCACTGTAGCAACCAGTCACCTAACAAACAGTGACATGCCTGAGATAGTATAGACTTTTACATCATTTTCTTTTCTTATTGATGTGAAAGAGGGGTTTAGAGAGCAGAAAAGCATTAGACACTGAAGGCAGTATGGGTCCACTTCTGATGGGACTGCAGTGAAAGTAAAGCTGCTAAGGGAGAAGAAACACTTCTCTGATTCCATGATTACATCCGGGTTTTGTTTCTAGTCAACTGTGAAGAAATGAAAGAAGGAGGCAGTATTTTCCTTTATTATTTTATTATTATTTGTGTTTTTGTGCTCCAGGAGCTTAGCAGAGATCTTGTCTAACCGTACAATATTAGTGTAACTTTGTATGGTTTGTGAAGGTTTTTAAACCTAAACAAAGGAACTTTATTTTCAGAGGATTTTTATTGGAGGCGTCATTTTGTTGGAATTCACTAATAGTATCCATCGCACTTATTTACTGGTGTTTTGTGTTTGGTTCTCCGGGATACACACTTGAGACAGCTTCTGTTGTTCAAGGTGTACATGAGGGAGTTCCCTCAGGGCCAAATCTTGGTTTATTGTAGAGATGAGGTCTCGCCAAGTTGCCCAGGCGGGTCACGAACCCGAGGGCTCAGGCAATCCGCTCACCTCGGCCTCCCACAGCGCTGGGATTACAGGCTGAGCCACTGAGCCGGCAGGGCCAAATCTTGGAAGAGGGGTGGAAGAAACAGGGTTGGCAGGGGGAGGAGTCCAGCTGTGATGTAGGCCCAATACTGCAGCCTCTGCATCATGACTCAGCGGGGAACTCTGGAGCTGAAAGCCCTGGCAGAGATGTCTCACAATGGGCCGGATTTGACAATGTTTTTCGCCTTGGTTGGTCATTGGATACCCCTGGAAACATATGACTTTGGGTGAGATGGTTCTTTGAGGCTGAGGCTGAGGCTGAGGCAATCCCTGAAGAGGCTGACACAATGGCTGCACATTTCACGGCTGGGGTCGCAGATCTTCCTAGTGACTTTCTCAGCCTCACATGCCACATAAGTGGCGAGGAGTCTAGGATTTCTGACTCCTACTTAGGAGAGTTTTCCTCTTTTACATGCTGCCTCTCAGCTCATGTGACTCACAGCAGGACCGGCACCAAGCTTGCCAATGTGCTCTCTAGGCCTTGTTCTTGGCAGCAGTGACTGAGCTATGTGGACTTCATGTGAAAGTAATATTTTTGAAAAACCTCAGGTGGCCTAGGTTTAGCAGAGTAAGTTCCAGGATTGGCTGAGGCAAAGCATTCTTGGCATGGAACCACTGCTAATTCACCAAGTCCTCTCAGACAATTTATTATAAATCTGAAGGGACACTGAACCAGCCAACTTGCTTCCCATTTTTGTTCATTTTCAGGGTGAATACTGAGTTTGGCGTCTCACTGGCTCTCTTGGCTGCCTGAATGTGTCAGTCTTGATTTAAAAATAGCCTGAATCCTACTAGGGTCAATGTGGGTTGACTAGGGTTCAACTTCTCTGGAACTTTGAGGAGGCTCGAAAGGAGGATGGAGAAATCATTGCAGAAAAGATATTTTATTTGCAGTTAACATGGGTGGTTTTGTCTGAGCGTTAGAATACAAGAACAATTGTTTCAGCAATGCTAGGCTAACATAGATGAGGCTATTTATTAACCTTTAAAATAGTAAGAAATTGTTATGCAGCTGTGTAGGCACAATGGGAGACAGACAATGATTGATGGCCAAAGAGACAGCATAAAGGTAGAGCAAAGAACATGGTTCAGGAGTCAAAATCTCTAGATTCTAGTTCTGACTCTGTTACTTACTAGAATATATTTTTGGGTCAAATTCTTAATTTCTCTTGGTTTTAGTTTCTCCATCTTTAAAATGGACCTGATTATGTATGATTTGCCTTATTCCTTGTGTTGTTACAGGGAACAAATGAGACAATTGATATAGCATGGCCTCACTTATAAGTGGGAGCAAAATATTGAGCACATACAGGCATAAGGATGGGAATGACAGACACTGGGGACTCCTAAGGGGAGAGGGAAGAATGAGGGTAATGGTTGAAAAACCACTCATTGGGTACCATGCTCATCACTTGGGTGACGGGCTCAGTAGAAGCCCAAACCTTATCTTCATACAATGTACCTATGTAACAAATCTGCACATGTACCCCTTGAATCTAAAATAAAATAATTTACAAATTAAAAAAAAGAAATAATAGATATAAATATGTGAAGTGCCGTATAAAAAGAATTATTTTTCTCAAGCTCTCTCACATGAATTTCAGGGCTTTGGACAATTTTTGGGACTCAGATAGACACAGAATCAGTAGTAGAGTTTGGATATCATCTATCCTGGAGGTCCTAATTATCTAAGGAAGGATGAGCTGGAAGAGGAAAACCTGTTTAGTTTAGTTATTATTATTATTATTATTATTTTTGAGATTCCAGGAGTCTTGGTTCATCTATTTCTTTGGAAGTCTTCTTGAAATTGAGAATTCAGTAGGCCCTTTATAGGTAGGTGGCTTAGTCTGGTCTTGTCTCAACTCTTAGACAAAATGAAGTTCTCTTAAAGCAACTGAAAATTCAGCAAATCAGTCAGGATGACAGAGTTGCTAGTGGTGCAACATGATGTGACTCCAATAAAAATATATTCTTGGCCGGGCTCGGTGGCTCAGCCTGTAATCCCTCGCCTTTGGGAGGCTGAGGTGAGTGGATTGCCTGAGCCCGCGGGTTCGAGACCCGCCTGGGCAGTGAGACCTCATCTCTACAGTAAATCCAAAAATCAGCCGGACATGGTAGCGTGCGCCTGTAATTCCGGCTACTTGGAAGGCTGAGGCGGAAGGATCACTGGAGCCCAACAGGTCGAGGCTGCGGTGGCCGGAAGCGGCCACTGCACTCCAGTCTGGGCGACAGAGTGAGACTCCAACTCAAAAAAAAAAAAAAAAAAATTCTTGGTGTAGGAATTTGTTAAGGTTTGAGAACAAACACGTAATTTGTGAGAACTCAGTCAAATAGCAATGATATTTTGGAATGAACATTTTCTACAAATTTTGATGAAGACTCATGTATGAGAAGACCATAATATTTTATGGAGGAGAGCAGGAACAGGACATATCTAGTCTATTGCAGGAGTCTTCCAGCTCATCTTACTGTGTCTACTTTCTCCCATTTCAGTCTATTCTTTACACTGTCAAAAGAGTTATCTTTCTAAATCTGCTTGTTCCAATTCCACTGCTTAAGTCTGCTGCCTTGGGACTAAGGTCCAAAGCCTTAGACTGAGGCAGGATTCCTGTTTATCATGTTGGCTGCTGTGCATTATGTAGGATGATTTCTAGCACACAGTAAGTGCTCAGCAAATACTTGTTATGAATTAATGAAATGCATTCCTGATTTGGTTTTAATCCACCCCTCCAGTTCCTATTCCCCTAGCTCCTCCTGTCCACTGGGACAGGTTGCTTACTCTTTCCAAAATTCATTTGGTTACCTCAATCCAAGTCTTTGACGCATGTTTATTGCTGCCTGGAATACCTTCCCTTATCACTCATGTATCTGAAAAACATTCTATTGGTTTCTTTAATATTTGGCTCAATTGTCACTGCTTCCATGATGCTTTTCTAACCCTCACGGCCTCTCTACATTTTCATTCCACTTTGTTCTACAATGGTCGCACTTTGTCTGCTGTAGAGCAGTTGTTTCTATGTCTGTCTTTAAAATCTTATCTTATTCAGCTTTGTATCAGTCTAGTTCCTGGACATAATAAGTGCTTAATTAATGTGTTTTGAATGATTAAATGAATGTAATTTTTGGTGAACCAGATAGTTTAATGATTTGTTTACCATGTTTTCCCTGTGAGCTATAACTAGAGAAATGGAAGAAAGAATGAAAGGTCAAACAGTAGGTACTATGCCAAAAAAAATTTCTTCTGATTTTAGTTTTCAAGATGAGAACCACTGACATGTTTTATTTTCACAAATCTTATAGGCTCAACCACTTACTACAAGCTTAAAGCTTAAATTAGTACTAATAAGGTTTGCTCTTCCTATGAAATATCTTCTGTCTTTTGGGAGAAAACTCTCAAGTGGGGATATTGATTACATTACCAAGTTCTGGCTCAATATTTTACATGTTCCCAGAGTGAACTCGGTGAAAGAAGTTAATAACTCAGTATAGGTTTTTTTTTTTTAAACTTCTCTTGGAGAAACAATTTAAAGTATTTGTATATTAAATGGTAGGACTTTGTGTAAAGAACTAGATTATGTAAGATAATGACTCAAACAAAATAACATAATTTAATGATTTTATTAGATACTATGTCATAATCATGATTATAACATGATTTCGTGGTTGTATTAGGTACAGTCAAAATAGTGTTTGACACAATACCTAATACAGTAAGATATTCAATAAGTCCCTATTAAATTTCCTTGAAAATGAATTTCTACTTTTTGGGTCTTTATGCCATATGGTAGAAGTGCAGACATATTGGAAAGTTAGGCAAAGTGCTGAAGAATATTTTTCATTTCATTTCTATTTTCCGTATTCCATATTTACTAGTCTTAAATAACTCTTTAATTGGTTAGAACCATTTAAAAGATGACTAGGACACAGAATTCAGAATTGATTAATGACTTGTTAGCATTGTAAGAACTAGGGAACAAAACAGAATGTTCTGGATCCTCAGCAATATTATGCCCATTTTAAGGACTGAATACCACATGTGATGCCAAATCACCATGTTGGGATGATTGGGAAATTTCTGGAGTTTAAGACTAAATTTTTTACTTTACTTTTCTTTTTTTTAACTATCTCCCTGGTTAGCCATATAGTGAGAACATAGTTGAATTTGAGTCCTCTCAAAGTAGATTGTGCTAAGCCTGCCATTCCACTCAGTTTTTCTTTCCTGGCCTATGTGCTTATATAAGTTCTATGTGTTGCAAGCTCTCTTCCCAAAGGAACCCATCTTTGTTATGAATGCTGGAAGATTGATTATATTCTCCTCCCATTCCATCTTTTCTTCCTGTCATCACAATTAGAACAGTCTACCTAATTTTTGAAAAAGGGCACTTACTGAAAGAATTTCGGCACCAGTAATGACTCCACACCCGGCCAGGGCCAAGAGACTTATTAAAGGGGCTGTTACAGAGAGGATCTGTAACAGAGGAAAAAAACAGAGAGTTGCAGGGAGTGGGCTGTATTTATTAGCCTGACGGGGGCCTGAAGGGGCCTGCTATGTTTCTACTGGAGGAGCTGCATGGGAGTAGGGTGGCGCCGATGCCGTGTTATAGTCCTATTGGTCGCATAACAAAGCTGGCTAAGGATAGGAGGCTTGCAGGTTTGAACTTTGCTCCCGCAGGGAATTGTGCACACAGAAGCCGGGACCTAGGGCCTTTGTTGTCTGGTGTGTCCTCACCATGCTCGGCGCCATTTTGGGAGCCGCCCCTCTGGTCGCTTCCTCCACCCTTCACTTACTATTTCCTGAAGAGAGACTGCACATATAATCTAATTTAATCTGCAAAAAAAGTTTTCTGAGGTGAGGATAGTCATTTCCATTTTGTGAGAGATTGGATTAAGAAAGATATTATTTGAAAGACCAGCCGGGCTCGGTGGCTCAACCTGTAATCCCACGCTTTGGGAGGCTGAGGTGAGAGGATTGCCTGAGCCCGCGGGTTTGAGACCCGCCCGGGCAACTTGGCGAGACCTCATCTCTACAATAAACCGAAAATTAGCCGGGCGTGGTAGCGCGCGCCTGTAATTCCGGCTACTTGGAAGGCTGACGCGGAAGGATCGCCGGAGCCCAGCGGTCGAGGCTGCGGTGGCCGGGAGCGGCCACTGCACTCCAGTCTGGGCGACGGAGTGAGACTCCAACTCAAAAAAAAAAGGAAGACCACATGACTAGTATTCCTTTAATTCCCCAATTATTATTGAGCTCAGCATAAGACAGTGAGTTTATGGTTGCCTAAAAGAGGTTCTTACCTTCACGGAGCTTACATTATAGCGGCATCTAAGTCTTAGAGACTTGTTTTTAAAACTGATATGTATTTGAGTAACTCAACTGCAAGATCCTGGAAAGTAGAAACCATATCCAGGACTATTTTCAGTTTTCAAGATGAGAACCAGTGACATGTTTCAGGAGCTATTTCAATCCAGTTACTGAATTGAATGGAATTCTGGCAATGAGGATTTATTCTTATCTGCCATTTGTTGTTTCCTTCTTAGTGGATGTTTGAAAAACAGATATCTGTGCGTGGGTAGAATAGATGGATAGCCCCTTCTAAGTTGGTTTTCTCCAGTGACTTTTGTTTGCCCCAAGTTTCCATCAGTGGTTATTTAGCTGAAGTTTCTTTAATATCTGACTCCCATTAATAAACTCCAAATGTGAATGATATAGACAACATATAATCTAGTAACTTATCATTGATATCTCAGCACAAATTAATCGATCAGATAAACAGAAGTGGCTGTTTTGGCTAAGGGAGCACAGGTTGAAACATACTCCAACAAAGTAGAAATTGAAGTAGGTTGTTGTGATGAAGGCTGTTTCTTTTTTTCTTCAAGGGAACCCAGGTTGGTTTAAGTAATTAGGGCAAATCACAAGTAACTAGGGCAGTGGGGTGGAGATGTATGTGAAAGTATAGACTAAATGCTAAGGAGTTTTGAGGGATATATGGGAAGCATGTGTGTGTGCGTGTACTTCACAGCTTTACCTGAAACACAACTCTTATCCAATAGTTACCATTTGTAACCACTGAAATAACAGCATTCCAGCTTGGGTTCTCTTTAGATTTGGCTGTTAAAAGACGGCACAGCCAACAGATACATGAAAAAATGCTCAGCCTCACTAGTTATCAAAGAAATCCAAATTAAAACCATACTGAGATACCACCTAACTCCCATCAGGATGGCCATCATCAATAACTCAAAAAACAATGGGTGCTGGAGAGGATGCAGTGAAAAAGGAACACTTCTACACTGTTGGTGGGAGTGTAAACTAGTACAGCCTCTGTGGAAAACAGTGTGGTGAATCCTAAAAGATCTAAAACTTGACCTCCCATACAACCATACAATCCCCCTACTGGAAATATACCCGGAGGAACTCAAATCACTCTATGAAAAAGATACCTGCACGCGCATGTTTATTGTAGCATTATTTATAACAGCAAAAACATGGAACCAGCTGTGCTGCCCATTGAAAGAGGACTGGATTAAAAAAATGTGGTACATATACATGATGGAATATTTCACAGCTATAAAGAAGGACAAAATTATGCACTTCACAGCAACTTGGATGAACTTAGAGGCTATAATACTGAGTGATCTATCACAGAAACAAAGAACCGAGTATCACGTGTTCTCACTCAAGCAGATCTTGAACAACTATCGTAATGCTACAAGAAAGGGATTGGCAGTAGTGGGAAACTGCCAGGGGCGGGGGGTGCACACCTTATCAACAAGGGTACCTGCTTAATTAACATTTGTATACACAACTCTGAATTGTACCTCACATATATATATATATATTTTAAAGATGGCACAGTTTAACTAGTGCTTTCATTTCATGGGACACAAGTATAATTCTTGTGTTAGGATGGGTCAACAATGTATTTGAAGACCTGTACTGTATATCACTTACTAGCTAAGACGATTTTCCCAACCACATATGACCACGGAAGCACCTCCTTCTCCATAATACCTATTTTTCAGTTAAAGAGGAGTTAAGGGAAGAAATGGAGTAAATGGTATTTTATGGATGTTGTTGTTTCATCTAAGTTGCCAGAGTGGCTTTGTGGTCTCAATTTAGAATCTACAATAAAGAAGGAATCTTTAGAGGTGGGAAACAAGAAGGTTCTAGTTAAATGAAAATGTGATTCTTAGTGACTGTTGAGTTAATGCCAAGGACAGTAAGGATTGTAATATTTTTGAAAAGCAGCCTGCACATCTAAATCAAGGAGAGAAAAGATTTCTCATTGTCTTATTTTTGGAGCCAGAAGGATTTCCAGCTGCATGCAATTTCAGGAAGTGATGTGACTTTTTATTCAATAATGCTTTTGTAAATTTCCTGGAAAATGATGAAATAATTCTGATGAAATTAAAATGGCTATCGAAATATATGCCATACTATTTGCTAAGTGCTATTTCTTGTCTGTTTGACCATATTCATTTATTTCAAAATGAAAGTAAACTCTTAGTAAATAATTTATATAGGCATATTTTCTAGAAGTGAGATTGTATTAGCAAAATTCAGATCACCAAAATCAACCAAATTAAATAAATTTGTAGTGAGTGCCTCCTATGGGCCATGCGTGATGCTGGGTATTGGGAAAACAAAAAGGAACTTTTAACTTTTTTCTGAACTCATGGAATTTAATATCTGGCAGGAAAGACCAGCATTGAAACAACAGGGTACTTGGACACATGTAAAATTACAACACGGATAATTGCTATGCAAGAGAAGCACATAGTGTTACGATGGCATCCGGAGATTCGTGCAAGGCTTGTCTTGCAAGTGGAGTTAAAGATGATACCTAAAAGGTGAATAGGAATTAGTTTGGTAAAGAGTAAGGGCAATTGTCTTCAAGAACACAGGCAACATCTTCAAATGCCTGAGGTGGAGTGGAGCAGTAAAGAAAATGAGAAGGTTGGGTAGGAGCATATGGTACAAAATAGGCTGGAGAATCAGAGGTTGAACCTGTGAGGCTTGGAGACCATGTCAAAAATTTTGGTCTCTATTTTAAGAGCAATGAGGTGTTATGAAGGAATTTTAATAGCACAGGTGAGGGGTGATAGACTCTTATCTCTGCTTTGAAAATATTACTCTGGCTACAGTGTGGAAGGTGGATTACAGAGGGTTCTGAGTGTGGGTGGCACTGCAGTTATGGGAATCCTGTAGAAGTCCAAAGGAGAAAGAATGTCAGGCAAGATATGGGCGTAGACATGCTTTATGGTTTGGTTTAAAATGAACTCACAGTACTTTAACCCCAGGTTCACATCTATGCTCACTCCAACACACACAGGTAGAGCTGATGTTTTGTAAGATGTTCGAGAACCTGTTCCTCAAGTTTCGATCCTTGATTATCTTTTGCTCCATGTCAGAGAAGTCAAATGAGTTTTTAACTCAAGTGCCAACTCTGGTTGGTTGGTAGTGGATGCTGGGAGAGCAATACTCAGAAGGATTCTGCAGTTCCCTTTGGGCCTAGCAGTAAAGGAACTAGTGCCTTCAATAGCTTTGTGATGCTTTCCATGGGTTCAGAACTGGGAGTGGTGGCACATATGCCTTGTGTAAGTTCCCTTATTTTGAAAATCTTTCCTTATCAATCCCAAGGTGCAATTCATATATTCTGTGTCTCATCAAAATGACTCCTCGGGACTCTCATAATGTCCTTTGCTTTCTTGATTATAATATTTATTGTCATATCAAAATATTTAACTTTCTTATTTATTTTGTAAAGTAGACTGAATCTCTCGAGGACAAGCTCTGTGTTTATTCATGGTGTGTTTCCATTCCTTAAAGTAGGCACTCAGTACCTACTTATTGAATTAATGATACCTTGCCTTGGAGGCCCAGCCCTGCAAGTGATCTGTTTTCCTTTAGAATGTGTTTCACCAAGGTGCTTTCTTCAGAGCTGAAGTCACTCTATGTACTCTTGTGATCAAGAAGATATCTGCAGATATTCATGTATATTCAGAACATCAGTCACCAAGGGTCAAGTGCATGTGCATGTTGTTGATTGTGGTACAGGGCAGCTTATGATTCTTGTGAGCACAATTTAGAGATTCTCTGCAGGTGAAATACATTTTATGTTGAAGCAAGTGGTTAATTATTGAGAGTTGTTGATTATTTAAAGCAGTAGACTCTTGTTCAGTCTATGTTGATGATGCAAATGGAAATATAGCTAAAAATATCTCTTTTGTCTGAAAAAGCCAGTCCAAAATGAGAGAGATAGAGAAATAGAGGGAGGAGAGACAGAGACAGACAGAGAGAGAGAGAGAGAGAGAGAGAGAGAGAGAGAGAACAGCTGAATGCATAGTTTGTTAGGATATGTATTACCTATATTTGCGTATTTTGTACTCAGGGTAATAGCATCACTGAACTCTCAGAGGAGTAAATTGCTTTCCGTTAAATATTCTTATCACCATTCCCCTTCTTTCCTCTTCTTCCTCCTACACCTTCAGTCCTACACTTAGAAGTTTATGATATAGAATGTCAAATAATTTCTTTAAATTTTTAAAAAAATTTTTGAGTTGAGTATCTCAATCTATCACCCAGACTGGAGTACAGTGGTATGATCATGGCTCACTGCAGCCTTGAACTCCTGGGCTCAGGCTAAGGGTATCTTCCTGCCTCAACCTCCTGAGTAGCTAGGACAATAGGTGCATGCCACTGTGCCCGGCTAATTAGAATGTCAAATAATTTCATGGACTCAGGAGGGCAAATAGGGAGACAATATAGTGAATCAGATAAAGCCGAGGCTCTGGTCTTAGGCTGCCTAAATTTGAATCCCAACTTCAATGTTATGTGTGTGACCTTGTGGAAGTTACTTAATCTTTATGTACTTTATTTAACATGGGGTTGTAATATATTTTAATATTGTTGCAGGATTAAATTATATACTTACATATTTCTTAGAAAAGTTCTTGCATGTTGTAAGTATGCCATCATGCTATTATTCTCTTGTAGTCCTGAGGTCAAATATTAGTAGTGATTCTTTTTCCAGACATGATACTAAGTCTTCGTTCCCCTCCATTGTGCAGTGGAAATCATTCTGACCTATATTCACACCAGTAACATAAAGAGTTAGTGCCAAGATCCTAGTGTCCTTTGATAAATGCTGCTTCTTCTTCTTTTTTTCTTTTTTTGAGTTGGAGTCTCACTCTGTCACCCATGCTAGAGTGCCATGGCACACTCATGGTCCACCCCAGTGTCAACCTGCTGGGCTCCAGCGAGCCTTTTGCCTCAGCCTTCCGAGTAGCTGGAACTACAGGCGCACGCTGCCACGCCCGGCTAATTTTTAATTTTATTTTATTTTTGAGACGAGGTCTTGCCAAGTTGCCCGGGTTAGTCTCAAACCCAGGGCTCAGGCAATCCACTCGTTTCGGCCTCCCAAAGTGCTGGGAGTACAGGCCCAGCCGCCAAGCCCGGCCTGCTGAATGCTTCTTAATGTTTGTAATCTCCACCTGCATTCCAAGATCCAACTTTTAGCATTCATTGAAGAAAGGTCATGTCTATGGCCAATGAAAGAGGGTATCCTTTCATTACTAGTCTGCTTATTTCCTAGGTCACCTGATTTTTTTTAATAGATTGTACTCTCAAAATTTAAATGTAATGCAACTTCAAACAAAAAGGGGAAGTCAGTAGATTTATCAATCCACAAGAATTTTGTAACAAAGATCCATAAAGTGGTGACTAGGTTATAACACTTAGTACAGAATATCGGAAGGAGTTCTTATAATCCCATACAGACTCTCAGTGTGGAATGAAATGCCATTGATTTGGGCTGACATAGTATTTTGTAGTGGATGGATGCTGTTCAAGGGCTTGAATAATTTGTTTTCTAATTAGTATGATCCTTGGCTTCATTTTATTTATGCTACACTTTGCACAGTGATATCTCCTTTCATATACTGTACAAAAAAGCAAATTTCAGTTCTGTTTTGATGAATTATGATAAATTCCAAGAGTTCAGATGTTAGTGCCACAACACCCCTTGAAGGAGAGAGTCAGCAGGCAGTTCAGTATGGCCTTCATCTGCCTGTTGATGTCAGTGTGGAGGCACGATGTTATGGTTAAGTCTGGCATATGACTTTTCGACTTAACTGTGTATTCTTTTATCCTTAATTGAACTCTGTTTATGGAGTCATCATTCAGATTGCTGCTGTCAAACTGAGGAGTCTTTCAATTGGCACTGTTTTCTACTATATAAACACTTCAAATAGTCTAGCTTTCTTAGACACTTTTTTTTCTTTTTTAGAGTTGGAGTCTCACTCTTGTCGCCCAGGCTGGAGTGCAGTGGCAGGCTCACGGTCGCCGCAGCCTCGACCTGCTGGGCTCAGGCGATCTTTCTGCCTTAGCCTTCCAAGTAGCTGGAACTACAGGTCTGTGCCACCATGCCTGGATAATTTTTTGATTTATTGTAGAGATGAGGTCTCACCAAGTTGCCCAGGCTGGTCTTGAACCCCTGAGCTCAGGCAATGCTCTCGCCTTGGCCTTCCAAAGTGCTGGGATTACAGGCTTGAGCCACCATGCCTGGCCTTCTTAGACACTTTTAAAGAAAGATATTATTTATTTTTGGACCCAGTAGCTTTATGGCTTTTGATATGGTATATCTTGAAGAGTAGAATGAAAGTAAGTACTTATTTAATTCAGGGAGTAATACTTTGGTAAACTTTTATGTTTTGCGTATTTTGGACATTTGGAAAAATGATTTTATATTTAAGCTCTGTAGATCAAATTATTAAAAAGCTCAGAGTTTTCATCAAAGCAGGGTATTGACTCAAGTTTTGAAAGTTATTTTAGAGTAACACTTTTATTGTGTAAAGTTGTCAAGACTCTGTTAGGCAATTCAGGCCAGCAGATGGCACTCTTACCTTGTGCTCATACGAAGAGCTTTTTGGGCTTATGGCGACTTCTCCCATTGTTAGTTCTCAGAAACTGTGGAGAATGGCATGTCTCTATTTTTATTTGAACACAACTTTATAACAAAGCAATAAAGTTATTTTTATTGTTATAGAGAAAAAGTGGATGAAAGGACAAAACCATTTCTATAGATAGTCTGTCCAATTAGTCAGCACGTGAAATAGTTAAGATCCATATGGACAAAAAATGCTCTTCCTGCAAATGTGTTCTATATTGTATCAGTGTTTTTTCTTCCTTCTTTATAAACTCAGAATCTTAATATGATAAATCCAGCTGGATGGACAATAGAATGAGAACAATACCCCTCTCGCCCTTTGTTTTGGGGATTTCATAATATCTTGGAATCAGAGAATTTTAGTTCTATAAGGGACCTTGGAGCTCATCTGGTTGAACACACAAACTTTTAGGTGAAGAAACCAAGGCCCACAGAGGGAAACAACTTGTCTAATCTAAAGGTAGAAACACTTGCTTTTAATTAAAACCAGAAAATGAGACACAATATTCAGAGCAAAGCTGGCGCAATAACCTCATGCTTTATAATTGCATATTGCTCTGTTATTCTCTGATGCATGGAAAGCAAGGGAGCTTTGGTCACTTGACTTATTGGTGGAGATTAATAGGTTTGTCATACTTTGTCTGCTTTTGCTTATTTCATAAAACTTCTGCACAAAGCAGCTAAGATTTTAGAGATGCACCTCAAGTATATCTAAATATTAAAAGCAGGCAAAAAAGGTATGTTAGAAATGATCTTTTCCCATAGTAATTATTAATGTAAAGAGGGATACATACATCTTTAATTAAGTTTAACTTAATAAAAAAGAGAGATACCAGGACCTAGGGGAATCTACATGTTGCAGGTATAAAATGTTCAAGCCCTGAGCCAGTTAACTAAGCCTAACTTCACGAATAGTTAGTTCATTTGGAGTGGAGATATTTGTGGAACTGGGAAACATTCATAGAAGGAGTATAGGGTTAACAGGGTAGGGTATCCAGTTAGCCCACGGCAAGGGAAGATAATAAGTCCTTTCTGCCACAGTAAAGGAACTCCAAGATTTTCAGTATGACACTCGGATACAAAAAGCATCTCATTTCTTTGCTGTTATCAAACTAAATATGAATCATTCCATTTGCCTGATGAGCAGGACATCCAAACTCAAGTTGTTTTTTTAGGAGAACCTCCCTATCTTATTCAGAATGGCAAAAGACCCAAGGGGCTTAAATGAACCGGAAAAATTGGACCAGGGCCTCTGTTCTCTGTTCTAGTTGATAGCTGCTGAGATGTTTGTTGATGAAGCATGTGTGGTCCATTTGAAGGCGTTTCCTCATTACCATTCACTTCCTTTATGGAACATTGACCTGGACTATCAAGCTGTGCAGGGTTCTAGACATTCACATGGAAGCTTTGCTTACTTCTGTGAGGGACCACTCTGTCTTCTATTCCCAATCTACCACCACTGCTCCAGTTCTCTTCAAGATCTAGTGGGCAAAAACCTCCATGCCCTCAACCTTTGGGACTGTGCTGCTTAATTTAATCCAGGAAGGCCGAAACCAAAAATGACTACTTTTCTCTCAGGGAATTCAGAACACAAAAGAATGTCTGAGAGAAAAGAAAACAAGTAACCTTTTATTCTCTTGGGCAATGAGTTTTCAGTAAGAATCATAAGACATATTTTAATTTCTTAATGATATGGCTATATACTTCATTCTAGTCACATATATATTTTATTTATTTATTTTTATTTTTTTTTGAGTTGGAGCCTCACTCTGTCGCCCAGACTGGAGTGCAGTGGCCACTCCGGGCCACGCAGCCTCGACCTGCTGGGCTCCGGTGATCCTTCCGCCTCGGCCTTCCAAGTAGCTGGAACTGCAGGCTCGCGCTACCACGCCCGGCTGATTTTTTGATTTATTGTAGAGATGAGGTCTTGCCAAGTTGCCCAGGTGGGTCTTGAACCCGCGGGCTCCGGCAATCCACTCACCTCGGCCTCCCAAAGGCACGGGATTATAGGCTGAGCCACCGAGCCCGGCCATATATATTTTTAAATTTTTTATTGTATTTTAAAGATGTGGGGTACAAATCAGGCTTAGGTATACCAGTGTTCATTACGCAGGTACCCTTGTTGATGAAGTGTGCCCCCCTGCTCCCCTGGCAGATTCTCACTACTGCCAATCTCCTCCGCCCCTGGTCTAGCTGTATATTTTGAAGATAGGTGACAACATGGGAGGAGGTGAAAGGAAGATCTGGATTCACACAGGCTGCTGCTTCTAGGTGTTTATAGTAACCAGGCCCCTAAGTTCCTGCTGCGTGAAAAATAGGTTGAGTTTAAGTGGAACAACTGTTAAGAGCACAAAGGCTGGAGTGTGTGGGGGAATAAAGTATAGTTGTTTTTCCCAGAGGAGTGGGCCTCTTCTCCCATGCAGCTGAAGAAGTTTTATTGCGGTTTAATGTTCTATTGCCAAACTTGATTTCTTAGCTTCCTGTAAAACAGAATCTACACTTATTGCCCATTTACTCCTTAGGGATCCTTGAGAATTCCCTGGGTTAATTTATGCTAAGTGCTTCATTCTAGTCAATGATAATACTAATTAGGGCTATTAAGACATCGTCTAGATAATTGAACGCACCCCCCTCCAATTCCCCTCAACTTTTGTTTGTTCTTGATTTATCTCCTAGACTGAGATAAATGTAAATGGCCTAGAAAACATCCCAGTGAGGAAAGCTTGTCAGGTATGTGAGGCAGAGAAAAACATCACTTCTGATATGCTCCTCTACTTCTCCAAATGGGGTAAAATGGTTGAATTTTGGAGTTGGGCCTCATTTTCTATATCAGACCTTGTAGGCTCATACCAGCTTGTGGGATATGATTGTGCACATCTCTTTCCAACACTGTGGTGAGGACATCATGATGTAGCTTGACATCAGTCGCAGTGGGAGTATTTATAAGGGGAGGCAAAGACTACATGATAGCTGACTGATAAACCAGCACACTGCTGCCTAAAAATCACTTTTGAACCAGTATATTGAAAAATCTTCACTTTTTTTTTTTTTGAGGCAGGGTCTCACTCTATTGCCCAGGCTGGAGTGTACTGACACTATCATAGCATACCTGGCTAACTTTTTTGATTTTTTTCTAGAGACAAGGTCTTGCTATGTTGTCTAGGGTGATCTCGAACTCCTGTACTCAAGCAATCCTCCTATCTCAGCCTCTCAAGTACTGAGATTACAGGCATGAGCCACTACGCCCAGCTGAAAAATCCATTTTTAAAAAACATCTGTAAGGACCTAAAGTTTTTCATTTCAACTTTATATGAAAAGAGTGTCTAGAGGGAGAGTTTGGGTGATCCATAATGGGAAGACTATTGCTCCTTTCCCTTTGGCATATGTCAATAATAATAATTTAAAAATGCTACCACTGCCATTGTTTAATAAAAATTAATTGCCTGTGGGCCAATAATAACATGTCGTTAGAGCATGCCACAGTTTTGCTCTCTAAAAAGAGAAGTGAAAGAAAACAAGCAAAAAATTCTTTTGGCCATTCTCTTGCTAAGCTATGGTGTGGCCATGTGCTCTTTGAGCTATGACTGTTGCCATGTTTCTTTCTTTTTTTTTTTTGAGTTGGAGTCTCACTCTGTCACCCAGACTGGAGTGCAGTGGCCGCTCCCGGCCACCACAGCCTCGACCTGCTGGGCTCCGGCCATCCTTCCGCCTCAGCCTTCCGAGTAGCCGGAATTACAGGCATGCGTTACCACGCCCGGCTGATTTTTTAATTTATTGTAGAGATGAGGTCTTGCTGCCCAGGTGGGTCTTGAACCCGCGGGATCAGGCAATCCACTCACCTCAGCCCCCAAAGGCGCGGGATTATAGGCTGAGCCACCGAGCCAGGCCATGTTTCTTAAGCTTTGGATCCCTTCCCCTACCTTGGGGAGGTGAATCTCCTCTTTCTCTCTCTAATTTACTTTCTAAATAAACTATATTTTCTAATTAAAAAAAGAAATTCTTTTGAGTTGATGTTTTAAGAAAATATATGCAGAGATAATACGGAATACAATTTGAATTCTATTTCAGGAAATATTTTTAGGAAGAGCTCTTTGTGCCTTGGTACTCATTATTTTCCCCCACCTCCCAGTTCTGTCAGCGATAAGTCCTGTTACACCTAAGTTACTGTGACAATTATCACAGATTTTAAGGAACATTGTGCTAAGCCTCAGGGAAGCAAGTGAATTAAATGAAATAATGAATTAATGACTGCAGAGTGTTTTGTTGAAGAAAAAGACTCCTTCCTCCTACAATCACCATCTCCATAAACAAAAAAACTGTGTTTAACTCAATAACATATCAGTATCAAGTTAAAGTTAAGGATGCCTTTAGTTTCAGTAGAACCATGGTAGAGGGCAAAGAAATGCTTTTCTGTATAGTGCTATCATATTTCAAAGTAAGACTGCTAAACAATGTATTTTTATATATTTTAAACTGAGGATTCTGTTAAATCTCCAGGAATCGTAAGTATCAAATATTATTATTTGAAAAGTCAAAAAGAAGGACTTTCATGGCACCTTAAGTAAAATGGTGAGAAAGGTAGGAGGGCTTCCCTAAGATGCAAAGTCCTAAGGAATCATTGATTCTGTTGTCTCTGCTGTTGTGATGTTCATACTTCAAGGACTGTCAGCTATACAGCTATGGACTCACCAAGTCATGCCTCCAAAACCCTCAAGTAGTCAGCCATACAGCTGGCTCACTTTAGGAGCACCTCATCTTGGCTTTGTTCAAATAGCTCAGGATCCATTGTGAACCACAGATGGACCAAAATCCTAAGCCTCACTGCTAGGAGGAAGATGTTGCCCTGCATGAGTTTCTCAAGTGTGATACCTCTCCACTTTGGGCTGAATCTTCATTTTCATTCTTTTTTTTTTTTTAAACTTTTTATTTTAAAGATGTGGGGTACAATTCAGGATTAGGTATACAAATGTTCATTATGTGGGTACTCTTGTTGATGAGGTGTGTCCCTGTCCCCCGGAAAATTCTCATTATGGCCAATCCCACCTCCCTACCCTTGCAGTTTCCTGCTACTGCCAGTCCTTTTCTTATCGTATTACGATAATTGGTCAAGGTTCGCTTATGAGTGAGAATATGTGATACTCAGTTCTTTGCTTCTGTGATAGATCACTCTAAGTCCATCCAAGTTGCTGTGCAGTTCACAATTTTGTTCTTTATGGCTGTGTAATAGTCCATTGTGTATATGTACTATATATTTTTTTTATCCAGTCCACTTTGTATGGGCAGCACGATTGATAACGTATTTTGGCTAATGTGAACAATGTTGCAATAAACAAATGTGTGCAGGTATCTTTTTCATAGAGTGATTTGAGTTCCTCTGGGTATATTACCAGTAGGGGGATTGCGGGGACATAGGAAGGTCGATTTTTGGATCTTTTAGGAATTGCGAAACTGTTTTCCATAGAGGTTGTATTAATTTTCACTCCCACCAACAGTGTAGAAGTGTTCCCTTTTCCATGTATCCTCTCCAGCATCTATCGTTTTTTGAATTATTGATGATGGTCATCCTGACTGGAGTTAGGTGGTATCTCAGTATAGTTTTAATTTGCATTTCTTTGATGACTAGTGAGGCAGAGCGTTTTTTTTCATGTATCTGTTGGTTGCTCATATGTTTTCTTTTGAGGACTGTCTATTCATATTTTTGCCCTCTTTGTAATGGGGCTGTTCGTTTTTTTCTTTTCGGCACATTTGAGTTCCTTGCTGATCCTAATGTTAGGCCTTTGTCAGACAGACATACAGATGGAAAATATTTTTTCCCCAGTCTGTGGGCTGTCTCCCTGCTCTCTTGATGGTTTCTTTTGCTTTGCAGAAGCTTGTCAGTTTGATGAGATCTCACTTGTCTATCTTATCTCTTATGGTTGCTAGTTCCAGTTTCCATAAGTGTGTCTCCTGCATTTTCTAAGGTTCTTATAGTTTGAGGTTTTACATTTAGCTCTTTGATCCATTTAGAGTTGATTTTTGTGTATGGTGATAGGCAGGAATCTTGAATCTCCATTTTCATTTGTTTAGGGAAGAGAAGACCTGGCATCAGAGTCTGGCTCGGATACTGAAAACTTATCAAAAGTTTATACTTTATAGTCTTCTATTCTTGTGTCTTCTAACCCTAAAGTAGTTACTCAGAACTTGTCCCCCAAGTGCTTATATCTTATTTGGAGGGAAATTGTGGGTGTTTGAGGGTCAGATACACGTGAGTGACTGGATTTGAACCTGCATATGTCAGTTACAAAAAAAACAAAACAAAACAAAACAAAACCCATTTCTGTAGTCAGTGTAATCATCAAATCTGATCTTACTTGCCCAACACAATATAAGAAAAATGTTCAGAATTTCTGATACATTATTAAAAAATGCTCTGAATTTCAGGCATTTGACTATTTGTAAGTGAAAATATTCAGATGTGATCATTATATTTCCATGCATTGAAGTTTATATATGAAGACAGTTATTCAGTAGACACTTCCTGAGACCAAACATATGGTACATGATACAAACCAAGAAGAATTAAAACAATAAAGAAGCTAGAAATGAGCCAGGCTCGGTGGCTCAGCCTGTAATCCCGTGCCTTGGGAGACTGAGGTGAGTGGATTGCCTGAGCCCGTGGGTTCGAGACCCGCCTGGGCAACTTGGTGAGACCTCATCTCTACAATAAATAAATAATTAGCCGGGTGTGGTAGCGCGCGCCTGTATTTCCGGCTACTTGGAAGGCTGAGGCGGAAGGATCACCAGAGCCCAGCAAGTCGAGGCTGCGGTGGCTGGGAGCGGCCACTGCACTCCAGTCTGGGTGACAGAGTGAGACTCCAACTCAAAAAAAAAATAAATAAATAAATAAGAAGAAGCTAGAAATAATGATAACACCTATCATTTGCTGCCTACTTTTCCTGTGCCAGGAACTGTGACAAAGGTTTTTAAGGGATTATTCACTGAGAAAATCTCAGATCATAAAACCTACACATTTTAGAATCAGGATATAAGCACAACTGATCAGTCTATGGGCTTAACCTCCACAATGCAGCTATCACATTTCACACAATAGTGCAAATGGGCATCTAGGGACAGCCACAGAGAGATCTGAGGCAAGAAGTCTTCTTGAAAGACATATTTGGAGTCAATTTTGACATATGGTCCTATGGTTCAAAGTTATAGGGTATACGAACAACTTGAAGCACATCGATTAAGAAATTTAAAAATCATTAAATATTTTGGAAGAAGCAATGCCACATGTACTAACTTAAATGAACTTAAATGAACTAGTAATTTACCACCATTTCCCATTTCTTCATCTCTCTAGTTCACCAAAGCACTACTGACATAATTTTCATGCACTGTCATTTCAGCTCAAATACTTTCCCATCATCACCTTTCCTAGCTTTGGTTTACAAATCCATATTAGTCACTTTTTCCCAGTCAGACCACAGAAAACTTTCATGATATTAGTCCTTACCAGGATATCTGGCTTATCAGAGGCTCTTGTAGATATTGGTTGAATGCATTCTAATGAAGATGGTTTCATTTTTATCTTCAATTCTCTTTCTTGTTTTCATAGCCACATCATTTTCATTAATTACACTTTCTCATTCCAAACTCACTCTATCCTTCCCTTTGCAAAGATGAAAAATATATAAAATCGAGCTCTTAATGAGAATGAGAATGATAGGAGACATTACGACTTTTCCAGGACTTGTAGTGGATACAACAATTCTAAGGCAGGAGACAGAATCCTCTTGAAAGATAAAGAATTCAATTTAGACAGAAGGGCCTTCTGATTCTCATTTGTGTTTAAGTGGTGTACGTTGGATAGTTGTTGTATCATTGGCTGCCAGATAGAATCTGTTGATGATTTGATTTTGAAAGAATTAAAACGAGTGCCTCTAGAAGTAAGTTGTCAGGAATTAGCTAACTGCTTCTTTAGACTGGACAAATACACTTCTTTTTGGACTACATTCATGCCTTTCCCAAAGGGACATTGTCACACAATGTTTGCACAAGTGCTTCCTATTTGTAACTTTGCCAGAACTGTGTTCAGTGTGAGTCTGCTTACAGACCCAAGATTGCTAGAGTTGCCAACATTCAGACATCAGTAGTGACCTCACTAATGCCATTTTGATAAAACGTTTCCATCACTGCTTCTCTTATATCTTGTTCTTGACGCATATTTGGAGTGTCTGGCCTACATTTCCCCACATCCTTCATTGACCACATATTTGTTTGATGGGGTGTTTTTCAAGTTGTTAGTGTTCTGTACTTTTAATCCCTTTTGGCTAGAACCCAAATGTTTGGTGCGCCAGGTCGTGAGCCTTTCACCTTGGCAAGAAAAATTCTGCTAAAGGAACCATAATGAGGATAATTGCCTTTTCAGAGGTTTCATATAGTTTATCTCCCTCTGTCACTGTTACTTGGGGAAGAGTTACTTTTCTTCTCTGTGCTTCTTTAAAATAAAGATAGCCAGTAGATTTGAAGGGTCTGCAACTGCTGTTTTTTCTTTTACTACATTTTAGCTAATTTTGTTTCCACAGTGGTCTCTTCTCTGAGTTCTGAGCTGCCTACACTCTGGAATTGGTTACTTTACTAATGGAAACAGCCTCTGCCTCAGATCATTGTCATCTCATGGTCCCTTGGGTTCTAATATTGACTTTCCTGTCTTTTCAGATTTCTGAATGACAGCCTTACCTTAACCTCTAGGCTATATGTTCCTCACCTCTAGTCTTATTGAACCCTTTGTTTATCCACATATAGCTCATCTATATTTAAACTATCTCAGAAATTTCTACAGAAATATTTGAGACTAGTAAATTGAGCCTTTGTCCTTGGTGCTTCCCTCAGCTATTAGCTCTTCCTTTGATCAGTTTTCCATGATCTTTCTTTGCTAAGTAATCAGCAAAAACAACATCAACTAGCTTTCTTTACTGTTGAGCTTGTAATATATAAATGTACACTTTGAATATTTGAAGGGGTGTATACTATGAAGCTGTATCCATTATAGAATCCACTTATTGGTTGCCTTCTAAACATCCTTATTTCTCTAGCTTTAGGTGTGCATCCTAAGTACTCTGAAGTGGTGCTTCTAATCCATGGCTACGTACTCAGATCATCTGGAGAGCTTTTAAAAAATAAAGATGCACCAGCCCCACCCCAGACATACTGAATTTGGAGTCTTTGTGGTATAGGAACTGGATATTAAAAAAAAAATACTTCCTAGGCAATTCTAAGGTGCATTTGTAATGGAGCAACAAAAGTCTTAGCCAATCAATGAGCTGTAACATTTACCCAAGTGACTGTGATTTTTTACTCCTTATGACAAAAATGCACATTCTCATTTAAGGGCAAAGTAAACATAGTCCAAGTTGCTGCTGGCTATTATCTCATGACCAGCCTTAGGGTGAAGTTGATGCTTTGGACAAGAAAGCAGAGAGAGTGTTCCCTGATGACATCTTTGAGCCACTGAATCAATTAACCCTGAAACTTGTCCTACCTCTGGACTTGTTATCTGAGAAAATAAATTTCTGAATAGAGGAAACTGGGATCAAAGGGATTAAATGACTCATAGAAAAAACTAAAATCTGTCTTACAGTTTAGTGTTTTTTTGTGTGCATTCTATGAAGATACCTCTCAAGAAATTGGTGAGATTTCATCTCCTTTTGTTATATACACAGAAGATGAATTGTTGGGTTATATAGTAATTCTATTTGTAGTGTCTTTAGGAATCTCCATACTGTTTTTTCATAATGGCTGTACCAATCTATATTCCCACCAATAGTGTGCTAGGGCTCCCTTTTCTCCACGCAATAGCCAACTTTAGTTATCTCTTATCTTTTTGATAATAATCATCCTAACAGGTGTGAGGTGATATCTCATAGTGATTTTAATTTTCATTTCCCTAATGATTAGTGATATTGAGCACCTTTTCATATACCTGCTGGTCATTTTTTCATGGCACATGCTAATTCAATTTTAATTTTTAAAAATTTTGTTTATAGTTTATTATACATGTTTATGGAGTACAGTGTGATGTTTCTACATGTGTATACATTGTATAATGATTCAATGATTAGCCTGTCCATTATCTCAAACCTTTATCATTTCTTTATGGTGATGACTTTCAAGATCCTCTTTTCTAGTTACCTTGAAACATCCAATACATTGTTATTAGCTACAGTACCCCTATTATGAAATAGAATTTTCATTTATCTATTTTTGTTTTTGTATCCTTAGTTTTTGATGTGATATCCAAAAGTGCCAAGGCTAATGTTAAGGATGTTTTCTCCTGTGTTCTCTTCTAAGAGTTTTATGGTTTCAGATCTTGCATGTAGGTCTTTTGTCCATTTTGAGTTTATTTTTGTGTTTGGTATAAGATAAAGATCCAATTTCATTCTTTTGCATGTGAAAATCCAGTTTTCCTAGCACTATTTACTGAAGTGACTATCCTTTTCCCATTGTGTCCTCTTGGTGCCCTTGTCAAAAATTAGTTGATCATGCATTTGGACCTATTTCTAGGCTCTTTCTATTTTTTCATTGGTCTATGTTTCTGTTTTTATGCCAGTACAATACTGTTTTTATTACTATAGCATTGTTGTGTAATTTTTAAAAAGAAAGTGTGATTTCTCTAAATTTGCTTTTCTGTTTCAGTATTGCTTTGACTATTCAAGGTTTTTTGTAATTCCATATGAGTTTTAAGATTGTTTTTTAAATTTCTGTGAAGAATACCATTCAAATTTTGATAGAGATAGCGCTGAATCTATATATTACCTTGAATAATATGTACATTGTAACATATTAATTCTTCTGACCCATGAGCACAACATATCTTTCCATTTGTTTGTTTCTTCTTCAGTTTCTTTAAACAGTGTTTATAGTTTTCAGTGTGCAAATCGTTCACTTCCTAGTTAAATTTCTAATAATTTAATTTTATTTTTGTAAATGGTATTGTTTTCTTGATTTCTTTTTCAGCTAGTTTATTTATGTATAGAAATGCTATTGATTTTTGTGTGTTGATCTTTTTAATCTTGCAACTTTACTAAGTTTATTTATTAGTTTTAACAGTATTTTTTGTGGAGTCTTTGGGATATTCTACATATAGGACCATGTCATCTGGAAATAGTGATAATTTTACTTTTTCCTTTTCAATTTTGGTACATCTTATTTCTTCGAACTTTCATGTTTTATGCACCATTATTCACTATAGCCAAAATAGAAAAAGAACCCCAGTGTTCATTGACAGATGAATGAATAAATAAAATGTGATACATATATTCCATATACAGTAGAATATTAATCAACTTTAAAAATGAGATCCTGCCATTTGCTGCAATGTGGATGAACCATTTTACTATTCATGTGTTCTGTAACATCATATTATTAATCTATAATATGCTTCATAAAACATATTAAAAAATAGCAAGTAGTGAGTAAAAAAGAAGTGAGAAAGCAGTACTTGCTCCCAAAGAAGTCACGATTTCTTTGAAGGAGATAAAATAGATTTTGGGAAACTTTTCAAAAAATTGTTGTATCAAACTCATAGCATGTTAGAGTTTACAAAGAATTTTGACATCTATTATGCCTTTTTATCCTCTCAAAAGATTCTTAGTAAGGTTATTATTATTATTCCAACCTTATAACAGAGGAAATTGAGGTTTAAACCTCAATTAGGATGATCCAATTTGGAACAGAGTTAGGAGTTGATCCCAGATAGAATCCAGTGTCCATTTAGCTATGCCTCTCTCTAGCTGTGAATGGTTTCTCTGATTTTGAATTCCATCATCTCCTCCTTTCCTGGCTATGAAGACAAAGGGTTGGAGAAAGCAGTACTATCCCCGGAAGCAACAGTGACTTGGTGTACATGCCAGTATAACTTATATGGAGAATTGTGGGGTTGTGTTCTTATGTCTGGAAGTTAGGTGAAGTTTGTAGACATTGTAGAGTTCAAGGGAGGGAAGATTTGTCTTGAGATTAGAGTTTAAGGGCTACTTGGGAAGATTTAATCTGGGTTAAACAGCTCAAGATTACCCATCAATAGGGTTCAATTGTGGGAGCAGGAGACACAGTCCTATTTTATTCCGATCTATTTTTTATTGTCTGGTCTTATGTAATTTTCTTGCATCCTCTCCCAGATCCAATAGTCACATTTTTTATTCATATTGAATGTACAGTAGTTTCTGTTCTCTGTGTTCTGGAGCTTTCTACTCTTTCCCTCAGTCTGCCAAACTCAAGGTAAACCAATTGCCTCCATCTATAAAGTAAACTGCTACTGTGATAAGCTTTCCACTAACTTCCCACAGGATAAAAAGAATAGTCTAGCAATATTCCCTGTGTATTGCTCATAATTCTGGGCAGATAGTAAACCAATTAAATAGCGCAGCTGTACAAACATTCCAAATATAATTTATGAAGTTCAGATTGTGAACACATTTTCATTGTCTTCTTTCTCCATATGGAATCTCATTGTTTCTTTTAATTTTTTTTTTTTAAAATGCGTTTATGTAAGATGGAATGTTCTTTAGCTAAAGTAAGTTTAAACTGCATTTGAAATGAGTTTTCTGAGGGGAAAACTTTTTTGGGGAGAAAATTGATTTAGAATAAATAATTTTTTTTTGAGAATAGAAATGGTTGAATATCTGAGTCTAACTTAGGTTAAGTCAGCACCAAAGCTTCCCCTTCAGTCTTTCTCAGCAGTTACATAGCGGGATCACCTCCTGGGATAGGTGTCTAGCTTAGTAACCACAAGTCACTCTGCTGAAGGTATAATCATTGCAATGAAAACTTATGAGCACTTGGTGTAAAGCAGAGCTGACTCTAAGTGCTTCATATTGGTCATGCTATTTAATCTTCAAAATGATCTGAGATGTACTTACAGTTATCATCCCATTTTGTAGATAAAGAAAAAAGGTATAGAGAGGTAAGTAAATTGCTCTTTGTCATCTAGCAGGCTGATACTTTAACCCAGTAATTATGACTCCAAATTTATATTTTTACCCATCGTACTGTATTATCATCCTTCAAAAAAAGAAGTAACCCATTTTATTGACTTTCCTTTAAGTGACCTCTTTTTTCTTAGAGCCACTAATTGGTTATCCAACTAACTGGTCAATGACTAACTGGTCAACCAACTATTAAATGACAGTACCACTGTCTTCCTTATCTCATTACCAAAAGGCAGATCAGGAGAAATCACCTCCTGGAAACAATTAGAGAAAGATAAATAAATTTTGTAGCTCTATCTAAAACATGTGGACAAAATTGCCTGCTAATTTTTTCCTTTCATTTCTTGATTGTTGAGACACTTTCACTTTGCATTTGGTCAAAAATAGAACCATCTGTTGAACATTCTATCATCCATACTTTTGACTTTCCTGCATCCTCATGAAAACAGTTTATTGAATCTCAAGGATAAATTCATTCTTGTTTTCCCAATCCATAATGTATCTCTCTAGGAAGTGACAAACTCTAAATGAATTGCTCCAGTGGTTTGCTTGTAGTTCATGTGTTCTCTGTGTTGAAATATTAGTGGTAGCTAATGATGAAAGGAGTATATTTCCCCGAGTTCTTGACATTTTTTTGTATAATCTAACTTCCCATAGCATATTTTAGATATTTTAGGTACCTTATGGATGAGGATACAGAGGGTAAGTGACTTTTCAAAGCTCATGCACTTGGAGAGCCAGAGGTGGTGTCATTTTCTTAGCCTAAAACACTTCCAGGTAAAGTTCTCTTCCTCTTTCATCCTAACTGTGCTTTAATCATTGTTGATACTAGTCAAGCAAAACACTGTGCTTTGAAGTGTTCTATTTCTCTTAGAGTTTATCATTTATATACTTTTTTGAAAACGTACCAAATATAAGTCCTCCTATATTATGAGGAACTATGGAACCTGTTCTGGCTTCTGTTGGACTCTAGTGATCAGGGATGATAAAGATTTAAGAAGCTGAGTCATATTAGCAAAATGGGAAAGAGAATGCTTGGCAAATAGGAATGCTAATTAGCGAATTCAACTTAGTTTGCCCCCTTGTGAAGTACTGCTCCCATTGAGCTATTATTTTTACGTTTTTGGAGAAATGCTATGAGAATACTTATGAAATCTGATACTCTATCAGTCATAGAAATGATGTCAAAGATGTTTGACATCAGTGCCCCATCAGGAAAATCCCATGTGAGAAATTCCCATGTAGCTATAATTGATAAGAAAAGTTCCTCTTTCTCAGAGGAACCATTATATCTTTATTATTCATTTTAACAACTAAAAGCAACCATAACCTCAACTTTGCTTAGACTACCTTAGAAAGAAAAATAAATTATGTAGACATTTATGATTTGAATACTTGCTTTTTCCGTCTCCCTATACATGCCTTACTTTTGTCCAGGAATGTATTAATACTGATCTTTTATTGTTTTGCTATATATGTTTTTGTTGTGTGTTGCTTATAATTTTTTGGAGGATTTGGTTGGGATAGAAAGTAATCTATAAATCTAATTTGTTGCAATATTAACAACCGGGTGAAGATTGGGTTTTGTTCTTTATTTGGAAGAAAGCTATTATGCCAGATTTCTTTCTTTTTTTCCCTTCAGATTTCTTTCATAAAAGGAATTCCTTTTCTTCCTTTGACAGGGAGAAAAAAAGTTTCCCCTACCTTCTTAGGTTTAGTTGTTGAGGGACTGTAATTCAACTGACAAAACATGGATTATCAAAAAAAGACAGGTTTTCATTCATGTACATATTATATGGGAGTTCACAGAAACATGTGACTCAAGGATGTGGTTAGAGTTTGGGGCTTATGTTGGAGAAAGCGGTGGGAGAATGGCACTTATGGGAAAACAAATGATTTTTAGAAACGATAAATGGGCCCTTAGGAGAATAGATGGAGACATGATAGTTTGTGATGATGTCTATTTAGGTAATTTCTTATTCTTGTGTTGACTTCTCATTTCTGGTTTTAGGAGTTAACCTTTACTGGTTGTGAAACCCCTGCGGGAGGGTATTTATGATAGTTGAATTCTTTTGGAAGGCTCTGCTTTTAGGCAGATAAGGAGAGTTCAGAGAGGAAACCCCTTCCAAATCCAAAACAACCAATTCTTCAGAGTAGTATATTCTGGATCCCGTCATTTTAAAGAACACTGCTCTCAGAAAGGTAAGATAATCTGGGTAATAGACCATTTGACAATGCAGTTTATTTGTGGGAGAGAGTGAGAGTGGGCTCCAGGAATGTATTTCTCCAGGATTTAGTTAAATTTAATAGCTCAACACATCCTTCTCTTGGTAATGGTGTTGTATCTCCTAATTAAATTTCCAGAGTGCCGGGCTGACATCCTGATTTCTTCAAGTTCTATGTTTCTTTACTCCAACTCACTATGCAAGCCTTCAGGGTTAAGGTATTTCCTGATATCTCATTTCCTGTTTTTTTTTTTTCTCATTTGTAAATGCATTCTCCTTTCTTGCTTCAAATGACACATTTGTGCTCATTTTGTTAATCAACTTTTTTTTTTTAAAATAAAAAAACGATTGCTACTTAGCATTTCTTACGCTAGGATAGAGAGATCTTTTTTTTTATTATAAGAAGTACACATCAAAAGGAGTCCTTTCTTTTTCCACTTTTACTCTGTACTAATTTGTTTTGCTTTTGGTCTGACTATACTCACACATTCCTAGTTACTTTACTCCTGCCAAGATTAGAGAGTTAAGTACTAAGAGAAAAAAGTTAATTCTATTACATAGAATTTGCTCAACCAAAAATACATTCTTATAAAAGTGTGTTGTGAGTATTAAGTCTATTACTTCTTTATGCCTCAACTATTATCATTTTTTACAGAATTAGTTGTCATCTGCACTATAATAACGTCCTAATTTATCACTTTGCCAGCTTTTTTAAAAAAAAACCCTGCAATTAATCCATTTGATCTGTATAGACAATGTGATTTTTTTAAAGGTAAAAGAGATTATTAAAAATTAAAATTCTTTTGTGGTTTTTGAATGAAAACTGTAACTTCTCGGCATGGCCTGCAAGACCTCTCAAGGTTTTGCCCTTGCATCTCACCTCAAACTTCATTTCTTATGAACTCTCCTTGCTTGTTCTTTCTAACCATGATGGCTGCCTTTCTCTTTATGCAAAGCACTTTGCTCATTCTTTCCCAGGGCCTTTGTACAACATGGTATCTTCATCTGGATTTTCTCATGGCTAGTTCTCATCATTTGAATGTCATCTTTCAAAGGAAACCCCTCTCTGACCACTTTCTCTAAAGTCACCCTATTCTATCCTGTCTACTTTCTCCCTTATTACCTTGTTTTAATTTTCTACAATCACACTCACTATCTGAAATTATTTATTTCGTTGTGTTTAGCCTATCTCCTCAACAGAATGTAAACTCAATAAGACTAAGATATTTTCTACCTTATTTTCTGCTGAGACCTTATCATCCTTGATATAAACTCACTGACTATTTGTTGAATGAATCATGCAATAGAAAAGAATGATTGTATTGCTTTCTAAATAGCTACAGGGCGATAAATATTTAGTAAATTCATAAAATGATGTAAAAAATTTGTTTTGAATTTATTTTAATGAATATTTTGAAAATAATTTTCTCAACTGCTTGAATAGACCTTCATATATAGTATTAAATTTTAAAAATTTTGGTGAGATCTCATCTCTAAAAACAAAAAGAAAGTAAACAAATGAGCATGGCCGTGTTTCAATAAAGCTTTATTTTAAAAATAAAATTTAGGAACAAACATAAACTTACAGAATATTGGAAGTATAATACCAAAACGATTTTTTTCCTAAGTCATTTAGTAGTATGTTGCTTGTTCCTGAATGCTATGTGTATTTTATGTGTATTTCTTACTGAGAATGACATTCTTCCACATAATCAAATTCAACTGCCAAGTCAGGAGATATGTACTGATACATTACTATGGTATATTCTTCAGAATTCTTTAAAGTTTTATCAATTGTCACAGCCATGTCACCTAGGGCCAAAGGATCCAGTAGAATCACTCATTTTAATTAGGTCTCATGTCTCTTTAGCTTTCTTTATTTTAGAACAGTTCCTTAGTCTTATCTTAACTTTCACGAGCTTGAGACTTTTGAAAAAAAAAAAAAGGCCAATTATTTTGAAGAATGTTCATTGATTTGATTCAGTTATGAGTCTGGAAGGAACATTATAGAAGTGATGTTAAGTTCTTTTCATTACATCCTATTATGTGGCACTGGATTTTGATTTGTCCTGTTGTTGATTTTGTTTACTTTGATCACTTCATCAAGGTGGTATCTGACAGACTTCTCCATTGTAACTTAGTCTGTTTTCCCTTCGTAATAAATAAGTATTTTGTGGAGTGACCCCTTAAGATTATATAACACATCTCTTTCATTATCAAACTTTTAATTTATTCATTAAAAAAAGTTTGTTTTCTATTTTATTCAGTGGGCTATAATCTATTGTTGTATTTGATATGATGTTCAAATTGTTTCCAGTTTAGCCAGAAGGAATGTATTTAAATTGGCTTTTGTGTCCTTTTGACATATTGCCATCATTCTTTGCGAACTTCTTAATCTCTAGCTTAGCAAGACATTCCAGGTGCATCTTTACTTCTCCTGTTTCATTTCTGTCTATAGTCAGTCATTTCTCCACAAAGCCTTAGTTTCTCTGAGTGGAGAAAGGTAACCCTAACCCTAACCCTAACCCTAACCCTAACGCTAACCCTAACCCTACCTTGTTTACTTATTATATGTATTTATTTATTGTATCATATTATACATTTATATGCTATATGTGCTAGTTGTGTAACAATAGGACCAACTTATTCTCTGGGAATGAGTGAAATGAGACATTTAGCAATTTTAGACTTTAAAAGTCAATTAAAGTCTATTTTAATGTCACTAGAAATAAAAACTTATGATCAATAGTAATTATTAGGGAAAAAGGACCTGCATTGAGACTGGAAAAGCTGGTATGTGAAAAAAGTCAGAAGTGCTACATGTTGGTTTCCCCTAGTGGTGAAGACTTACTCACCTGCCAAAGGCAAGCTGAAAATAAAATACCTCACCCATTAAATACCCCTGCTGGAGTTTTAGTCTTGAGTAAGATCCCTGATTAGTCTGTTGAAATAATTAAAGTCAGTAGTTAGTTTAAAATAAAAAAAATTGTACCTGTTGTCCATAGCAACATACCCTCTTTGAGATGCAGATCTAAATGCTCACCCTTTTCTTATTTTTAGATTCACAATTCTCCAGGAAGACCTGGATGTCTGAAAAGCAACTGTCTTTTTGGTTCCTGGAGGAAAGAAAGCTAGTGGGAAAAATAGTACTTACACTGAAGTAAGTTTTGCTTAATTTTCCGTCTCATTTTAAAGAAAAGACAAAAGGAATTCCATAAAAGGGGCACATAAGAGAATATCTTAAGGATGCTGGAGGGTTTAATTAACATTCACTGTTATTTCATATTGATGGTTTCAATTGTGATATAGATAATTAGTTTTCTATTTGTTTTTTATTATGGTCATATGGCTTTATAAAGTAATGCTATTAAAATAGTGTTCTACAACATCAAGGGCAATCAGTTTATTGTGGCTTTGAATGTTTCTAGAAAGATTAGTTTTGGTAAAACTGTTCTTTTGCTTCTTAATAGTACTATGGATTGAAAAATATAGAAAATTGGTGAGTATAAATTCATCTTGGCTGTAAGCCTAGTGTTTTGTTATTGTGAAAAAAACTATGCTTTTTCAAATAATTTTTCAAATTCTTTGCTTTTTTCAAGTATTTTTTGTTGTTGTTGTCCAATTGCTGATATAAATACTGTCAGTGGCCATTATCCAGAGTTCAGTAATCCCCCTACCTCTCAACATGTGAAGACAGAGCAAAGGTAAGGAAGGTTCCAATATTGTTAAGGAGCCAATCACTGCATCAATGCCTCTTTGCCACTAGATGTCCCTATATAGATGCGTCTTCCACTTCAGAGGTTTCTCTGAAAAGAAGCCAACAAAATCTCAGGGATGTCTGCTACTCCTCAAATCTTTTTCCTTACTCTTAAGTTAGTATCCTGGTATTGTTCAGATGCTTTTATCCTTTCTGGAGGATTAATTCCAGAGGAGTCGACAGGACTTGAATTAAGCTAAATGAGAGTAGAATTAGGTTTAGTCATTGGCTCAAATATATGCATCTATTAACAACCCAACCTAGCAAATGTAAGAAGCCCTACAGATAGAGATTAGATTTACAGAGAATTTTAAGCATGCTAAAATGACGAGGGGCTCGGGTTTGAATTAGATAATTAAAATGGCAGATAATTTAAAGTTGTATTTGGTAATTGAATATTTTTGTATTTATGTTTTGAGTATGAGAGTGTCTGGTGTTCTGCAAATTACTATAACTTTCATTAATAGATTCATACAGATAATATTGATCTTCAAGGGAACTTGAAGTTGTGGAAATTTCTTATATGCTTCTTACCTCACAACTCCTGTCTGTTTTCTGTACAAAGACTGAACACGTGTGACAGCAGAACAGTGTGACAGAATAGCTTTACTCTGAGCTGATTTCCTCATAAGTTTGTTAAATTTTTAGCTCTTAGTTTGCCTGTAAAGGGAAGAGGCAACTGAATGTTTTTTTTAAAAAAATTTTCATTATAAAGATGTGAGGTACTGAATGTTTTTATTCAAAATGTCCCTTACTCAGTTTTAGGTTGTATGGAATCATAATGTTGGATTGGAATAACAATGAAATAAATTTCTTCTTATACTGTTTTGAAATTATCAGAATCTTTCAGTAAGTTTTTGGTAGTAATATGCAATGTTAATATTCTATTTAAAATCTGAATTCATCAAAAACTTTTGGGGAAATTTATTTGTTACAAGCAATCATATCAAGAGGATTAGACTCTCCATTTCAAATACTACAGGCATTAATTTACCAATTGAATATATTTTAACCAATTTTGTGGCTAAATAATCTTTTCTCCTATAATATTTAACATTTTATGACATTACTTAATATAACTCAACATAGAAATACTGTAGCGAAATAAAATATGAATTAATGCCAAATAACCCAAATTAATTTAACACAAAAAATATGTTTGAGGGTTTTTTTAATGCAAACTTTCTCTCTAGTCTTGAAGAAAATTATACAAGTGGATATCCAGCCTTCTGTTTGCCTTAAAGCAGAGTCATCTTTGAGAAATGATGATATTTGGGCAAACTTGGAGAATGGGAGTGATTGCAGGAGATCAGCAAAGACTTTATCATACTGTCTCTTAAAAATAAGAAAAACAATTTTACAGCTTAAAAGCTGAATAATTTGACAATCTTGAGCAAAACTCTTGACAATGTTACCGAATAAAGTTTAAAAACCCTTTAAATTTAAAAAGCGATCATTATAAATAAGCATGTGGAATAAAAATGTCAGATTAAAAGTGTTGGAGAAGATGTGGAGAAATCAGAACCCTGATGCACTGCTGTTAGAAATGTAACAACAACCAGTTTGGAAAACAGTCTGGCAGTTCCTCAAGTGATTTAACATAGAGTTACCACATGACTCAGTAGATCCACTCCTGGTTAGCTGCCAAGAGAAATAAAAACATATGTCCACATAAAAACTTGCTCTTGAATGTTTATAGCAGCAATACTCATAATAACCTAAAGATGGAAACATGTCCATCAGTGGATGAATGGATGAACAAAATGTGGTGTATCTATACAATGAAATATTGTTCAACCATAAAAAAGAATTAAGTACTAAACGTGCCACAACATGAATGAACATTGGAAACATTATGCTACATGAGAGAATCCAGTCACAAGAGACCACATACTATATTATTCTAGTCGCATGAAAGTCTAGCATAGGCAAGTCCATACAGACAAAAGGCAGATTAGTGGTTGCCTAGGGCTGAGGGAGATGGGCCAAAAGAAGGGTCATGGTTCAAGGGTACAGGGTTTCTTTTTGAGAAGATGAAATGTTCTAAATTGATTATGATGATGGTTGCACATATCTGTGAATATACTAAAAGTCATTGAATTATATCCTTTAAATAGGTGAATTATACATTGCGTGAATTATATATCAATAAAGCTGCTAAAAAAATAAAAAGAAAGAAGAGAGATACTGATGCATGTTACAACATGGATGAACCTTGAAAACAATGCTGAGTGGGAATCACAAAGGGTCACAGAAGTATATGACTTCATTTATATAAAATATCCGTATTGGGCAAATCCATAGAGACAAAAAGTAGATTAGTTGTTTCCTACAGTCAGTGGAAAGGGAGGGTTGGGAGTGTGACAGCTAGGGGCCATATGGTTTTTGTTGGTGTCATGAAAACCTTTTAAAATTGCTGTTGGTGATTGTTGCAAAATTTAGCATACTTAAAGCCATTGAATAGTACACTTTAAATAAGATAATTGTATGGGATGTGAATATTCCAACAAAGCTGTTAAAAAGAGAATAAGCACACATTTATTAAGAACACCCACAGTAGAACATGGAGAAGATTCAATTAGTTCTAGACCTTAAATTCGATGTGCCATCCTGAGTCATTCTCACATGTTCTCCCAGAATGTGGACCCTCATTCCCCTGACACATGTGGACGTTGCCTCAGCTGATGGCTGCACCTATTTCCTTGAAGTCCCCATGTACCTTCTGTCTTTGAGCTGGAGCCTATTCTCTTTGGGTTTCTGGAGAGGATGTAAATTATACCTTTTACTCCTTGATTCCAGTGAGTGGAGGAAAAAGCTTGTCCCTCACAATTTATAGGCATAATTTTGAGCATCATTATTTGACAAAATTTCTTTTGATTGCAGGACCGAATTTGGGTGCTATAGAACAGGCAGTAATTTGGATTATATAGTAGCAATTGACTGAATGATTCAGAAAGTAAGCTGGTTATTGGAAAGCTTCTGGTGTTCATATTATCTAACACCACATTATTTTTTTTTATTAATGATGTAAATGGAAAGGCTATTATGGCATATTGACTACATTTGAGAAGGTATACAAAGCTAGGAGGCATTGCAAATACATTGATTTCCAGAAATAGCATCTAAGGTGATTTTGCTAGGCTGAGATGTGGAACTGACTAAGAAACCAAAAGCACAGCATAAGGGATAATATGGCCAAATATTTACACATGTGTAAAAGACTTCATAATTTTGACTTGATATCTCATTATGATGGACAGAACCATTCTCTGTAGCTATCTTTATGTCCTCTATAGAATGATGTGAAGTCCTCATACAGATATCAGTGTTGTATAGATTTATTGATGGGAAGAAGACTTAGATTTGTGTCAAATTAAAGGACAGATCATGGACCAACTAGCAAAAGTTACAAGGAGGTAGATTTTGGCTGAATGTGAGGATACCAGAGATTGTGCAAGACCTTATAAGGTTACAAATTCTTGAGATAGGTTGACTATTATTAAAAATATTCCTGTCCCACCTTGAGTGTGGATTATATTTCTCCATCCCATCCTCATTGGCTTTAGGCTTGGCCACTTTCCTTGTTTTGGACAATGAAATATGAGTGGAGGAGCCAGCCTGTTTTCTGTGTCCTCTTTTTCCTCTATCAAGGTGATTACCATTGTTCCAGATAGCACTGGTACTTCAGTCTAGATCCTGGGGTAAAGGTGATATGTGAAAAGTCTCAGGTAGCCCATCCAAGATGAAATTTTATCCATGTGAGCAAGAAACACATGTTATTGCAAGCTCCTAATTTTGGGTTGATTTGTTATCATAGCATCACGTAGTCTATACTAAATGATATTGCTCATTTAGAGGATGAGCAGTTTCCTAGGTTTTTATTGTTCTCTCAACCAGATGCAGTTCACCAATTAGAGATTATCTCTATCAGAAGCAAAGTTGCCTTGTAAAATACATAACATGCAAATTTTATTAGGCTACCAAGGGGACAGAACTAGAAAGTTAATTAAAGGTCAAATTCTCAGGTGAAAAGTAAAAAGGTATTGCTACTGCTTTGCCCTCAGACACATGTTGAACTTTCTATACAAACTTAACACCTATTCAGATTCTATTTATCTTGGCTTATATGATTCCCATCTTATCCCTGGAAAAATCAGTGCTATTATCATTAAAAAGTTACATTTACTTATTTATTTATTTTACATCCATCAATTCTGCCCATTATCTTCTTTTAGTCAACTAGAAAATCTATTATAAAGATGTAAGTGATTAACAAGGGAGGATATTTAAGTATTGACAGAGCACAAGGTTTTTTCCTCCCCATTAATATCAGAGATAGCTCCTTCTATGCAACTAGAATGATTGGTAGTGTACATCTGAGTGAAGGTGTCCTGAGATGCAAAAAGTTTTCAAATAGTGACAGGATTTTGAAATGATGACCTCAGCTGACATCCCCAATATAATTTGCTGGCTATTTGTGGAAATTCTTGATGAACATGGAGTCATATTCTAAACATATTTTCTTTCAGTGGTTTTCTTATGTGAAATGAAACAAAGGGAGATACAATATATGATGTGGTTGAAACTAATTTTCAACCAGGGTCTAACTAACAACCAATTAGTGATTTATGGCAAGTTAACACTTTTTGGGAGGGAGATATCAATCAAAAGGCCGTTTGATGATTGCTGTTCTTGTTAAGGGCTGGTAACAGTTCAATTTTATCTTGTAGAGCCCAGGAAAATGACAAATTGTGCATAACTTTATTTTTTTGATTCACAATGCATTTTTAAAAAATGAAAATTAACTGATACTCATAGAAAGCAATGGTTTTCAAATTATTTTAGCCAAATACATTCCTTAATTTAAATCTAACATGGAAACCAATATGTAAAACAAATTACAGCAGAGTAGCTTAGTTTGAAGTGGCAAAAGAATAATAGGGCCTGGTGTTCTGCAGAAAACTACTGAAAAGCTTTTTTAACTTGAGGCAGCCTTTGAGGCATCTCTGGAGAGCCCAAAGTTTATGGAGAACATAGCTGGAAAATCTCTAGTGTAATGTATAGCATATTAGCTGGAGTTCTAGAATTGTTTCTACAGTTAGTTAGGTAACTTTAGAGAATTCATCTCATAATTCTTGGTTTTTGCTTTCCCTATGTAGAAAATGAAGGGGTGTAATAAAGTGATTTTTAGGATATTTCCTAACTCTGATATATTTAGATTCTAGAGTAATAAAGACAGATGCACAAAATATTAGGTTGAAAATAGAACTTGGTTAAAAACTTATGGCCATGGCAAAATTAAACCTTAATTGGTCAATATGCAAAGATCTAGATGATATTTTTTCTATTATTCAGTTTTTAAATTATAGAAGTATAAAACTGTATTAAATATAAGCCAGGTACCTGCTTTGATATTCAAGAACCCTGCTCTCATCTACTTCTGCTTGTGGGGGTTAATTGACAGCATTTCTAGTGTTTGATATTTTCTTCTTCTTTTATAATAACTGAGTTTCAAATTTTACATTGCAGGCTTTAAACAAAGGAAGAAAGTTACATTTTTGATTATTTTTGAATGACTTCATTTATGCTAACAATCCTGCTTTTTTTGGGATACAATGCAGTGTTTCAAGAATAATTATGACAAGTGCAAGGACTATCAGAGCCCAGGAAAGACACTTTCTTGGATGAACTTTTTCACTGTGTGCTTCATGGAAGTTACATAGTAAGGTTATGACACTGAAGCAAAGAATAGATGGATGTGCTCTGGGTCTGAGCAGTAACCTGGAGACCTGGCCCACAGGGGTTCTTCTTTATCATTGCTATGCACATGTGCAGTGTCTTGGTGTTCAGGTAAGTGACACAGAGGCATGAGGAAGTTTTCCCTACTTATTACTTCGAAATAGGTAATGCTATTTTAAAAAACATGGAACCAACCGTGCTACCCACTGAAATTGGACTGGATTAAAAAAAAGTACATAGACATGATGGAATATTATGCATCAATAGAGAAGGACAAAATTATGTACGTCACAGCAACTTGGATGGACTTAGAGTCTATAATACTCAGTGATATATCACAGAAACAAAGAACTGAGTATCACATGTTCTCACTCATGAGAGAACCCTGAACATTTATCATAACACTATTAGAAAGGTGTTGGTAGTAGTGGGACACTGCCAGGGGAGGGAGGGGCACATAACATCAATAAGGGTACCTGATCTCAAACCAGGTGAAGTGGGGATCAATGGGAGGCCCCACAAAACAACCCCCCACAGAATTATAATCCAGGGACAGCTACTTCACCATGGAATAAATTCTTGTGGAATTGTATTTTCTGCTGGGGTGGATCTGGAGGTCCAAATGTCACCATCAAAGGCTGTCAGAATTTGATATGGTTCTTTTGTCCACTTGTTTTAAATCTTGCCATAATAATAAGAGTAATAATATTCCTGATATTTTGAACATATATCAATTGAACCATGTACTGAGAAAGTAACTTTTTGAATTTCATTGTTTCTTTACATTTATTCAGAGAAGTTGGTTCTTCTCTTGTCTCTGAAGATGTGTGCAATTCAATGAATTTTATGGACAATTTTAAGTTATTCAGAGTCTAAATTCAAAATGTAAAACATTTAGGCCCATGTAAGAGCCATCAATCTTCATTAAAAGGTGAAACATTATTTGAAGTTGAAGCTTCTGGTCAGGCATGGTGGCTCATGCCTGTAGTCTCAGCACTTTGGGAGGTGGAAGTGAGAGGATTGCCTGAGCCCAGAGGTTTAAGATCAGCCTGGTCAACTTGGTGAGACTTCCTCTCTACAATAAATCAAAAAATTAGCCAGATGTGGTGGCATGGGCCTGTAGTTCAAGACTGAGGCAGAAGGGTTGCCTGAGCCCTGAAGTTTGAGGCTGCGGTAGCTGTGAGAGTGCCACTGTGCTTAATCATGGGTGACACTCTGACTCAAAAAAAAAAAAAGAAAAAAGAAAAGAAAAAAGAAAGAAAAAAGTTGAAGCTCCTCTGCTCCTCTTCCTCTTGTAATCCAAGCCTGCTAGGCTGGAAACCCTGTATCCCAGAACAGGTGGCATCATCAGCTATGTGATGGGCTTTCATTCTCATGCCCACCTATCCTTCAATTCCTCCTCTCTTTACTGTCTTTTATTGTCCTTTTTTCCCACTTAACTTTGTAAGATAAGCCCTTCTCCTTGTTATTATAAAACTAAACTTATTTAAATGTATTTTAAAACATGTATTGTAATGTTTATATGATGTTTCTCCATCTTCTTACCTTACTTCCGACCTCTCCCATGTTGGCAACTGGGGAGGAAAAAGAGAACAAGGACAGGAAATTTTACTTGACTGGTATTGTGGAGGCGATGGGGACATATCTATAATAGCAGACGTTACAGTTGATTCTTCCTTGCGTGGGCACACTGTAAGTTCTTCAGAGATGATCTTCACATTGCAATTCTTCCGACATTGGTGAGTACATTTCCCTTTAGTTTAGTTGCTCGCTTCTTCCATTGTCCCAAGGAATTAAAACCTTCTCTTCTTTCTGTTGATACTTGCTCATTTTTCTTTGTAGACACTCTAGTTTCTAAAATTCTCCATAAAGTTCTCTCGTCTCTCCCACATGAGACTGCACTTAGCCCCAGAGAGACACTAATGCACTTACACTGATAAGTTCCCAGAAGACAGTTGCCTTCCTGCAAGGCAACTTCGCTCAGCTTATTGCCTCTATGTTTCCAGCAGCAGGAGACATTGCCTCTTTCTAAAGTTAGTTACTGTTTCCTAGCTTTAGGTGAAGGGTAGAGAAATTCTCTGAAAAAAATCTAACAACAACAAAAAATCCCTTTCTGACTTTCTGTGGTGCTAGCAGTTTTCTATTTTTAGACTTGAGTGGGAGCTATATGGTATTTACCCAGTGATGATAATAATATCATCTGGCTGCTAAAAACAATACAACAATTAGCCTCCTTCCTGATCTCCAACTCCCAATCTTCATACACTTTCTATGAAGGGCCTTTTCTCTGGTGCTTAGATTTTTGGAATAATTTTGCCTCTTGGTCTAGCTTCTCATTTCATTTATTTATTTTTTTTATTTTAGATTCGGAGGAACACATACATATTTATTTATTTATTTATTTATTTTTGAGTTGGAGTCTCACTCTGCTGCCCAGACTGGAGTGCACTGGCCGCTCCCGGCCACCGCAGCCTCGACCTGCTGGGCTCCGGCGATCCTTCCGCCTCAGCCTTCCAAGTAGCCGGAATTACAGGCATGCGCTACCACGCCCGGCTGATTTTTTGATTTTTATTGCAGAGATGAGGTCTCGCTGCCCAGGCGGGTCTCGAACCCGCGGACTCGGGCAATTCACTCACCTCAGCCTCCCAAAGGCGCGGGATTACAGGCTGAGCCACCGAGCCCGGCTACACATACATATTTATTACATGGGCATATTGTGTAGTGGTGGGGATTGGGTCTCAGGTGGCCCATTCCCTCAATAGTGACTATTATGCCCCACAGGTAGTTTCTGAACCCAATCCTCCTTCCCTTATTGTTATTCCCAGTGTCTGTTATTTCCATCTTTGCGATTGTTTAACTTTCACATATGAATGAGAGCATGTGGTGTTTGGTTTTCTGTTTCTGGAGCTCCTCATTTTAGGAAGTCTCCTAGTTGAAACTTCTATTTTAACACCTATATGTTCATCTCAACAACAATCTAGTGAATATTAATATCAAATACCATATTAAGCCATTTACATATATATAAATATAGCAACTAAACTAAATATATGTATATACTATATAAATATTCCTACAAACTCATCAAGTTTAAGAATTGTTATCACCATTTTGCAAATGAGGCTCTAGGGATGGAGTAATTTGCCCAAGGTTGCAAGACAAATGGCTGTGCCCAGCTTTGGACTCCAAATTTTTTGACTCCACAGCCCATGCTTTTTCCTGTAAGATATTCTCAGGCTCAGAACAAGGGGTTTCATGGGTGTGACTTGGGGGCCACCATAAAACATGCAAAGAAGGTGCAATTACTGTCTTTATCACGTTTTCAAGTCTCCCATTTGCTGAGGTCAGAGTGCCGGTGTTTGTATGACAGCTTATTTAAAGCCCAAGGGAATTCTGTAGGAGACTTATGGCTTTTGTGTCCTAAACCAAACACAGAATAAAAGAATGAAAAGGGGGAAGGTGTTATCCTCAGAAACATATTCAGCCACTGTGGTTGGTTGACAATTTTATTCTGCAAAATGAATTGCTAATGGTCTAAGGATTAAGACAATTTATTTGTAAATTTTACAAAGCAAATAATTGGCCGGGCTTGGTGGCTCAGCCCATAATCCCAGCACTTTGGGAGGCCGAGGCGAGTGAATTACCTGAGCCTGCGGGTTCGAGACCCACCCGAGCAACTTGGCAAGACCTCTTTCCTACAATAAGTCAAAACTTAGCCTGGCGTGGTAACACACGCCTGCAGTTCCGGCTACTTGGAAGGCTGAGGCGGAAGGATCGCCGGAGCCCAGCAGTTTGAGGCTGCAGTGGCCGAGAGCAGCCACTGCACTCCAGTCTGGGTGACAGAGTGAGACTCCAATTAAAAAAAAAAAAACCCAAAACAACAACAACAACAAGCACCCAAAAAAGAAAGCAAATAATTTAGTTCTCTGTCATGGAGTTGATTTTGAGAAGCAATTGCCCATTGGGTTAATTTAGGGAAACAGAATTTGTGCACCAGATGAAACAGATATCTGGTCTTCGCTTGTGTACCACAAACTGCAGAGAAAATGCTTATTCAGCAGATACAAATAAATATGTTGATAGCAATTAAGTGAGGAATTAGTACTAAGCGACTAAGTACGATTTTGCAGAGTTTCTTGTGGTGCTAGAGTATGGAAACTCACAGTACTGAGTTCCATGAATTGATTACTTTTGCTCCTTGTTGAGTGAAATTAAAGTGCTGATGGGTCTGATAGTAGCCTCGAGGTGTTGGAAACAGAGTTGCATGCCTTTGCTTCAGTTTCTTGGCAAACTTAATCCATTGACCTTAAAATGTATCCTGAAAGTATTTTTTCTAAATTATGGTTTCCAGTTTTCCTCATTATAGATGATTGGAAAGATTAAAAGAGAATAGTATAATTATAACTTGGCCATTCTAAGACAAGGATGCTGCTGACATTTTCATCTCAATCTTTCTTTCGGTATAGTTGCACTCAGAGTGAACAAGCAATTTTATTGTCTTTTTTCCCCACTTAACTTTGTAAGATAAGCTCTTCTCCTTGTTATCATAAAACTAAATTTATTTAAATGTATTTCAAAACATGTATTGTAATGTTTATATGATGTTTCTCCATGTGACTAAATCACAATTCAAACATTCTCGTATTCATGGATTATTAATATTTTTTCCTATTCTATTAAGGCTGCAATGAGCATATTTATATATAAAACTCTTTTTGGGCAGGGTGCAATGGCTCACGCCTATAATTCCAGCACTTTGGGAGGTTGAGATGAGAGAATTGCCTGAGCCCATGGCTCGGGACCAGCCTGGGCAACTTGGCGAGACCTCATCTCTACAATAAATAAAAAAATTAACTGTACATGGTGGCGTATGCCTGTAGTTCCAGCTACTTGGAAGGCTGAGGTAGAAGGATCGCCTGAGCCCAGCAGGTCAAGGCTGCAGTGGTTGTGAGTGTGCCACTGCACTCCAACCTAGGCGACAGAGTGAGACTCTTACTAAAAAAAAAAAAAAAGCCAAACCAAAACCAAATAAAACAAAAAACCTTTTTTTTTTTTTTTTTTTTTTTATATTTTGGCTGCAGGTTGGGTAAGACTCACAAAAGTAGAAATACTGAGTCAAAGGACGAACACATTTTATTCTTTAATATTGTTTCTTAAGATATGGCAGAAATAGATTTTATTTTTATAAGAAGACCCAAAGTTAATAGAATAGTGTGAAATAACTTTACTTATATTTAGAGTGTCTGTTTTGCAGGAACTCTAATTATTATTATTATTATTTTAATTTTAAAGATGTGGGGTACAGTTCAGGGTTAGGTATACAAATGTTCATTATGCAGGTACCCTTGTTGATGAGGTATGCCCTTCCCTCCCCTGGCAGTTTCCCTCAACTGTCAATCCCAACCCCCTTCCCCTGGCATTTTCCCACCACTACCAATCCCTTTCTTACAGTATTATGATTGTTCAAGGTCCACTTATGAGTGAGAATATATGGTACTCTGTTCTTTGTTTCTGTGATAGATCACTGGGTATGACAGACTAAATTCATCAGTGCTCTGTTTTATGGCATTAATTCACATAATTCTTTAAGGTAGGTGGCAAGAATATTATCAGTGAAAAAAATGGAGTTAATGCTGTTTTAAATTCACTTAGAGTTTGACAGAGTCCTAAATAGAGTTTTTATCTTATAAAAAATTTCACCTACTGTGCATTTGTGACATTACTATAACTTCTGTCAGAAAACTCTTCCTATAGCAAAGGGAAAAATTATAGATACCACATATACATTCCCGCCCCCTTAGAAGAATTTTAGCAAAAAAGAGAACTGAAAGGGTATAAAGCTGAAATTCTCTTATTGTAAGGCATTCTGAGGAATTTATGTGAAGAACAGATTAGCACGTGCTGTTTTTCCTCTTTGGATACACTTATGCGTGTTTAAAATGGACTTTATTCTTGAATGATTCAAAACTTTCTACTTGCCTTTCTCCTTCCATATTATTTTTCTTGAACACTAGATGGATAATATTTATGTATGTATTTATAAGACTATATAGATTTTCCAATACAGTCTTTAATCAGCAAACATTTATTTTAAAGGGTTTTTAAAAAATTTTCTTTCTTTCCTTTATTTTTTTAATTGAAGACAGGTTCTCAGGCTGGGCACGGTAGCTCATGCCTATAACCCCAGTACTTTGGGAGGCCCAGGTGTGAGGATTGCCTGAGCTCACAGGTTCAAGACCAGCCTGGGCAACTTGGAGAGACTTCATCTCTACAATAAATCAAAATATTAGCTGGGTGTGGTGTCATGTGCCTGCAGTTCCAGCTACTTGGAAGACTGAGGCAGAAGGATCACCTAAGCCCAGCAGGTTGAGGCTGTGGTGGCTGTGAGAGTGCCACTGCACTCTCGCCTGTGCCACAGATTGAGACTCCAACTCAAAAAAAAAAAAAAAGACAGGTTCTCCTTTTTTCACCCAGGCTGGAGTTCAGTGACTCAATCATAGCTTACTGTAACCTTGAACTTCTGTCTCAAGCTGTTTGTAGAGATATGGTCTTACTTTGCAGCCTAAAGCAATCCTCCTGCCTTGGCCTTCCAAAGCATTTGGATTACAGGCATGAGCCACTACATCCAACCTTATTTTTCTTATTGGTGAAAAACATACTCATTATTATAAAAATATCACAAAGATATTAAAACTACTACTACTAATAGTATCGGCATCACTGACCTCTTGTGAGGATTAAATATGTAGAACTGAGGACAACTCTGTGTAACTCATTAATAAGCAATCAATAGTAGACTTGCAGATTGATATAGCAGAAAGCCACAGGGAGGGAAGTCTGGATTGCAGGGAAGGAGCTGTTGAAGTAAGTGGCCATTTGGGGCAAAGGAGGAACCTACAGAACGGCTGAAATACGTTAGCAGAATGATATGTTTGGCCATCTCTAATAAGGAATAGAGGAAAGGGCGGATAAAAATTGGACAAAGAACTTGATAATGAAAATCTGCTTTTTAAATACTTTTGTTTTTTCATTTTGGCTTGTTTTATAGGCAAGATTGGAAATAAAATTACAACAAATAAGGCCAGAGAAAAACAAAAAGTATAAAGATTAGAAAGGAAAAATACAAGTCATTTTTCACAGATGACTTAACTGTATTAAACAAAAAATTGAAAACAAGCTATAGATAAACTACATGGAATAATAAGTGAATTTAACAAAACCATCCAAACAGGGCATTTTATTAAAATATCAATGTATTTTTAAGTACAAGTGGCAATTAGAAAATGAAATTTAAGAACAATATCATTTATAATAACAAAAAAGTCCTAAGAATAAATCTAATGGGAGAAATGCAGGTGTTTTTCATAGAAAATTCTACAACATTTTTTAGAGAAAAGTTTAAAAATACATACATATAGGAAGGGCTATAACAAGTTCATGGTTTGGAAGACTCTATATTGTGAATATATTATTTCTACTTAAATAAATTCATAGCTTTAATGAAATCTAAATAGAAATTATCAGAAATTTGTGTGTGCGTGTTGTATATAAGTTGACAAGTTGATTATAAAATTTATATGGAAATTTAAGATAAGCTTGAAGAAGGACAATGAAATTGTAAGACATGCTAATGGATACCAAGATTGATTTTAATGCTGAGTGAATTAATATGGGGGTATTATTTATGTAAGCCTAGGCAAATAGATCAATGAACAAAATACAAATTCCACAAACAGATCCATCTCTATTTCATGGCAAATGTGACACTGCAGAGCAGTGGGAATATGACAATAAAAAACATAAATTCTGAATCAACTAGCTTGCCATTGTAAAAAAGTGAAACTAAGCCCTACTTCACAAACTACCCCAAAATCACTTTGTGGTAGACTCTAGAGCTGAATGTGAATGGTAAAATAGTAAAGTGTCTAGGACATAACATTGGAGAATTTCTGGAAAAAGACACACAAAGTGCTTGCTACAAAGGAAAGTATTAATAAGTAGCTCAACACTAAAATTCAGAGCTTCTGTTCATCAAAAAGAATTATTATTTGTAATATTAGCAAAAGTTAAGTTCCTAGGAATAAATCTAATAAAAATATGCAATCTTTGCATAAAAAAATCATTAACTTTCTTTAAAGACATTAAAACTATTCAAACACATGGAGAGACACACCATGTACAAAGAGCAAGATTCAATATTGTAATGATGCCAGGTTCACCTATATTTAGCTACAGATTTAATGTAAGTTCAATAAAAGTCCCAAAGAGTTTTGAAAGTGATTGTTAAGGGCAATCCCCTTGGGTCCCCTCCCACTGTGGGAGTTTTTCTGTCCTCTTAATAAATCCTGCTTTCTAAAAAAAAAAAAAGGAAAGAAAATGATTGTTAAACTCATAGGTAAGAACAAAGGGTCAATAACAGGACACGAGTGAAGAAAATTAGTAAGCCATAGATTTATTCTACCAGATTTTAAGACATTATTAATGTGAAGAAATTGAAATTCTCATAATTATGAAGTTATAGGAATTATGACAAAGTGGTATTGATACAGTGTGGTATCGGCACAGAAACAGAACAGAGAACTCAGAAATGAAAAAAGACCAGTGCTTATATGTACTCTTCCCCCGCATCATTTTTATTTTAGATTCAGAGTGTACACATGCATATTTGTCACATGGACTACATTGTACAGAGAGGATTGGGTTTATGTGACTCATTCCTATAGGTAATTTCTGAATCCTAAGCCCACACCCCACCTCCTCCTATATGTACTCTTGAAATATGATGTGCCATTGGAGCTCCGTGAGAAAAGGATGGACTTTTCTGTGAATTACAGGGGTCTACATGTTTAATGTTTTAAAAAAATTAGATTCCTAAACAAATAACATCTAGTAGACTAAAGAATTAAATGTGAAAGGCAAAACTATAAAAATGTTAAGACATGATACAGGAGAATATCATTATGATCCTAAAGTGAGGGAATTTCTTTTTTTTCAGTACAATTTATTATTATTATTTTCAAAGATGTGGAGTACAATTCAGGTTTAGGTATCCAAGCGGTCATTGTATAGGTAAAGTTTGGGCCTCCCTTTGGTCCTCACTTTGCCTGGGGGTTTCTTAAACAAGAGATCAAATATAGAGACCACAATGAAAAAGAGCTATAAATCCAATCACACTAAGATTAAGAATTCTAATTCGTTGAAAGGAAGCAAACAGTGAATGAATATAAAAATAAATAACAGTGGGTATAGAAACAAATCAATACCAAAGAAAATATTTAAAAAGGCAAAAAAATTATTAAAAATTTTGGAGAAAAGGAGAGTTAATGGCTTTTAACATCCCAAAATGCTCAAACTCATTAATAACTAGGAAAATACTAATTATTGAGATATTTTCACTTTTGTGGAGTTGGCAAGTATTGACAATTTGATAAATTATGGTATATTCATACACTGGAATATAGTAAAAACTAATGAACTCAGCTACATATATTAGTATTCTTCAATCTCAAAAACATATGGAGTAAAAGAAACAAATCACAGAAGAATTTATAAAGTATGATCCCATTCATGCGAAGTTCTAAAGGAGACAAAACTGCCTTTCAAAGCACTCACAAATATGTCGCAAACCTAAAAAGAAAGCAAGGGAATAATTAAAATAAAATTCAGAGTAGTAGTTATCTGGAAAGGGATGTAGGGAAGAGGAGGCAGGGAAGAGGACATGACTGGGGAGGGCTCCACAAGGAGCCAGTGTTACAGCAAAGTGCTGTTTCTTTTTTTTTTTGAGTTGGAGTCTCACTCTGTCACCCAGACTGGAGTGCAGTGGCCGCTCCCGGCCACTGCAGCCTTGACCTGCTGGGCGATCCTTCTGCCTCAGCCTTCCAAGTAGCTGGAACTACAGGCGCGCACTACCACGCCTGGTTAATTTTTGATTTGTTGTAGAGATGAGGGCTCGCCAAGTTGCCCAGGCGGGTCTCGAACCCGCGGGCTCAGGCAATCCACTCACCTCGGCCTCCCAAAGCGCTGGGATTACAGGCTGAGCCACCGAGCCCGGCCTAGTGCTGTTTCTTAATGTGCATGGCCAGTATAAGTATGATCATTTTATAATTTCTCTCTGAAATGCAAATAACCAATTCATGACTCTTTTACATAGTTTATACATTTTCATAGCAACAGTATAAAAGAGTAAATAAAAATAAAGTTTTTATTAGTATTACTAAAGAATAGAAAAGTATAATATTCATAATGCTATTTAACTTCACTGAAAAAGAGAAGAAGCTTGAACTTGAAAATTGGTATCTTGACAAATCTTTGAAATTTCCAGAGGGAAGATTTAATCTTTATAAAAGATTTGCCATTACACATTAAAAAGAAGAGATGCCATTTCACAATGAGAAAAGAAGCCCAAAAACATCACAAGAAAATTCTCAAGAAAGGAGAATACTAGCTGAGCATGTCTTATCAAAATATATTGAGAAAACTTTTCAGATTCATGGGCCAAAGATTACACAAAAGGGCAGTTCACTTTTATATCTTGTGTTCATAGAAAAATATGCTTCACAGATCATTGGTTAGCCTGTCCATGCAGTAAAAGTAATGTGTGTTGCCATTTTAAACAGAGGCAATAAATCACACTGGGTGAAAACTCCTGGATGAGTTATTACCATAGAGATTCATTTGTGGAAGGAAGTTCAGGAAAAAGAACATGATCATTTTAGGAGAGAAAGGCTTAGTTTCTGCAAAGGATGCTGCAGAGGGGATGTTCTGCCAACTACGAGTGGAGAAATTTGAGAAAAGACAGTCTTACGTAAAGGGCAACAAAGATGATGTTATAGAAAATTAGCATTTCGGAAAAAGAAATGTTGATTTTCATATGTACATATTAGCCCATTTGCTGTGAGTCTAGACTTAAACATGAACTCAATTAAAAACTCACTTTTACGAAGTTAGTTTTTTAAAAAATTAAAATGCTGCTAATCATCAAGGGGGGAAAGAATTAGAAGGTTTTTCTTTTTTTCTTTTTCCTAGAGCTCTCTGAAAGTTTTGACCTGACAAAGGTTTATTCTTAATATGAATCTTGTTTTTCATTTTGTGTAGTTTTCATCATCTTTGCCTAAGAACTACTACTTGTTTCCAGTTTGCAGGTGATTTGCATTTGGCATAATAATAGTTAACAACTGACAGGAGATAAAATCAGGCAGGTATGGCTTGTTGTTGAAAAATAAATTTGGAAAAATTCCTGTGAATGCAAAGGAAGACCTTGTCTTTGAAAGTAAACACGGCTCTGGGAATGAGCAGAAATGACTTGATACAGGTTTGATGGTAGATGAAGATCATTTTGAAGACTTTGGCTTTAATCATCTTACAGTCAGAAAAGCTACAGGAAACATTCTAAGGCAAAAAAAAATACAAAAGTGTTATTTTAAAAATACTAAAGTCAAGAGGTCTTTGTTTATACTTAAAATTCACTAAGAGTTGGTGTCTATATTGGTTTATTTTTCATTACTATCAAGGAATATCTGAGGTTGGGTAATATATAAAGAAATGAGCTTTACTTGGTTCACGGTTCTGTAGGTTGAACAAGAAGCATGGTACCAGCATCAACTTCTAGTAAGGACTTGAGGAAGCTTTTACTCATGGCAGAAGGTGAAGGGGAGTGAACCTGTCACTTAGAGAGGGAGCAAGAGAAAGAAAGGAGGAAAGTCCCAGACTCCTTTTAACAACCAGATCTCGCCAGAATGAAGAGTGAGAGCTCACTCAATCCCATGAGAATGGCACCACGACATTCATAAGGAATCTACTCCCATGATCTAAACCCTTTCTACTAGGCCCCGCCTCCAACGTTGGGATCACATTTTAACATGAGATTTGGAGGTGACAAATATCTAAACTATGTCAGTATCCCTCTAGGAAACACTGATCAAAGTGCTCAACCATGGACTGTTTGTATAGTCAAGTAGTGAACAATTTAGTTCTTTCATTCATGCAGCAGATGGATAGCAAATGCCTTTTGTATGTGTGTCAAACCCTGTGGAAGAGCCTGGGAGTAAAACAGACAATAAGGCAAATATGTAGTAATTCTCCCTATTTAGTTTAGCTTGTGATATCATGAGGCAGAAAGATATTAAACAGCTATAAGGGCAAAGGATACAATAAAATGGTAAAGAGGGTACCTTATATACTGGTGACATTTTGCTGAGACTGGGAACATAATTATACAAGAAATACTTTATAATTGATTGGAGGCCAATAGCATTACTGCAGACCTAAGTGAAAAAAGATAAAAAGATGAAGTCAGATGTGATATCTTTCTTTTAGGGCTGCTGTCATATTTTCATTTTATCATTGTTTTTGAATCTTGAGAAAGATTCAAACTGCTATCCATTGACGTGGTTGTTCTGTCAATAGTTGCATACGCTATCATAAAATAAAATTTTATGAATTTTATTTCTTCCATACAAATTAACTGATTAACATTTATACGTGTTTGGAATGAGAAACTTGACTTGCTGGAATCCCAGATTGACAATCTGTTGTGTGAATTTGGCTAAGTCTTCATCTTACTGATGCTCACCTCTCTCATCTGAAAAATAGGTATTTTTCACTATTGCTATCAGAAATGGATAGAAAACATATAGAAATAGCTTATTACAGTGTTTGGAGCATGGCAATTTCTCAGCAAGCATTAGGCTTTCCCAGTGCCTCAATAGGGTTATATATAAAGTGCCTAGCTTAGGATAGAAGCACAATCAATACTAATTCCTTTTTTTCCCCTAAATTTTATTATTAAAGAATAGTTAGATAAGACATTATTTTGACAATCCTAGAAAAGAAGATAATTACAGAGTAGAATAGAAACAAAAATTGATTGCTATCCTAAGAGAAGATATGCTAGGCAATAGTAAGACATCTTATTTGGTATGGTTTGGTATAACCATAAAGTATCCAATTTTCATTAAAATACTTGATCTTTTCATAAAAGTTTTTGGACTAATTGTAGATTAAGTATGTGATAATGTATATATAATAAATTGTGTTCTATGTGCTGGACCTGGTACTTGGCACACATTGTCTACAAGGGGGACCCCCCCAAAAAATTACTGGAATTGCCTTTTGGAGTACAGGTCCTTGTAGTACAGGTTTCCTTCGCTAGGTGAGTGTTCCAGAAATTCATCAGCATCAGTATACCAGCTGATGTTGTTGTGAGAAGATGCATTTGACTTCAGTGAATTTTTTTTTGGAGATTCTTTCAACATGTATGCCCATTTCATGATGGATGATTTATGTAGGTACCTGCCCACGTGGCAGTGAATGTTCAGTTTTTTATACCAAATGGCATGATCCCCATGCCCTACCCTCTCTATTCACCCGATTTTGCACCTAGCGACTTTTTTTGTGTGTGAAAAAAGTCTTCAAAGTCCTCAAAGGCATACGTTTTGCTGATGTGGAAGAAGTGAAACCAAAATGTCAGAAGTACTAGAAGGCATCAGAATCGACAAGTTCAAAATTTGTTTTGAGCAATGGAAAAAGTGTCTAGATAGGTGTATTGCATCAAACGACGAGTGCTTTGAAGGGGACTGAAGTTTAAACATGTAAAAATAAATACACAATTTTTTATAAATTCTGTTGTTTTGAGTCTCCCCTCGTATATATGGCTTATGGATTATGATTTACATTGGGGTTACATCTGATAAACCTATCTAAAATCCAACTATCATAAGTTGAGAACATCTGTATATTGCTCCCTTTGTCCTTCTGAGAGTTGTATCTTTATTCTGCACTTGAAAGTGTTCTATTACTCCAACTTCCAGGTACATTTTGGGACAGACAGTGCTCAAGAGAACATGAAATTAACCCTTACTCAAGTAATGATAACCAAACAATAAACATAGTAATTCCTTGTGTTCTAAAGAATTATGTACCTTGCAAAAAATTTTTCTTACCCTCACAATAGTTCACTCGGGGTGTATCATATAGACATTTTATCTTTCTCCCTCTCATTTCCACTTTCTTCTGTCTCCTTTTTTCTTTTTCTTCTTTTTAATGAGAAGATTGAGGCTTGGGGAGAATAAAGGACTTGCTTGGTACACATACAAGAAATGGAAGATCTGGGGACTGGTCACAGGTTTTTATGTGCGGAGGCCAATTTATTCACTGTATGCTGTGTCTAAGGTAAGCTAGCCCTGTGCATTCATTTCCCATGCATCATGTTCATGAAAGAAGACTATGTCTAGTGTTAATCTCTTTCTACTTACAAATGTTACTTTTTGTTTCTTTTGGAACATTTTCTAGATGGAAAGCATTGAGGATGATGATACTTTGGTCATAATGACCCCATGCTTTCATCATCGGCCTGTACATACCTGTAGCAGCAGCCTAGTCAGGCCCCTCACATGAGTACTGTTCAGTTCAGTTCCTGAAGTCTTGGGCTGGTGTTACTGAGAGGTGCAGTAGAAGTAGGCCTCTGTTTCTAGCTATACACTCTTACATAAATACTTCACTTACTAGGCATTTGATGACTCTTAAGATAGTGTCATTTGTGGTGGTCATCAGTAAGCGATGTTCATTTCAGTCATTTAATAATGTTCTTAACTAACACTTTGTTGCTTAATTACGATATTATTGGAGACTTAAAGTGACTCTTTCCCCTGTGCCCCTTAAGAGAGAATTCTGTATTCAAGTTTTTCCTGGGGAAAAAAAAATGTGTAGAATGTAGTCCAGCACTTACCTGTAAACTCTGAGGGGGATATCCTTGACTTTCAAGGCTGCATTCTGCACAAGTCTTGAGTAGTTTCTCTTGATATATGTTCTTTTATTATTAATTTAGAATGTTGAGGTGATGACTTGGGTGTGGATTAACCGTGTTTGATTGCAGTTTTGTTTTATCTGTGAATTGGGATTCGGTTATTACCTTTCTCCATTTCGTTTACCTACGAATCAGAAGTTGATTGCATAGACTTTTTAGGTGGAAAGTTAATTGCTTCCAAACCATAGAGGTGGCTCCTCTGTATGACTTCAAATACTGGTTTCAAGTATCCAAGAGTGTCTGGGCCAGCCAAGATGCCCTTGAACAATAGAGGTCAGTTCACTGTGGTAGCTCAGTCTTGTGGTTCTCTTTCTTGACTGGAAGTTATAAAGTTGGAGCCAGAACCAAGACATTATGCCTACTTCAGAGAAATCCTAAGTCAGAATTAGTCAGAAATTAAGTAAATTCCATTTGGCGAGGGCATGAAAAACATCCCAGAGTCTTGGATATATTTAAATACCATAAATGGTGAAATTTGCAGCTCATTAAATATGAGGAAATGATTTAAATAATAAAACCCCAAACTTCAAACTCACTGTTATTTTCTTTTCCCACCTTCAATTTCCTGCCAGGAAATAGTGCCGTAGAACAACAATCTTGTGGTTTAACTCCCTGCTGCCAAAGGAGTACATTCAAGTTATCTTAAACTAATTTCTTTACATTTAAATGAGTGTCTAACTAAAAACTTCTTAAAAACTTCTGAGGGAAATTCCATAAATTCCTTTTGTAAACTCTAGCAATGTTTGAATGGCCTTGCCATTAAAAGGTGGTTCCTACTATTTAAACTAAATTTTCTTGCTAATGTCAGAATATCATTGGTGACTTTGTTTTTATGAATATTAGAGAGGGAAATGATTTCTCTTGAGACTATGTGAGAAGTACTTAAAACAACACCTTTGTATGTACTAAGTTATGGCTTAGAATAGTTTTTTTTCTTTTCTTATTCTATCAAACATATAGGAATGGCTCTCACATTTATTCTTCTAGGATTCTTAATAAATAAATTATATTTATGATATGTAATCTTACATAGTGGTAAAATTTATGGTGATGTGTTGGTTTAGAAGGATCTGAGGGCCCTTTCTATCCTGACATTTTATGACTTTTTAAAGTTATGATTGTGAATGATGAGGATTATTCAGAAAAGCTCATTTTACCTTAAATGTTCTAGTTTTGTTTCTTGGACTATAAATAGTGTGGACAAGATTTGGACAAGTCTGTAAACTTTCCACTGACTTTATTAGAGCAGTGTTTTCCACTGGTTATTCCTGAGAGGCAGGGTCAGATCTGATAGGAGATTGGCTCAGCAAGAATACTGTGTATCCTGACTAAACATGAGAAGAAAAGCCAGACTATGACGGAAATCTGTAGGCTTGAAATAATGTTTTCAGATTTATACTCTGTATGTTCTTGGATGAACTTATCCATTCTTGAGGTTTTATATACCTTTTGCGTGTTATATATTCTCAGATTTTTTTGTTCCTGCCTGAACTCCTCTTCTGAAGAGTCTCCTTTGAACTTTAGACTGTATATACAACTTTGGACTTTGCAGTGTACCACTATCTGTTGGGAGCCGGCCACGGAGGCCCACTGAGCGTTAGGGATCAGGAAGGGCCGTTGACCCCGAGACCACTTGGATGCGTTTGGGAGCTGTTGATCCCATTTCCTCCCCCTTTCTACTCAGCACTACCCAGATTAAGCTCCTGTGAGCTCAAAACATAAAAACTCTGAGACCGGGATGAACACAAGCTAACTTTAGAAGCTCATTGCACCCATTCTTCCTCAAACTGCAGTTTTGGCTTTCACACAACTTATAATTCAAACTTGTGTCACATCTAAGAGCCTTAGTATTGGTCACAGGCTTCTGGGTCATGATCTTAGGATTTATTGAAGGTGTAAATTGTAGAATATAGTTTTAGAAGACAGCCATTTTGTTGAAAGAATGTGACTGGGTTACTTGTAGGTAGCCCACTGTGAACTTTGGACTGGGCCACATTCCAAACATTCTGGGATGGGCCACTTTTATTTGTAAAGTAAATACTTAAGCTTCTATAGAATTGTTTAACTTGGCATAAATCAATCAGCTTAGGATGAAAAAGGTTTATAGAATATGTCAGTCACAGATTAGGTTATCCTTTGTTATGGGATTTTAAGATTATCATATGAAAAGGGTTTAAAGGCAATCATTGATTAAGTTTTCATGGATTAAGGTTTCTGGTGGGTGGGGGACGCCCCTCCCACATCTGACTTTGTGTATAAAAGACCTGCTGTGATTCCCAGTAACACACATCGCTTCTGCACTAGACTGGAGTCCAGTCTTTTTCTTTCTCTCTCTCTCTCTTTCTCTCTTCTTCCCCCCAATCACCCATGCCGTCTCCACCTTTGGGGTACCCTGAACCCGGCTGGAGCTGGTCCCTGGCAACTATCCTTGTCTTAGTGTCCTGTCTTAGTGAGTGACACCACTGTCTACCTGTGTCAGTTAAAACCAGCTTTTACTCTAAATTATAGAAAGTTCCAGTGAAAAGTGACTTAAACAAGATGGCAGTTTATTTTAACTGAACATGAAAATCTGGTTTGGCACTTGAGGGTCTGTACGGTGTCCTATAACATGAGGGAGAAAATTTCTTTATATCTTATTGCCTTGTCATGGTTAGTGGCATCCAAGTTCTAGGCAGCAGGTTAGAGGAAGGTAGAAAGAAGAGAACTTATGACATACATGCTGTACCTCACCAGAAAGATCTCAAGAAGCTCTAGGTAAACACTTCTGCTTGTCATCCTGCTGACCTACAGTTATTCATGTGGTTACACCTAGCTGCAAAGGGAAAGTAAGAGCTGTGGTCTTCACTCTGGGAAGTGCTGTGTCCAAAAGGAGAGTCTCTATCACCATTGAAAAAGGGAGAAATGGATATTGGAGGATAACACTTTGTACTCCTAAATATTCATGAAGAAACTCCTGTCCACTCAAGAACAACATCAACCTCTCCATAAGGAAGACAGCCACTAAAGTCCATCAAGTTACTCGTGTGACTCACAATCCTTGACCTTTGGGTATGCCTGGTGCTCTCCATCAGGATCAGATGTAGCTTCTTGTGGTTTGGTGACCTACACACTAAAATACATTCTATTTCCCCATAAGTACTCAAAATACAATGGTAGAGAGGGAATAGAATAACTTCTATAAAATTTTCCATTCAGAAAAAAAAAAAAAAGAAGAAATAGTAAACACATAGAAGTCACTATCTATGGCAGTCCAGTTCGAATTCTACTGAACAGGAATTAAAATGATGAGGATTCACTTCCCTGGCACAGGAAAAGTTCCTTAATTTGTTTATCTGGTCGTTCCTAGCTTTACTTTCTGAGAATTCCCTAGTCCATGTTCTCTGTAATTATTGATTTTGTCCTTTGGAAGATTATTTTTCACTCCAGTCTCCCTCATGGCTGCATCAGAGTACACATTACTTGAGGATGCAAAGATTTCACAGTCCATTTTCTACCTCTGTAGATTAGGGGGACCAGGGAACCTTGTGGGCTGTTTTGGAGGAGTAGTTGAAGGATATATAGGGGTGAATTTTCCCAGAAAAATGGCAGCCAGTAACAGTACTCCTAAGAACGTCAACATTTAAGAGTTAGATGAAGGCCGGGCACGGTGGTTCAAGCCTGTAATCTCAGCACTTTGGGAGGCCAAGGTGAGAGGATTGCCTGAGCCCAGGGGTTAGAGACCAGCCTGGGCAACTTGGTGAGACCTCGTTTCTACAATAAATCAAAAAATTATCTGGGCGTGGTAGCACGGACCTGTGGTTCCGGCCACTTGAAAGGCTGAGGTGGAAGGATCACCGGGGCCCAGCAGATCGACGCTAGGGTGACTGTGAGTGTGCCACTGCACTCCAGCCTGGGCAACAGAGTGAGACTCCAACTCAAAATATTAGATGAAGAATATGGACCTGACAAAGAAGAGATAGAAAAAATGATCAGAGATAAAAGAAGAACCATATTATTAAGAGAAACATAATATTATATAAGTCACAAGAAAGGAGAATCTCAGGAAAGAGGATGTGTTCCAAAATATGTATGTTTCAGGGTGGTAATAAAATATACAAGTTGAAGTGTCCATAATGTTTGGTAATTGGGAGTAATTTGAAACTTTGCAAAGCATGGGCAGTTTCAGTAGAGAGCTGGGCACAAAATCTGATTATGGTGGGTGCAAGGGTGTGAGGAGGAAATAGTAAGTTTGAACCTGGTCATAAAGAGAATGAGAGGGAAGGGGGAAATCAGGACATTGAGATTTACTCAAATTCTCAGATTTTATAAAGATAGGATTTCAACTTGCAAAAAAAAAGGGAAGATGTCATCCATTTTCTACTCTGTTCCCTTTCTGAGCTCTGGATCAACTGATGTGCTCCATTATAGTGGATGGCAGAGAATGGGAATTTAGAGCTTTTTTTCCCCTTGATAGATGGTTGAAAGAGATGAGGAGAATAGCATTAGCCGTGGCTCAGTACATTTACGGACTGTGAACAGGCTGCGGAGTAAAACGATAAGGGCTTTGATACCCATGCATACTTACTGAAGTGAATTACTTTGTAACAAGATCAATTAAACATGACTATTTATTATGTGCAAGGCACTGCCTGGAACCAATACAATGAGTATTTTCTGAAAGAAGAAACTATCTTCGAAATTCAAACTTTAATGCAGTCACGTTTAATGAAGTGATTCTTAGTTAAGTCCCCAATACATGATCCATGGAGGAAAGTTTTCTTAGGATGTGGTACTAGACTTAACTGTGCCTTCTTTGAGAAACATCACCTATGTTTTCCTTTTGTATAGTAATACTAGATAACATCCTCAGAAAACTCACATGTGCCAGGCACTATGCCAAATGCTTCCACTTACATTTTCTCAGGGTATTCTTACAGTGTCTCTTTGAAAAAAGTTCTGTCATCATTCCACTGGTGAGGTTAAGTTAATTCTTAAAATTTTTACTTCTTCCTAGCTTCCAGGAAGGTTATAGCAATTTTAAGGCCAACCACAGCAAATGCACTGGCTTCTGTTTTTTCTTTTCATTTCTTTTTCTTTCTAAAGAGGAAAAAAACCATTTATTTTACCTTTGTTATAATCTTAAACATTCAGGTAGGATGACTCAATTTCAGTTTAAGGCTACTGATATATATCTCCTGATATGTATTTTTCACATGTTATTTTCTGCTTTAATCCTTTTTCATCCTTAAAAGTAGTTGTATTCATTCTTTTTGTAAGTAATCAAATATGTTTTTTGAGTAGTAACAGGGTAAAAAAATTGAATTCTACATTTAATTGCATTAATATACTGCCATTCTGCTACAACTATAAATTGAGTCCCTAATTTGAACCTTAGACTTTTGATATTTTCACTAATTAAATAATGACACAAGCATCTACTATTACTTACACTTCTTTCGATCAAATTTATTTGTCTCTCTATACATGTAATAAGATTTGCAACCATATAACACATTTTGTATTACACGTATGTTTCTGGGAAGGAACTAATAAAAAAGATGCAATTTAAAATGCAGTTTAGAGTAAACTTAATGATGAGGAAAAATTAATGCTTTATATGTTAATTTTCCTGGTAGGTTTTTGGTCTGTTACAGTTTTTCTTTGAATTTAGACTTTGAATAATTTTCTTTGTTGTTAAAATACGGAATTATGAAGTAGTTCTTTAACTATGCATTTAAAATAAAATTTTGACCTTAATTCTTATTTCCTATAAAACTTCCATTCAGAAATTTTAATGAAAAGTTGCATAACACAACCTTCAGATAACTTCTAGACTGTTTACATGTATACAACTTATCTGGCCAAATGTGCTTGCTTAACTTGAGTAAATGTGATTTACTAAGAGATTAGGAAATTGACCTTAATTTTCTCAAGTTTGTGTTTAATTTTGGACAGGTAATAAAGAATGAGAATTTGTACTACAGATCACTTTCTCACATTACTCAGTTATTATAGGATAAATATGAATGAATAACATTTTCAAATTTCTGCAACAGATGAATTTGATTTTTTGAGAAGTTGATAATAGAGGTAAGCCTTTAACTCCAAGGTTTTCCCAATTTAAAATAAGTTGGAGGCATTTTTCTAAATTTGGAGTAAGTTGAAAGACATATGTGTTGAATTGGATTGTGAATATTTAACACAACTATATCAGAAAATTACTGCTCTACTAGGTGAAAGACATTATATAGGTCTGCAAATTATAATTCCAGGTCTTCATGCCCTGTTACTCAAATTGTTCTTCATGAGCAAATATGTAACCTACTTTTTCTCATATTTACTTTGAAACAGCAGTAAAATACATGAACAAGTAGCTTGTTCTAGTAATATTTATTGGGTACTCTTTATATGCAAGGTATGGCATTGTTTTTTTTATGAATAAAAATATACATCAGACTTTTCACTCTGAGAACTTACAGTTTAATGGGGAAAATTAGATATGGTCACAAAATACACAAGGCCCTAACAGAGAAGCAAAAAAAGGGCCCCGGGACTTAAGAATTTATAATTTATCACTGATTTCATATTCAATTCCATGGATATCTCCTCTTACCGTAGCACCAATCAGGCTTAGATCTCAAAGATTTCTTTTCTCAGATGGAAGTAGCGATGACAGGATTGGGAATCATGTGTTTGCCACTGGGTCACCCACTTTTCTTCTCTTTTTTTTTTAATCTCTGACAGGCCCCTCAAATGTCTTGGGTGAGCTGGGAGAAAACATAGGAGAAACTGCATTCTCATATAGATGGTTGCCTTTTGGTATTGGGGACAGCCTGGTTTTGCATGGGCTTAGACTGGTTCTGTCCACTGCTGGTGGCTTCCATTCATGCGATGGTTTCTGTAGTGATGGTGAGTATTGTTTTTTTGTGGGGGGGAGTATTTGGCTACAAGGGAGAGGGGTATCTTTGAGCTCCATGGGGCCTGTAGTGCCAACCTTCTTTCCTGGTGGAGATCTGGCAGCCCCACAGCTCATATCTTCACCTCTGTGCTTCTTCACAAGCACTCCTGGGAGTGCTGTTTTCTGGGTACCTCCTGAGGGTGTGGGGGACTGTGTGCAGGGTTGCTGTCCATCCTTATCTTAGATACACTATGACACGTCCTTCTTTGCCTCGTGGAAACAGGAGCTCCTGTGTGCCTTTTTTCTTTGGAAATATCTAGTCCAGAAGTGAACCAAAGTGTTTAAGTTCAAATATATTCCCAAATATATGTCATGGTGTCTCAAGAAGGTGATAATTTTACTCCAATGGTGGGAGCAGTACGGATCCACATATCCTGTAGTGTCATAAGCACCCAGTCAGGCAGTGAAAGGGTGACCTCCTTTCTTATAGGCACGTAATTCTTCTGAGGGGTTCCATCTCATTTGGCTTCAGGAGGCAGAACATCTCCAGAAGAATACCATTTACCTTGAATACTTTGCTCTTTATAAGCTGGGTCATTGCTTCCATTCCTGTCTCTTTCTCTTCATTGTTTGCTTATTTGAATTAGATTCGAGGTGGGTGTAGGGCTAAGTGGCAGAAACAGCTTAACTGCTGTTTTAATCAACCCTGAGGTGATGTTTGACTCCCACTATTTTCGATATCCTTAGGACATTTTACTTAATTACTTAACACATTTTTTTCTTAATTTTGGGTACTGGTTGTTAATTCTGGGGTAATGGGAAAAAGTTCTCACTCAACAGCATGCTATATAGAGAAGAACTCAAATGTCATCTGTTTTTACAAATAGCTGTGGAGATTTCTGTCATTTAAATTTTCTTTTTTTAATCTTTACCGTTTTATATACACTGCCTATTCAATTTTTTATCAAGACTTCATACATTAAAATTGTTGTAAAAAATCATTTTCTCATGCTAATGTTAACCATTTATAAAAATAATTTTCAGTGCATAAAATTATACCCTTGTGTATTTGACATTGATCATTTCACTGACTAATCGTTTCACAATTTTGGGTCAATTAGAAGATTTCAGATAAAAAATATAAATAATGTTGAGAAAAATATCTTTGGGCATACATTTCCCTTCCCCTGTATTGGATTACTCCATTTTTATAAGCAATAATACCTACTTTATGAATGACAGCAGAAGTTACTTAGCTGACGTTTCTCAGAAACTTGAAAAACATTTTGTATTAAATACAGATGTACTTTGGTTTTGGTTATCTTTTCTAAATGGTATCAACTCTAGCCCTGGAAGAAAATTTCAAATTCTTCTTTTTGGTTATAGCAAGTTTCTGTTTCTAAGCTTATTTTCAGTAGAATTTTTTTTTTATCATTTAATATTTTATTTTCATGGTTTGGCAGCAAGAGATATATTTATTTCTGCACTGAGATTTTGGCAAATGCTTTCTGAAAATCTCAGAATTATGCCAACCAATTTACACTCTCTGTTGTCCAAGACCAGGATTACTTCCCTAGATTCCAACATTTTAGTAAATTTGGGCGAACTTCATGAATGCCTTTTCTGGAAACCATGAGGCCCTGATTAGGCTTTCTTCTTTTAATGAGTTCTTTTAAAAGCATGAATGTAAACATTTATACTGTTTTAGACTATAGTCAGGTCTTTTATTTAGTAAAAGACTCTGCTTTCCTGTCAGAGTCTAAAGTGAAATGAAATAAAATATTGAAAGAGCACTCTGTTCCTTATGACAGCAGATAAGCCAGGTATGAGCAGCTTCTCAAGGCACTGGAAGAATGAGCAGAATGAACATATTTCTAGAGCTTGAACTGCACAGCCATTAGTCTCTGAAGTGGACAGCTATCAGAGAGGACTTTTATTGCCAATCTCTCCTCTTCATAGCTGAGGGGAAAAAGAGAGGGTCTTAAAATACTGAATATGAGCAAATGAATTTCTAAAATACAGGTCTTCAGACATCTGCTATTACAATAGTTTAAAAAAAACTACCTCATGATCCTTACTGTTGAATTCCTTTGCAATCACTTCCTAGGGAATTCACATTCACAGGGTGGTGCATTACTAATGATAATTAAATGTAAATGCTGGCATCATTTTGTGGCTTAGCATCAGTTAGAATTTTAGTTGCTTGTTGAGCAAACTAACTCAAATGGGTCAGGTTATAGCACAGATGGACAGATCTTAAAAGATACCTGGCCTGAGGGGCTTTCTTTAGTGTGTGAGTTGTCATGGATAACTGTGGGGAATAGATAGAATGCCTGATTTGAACCTTTCAATGAGGATACTTGGCTAGCGACATTTCCTAAGACTGATGGAAGAATAAAATAGTAGAGATTGTACAACAGCAGTTTCGGTCCACAGGGAGGAGAGAATCTGAAAAGAATAAACAGGAGGGATTATGGAAGAAAATAGCAGGAAATTAAAACAATCAACATTAGCCGAGAAAACTAACTAGCTTGTTTCCTCAGGATAACTGGGTTTCCCTTTGGGGAGGCTACATAGGAAAGGAGAAACCCGAACTCAGCTGTTTTCCTGTGCTTGAAATCTTCTGTGGATATATAAGTGATCCTTCAGTCGAAGGGGCATTATCTTTTCATTTGATTTTGGTGGGCTAAATAAACCACAATACTTTATTATTTTACTATGCATTGATATATCATTCAGTTAAAGCAGAGCTGACTCGAGACAAAATAAAATGAATAACCCTCTTCTTCATATTATAATGAAGGAAGTTGGGTGACGAAACCAACATTTTGAAGGTCTGCTGTGAGGGGAGAAGACTAAGCTAGAAACGTGTATCAGAATCGGGCTGATGTAGAAAAGATGTCAGAAGTCTGATTATGGTCATTGTGCTTTGTCTTCTTGATAGAAATATATGGGTGGGGGCAAGCCCCTCGGGTCCCCTCCCACTGTGGGGGCTTTTCTGTTCCCTCAATAAATCCTGCTTTCAACAACAACAACAACAACAACAACAACAACAACAACAACAGCAACATCTTTGGGTGGTGTAGGCAAAGTTAGGCAGGACATGTTGATGAATGCACCTTCTCCTACTATAATCTCTTGTCCAATTTCAGCTCCTTAGATTATACCTGACTACATTTTAAATAAGAATTGCCTCATAAGGTCTCCTGTCATGATGACACTGATATTTGGAAATCAAACAACATTATATAAAAAAGACTTTTGCTAAGTGAAAACAGAGAAGGTGGTAGAACTAGAGAAGGTTCCAGGGAAAACTGAGAAATAGAAGATCTCCTGACTCTCCTGTTAATGTGGTATATATGTCTGCTATGACCACCACTGTGTCCATAACATAACACCCAATTAAGATTTAATTAGAAAAAGAAAAAAATTAGATCAAGTCGTCCACAAAATGCAAAACAAGTAGACTTCTATAAGACATGATACAAGGAGTTTTAACAACCCAAACAAAGAAAAAGTTCCAAGAAATAAAGATTAAACCTTTTATGGAATTAAATTAAAAATAAAATGAATAAAAAGACAAAAATAATAGAAAAAAGTTAAAGAGAATTGCTAGACTATGATATTTAAAAAATAAAGGTAAGTAAAACTAATAGAAAAAAGATGCAAAAAGAGGTGATAAGAATAAAAAATGATTTAACAAGAAAGCATGTGATTGAAAATAAAAAACCAAAAAAAAAAGTAAAGGCAAAAAACTTGAAGATGAAATGGATGATAAACATACAAAAGGAAAAGTTAAGTAGCATAGTTAAGTAATTAGTTCAAATAATACTGAGATGCAAAATAATAATAATAATAATAATAATAATAATATTGACATGCAAAGCAGAGATTTTTTTCAAAAGACAGTATAACTGAGTAAAATAAAAGAAATCCGTGAGCAACTAGCTAGACACCAGCAAGAGGCAGGAGTCCTTAGCAGAATTCTGAGTTGGAAATTTTTCTGTAGTGTAAGGCTCAATTTAATAGAGTCCCTAATGAGTAGAGATCAGAGCGAGAAAGAGAAGTGCATGCTCTTAGACTTCTGCCCTTCAGCACACCTTGGGCACCAGAGCCCACATCAGGATTTCTCAGCAATTAGGAGCGTGAGGGCAGGGCCCTGGGGCGGACAGCCTCTGCTGTGTGTGTGGGCTCCTGGACCCTGCAAACTCCACTACGAATTTAGGTGAAGCAGATGTAGTTAATCCTTGATTATCCATAGTCATGGAAGAAAGCATTAGTTTATGTAATTTAACATAATTTATATTTGGCTTTCAGATGTGTGGGTTTTTTAATTAAAAAAAAAAGGAATCATCCCACATTCCTTCCGTCATCTCTCCCCAGAGGTCACTACTGTTGTTTCCTGTGTGCCATTCTTGACCTTTCTCTATGAATTTTAAAAACATATACACTTTAAAGATTTTATACATAAAGAATAATCTTGCTAACATATATTAAATGTCTCCAGTGTGAAGCACTCGAGATGAAATATACTGCGTCATGTTCTCTATCTGTGTTAACTCATTTAATCCCTGCAGTGTGATTATTTTGATTTTACAGTTGAGAATATTGAGGCAAATGAGATTGGGTAACTTGTCCAGGCCACCCTGCAAATGGGAAATGAAATCAAGATGTGCACTTAGAGTCCGCACTCTTAAGTATTGTGATGATTTTCTGCTTTACTAATTGGGATCATGCTATATCAACCTCAAAGTTATTCTGATTCTTAGCGATCTATCATGGATCTCTTTCTATGTGAGTACATTTAGACCTGTTTCATTGTTTAAGTCACTGTGGGCTGATGTAGATCAACATCTATTTAATTATTTTCTTATCTGTGAACATTTAGATGGTTTCCAATTTTGACTTGGGAACATTCGTTTCCTTTAATAGATGTTTTTGGAGTGCCTGCTATGTGCTAGGCATCCTTGGTGCCAAGGAATCAACAGTGCACAAAACAGAAAAAGGCCCTGCTGTCACAGCATTTATGTCCTAGTTATGGAAATAGACAATAATTAAGTAAATGCATTATCTATAACAAAACAAGTAAATCTGTAGCTCATGATAAAGGCAGTGAAGAGGAAGAGAGTAGAATAAAGAGATACATGGTATGAAGGTGTCATTTTATATGGTTAAAAAGATGACTGATTGCCAGTGTTTTTCCTCATTTAAAAAATGTTTTATTTTGAAATAATGATAGACTCACTAGAAGTCTCAAAATAGCCCAAAGAGGTCCATGTACAATTTGCCCAGTTTCCCCAATGATAATATCTTACATAACTATGGTACAATATCAAAACCAGAAAATTGACATTGGTACAGTCTACAGACTTACACCTTAATTCAGATTTCACAAGTTTTGACATACACACATTTGTGAGTGCGCACACACGCGCGCGCGCGTGTGTGTGTGTAGTTCTATACAGTTTTATCACATTACAGATTGATGTAACCAACAATTGTCTACTCTTAAGTTGTCATTTGAATGAAATCTAAAGGAATGAGGGGTTGGGTCAGGGCATATTTAGATGTAGAAGGCTTTAAGGAGAGGACCTAGTAAGTACAAAGGCCCTGAGGCAAGTGGGAAGCTAATGAGGATATAGAGGAGCTTTGCAGAGACAGTGATCAGAGAGATAGTGGGAAGAGAAGGAAAGTCAAACCAAGCAGTGACTTTTAAAACATGGAGAAATTTGTTTTTTACTCTGAGTGAGATGGATAGCTGCTGGAGGGTTTTGAGCAGACTACTGTCTTAACTGGATCATTCTGGCTGGTAAACCAGTTAGGAACGTGATTCTCTGAATTGTTCCCAGTCAATGACGCCATGCCATGCACCCACCCACCAACTTGTCAAGCTTAGACCATGTAACTGGTTTTGTTCAGTGGAAATGTGCAGACATGACCTCAGAAAGCCTTAAATCAGATGGCATGGTTCAGCTCAGTCTCTTGGTTCTGTTTGCTGCCATGGGAATAGCAGATAGAAGATTCCTTTTTAGACTGGATCTGGGAAGGAGAAGGCATGTGAAGAAGAACCACATGCTGTAGCAAATCTTCAACTTAAACATCACATGGCGTAAAATAAATGTTTGTTGCTATAAGCTGTTAAGATCTTGGGATTTGTTTTTGCTGCAAAGATGACTAAGAAAAAGATTTATTGCAGTAAGCCTGATGATGGTATTGTGGTAAAGTAGTAGCAATACTTTTTTTTTTTTTTTTTTTGAGTTGGAGTCTCACTCTGTCGCCCAGACTGGAGTGCGGTGGCCGCTCCTGGCCACTGCAGCCTCGACCTGCTGGGCTCCGGCGATCCTTCCGCCTCAGCCTTCCGAGTAGCCGGAATTACAGGCATGCGCTACCACGCCCGGCTGATTTTTTGATTTATTGTAGAGATGAGGCCTTGCTGCCCAGGCGGGTCTTAAACCCGCGGGCTTAGGCAGTCCACTCACCTCAGCCTCCCAAAGGCGCGGGATTACAGGCTGAGCCACCGAGCCTGGCTAGCAATACTTTTATACATATAAATTTCTATTGACATGATTGCTTGATCAGAGGACGTGTGCATTATTGTCAATTTGCCCTAAAAGATTGCATCAATCTACATATGTACTAATTGTGCAACAGAATGCCTACTTCCTAACATCTTAGAAAACAGTGGATGGTATCTACTTTTTTTCATTTTTTTTCCAATCTGAAGGGAAAACTGTTATCTCACACTTATAATAATATGCATTTCCATGATTACTAGTAATATTCAGCATCTTTGCACATTTCTTTTTAGTCTTTCTCAGCTAGCGAGATTAGGTTATTATCTAATCCCATTCTCCTTTTCTGGCACTTCTCCCATTTCTGCTATTTTTCTTAGGTTTAATAATATATTTGATTAAACATCTAGTTTGTGCCAGGCAGAGCCCTTTATCTTTCATGTATGTTACCTAATTTAACTCTCACAACATTCTTACAGAGTAAGTATTAGGACCATGGACATTAGTGCCAATTTTTTGGATGAGGAGTCTGAGGCCTGGAGCTGAAAAGTGATTTTCTTGGAGTTAAAGAGCCAGCACTTAGAGGTGGTAGTTGAAACCTGGCGGCGCTCAGACTCCCACGCTTTTCCCAATTATCACATTGCCTCTGGAGCATCAGCTTCACCTGGGCTGAGCTACTCATTTTTCCTGGAACCAGCTTGGCTCTCCCTGACCCTCTGGTTTATTGCACTGTCCTCTTGATCTGGGGTGATTTTTGTTTGCCCAGGTCCTTTTCAGTTCTCACCCATCCTTATAGATCCTTCCATTTTTTCCTAATCATTAAATTCGAATATGAATTTTATAGGTGAAAATTTCTTTGGAGAGAAAAAATTTGTATGCGTGAATGTACTAAAGAAAGTTAGACAGTTTATTGAGCACAAAGCAAATCAGGCAGCAGGCATAAAATATTTGCTGAATCTCATTTAACCAAACCCTTTAAATATTGTTTTATGCAGACTTTTAACTCTTTAATGTGCTGTAAAAATTTTCAGTTTCTATTTTATTAATTTTTTTCCATTTTTTAATGTCTCACGTAAATAGCCTTCCTTGAAATGATGTACTTCACCCGTTGAATGAGATACCTTTCAGTGTGGTATCACCTTGTACTATGTTTCAGGTATTGCACCCATTCTGTGCCCTGACATGGCTATCTGTACTTGTCATCTTATTGTAAGAAGGTACTGGCAAAAAACACAGAATGGGTGAGAAACCTAAAATATGACACAATACAATTGTAAAACATAGCATTGCTCACCCACACCTTTCTCATGTGTTGACTTTTCATGTTATAAAGTGTAAAGACATTGTCATAAAAGATTAATAAAATATCATAGACTTAAAAATTTCCTCTTTCTCCTCTTGAGTAATTTTTAAAAGTATATGTTTTCTCTCACCTATGAGCTTATGGACAAATAATAGACTTCTTAATTTTTCCTTTTGTGAGAGTTGTCTGTTCTTTAGCAAATTCATAGTTCTTTCCCATTGAATGATTGTAGGAGTGATTCCTCCCTTCCCAATTTCTTTGTGGCCTCCACATGTCTCTGAAAATATGTGTCCTAATTTAATTTTCCAGTGTGGTGAAACAGATGAGTATTCCTGACACGTATTGAACAGGAAATAAGAAGATGTTTTTATGTGCAGAAGATGTAGGGCCACCTGAAGCCAGGCAAGCAGTTAATTAGGAAACCTCAATCTATGCAAACAGGAAGAAATGCTTCACATGGATAATTGGACCAATTTGGAATTCAGAAAAATCTTGTTTCTAACATGTCTCTAAATTTGGAGAAAAATTTTTTTTGTTCAATGATTACATACAAGTGTGATGGGCTTTCTCTAAAAATATTGTCTTCATCTCCAAGGTAATTCTTTTGTTTAGAATTTACATAAGGTAGTGTGCTGTGCTTTGGAAATAATACACACAGAGGTTGAAAAAACATTTTTTTTTGGCATCTACGTCTAATATGGATGAAATCTTAGGTTACTTTGAAATTTTAATTTTCAGATTAGCATGAAATAATTTTTTCAATAGGAAAGATAAGCTCTAAAAGAATTTGGATATTCCACTATTAGATCGTTATAATTTTTTTTAAAAGAACTAATATTAAGTGCAAACTTTTTGGTGATCAAAAAATATGAAGAAAAATGTAATAAAATATTAGTATACGGCCCTCATTATTGTTAGTCAAATAATGCTCTCACAAAAAATGGTAGCATAATTTATCTAATTTCATTGTTCCTTATAATGACTTTTTGGGATAATTAAGGCAGACTCCATTAAGCACATAAATGTTTTTAGTAAAATAATTTCTAAAATACACTGTAAACTTTCTTTTCTGTTAAACTTATTGTAGAAAAATTAAACACTTCCTAATGGTTCAGGGAAATCTTATAAGAATTCATCATTTTGTGGTGCTAGAAGATAGCTCAAAATGTGAATTACAACAATCATTTTTTATCATTATAATCATAGCTAATATTTATGATTATATAGGATATTGTGTGTAGCCATGCTTTCAAATGTCTTGCTTGTATTAACTAATTTAATTTAAATAAGAACACCATGAAGTAAGCACTAACATCATTCTCATGGAACAGATGAAGCAACTGAGGCACAGTACAGAAAGATTTGTAGGCCTAAGGTGGTAACATTAGAAACTTGGCAGTGGTGCCAAGATTCATGTTCAGGCAGTCTAACTCCAGAGCAAAACCTCTCAGCCTTCATACTGTAGACTAGTCTCTAAGATAAAGTGAGTTTGGAGTCAAGTTTGAATTTTGGCTTTGCCACTTGAAAGTTGAATGACAGGTAAGTTGCCTAACTTTTCTAAGTTCCAATTTCCTTATCGTAAAATGAAGATGATAATGGCACTAGGATTGCGGCGTGTTTTGAGGAAGAGATGAAATAGTGTAGGCAAAGAGCTTGGCCATAGAAAGTCATCAATAAATAGTAAGTTTTTGTTGCTGCTGTTTTATTACTCCTGTTATATGAAAGGGAACAAGTGCTCTGTGATGTGAGCTATTTACACACCTGAAAAATGGCCCTAAAATTTCTAATTTTTTTGGAATATGATTTTTTCTATGATTTTCTTCCTCATTGGTTGTCTATTTTTACTCCTTCTTTCCTTCCTTCCTTCCTTCCCTTCCCTTCCCCTTCCTTCCTTCCTTCCTTCCTTCCTTCCTTCCTTCCTTCCTTCCTGCCTGCCTGCCTTCCTTCCTTCCTTCCTTCCTTCCTTTCTGAGTCGAGGTCTATACTCTGTCGTCCAGGCTGGAGTGCAGTGGGACGATCACAGCTTATGGCAGTCTCAACCTCCTGAGCTTAGACTATCCTTTTGCCTCAGCCTCCCAAGTAGTTAGGACTAAAGGTATGCGCCACCATACCCAGCTAATTTTTTTATTTTTTGTAAAGATGAAGTATTGCTATGTTGCCCAGGTTGGTCTTGAACTCTTGGGCTCAAGCAATCCTCTTGCCTCAGCCTCCCAAAGTTCTGGGATTACAGGCATGAGCCACTACACCTGGCTGTCATACTGTCACTTTTTGATATTGTTTAGTGGTCAAGAATACAGGCTCTAGAAATCCCAGCTCCACAGTTTACTGTTTTATTTGATTGGAGTGATCTACATCATTTCTCTAAGCCACAATTCTCCTGCTATGAAATGGGGATCTATATTCTTATTGAAGCAACTCTATAAATTTGAAGATATGATATTGTCTCTTTGTGATCTGGATAAAAATCTTGAGAAAATATTCTATATCTTAGGATGTCCTCTATATAACCTTCCTAGTGTGTGATGTTTTCTATGATTTAATTTCCAAGTTTGTCTACTTACTTCAGCATTTTAAATTTGGTCAGAACCAACTCATCCATTCCTTCTTATTTTTCTCAAATGCTTGATTGCTTTTGAATGTCTCCTGCATTTGTCTTTCATTGCTTAATACTGCCAGATTTGGTGTATCTGTTGCCATCATTTGGGGTGGTTTGGCGGGAAAAGTTTCCTCAAGGGATAAAGCATTTGTGTCTCTCTACCTCTCTTGTGAAGAAAGCAGGCTGACTTCAGTTACCACCTTTTGACACATTCATAATGTTAAATTGATTGTCTGCATCAGTTCCTGAAATAGTTACAGTTCTACTCTTTGTTTTCTTTGATTCAAGCCAATTTAGCTCTTTTTTGTACTTGCATAAAGCGTATTGCTGCTGTACAAACAATGGAATGGAAATAATAGTGAGGTATACCTTTAAGAGGAAAATACTACTGAATTGTACCTGAACAAATTGTAAGACATGAAAACAACAGGATCACATCAGTTTTTAAGCTCCTTCTCTGTCTATGTTTGGCCAGAAAAACAGTGTATGAAGGACAGCAAACATCATGGGGAGAAATCATGGATGAGTATGAAACGTAAAATCTATCACTGGATATTTTACCTCTATAACATTATTTTTAAGAAGTCTCAGTTTTCCATTTTTATGTAAATTCTTTTTACTTTGGTTTAAAAAATTGTTGATTATTTTATTTGTCCATTGACACTTTATAATTTACATTTTTTTGAATAGGTGATTTTTCTTATGGGTAAAAAATGACCAGTATTAAGGTAACATTGAGAAGTCTCACTCTTACTTGTTTTGATTGATTCATTTTTACACACTGGCCTAATATTTTTATATTAGTTTTGTATGTATCCATAAAATATACAAATGCATCAAAGATTAATATATATTCATATTTCATCCCTTCCTTACACAACTTGCTTTTTAAAACTTAATAATATATCATAGCCATCTTTTGGTATTAATATCTAGAGATAAGAGATAAGTGGATATATCACTGTTTATATAACTAATTGTATATAGATACATATTTGGGTTATTTCTATTTTTTTCCTGCTACAAACAATGTTGTATATATGTTGTATGTATATCATCTAGCATATGGGAAGTTTATCTGTAGGATAAGATTCTAGAAGGATCATCAGAGCCGAGGAAGTTGAGGCTGCAATGAGCTGTGATCATGCATCTGCACTCCAGCCTAGAGGACGGAGTAAGATTCCAACTACAAAAAAACCACAAAAGTTCAATTTTTTGACATTATTAATAATACTGTGATACTTGGTGAATGAGATATTCTGACTAGAATGAAAATGTTTGTATGAATATAATTCGTTGTCTATCTTCACTTCCAGTTTAGTCTTCCCATTCGTTTTTGATAATGCTGCTAGAGTGATCCTTCTTACATATGATCATGTCAGTCTCTTATGTGATAGACCAATGATTCCTCAATGGCTATATGATAGAGCAAAAGCTATGCAACAAAGTCACCTAAAAGTCAAAAATAAGTTTTAAGCACTGACTGTGTTTGGTAAGGAAGTGTTACATACAGGAAGGAACAAAACAACCCTTGTCCCTGATCCCATGGAGTTTATGTCCTAACAGAAGACTGATATTAACCAATAATTGCAATGAAGTGTGATATGGGCTATAATAAGATATTAGACTGCCTATCTAGATTTGTCACCTTCTATTATTCATCTCTTCAGTTATGACAAACAGCTTGCATTTCCCTGAATTAACCATTGTTGCCTATTCCTACTCTTGCATTTGCAACATTTTTCTTAGAATACTTGACTGAGTCCTTCATGACTTGGTTGAAGCAGCATCTCTTCTGGGAAACATTTTCCTATCCTCTTCCTTCCCTTCCTCCCTCTCTCCCTTCTTTGCTTCCTTTCTTTTCAATATGTCTGCTATGTGTTAGGCCCCGTGCTAGGTAGTGGAGATGCATGGCGATCCAGAATAGTAAGATCTTTGTTTACACTGTGCACCAAGTACTATGCAATGTGTGGAGGGTACAGATAAATCACAGTGTGGGGAAGGATCGCCGGAGCCCAGCAGGTCGAGGCTGCGGTGGCCGGGAGTGGCCACTGCACTCCAGTCTGGGCGACAGAGTGAGACTCCAACTCAAAAAAACAAACAAACAGAAAAAATTGTCATCTTCATCATTGTAATTTGCAAGTAGAATTGTTTCCTTAATTTCCTTTTAGGGTTGTTCACTGTCGGTGTTGCATGTTGATCTTAAACCTTACACTTTTGCATCATTATTCATTTATTAGCTCTAGCAGTATTTTTGTGTATTCTTATGGATTATGGTTCTAAATTTTGCTATAATTTTTTTTCTTTCCAAATCTGTTGTTGATTTAATTCAGATATCCAAAGCCTTTAAAAATATCTCTTTTATTTTTAAAATGATGCAAAACATTTGCCTTTTATTTTACTTGTCGTGTTGTCTGGCTTAGAGTATTCATATATTAAAAAGAAGACATAAAAATGAAGGAAATCCTTAACAACATTTTTAAGTGTTAAAGAAATAGTGTGTTAAAGATAAACAATATTATCATTAGTTAAGACCACTGAAAGGTTCTGTAGATTGATTTGTTTTTTTTGAAGAATTACATGAATTTAATTCAATATCAGTTACTCTGATCAAATGATCCTCATTCAATAAGGTAATTTAGATAGCCCACTCATCCTGGCAAATTATGGCTACTCAAATCTGTTCCTGATTTGAAGGAAATGTGACTATTTAATGTCCTTTCATAGTAAAAAAGTAACTTGATTCTCTCTCTCCTTTGCTAATAATTTATGGTTCCTTGAAAGTCAGGATTGAATCTTGGTCTCCCAAATGGGTCTTCCCCTGTCTTGTCCCAAATCCATTTTGAACTTTAAAATTAATTTTCCTTTCATTTTTATTATCCACTCAAAAGACAAATGTTGAAATTTATTGGCTGTTAATTTAAAATGCTGAGAACACATTCTTTTCCCACCATTTTAGTGTCTGACCTAGACCAGCGCTTCCTGCTATTGCAGCCTTGACCTTAGCCCTTGGTTATGATGGATGTACAACAAATGGATCATGTCACAGCATTTCAAGACTCAAAGAGAACTTGGAGGTCATTTTCTGGTGAGAAACTAACCCTCCCTCCACACTCCTAATTTTGGAATTTCAGTGCCTCTTGTTGATTCATATGATGCAATTCTTACTCTCAGTTTCAACACAGAAAAATGAGGACATTCACATCCAAGTCAACAGAGAGTAATAAATAAAAAGTAATTACTTATATTTAGACACAGTACTCTGGTTCCTGAATTCTCAATGACAGAGGGAAGAAAAGAGCAAAGACCCAAAATTACAATCAGGAAGATGGTTTAGGAATCTGATAGCTCTTCTAAAGATGCCTCACTGAATTCACAACCATTTGAGCGCATGTTTGGTACTTTAATGCCCTCTGATAGCATTATGGTTTAGCCCCTTACCCATAAATTCATACGTAGTAGATCTGGGTTACAGTGTTCCTAACATCCCTGGCATGTGTCCACTGACACTTGCAGTCTGTGACTCCTCCAGTGTTTCAGATACATTTTATATTGCGATGGTTATCTCTGCAGATTCATTTATTTGTACCTAATACATTTTAATAAGTAGAAAAAATAGCATTATTTTAGACTAAATTAAAATGTACTTTCAGATATCCTGGAGGGAAACCCATTGTTGAGTTCATGGGTAGTATTTAGTTTTTTTGTCATGTATTTACTCAGTCTTTAGTATTTTTGTTGAAATACATTTTGTTGCATTTAAAAAGTCTGTGACCTTCTTCCTACTTTCCCCAAGGTTTGCTAAAGGTAGTGACCACAAACTTATACATAAGTATAATACAGAGAGAATATTTAGTTTTAAAATGTAATGTTTTATACATGTTGTTTCAATAATTTAAACACAGATACTTAGATTATATCTGTAAAGTTGGGACTTTTATATAAAGGGAGAGACGTTGCATATAATTTATTTATATTTCAAGATACTTTTTTTTTCCAAATGACTTAAATCTCTTAAGTGAATGGAGGAAAAAAATCTTTGTTAGATGTTCCAGCTTACAGGGCTCTTTTGGGCCTCAGCTACATTTTGAGGTTAAGATGGCCCCAAGAGATTTGGTGTGATGACACCCTGTCCATTCCTTGCCCCTGCTCCATGTTTCACCCGTACTCTCAGTCTCTTGCACTTGTCCTGCTGCTTCCTGCTGCTTTCTTAGGAAAGGTCTTTTCACTGCTGCATTCTGTCTCCCAGGAACGCTCCTTCTCTTCCTGTTGCCCACTTAAAGTGTTCTCCAGCCTTAGGGTTCAGCCTATGTCTTACTTCTTTGGGAATGCATCATCCGATTTGCCATTTCACCCTCCTCTATTTGCTGCTCCTTGGTTCACTTTTATAATAACCTGTAGATTACTAGTATATTTTCTGAAAAGCACACCAAACTGTAATTAAATGCTTTCCATATTAGTCTGCATTTCTTTCCATATTGGTTTATAAGCTCCAGAGGGCTTTTCTCGCCCTCAGTACACCATATAGACTGGATGAGGTTTCGGAATGTGTCTTATTCATCAATGTATTCTAGGTCTTAGCAGAGTGTGCAGATACCAATAGATACTTGCAGAATGAATGGGTAGATAGATGGATGAATAAATGAATAGTTTATGTACTTTAGGGAACGATGAATTACAGTTTCTTTCTTGCCTTTCTGAAATGATTAGAAACCTTTGTGGAAAGAGCACATAGGCAGCACACAGACAAAAGTGAGAGGTAACTGGCGCCCAGCAGAGCAGGGCTTGGACAATTATGGTGATGCTGACATAAAATATTCTGAGACTATGAAAGATTTTCGAGTATATTCTCTATTCGAATTTCTAGAAAGCTGATTTTTAAGTTTGTGTTGGTGGCATCCAAGACTCTTTTTGCAATGTAAAAGTAAATGTATTGCTCACCTTGGTATTAATAATTTTTTGACTGTGACTTTAAATTTACCTAATCCATTCTGCAATTTTTAGTACATATCTTTTTGTGTTAGTTTGTGCCTCACATCACAATGTATTAAGTTCAGTATGAGTTAAGAGCAATGATGTGTCAAATTCTATTTGCGTCATTTGACTTATTTTAAACAGTTTAGTAATAAATCCACACCAGTGTTAGGGAGGTGACTCTGGTGCATGGTTCTCCATAGTATATTTTAAGTTTACATGGAGTTTGGAAACTAGTGATAATGGACAAGAAAGACTTTGGGGCTATGGGTCCTATTTTGACAAAGGAAAGCATAGAGTAAACACAAATTTATAGTTGAAAAAGTTATTGTTATGTTTATATTTGAGAGAGAGAGAGAGAGAGAGAGATTGAGAAATGAGAGTTCTAACCTAACTAGTATTTGTAGTATCTGGTTGGTTAAAGTGATGACATTTCATTGGGAATTGGGAAAGAAAAAGATTAACAACTGTGATGATTAATTTTATGTGTCAACTTGGCTATGCCATAGTACTTAGAGATTTGATCAAACACTGATCAAGATGTTGCTTTGAATTTTTTTTTTTTACATGAGATTAACATTAAAATCAACAGACTTTGAATAAAAACAGATGGCTCTCCATAATGTGAGTGGGCCTCATCTAATCAGTTGATAGCCTTAAGAGAAAAAATACTGACCTTCTCCAAGGAAGAGGGAATTCTGCCACAGACTACCTTTAGATTCAAGCTGCAATATCAACTCTTCCCTGGGGCTACAGCCTACTGGTTTACCTGGGACTACAGCGTACTGGTTTACCAAAACCTGTAGGTTTTGGACTTGCTGGCTCCCACAGTTGCGTGAGCCAACTCCTTAAAATCAATCAATCTCTCCTCCTCCATTCCTTGTATCGCAGTTGAGATACCTGAAACTAGAAGGTGAGGTGATGTGTAGAAAAACAGGTTACTGTTGATAATTGAATGCAATCTTAAAGGACGAACAGGAATTAAAGAAGTGAAGAAAGTAAGAAAAACATTTCAGGAAAGAACAAAGATACGGAGGTTTGAAGGTGCCTGGAGTGTGGAGAGAGTTCAGAGACGTTAGGTCTGGTTGGAAGTGAGGGGAGTATTGGGGTGGTGCAAGAGGCCGGAGCAAAATGCTGGTATACATTAATCCAAAAATTAAAGGGACCTATTAGAGGACTTTGGGAAGGCCACATAGTGGGAGATACCTTTGGGAAAGACTAGTCTAACAGAGACTTGAAGTGTGGATTACTAGGGGCACAAGGTAAGATGCAGAGAGACAACTTAAGAGCCATAGTGGATGTATCAGTATCAACATTTTGATATCAGTCTCTTTCCCTTTTTCTCTGAGCAGCTTCTCCTCTCCTACTCCATATGATTTCGAGAAGGCTTCAAGTCACTGTTTCTTGCTCCTTCTCTGCAGTCTGAGAGATGCACACCATTCCTAGGCATGGGAAACGATGGAGTCCCATTGCCTGGCACTCTGATACCCTTGCAAGGACCAGGTGTGTGACTCTAGTTGGGTCAATCAGATTCTGAGTTTAGGATTCTAAGTATGCTAGTAAGTATGCTAATATGAAAGAAAGAAGCATTCTTTTTCTTTTAAGGTTCTTAAATCCGAAATGATGAAAACCTGGGTTTTCCATTGGTCATTATATTCGTTTCCTAGGGCTGCTGTGAAAAATACCATAAACCAGCTAGCTTATAAAATAGAAATTTGTTCTCTCTAAAGAAATTTATTCTCTTACAGTTCTGGAGGTTAGCAGTCTAAAATTGAAGGACAGTGGGGCAGTGCTCTGAAGGCTGTAGGGGATCCTTCCTTGTCTCTTCTAGCTTCTGGTGGTTCCTGGAATACTTGGTAATGCTTGGCTTCTAAGTGCATCACTCCAACATCTGCTTTCGTTGTTACATGGCCACCTTTCTCCTGTGTGTCTCTGTGTCCAAACCAGTAATTGAAATGGTCTGATCTCATATTAAGTTGATTATATCTACAAAGGCACTGTTTCAAATTAAGGTTATATCTACAGGTTCCAGATAGACATGATTTTGGGATGAGGAGTATGGAGGGGACACTATGCAACCCAGGGCAATCATCTTTCCTGATGCCTGGGTAAACCCATTGTAGTGGGGCAGAAAAAGACCATGGAACATACTGAAAACAGTGACAGTGAAATGGGTGGAGATAGTCCTGGCTTCTGGTCTCGAAGTGCTTAATTGCACTGGGTCCAACAATAATTCTTTTGATTTTATGGACTGTCTAGTTTTCCTTCCTTCAGAAAATTATTTCCCTCCCCCATTTTTTTTTCTTTAGGTGAGATAGGGTTATGGTTCTATCCCTCCCTATTAAAACAATTCTGATAAATCTAGAGATTATGCAGCATTCCAAGTAGAAAGAGAAGATAATACGAAACATGGCAGTTGTAGTAGAAATGGGTTTGAGAGAAATTTAGAAGGTAAAATCAGCAGAGCTTGTACTGTATTTAAATGTTTACGTTAAAGGAGAGGGATGGGTTTATAGCATTCCTTGGGATGGCTGGGTAGATGGCAGTACCATTCTCTGAGAAAGAAATAGAAGAAGAATATGAAAATGCACGAGATTTTGTCCTTGCCAACTTCTCTAGACTATTATTATTTATAAGCCTTCTGTATACTTTGATTTCTTAAAAGCAGGAAACATTTTATTAATTTTTAAAAATCTGCCTTGGTTACTATAATATATTGGGAAGATGGGGTGTGTGAGACTACGTTTATTCGCTTACAAATAAAAATCAAAGACTTGACTGGCAAAATAACTTTCTCCAGCCAATAGAAAATATGACCCATATTCTTCAGCCTGAAGATGTTTGTATCAATAATCAGTTCCCTGGAGTGTCCATCATTATGTATAGTGGAAGTTTGTATGCAAAAGATCGTGGGATCATATTCAGACGACACTCATCCAACTGAAAAAGTGGGAAAGAGTAAACATATAGTTTACAAACAGTTTACAGACTGACCATATTTAAAAACGCTAACATAAAATGAAGGACTCCTTCTTCTTAGGACAAACAGATTTAAGTATTTTTATTTTCCCCCGCCCTACATTTTTTTCTTTAAGGTATATAATGATGGAAACTCCTTGAGACAAAAACAAGTTTTACAGTTCCTTATACAAGAAGCAGCTCCATTAGATAAAATAGGGGCTCAATAAATGCTTGCTGAAGATATCTGTAGTTGGAAGTCATTGATAATATGAGGGAGACCCCAAAAACTAGGAATTTATTTTTAAAATTTTTATATTTATCCTTACATGTTTAAACTTCAGTCACCCTCAAAGTACAATTCGTTGGATGCAATACTCCTATCCAGACACTTTTTCCACTGCTCGACACAGGTTTTGAAATTGTCAATTTTTTTTTTTTTTGAGTTGGAGTCTTACTGTCGCCTAGACCGGAGTGCAGTGGCCGCTCCCTGCCACCGCAGCCTCGACATGCTGGGCTCTGGCCATCCTTCCGCCTCAGCCTTCCGAGTAGCCGGAATTACAGGCATGCGCTACCACGCCCAGCTAATTTTTTTGATTTATGGTAGAGATGAGGTCTCGCCTGCCCAGGCAGGTCTCGACCCCGTGGGCTCAGGCAATCCACTCACCTCAGCCTCCCAGAGGCGCGGGATTACAGGCTGAGCCACCGGGCCGGCTGAAATTGTCAATTTTGATGCCTTTTACTGCTTCTGCCACTTTTTGTGTCACCTCTTCCACATCGGCAAAACATATCCTTTTGAGGACTTTTTCATCCTGGGAAACAAAAGTCTCTTGGGCGAGATCGGGTAGAATAGAGAGGGTGGAACATGAGAATCATATATTTTTGGTCAAAAACTGCAGCACACTCAGTGCGGTGTGGGCAGGAGAACTTATAAACCACCCATTATGAAATGGGCAAACGTGTTGAAAGTATCTAAAAAAAAAATTCACTGAAACCAAACAAGTCTCTCACAAAAAAGTAGCTGCTACACTGATACTGATAGTTTCCTAGAACATTTATCTAGTGGGGAAAGCCTGTACTGCAAGGGGCCTACCCTCCAGAAAGATAATTTTGGGATTTTTTTGGGGGGGCCCTTCTTTCATAGGGATGTTCTTCAGATAAGAAATTAATATTGTATAAGTTTAGTGCTTGAATGCTTATAATTCAGTCTAAACATCTCAAAATGTGCAGTTGGAATTCATAAAACCTTGAGAAAGTTTGGGATAAATGTATTCAGTGACCTATGCATATGTCTGTGTATAATTCAACCAACAGATTGAAAGAATGGTTTATTTTTTATTTTGGGGAGGTGGTTGTAGTTTTGTAGATGGACGCTAAAATTTTTCTAGCAAAGCAGTCACTGCATTTGGTTCTTTGAGGAACGGGTTTTTTGGATTTAAACCTCCATTGATAACACAGGGAAGTTTGTTTGCTATTTATTTTTGCATAGCATAGTTGTAAAGGATTAAAAAAAATAAGTATCAGGAGACCAAGTGACAAATGGTTATTTCCATTCAATTTGACCATAAATAAAATAAAACAGCTATAGGACATAAAACCCAGCGATTATTTTACTGAATCCAACAACTTTTTATACTTTGTGAAAAATCACGTGAGATGAAATGTAAACTCTATCTGGTCTCAAACCAGGCAAAGTGGGACCAAAGGAGTGCCAGAACTTTACCTGTATGATGTTCACTTGTATAACTGATCCTGAATTGTAAAAAAAATAAATAAATATAATAATATATTATCAAGTAACTATTTTTTCAAATATTTTCGCATAATATAAACTACTGTGGACTGTAGAGCTTAGCACATGTAATATTCACAGCTTACTAATTTTAAAGGAAATATTTAAAACAATAAAACTCATCATTCAGATTTTTAAAAAAAGAAATTTGAATTCTGTGTCTGCATCATACTTCGTTCTTTGTCCAGATCACCTCTTGATTACTTTTCCCTTCTTTAAATCAGAAGGCATGTTTATGAAAGTTAATGTATATTTAGTTACATTTTTCTTAAATATAATATATTCTCATAAGACCTGAGAGCCTAAAAGCTTCATGTGGTTAATTTAATAGGCTGGTAGTTCCCTACTCTCTCTCTACCTATCAAATATTTTTTTCATAGACCTTAGCTTTTTTTTCTTCTCTCATTTTTTCATACAAGTTTATTAAAAAAATCATTTCTCTTCAATTACAAATAATGAGCTAGGTAAGATAAGATGTTCTTGTGTGCAGCACTTCTAAAAACAAAATGACTTCATGTAACAAAATAACTCAGGTGCTTCCAGTTACATAAGTGACTCTCTAGGGGCCAGGCACTTAGGGAGGGACATTAGCTTTTCAGGCCATCAAGTACCATTTAAGGAAAGCAGTGTAGCGGTTTGCTATGCAATAGAGGAGAATAGTGCCTTGTAGTTTTACAGTACATTTCTTCCAAAAAAAACTTACAGTGCTCTTACACAGTCCATCTCCTTTCTCCTAAAAACATTCCTGGATATTATTCTATATTCATATATTGTCCCTTAGGCAACTCAACTAATTACTCCAATTGGTGATTATTTGAGCTTCTACTATGTGCCAGGCTGTTGCTAAGTTTACAGAGCGGTATGAAGCCTAGTACGCATATCTCTGGTTACCAGTAAATTCAGCCGAGAGACCTGAGCAATTATTATAGTAGAGAATATGGCTGAGGGTGATAATAGGGGTAGATGCAAATGTTCTGGGATCACAGGGGACTGAGTGACTAACTGCTTGGAAGATAAGGCTGTAAAACTTCTAGAGAGGAAACTGCTGAGCAAAGTCTCAACAATACAACAAAATAAGAATGACAATACCTCTTTTTATCCAACTTATTTTTCAGGTAGAAACATTCTCTATGTTCTCAATTTACTCCTAGAGCTATGAAAAATGGCTTGGGTTGTTTACGTGTATGTGTGTGTATATGTATGTATGTATGTATGTATGTATGTATGTATGTATGTGTTTCTGTGTGTTAGAGGCATGTAGGGGAGATGCCAGGAGAGTATCAGAATAATTTGGGGACCTTTAAGAAAAAAAGTATACACATCTCCCAGAGATTTTGCTATCTCCCTATGCCCTTTTGAGAATCATTGTTAATGATGGCAATGTGTGTTCACTAATGCATTTATGTTGTGCAGAAAAATATTGATCATTTCTGCCCTAGAGAGTTATTCCATCAGTTGGAAGAATTAGCTTTATATGAAATGAATTACTTATGAAATTTTATTCTTAAATTATTTGTTCTGTAAAATACATGCTATGAATGACAACTCCAAATCCAAAGAAAATACAAATGGAGAATAAACTATTTGTTCTTTCATAACTGAGTGATAAATAACATGTAGCAGACTCAAATTACTCCTCCTTGGCTAAGGGAGCTGCTAGTTGTACTCATCTTCCCTGAGGACAGTCCTTGTTAGATTCGCAGTGGGTTAGATTGACTCAGTAAGAATATAAGAACTATGAGATAAGCTGTTGAAGGGAGTTATGGATCTTCTATCATTCCTATGACAGCTCTGATTTAGGAAAAATCTTTCTTAGAGGTGAGGGATGTTATAATGGTGAGATCCCAGGGTGAGCATTTAAAAAATCTAGGTGCTGGTCTTGGCTCTGAAACGAAATATCTATTTCATTTAACCATTTGGAGATTCATTTTCTTAATCTATAAAATATGATGTTTGGATTTAATGATATATTGACTCCTTCCAGTCGTAATATCTTATAATTATATGGTTGTATGAATGAATCTTTTTACAGCATTGGAATATTCCTTTGTTCATTGAGTTCCCTCTGTCTCTTACATATTCCCCCCGCCAGGCCTGGAAAATTACTATACATTCTTCAAAGCCAAGTAACAAAGGAAAGAACTGATATATTTTTAATGTCACTTATGTGCTAAATACTGTGATAAATAGGGTGCATATTGTCCAGGTTTTCAATAGTGCCTTCTGATACTCTCAGAAGGATTCTGGTTCAGATAATGAATTATATGATGATAAGGACTTTTACAAATATTACTTAATTTAATCTTTACAGCAATTCTATGAGATGGATATTATTAGCCCCATTTTCCACATGAGAAAGTGATAATTTGGAAAATATTAAGGAATTTATTCAAAGTGTCCTTGATTATAAGTGATAGAATAATTTTATACTGGTGTTATGACTTCACATGTTTTCACTGCACCTTGATGCCCAGATCAAGTGTCACTTCTTGTAGAAAACTTTTGCTGATGCAACCCTCCACATTCTTTCTCCTAGAGACCTGTAGATTTGTTTTTACTGCTGGAGAATCACACCCTATACATAAACACATGCATGTCTGAGATTTCTCTCACTGGACTCTGTTCCATCATGAAAACAAAAACCCTGTCTTATTTATCACCGTGTCAGCAATGTTTAGCATACTTTGCCTGCATGCATGTTTATATGCTTCCATATTGTGTTTATTAGAGCACTTGCTGTCAAGGACTTGAGAGACTTAGTTTCCAGTTCAGGCTCCCCCAGTATGTTAGCTGTGTGACTTCCAGCAAGTTTTACTTTTTCTGAGCTGGATCCTATCTGACTTTCAGAGGTTGTAAAGATCAGTGAGGGTAATGTATGACAAAAAGGTGACATTTGTAGAATGCTTCTCTTTGTAAGGTGCCACATTAAATCCTTTAGAAGATTTTCTCTTTACAATAGCCTCCACTCTGCGGATCCCATGAAATTTAAACATGCTAACTGCATTCCCCAAGGTTATAGAACTGGGAAATAATGGGTGGAGGCAAGATTCAAACCCAACTACCTTACAGTGCTTTTGTATGTTGAAAACTCAGTGCCCAAAGGTAGCAGACATAGCTGAAGGAGTCTAGGGAGTTCTCAGCTAAAGGGTCTTAATGTTAAGTGTTAGGTTTGTGTTTTGCAGTCTGCTAGGATTCAGCAGCTGTTTCAAGCCCTCCATTTAGGGGCACTGCTCTCTGAACTTGTTTGTGTCACAGCACCAGAAGTCAGGACTCTGATCTAAGTGAAACTGGCTTCTTCCTGACTATGCCTGGGTTCTGTTGCATAGCTGGAGGCAATATTGTATAAGGTTTGAGCCTAGACTTTGAAATAGGTAACTGATAATAATACTGTTTGTACTGAGTCAGTGAGATTTTTGCGGACACTTTATTATGGTTAATTTTATGTGTCATCTTGATTGGGGTAAGGGATGCCCAGATATTGAATAAAACATTATTTCTGGATATGTCTTTGAGGGTGTTTCTGCAAGAGATCAGCATTTAAATCAGGAGACTGGGTAAGAAGATCCACCCTCAATGGTGCTGGTGGGAATCATCTAATCTGTTAAGACCCTAAGTGTTATAGAATAAGAAGGCAGGAGAAGGATGAATTTGCTATTTGACTGGGACATCCATTTTCTCCTGCCCTTGGACATTGACATTCCCAGTTCCTGGGCCTTTGGGCTCAAACTGGGATGTGAACCACTGGATCCTCTAGTCCTCAAGTCTTTGAATTTGGCCTGCAACTACCTATTAGCTTTCCTAGGTCTCCAGTTTGCAGATGGCAGATCATAGGACTTCTAAGCCTCCATAATCTCATGAGTCAATTCCTTATAATACATCTCTTTATGTATATCTATATGTATATTCCGTTGGTTCTGTTTCGCTGGTATATCCTGACTGATACAAAAGGATAACTGATGATAAGGGTCCCTCCATTGAGTTAGTGAGGTTTTTACAGACACACCCCAAATTGATAATTAAAAGTTCACATGCTTTATGAGCTTGCAGAAAATGTTTTTAAAAAGTAAGTATAAAAAATTAAATTTGAGTATAACAACAAAGGCAAAACCCTCTGGTCTCTACTATTACTTTAAAGTAATATGCAGTATCTTAGCCAAGTCTACTCTTAAATGTTGAGGTATTGCTGAGACCACCCAAAAGTGTATAACATGTTGCACAGTGCTTTGTGTGATGGTAGGTGCTCAATAAAAATTTATTGAAAGAGAATAAATTATTGTGTGCAGATTCCAACAGATTGAATTTACTTCATTCAATGTCCTTTGCTTTTTACTAGGGAAAAATATCTTTATTCTGGGATTCTTAGTATGAAGTCCATAAATTATTAGACTACTGCAGATGAGTTCGGTGAACTCAAGAATCTCCTTCATGTTTGCCAAACTATACATGTGATCTTTTCTTTTTTTTGAGTTAGGATCTCACTTGGTCTTCCAGGCTGGAGTGTAGCGTCATGCTCATGGCTTATTGCAGCCTTGACCTTCTGAGTAGCTGGACTACAGGTGTGCACCACATGCCTGGCTAATTTTATTTATTCATTTTGTATAGACAAAGTCTTGCTATGTTGCTCAGGCTGATCTTAAACTCCTGGGTTCAAGCAATTCTCCTGCCTTGGCCTCCCAAATTTCTGGGATTACAAGCATGAACCACTGTGCCCAACCCTATAATAATTCTTTAGAGGAACAAGTTCATGATTTTTATCAGAATCTCAAAGGCATTCTGCCTTTGTTTTCACTTTAATACCACATCCCCTTTCCAATATCACTCTAAAAGATAGTATTTGACTGTTTGAAGCTGGCCAAAGGACAACAGAGGCCTTTCTCATACCTTTTTTTTGTGTGTGTGTTGGAGTCTCACTCTGTCGCCCAGACTGGAGTGCAGTGGCCGCTCCTGGCCACCGCAGCCTCAACCTGCTGGGCTCCAGTGATCCTTCTGCCTCAGCCTTCCAAGTAGCTGGAACTACAAGTGTGCACTACCACGCCCGGCTAATTTTTGATTTATTGTAAAGATGAGGTCTTGCCCAGTTGCCCAGGCGGGTCTCGAACCTGCGGGCTTAGGCAATCCACTCACCTCAGCCTCCCAAAGGCACGGGATTACAGGGCCTTTTAAGTCCTACTTGAATTGGTGTTTGTCTATGTCTGCTTACCTCTACCTAAGAGTTTCTTTGTTATGCATCAAGTACTGTGACTACAATGCTGAACAACAACAACAACAACAACAACAAAATTTGACTTATGTAGGTTAACCTGTGCCAATTTTTGGATGTCTGGCCTCGCTTCTAAGATACTTTAGAATCATTTGAAGCATGATTGCTGTGGGCCTGAACAGTTTCTATAGGTATTTTCTCTTTTAACCATGTACTAATCTTCAACTCAGTTGTCGGCTGCACTTAAAACAGAATGTGTAGACTGGTTGCTCGTGAAAGAATCATCTCCTTGCAGACAGAATTATTCCCCTTAGCAAAAGATGTGCTAGGCTTAGTTGAAGAAAACTTGGATGCTACTGAAATTTAGGTTACAGAATTTTTACTCAGCTGGGCTTGGTGGCTCAGCCTGTAATCCCGTGCCTTTGGGAGGCTGAGGTGAGTGGATTGCCTGAGCCCGCGGGTTCGAGACCCGCCTGGGCAGCAAGACCTCATCTCTACAATAAATCAAAAAATCAGCCGGGCGTGGTAGCGCACGCCTGTAATTCCAGCTACTTGGAAGGCTGAGGTGGAAGGATCGCTGGAGCCCAGCAGGTCGAGGCTGCGGTGGCCGGGAGCGGCCACTGCACTCCAGTCTGGGCGACAGAGTGAGACTCCAACTCAAAAAAAAAAAAAAAGAATTTTTACTTGCTACTATTAAACACTTTAAACATAAATGTTGTTGTTCTGGTGGTGAAGCCCACAAAAATGTAAGCAGTTCTTATTAAGAAACAGAAAATTTACTGTCGGTAATTATTTTATCTATGTTGATTTATAGTAAAAGATGGTCTATTTTTCTATTCACCTTGGGGTTAAATAGAATTTTTTTTTTTTTTTTAGCAAAAACCAGCTTAATGGAATTTTAAAAAACCCGTTTCAATTGTGAATATTTTAGTTTAAATATTTCTCTCTGGAAATAATCAGAGGATTGTTTATAATTTTAAAATCACTTCAGAATAGTATCAATTAATTAATATGGTTTCCATGTCAAATTTCTTTTGAAATATTTAAGCTTTGCTTTGAGTTTTTTTTTTCCTTTCCTGGGTGCATGAGAAATTGAGAGTGTAAAAAGAGTTGGCATAGATTGTTCCTTCTTGAATTTAGTTAAGCTTATCACAAACCATGTCATGGCCAGAGCTTAACGCGTTGCTCTCCTTCCAGAAAACCATTTGCCAAATATAACACAGTTCGGATGGTGGGAAAACTGTGAAGCATTCACATTTAACCTAGACTTCTCCCCCTAATGTACAAATTTAGAGATGAAGAAAACATGCTGATAAATCAGCATACCTGACTGCCTCCTCCCCAGCTTCTGAAAACCACAAAAGCAAAAGCAACAATTATTGGATCCTTGACACAAAGTTTTCTGCTCTGACCCTATTTTGAGCTGTCAGTTAATCATTTGAAACAACATGTGAGGGTGAAGGGAGCCTGGATGGATAACTACGAATGCTATGAAAAACTATAATGTCGTCTAAAGACTGCAGCCTAGATATTTGCCCTCTGAATATGAAGACTCTTTCATCTTCATTTTGTTTGGTAATTAGCATACTGACCTTGTGTAGACTGGAAGCATAAAAAAGCATTTTGAAAAGTGCAGAGGAAGAAGTAGGATTAAGACAAACATTTATATAACCAGGAAAAATGACCCAGGAAAGACGGGAAATCTGGTGACACTCTGTTTACCCACAACGATGTTAAAATAGTTTGCAAGTGAAACAAAGCAGAGCCCTTGCATAAATCACTAGGAAAGTATAAGGATAGACCGACAGCCAAGAGCACGTCACTAGCTATCCGTGTGATATGATTCTCCCCTATGACACCGGACTGACGGCTCTCCTTTGACTATCACTTCTCCTTTTTCTTTTCAGTTATTTCCATCATAGAATCATGAGAAAAAGTGGACTACTGTGAATGGGAGTTGGTAGGGGTTGAAAACAGCATAAGTTATTAGGAAAGGAAAAAATATCAGGATGTTTGGGTGTTAGAGCCCAACACCTAAACATTAGTTGAAATCAGAAGCAGTTTAATAAATGTTAAATATCTGAGAAAAAAATGCATAGCAATTTCACGAGGGGCAAAATTTTGTTTTAATAGGTCATGTGCCCTATGAGAAGATTTGCTCTTTTGCGATTACCATGCTTGAGGCTGGTCTCACTGTAAACATTGGGAGCAAGTTGGGTGTGGTGGTGTGCACCTGTCTGTAGTCCCAGCTACTTGGGAGGCTGAGGTAGAAGGATCATTTGAGCCCAGGAATTTGAGTGCAGCCTGAGCAAAACAGTGAGAACGCCCATCTCTTAAAAAAAAGTAAAACAAAACAAATCCTGGAAACATAGATACTGTCAGAAAGCCGACTGAACTTTCTTAACTTATATATAAGTGGCTTTGGTTTAGCGCCAGGTAGTTTATCTAAGGAGAAAGATAAGCTCTTTTGCAAGCGGCCTTCAAAAGTTTGCTCGTCTAATTGCTTGGCTGCTAGATGTTAAGAGTCCTAACCTGGCATGAGGAAAGAAGCTGCTTTTATGTCAACTATATAACCCTGCCATCAGGATCCCGAGAAAAGTCTGTGGAATGATTTATGTAGGCTTTGCATTCATTTATGAATAGAATTGCTCCAGGTGTGGGTGAATGAGACAAAGAGGCAAACAACAGTTCCTTGTCCTCAAGAAGCTTATCATCTATTCGAGAAGTTGAAACAAAAATAATCATGTGAATTGAGAAAATGCAAAATGTAAAAAAGACTATTAAATGAAAAATCAACATTTTAAGTAATAAGTGTTCTGAATTCAGGGAAAACAGAGATGGGACAAGCTAGAGTAAGTAATCACAAACATTTTTGTGGAAGACAGGAGACTGCCTTACTACCTTTCATTAGTATGTATAGTGCTTTATTGAAACATATGGATGTTGCATACATTATCTTTTATTTGAGTTTTACGTTATTGCTACCATTTAAAATTGAGGAAACTACCTTTTTTTCTCTTGGTTTTCGCTGTTTTTATTTTTATTTTTATTTTATTCGCTGTCTTGCTTTGAGTTAATCCAGTGTGTTTTTATTATTTCACTTTTGTTTATCTATGATGTTTTTGAGTGTACTCCTATAAAGATTTTGTTAGTGTTGTTCTAGGTTTTACATCATACATATATAACTTATTGATTGTTACTGGTGTTGATATTTTACCAGCTTTAATAAAATGTTGAAATCATTTTCCACCACTGTACCCTCCTCCATTTATAATACAATTATCTCAAATAAAAAAAATTTGGGGAAACTGAGGCCTAGAGAGATAAAATATTGGCTAACTTCCATACAGGTAGTAAGGAGTTCTTATGCCTAGATTTTCTGCTTAAAGTCCAAGACCAGTTCTGCTATACTATGGCTTCCTTCATGAATAAGTAAGATGGTTAATCCTCATTATTTGGAATTCACCTACTTGTTAAAATTTATTTGCAACACCAGCACCAATACTTGTAGTTCATTTGCCGTCATTTGTGGGCACGTGCAGAGTGATGAAAGTTTTCAGTTGCCCAATGTGCACATTCGGGCTGAAGTCAAACAAGGTGACATCTGCCTTCTAGTTTCTGTTCTTGTACTGTAAATGAGTGTCCTTCTTACTTAGTGCCATGCTTTTAGGATTTTTGTGCTTTTTGTTGATGATATCTCTGTTTAAAACATTCCCCAAGCATAGTGTTGAAGTGCTGTCTAGTGTTCCTAAGCACAAAACGTCTATCACGTGCCTCATGGAGAAAAAGGAAACGTGTTAGCTAGGCTTTGCTCAGACATGAGTTATAGTGCTGCTGGTTGTGAGTTCAGTGTTAATGAATCTATAACATATGTTAAATGAGGTGTCTTTAAACAGAAACACATATAAAACAAGGTTATGTATTGGTCAGTTAACAAAGATGTTGTGTCCAGAGGTTGCAGGAACCTAACCCTGTATTTCCCCTAAGGGCGGTGGCTTAGTATTCGCTAATTCAGTGTTCAAGGTGATTTGATAAAACATAACCACAAATAACAAAAATTAACTGTAGTTAAATTGATTGAAAAGAAATTTGGAGGCTGTTGCAGGCGAGGATAATAGTATGAACAAAGGACAGGGTTGGGGGAATGAATTGTTTTAAGAACAGAGAATAGACATTTCTTTTTTTAATATAAATTTTTTATTTTAAAGATGTGGGGTAAAATTCAGGGTTAGGTTTACAAATGTTCATTATGCAGGTACCCTTGTTGATGAGGTGTGCCCCCCTCCCCGTATATTCCCACTACTGCCAATCCCACCTTCTTCCTCCTCCTCTTGCCCCCTGCAGTTTCCTGTTACTGCCAATCCTTTTCTTACAGTATTATGATAATTGTTCAAGGTCTCCTTGTGAGTGAGAACATGTGATACTCAGTTGAGAATAGACATTTCTAATTGGAATCAAGGCTGAAGAGCAATTGCAGTAGGTAAGATTTATATGCCAGATCGTGGGAGGTCCATGCTATCCAGCTGATGAATTAAGACTTAATCTTGTAAACAGACTTGAAGCAGGGATGTCATAAAAACCTCTTTGGCAGAAAAATCGTTCTTTGCTGGAAGAACTGGGCTGGCAAAGAAGGCAGCACCTATCTCAATGAAGAGGGATTTATTGGTGAAGTAGTAAGCCAATCCTTTCCATGTCTTGATGGTTCATGTTGAAGGAGTTGACAGAAGTGAAGGCATCTCAGGGAAATGGAAAAAGTTCAGGGAGAAAATTCAAAACAACAAAGAAGGCAATGGAGGAAAGATCCTTAAATGAATGAGGAGCCAGTGTAAATTTTGTAGTCTGTGGGTGGTGTGATCAAGCTCCTTCATGTGTGTGGAAACAAGGCTTTGAGAGGACTAGGTAACTCTAGGAGTAGCCATGGAGACAGTTAAAAACAATTCCAAATATGTGTATTTAGTTTCAGGAGCTAGTTCATCTGAATCTCTATGTAATTTAACAGTTGTAATATGTTTCTAAGTCAAGAAGAATAAGACTACTCTGTGTTAGGTGTCTTATCCTTTTTTAGGACTATTATTTGAAGTTTATTGTTTTCCATTCAGATTCAACTATTGTATCAGTGTCCTTGTATGTGCGCACGCACACACACATGCAAGGTGTCCTATGCCATTCAGTGAACCATGGCAGTACAGTACATAACTGGCACCAAAAATAAAACTCTATGGCTGCTTAGGAATAACAGTGGGCAATGTCTGACGTATTGAGAGTGGCAGCTTCAGATTTCTGAGGCGTGCTGCCCTGAAGCAATCTCTTAATATTTATCTTGTAATATTTCCGTTAAAATTGACTTTCAAAAAATAAGTGGAATTAAACTACTCCTGAGTCACTGAGGCTTTATTTTTAATAAACCTGGATATGTATGCCTTTCTGAGTTTTTAATTTCAGAAGAATTAGGCATCAAGATAAGTTAATGTGACACTCATGCTTTTCCTCTGCAATGGAAGGTTTTTCAGTTTTGACCAGCCTCTTAAAGGAATACTGATGTGAATAGAGATCTCTCTCAAGGGGGATTGAGTTTTGCCCTATCAGGCAGGATTCTCAAACTTGGATACAATTTCCTCAGGAAAGCTTTTCTTTTGTTCTCATTTAGAATCAATCTATTACCTCCTTAAACTCCCTCAGCACTTGCCTGAATTGGACTGTGGTGTTTTTTTGTCATCTGATTGGTATTAGCGGCATTTGTATTTGTGTCTTTTCTCTTGATTGGAGCCCCCAAATTTGAGAAGCCGTATCTTGTCCATCTTTCTATTACCTGCTGTCTCTGGTACAGTATTTTGCTCAAAGGAGGTGCTCTGTTGAATTGCTTTGAAATAATTCACTTGCTGCAGAATAACAGGTTCTAAATAATCTAGTTTGTGTTACTAGTTATCTGAGGCTGCAAGTGGGTGAGAAAGCGTTTCCTGTCTTTGTTGCCACCAAAAAGATATACTTTGTGAAATAATGTCTCGTTCCTTGACTATTGAGAAATAATATCAACTGATGAACTTTTTTGCAGGGAGTTATTATTTTTTTTCCAGCCTAAGAAAAGTATTACAGTTTGGGAATAATTAAAGTTCCAAAGACTTAACTAGATGAGAGGGCAGTCTTAAAGATGAACAGAGGGAATGTGCTGACTCTGAGGAAAGTCTACCCTTTACGGGAATGAGAGTTCACTCTTTGGGAGGGAGGATCAGAACAGGGGAGGAAAATGGGAAATGGGGAGCTTCTTTATAAATTAGTGTTACAGGTCTCAAATCTGTTAAAGATATCCACATAGCTTTATGTGCATATAAAGACATTCTTAATGTACTTCCCTAAGACATGTGCAGTCAACCAGGGGAGTTACCATATCAAGTATATGCCTAGGTCCAGGATTTAACTTTCAAACACGTGTCGTCTTCTGCCCTTAATTGAATTTGAATGCTTTTCAAATAATATAGAAATAGCATTAGAAATACATCAACGCGTATGAGTTCGTTTTTATTTTGAAAATCTGTGACTGACAAAGCTGCTCGCTTTGCGTTTCTTCCTCATACTTCCTGCATTCTCTCACTTACTCAACTAGTGTTGTGGAGTCAGCAAGGCCCACAGTTAGCCAAAGAGATAGACAAATTTCACTGTCATAGTCTTGGGAGTGAGATGATTCTATAATCAACTTAACTTCTGAGTGCTGCCCTTCCTGGTAAGGAGGAAGTCTAGGAACTCGTAATAAGCTCAAATTTGTGTATTTCTCAGCTGACCCAAGTTTGTACTTCATTTACTTTCTTGGTTTTCTCTGTTTCCTCTTTGGGTTAATTCCACCCCACCCCTGTGGCAACCACTGAGATGTCTCAAATCCTGCCTTAATTAGAATTTGTCATATTTTGACTAATCTCTTGTAAAACCAAAAGTTCCTACTCTTGCCTCACCAACATCTCATGAAATCCAGGCCTGATCACTTTACTACCTTACTTCATAGAACAAAGTTGAGACTCTCTAGCATGGCATTGGACAGAATCCTTGTCTGATGGAGGAAACAGCCATGTCTCCCACCCTGCCCCTTCACAAATTGGAACTCAGGATGTATATTTCTTTTGTCTCTTGCTTTGAGTTTGCAATCTGACTCTTTTCTCCATGTTTCTGACTTCACTCCTTGCTGTCTGCTTTTGGTGTTGTCCTCTTCAACCTGGTATTAAGGCCTTGCTTTCAGATCACTACCTTTACTTGATGGTTTATATATAAGTCAGCATGAGTTACCATAACAAAATCCAGGGTGGGCGGTTTAAGCAACAGAAATTTATTTTCCCACAGTTCTGGAGCCTGGAATGCTGAGGTCAAGGTATCGGCAGGGCTGGTTTATCTTGAGGCCTCTCTCCTTGGCTTGCTATCTTCTTACTGTGTCCTCACATGGTCTTTCCTCTGTGTGCGAGCATCTCGGGTGTCGAGTCTCATATATTCAGATTTCCTCCTCTTATAAGGATGCCAGTTGAACTGGATTACAGTCCACCCTAAAAGCCTCATTTTAACTTAATCATGTCTTCAAAGGCTCTATCTCTTAATACAGTCCTGTTCTGAGGTTCTGGAGGTCAGGACTTCCATACATGAAATTCCAAAGGATGCGATTCGCCCATAAATATTTGCTTTCAAAATTATTGACCCTGAATAGGTTCAATAATAACCTCTTCACAGTAGCTCAATAAAAAAGGCCTATATTCTTTCCATCGAAATTAATTCTTGACCTGTATCCTTATAGAGTCCATGCACTGTGGCAAATGTCTTTCAACTGCATTGAAAGATTATATTTCAATTAGTTAACATTTGTAGCACACAGGAAACATTAACTTAGGATGTGTAATTGTAGAAGATTTTCCCTTTCTTCCAGAGGAATTGATTACTGCCAGAGGAAGAACACCAGATTTACTTGGTTAATGCTTTGATATAGTATACCAAATCCTTTTTCTGGAAAACAAATAAAATTAGCAAGAATCTGGTTGTAACAATATTCATGCTGTAAAATTGTCACATGAGTTTGGCCGATATAAAATAAAATAAATTTGATATATGTTTTTTAAAGACTAGATTGAAATTGGAAAAAGATACAAAAATCACTATTTTGGTTAAGAGGAACAGCATTTTTAAAAAAATGTGTTTACGTTTTCCATTTAGCCTGTCAAATAGAAAACAAGCCCCGGGAATTCTAGATCAAAGGGGCCTTCGGATGATGAGTCTTCTATGCCTGGTGAAGGATGGGCTGCTGTTTCACTTTTAGCACAGCTTGAAGTCCTGCTTGTTCTTTCTGTGTTAGATAAAGTGCCTAGGAAGGGGAGGGGGCACTTTAGAAGTCACTAATGATAGGAAACATGATAACGAGAGCCACATTTGCCAAGGGAACATTTTCATCAGACAGCTCATGACTTGAAAGCAGCAATCATTTAATAACTGTTTCTGCTTCTCCTTCGTCACCAGCCCTGCCGCACTCCCGTGCACACTTTGAAGCCGCTTCACTATCCCAATTTTACCCTTATATCCTTTAAAAATTCATGACAGTTTTAAATTGTGTTTTTGTGAGGACCTATTTGATCGAGTGCAGGTGTTCCAGTTGCTAAATGCAGGAAACAGAACCTAAATAGCGAAAAGCCTGGCTCATTTTTCTCTAACGAACTCTTGCTGTTCCCACTTTCCCTCTGGGTGAAAGAAAATGTCCCATGACACCCAGTCTTGGGGAATGGGTGTTTGATGCAGCACAGCAATGTCTCCCTCTTTCAATGCAGGAAAAAAGGAACTGTGTATGATTTTGCCATTTAGATCATAATTGTTAACTTGAGGCCTAAAATAATAGGAGGTGCTCTTTCAATCTCAGAGGTTATAATGTCATAGCGTTTACAGTTAGAGCAGACACAGCCGTCACACAACACTTGCACGAAACCTTCTTCCAAGACTTGTTGTTGTGAAAATCTACTCCTCCCTTCTGACCTCCTGCTTTTCTGTTTGTGCTTCTTATAAGGACCAGCAGATGAAGCTTTGTAATGTGACAGAAAAGACCATTTCTGTCAGCTCTGTTTCAAAATCTAATAGGAAGGAGTATTTTTCTTTTCTAACTCTTTCTCCCTCTCTTGTGGTTTTGGCTTCCTTGCTTGGTTTTTCAACAGATCCAAGAGATTCAGATGAGATGTTCTTTTCTGTCAAACAGGATCCCAAAACCTTTTGAGGTTTCTCAAGGACTTGTCTCTATAAGCTGAAAAGTCTGTTCTCTTCCTTCACTGTTGCCAGAAAAGTAATTAGGCCATTTTTCTAATTATAGTAATCTTCCCCAAATGGCACATAACTTCAAATCCAAATGCCATGTCAGTTGGCCAACAACATTTGGCGGTGAAGCACTTTACCAAGACCGGTTGAACATAGGAGTTTTACTTTGTGTTAAGGAAGAGTGTTCTCTCTGTCCCAGTTACTACTGGGTTTTCTTTCTCAGTGTCTTGCTCAAGAGGTTACAGTAGTTTTTCTGTAAAAAGCATGGATAGCCATCACTCCTGACAATGGCACTTGGTGTAGAGTTGTGTTTGTGGTGGACAAACGAAACTACTTTTGGAAATAATGTTTATTATCAGCAAAACAAGACAAGATTAAGTTGTCCTCATGAGGCTTCATCCTTTCCATGTTTGATGGTTCATGTCGAAGGCATCTCAGGGAAATGGAAGAAGTTCAGGGAGAAAATTCAAAACAACAAGGAAGGCAATGGAGGAAAGATCTTTAAATGAATGAGGAGCCAGTGTAAATTTTGTAGTCTGTGATAGGTGTGGTCAAGCTCCTTCATGTGTGGACTAAGAATTTCTACAGATAGAGTGTCACACAACACAGAACTAGATTTTTCTTCCCCTAAAGATAATCCCTTGTAATTAGCTTTCTCTATTATGCTAACAAGGGAAATTAGGTCCTGCTGGTAAGTTTTGTGGTCCAGAATGTGCTCATAGCAGGTAAATTGCTACTTTTGCTCGTTCCATTTGTCCAAAAAAAAAAAAAAAATCCCCCAATAATACATTCTCTTGAAATTAGATTTTTCTTTGCCTAACTTTTCTCTTCGTTTTTCTAAAAGGGATGTCTGAACTGGGATTTTGACACTAGGGAGAAGACTCTAGAAAATGAAACTGGGCACTGGAATAATGAAGAGTAAGAGTTAAAATAAAACTGAATAGGAATTTAGGAAAGAAAAAATGGAGTCAGTATTAAGTCACAGTAAGGTTATGTAACAATTAGTGAGTGGTTTGTGGATGATGCTTTAACTTCATGGCACTAAGACTAATTTATTTCTTCAGAAGAGTGCAAACCATTAACACCTGGGTGTTTATGGGCAGAAGAGGATGCACAGAAGAGGTATTTCCAAGTGTTAGACCTTTCTCATCATATTCTGATTTACTAGTGGCCCCAAGCTCTGGTGTGGGAAAACAAAACAAAACAAAACAAACAAGATATTTATGAAAAGTGAAAATCCCCAAGTTATTTTCCTAGAAATCATCTTCAGTAGGACTGAGGTGGTACTTTGAAATCTGCATTTTAACAAGCTTCCTAGGTCATTCTGATGAAGTGGTTCTTAGCTAGTGCTATTTTCTATGGTTCTGGGGATTTTACAGGACATAGGCTGGCAGATCAGCTCAGAGCCCAATTTGGGGCCAGTATTACCCAGTGAAGTCAAACAGGTGAATGAATAATGCTTTGTAGCCATGCTGTAGAATACCTTAATATTGATGGAAGACAGAATAAAAATGTGGTCATAGGTGGGATGAATTAGAAATAATTTTTTCTCTCTGAAAACTATTTAGGGTAGAATACTGGGCTGCTAAAATGAAAATTAGATTTTTGAGAACCAGGTCATAGATTATTTTAGGGAATGGTTATTTAGATTTTGAATAGGGCATAGTAAAAGAAAGTGGATCTATAAATGGTTTTTTAGAGAATACAATATAAAAATGTACATTTGAGAAAAATTACAGTTGGGAAAAGTCTTATAACCCATTGTTCAGAGACATTAAAAAGTATTTATGGGACCTGCTCTTTCTGAAAGAAAAAGCACATTTTTTGAAAATAAAATCCATACTATTTTTTTTTTCTTTTCTGTGGATAACCACACTATATGCATTTCTTAGACCATTGTCTGAATTCTGTGGTCTGCTCCTTGTGATTTCTAGCTAATATCTATTCTGGAAGAGATTCTTCTGAAAAACCTTAGAGAGTCTAACAGGACAAATATGATCTTGTCAGTGAACCATGGAGAATAAATTTCTGGATTGCCTAGAGGTAAAAATGAGGGCAAAGAAACCCTGGATTTATTTAAATCTGAAATGTACTTTTGCATTAAAAAAAAACAACTTTCTAAACAAAATTTGTTTGTGGTCACATATAGTAAATTCCTCTGTGATAGACACTTTTGCTAAAACTTCAATTGTTGATAATAGTTTCATGTTTAGAAGCTGTTATATGAAAAGCCAGTTTTTAAACAGGGAATATAACCTTATAATAAAAATGCTACTGAATTCTAGGGACCTACTTCTTCCAATAATCCTCAAATTTCTTTCTTATCGCAGCCTCATTAATCATCAGAATAGTCCAATGAGACTGGTGGTTTTTTAAATGGAAAATCTGTAATTTGTAAAGGGTCAAAAGGGATACGAGTATAAAAAGATTTTAGTCTCATATTTTTGGAAGATTTGTTTGTCTCCACTGTTTTAATCCCTAGATTTCCTTGAAGAGCACTGAGGCAGAATAATGGCTAACCTGAGATATCAGGGCTTAATTCCTGGAACCTGTAGATATTACCTTTTAAGGCAAAAGGGTGTTTGCAGAGGTGATTCAGCAAAAGTTTGTGAGATGGGGAGATTATTCTGAATTATCTGGATGTGCCCTCATTCCAAGCACAAGTGTCTTTATAAGAGAGAGACAGAGGGAGACTTGATACACACAGAAGAGGAGGCAATACTATCACAAAAGCAGAGGTTGGAGTGATGTGGCTACAAGTCAAGGAATGCCAGCAGCCACCAGAAACTGGAAGAGGCAAGGGGCATATTCTCTCCCCTCAAGCCTCTGCAGGGAACATGGCCTGTGGAAACCTTGATTTTAACTGTGAAACTGATTTTAGACTTCTGGTTTCCCAAATTGTGAGAGAATACATTTCTGTTGTCTTAAGATTTCAAGTTCATGATAATTTGTTATGGCAGCCACAGGAAATTAATTCAGGCAGTGAGTTCTTCTCAAGCATTCTCCTTTTGACTTGTACCCTGGTTTGTAGCACGGCATTCATCTGAGAAGCTTCTATAAAAAATGGATTTCTGTGTCTCATCATAGATATAGAGAATCAGAATTTCCAGGAAAGAAATTCAAGGATTTGTATTTGTATTTGTATTTTTTTGAGTTGGAGTCTCACTCTGTCGCCCAGACTGGAGTGCAGTGGCCGCTCCTGGCCACCGTAGCCTCGACCTGCTGGGCTCCGGCGATCCTCCCGCCTCAGCCTTCCAAGTAGCCAGAATTACAGGCATGTGCTACTACGCCCGGCTGATTTTTTGATTTATTGTAGAGATGAGGTCTCGCCTGCCCAGGTGGGTCTCGAACCCGCGGGCTCAGGCAATCCACTCACCTCAGCCTCCCAAAGGCGTGGGATTACAGGCTGAGCCACTGAGCCCGGCAGGATTTGTATTTTTAACAAAGTACTCAGATGATTCTGATGTTCACCAGATTTGATAACCACTTCACTAGGATGCTGTATTAGTTTCCTATATGTGCTGTAAAAAATTACCACAAATGTAATGGCTTAAAACAACACAAATTTATTTTCATACAGTCCTGGAGGTCAGAAGTCCAAAATTAGTTTCACTGGGCTAACATCAAGGTATCAGCAGGACTGGTTCCTTCTGGATGCTCTGAGGCAGGGGCCATTGTCTTGCTTTCTTCAGTTTCTAATGACTGTCTGTATTCCTTGGTTTGTGGCCCTCTTTTTCCATCTTCAAGGGGAATCACTCCACTTTCTGCTTCTATCATCACATCACCTCTTCAGACTTTTGCTTCTGTGTCCCTCTTATGAGGACTATTATGAGTATATCTAATGCACTCAGATCATCCAGGATAATCTCCTCATTTTGAGATCCACACAAAATGACATTCACAGGTGCCTGAGATGAGGATGTGGATATAGTTGGGGGCTGTTATTCAGTTTACCACAGACCCCATGCTAATATCTCATATAGAAACCATAGATGTAAATGAGGTTCAGCAACAGGATGTCATGCTTAATTTTTGAGTCACCTGCCTTTGTTGTGCTTCTATTTCTAAATAAAGTCATTTGGAGTTAAAGCATTTCTATATAGCTACAATTACCTTTGACATTTTGGTGGCAGATAACAAAATATGCAAAGCTACTGATTTCACAAAAATGCTGTTTACAGCATTACAAGTCACATTAAATTTTGAGGCAAGGGGAATAGTCAATGGGAGTTTTTGATTTTCCCAAATTATTGTCATTCCCTTCCTTAACCATTCCCAAACAAACATATATTCTAAGTAAAAAACATAATTCTTGCTCTGCAAATGTAGGTTCAAGTCATCCCAAATAAAAAGTCACATAAATAAAAATGGGCATTGCTATGCAAATGTAGTTATAAGACAAGCCTTCAAGAGTACCTTTCCTACTAGTATAACACTTCTAAGCACTTCTCATATGATTTCTCATGCCATACCTTCTGTATCTTATATTTACTATTAATATAGAATTCCAGATTTGAAGTAACTGATAATAGACACTATAGAATGAGAGTACATTTCTGTGCATATGTTGACTCTGTAGTGATGTCTCCTTTTCCACTCCTCATATTAATAATTTGTGCTTTTCTTTTTTCTTAAACAATCTTACAAGGTAATACACTTTTTTATAGTAACTGATTTAGATACATCCTGTAAATTTTGATAATGTCTTATCAAATATGATGTGAAAACATTTCCTATTTACATTGACCAAAGAGTTATTTACAAGTATATTGTTTATTTGAAAATTTAGTTTACAATATGTATTGTTAATGCTTTAGAGACCTCAAATTAGTATATTTTTCACTTCCAAAATTGTTGGGAGCTGGCCACGGAGGCCCACCTGAACGTTAGGGATCAAGGTGGGCCATGGACCCCGAGACCACTAGGATGCGTTTGGGAGCTGTTGACTCCATTCCCTCCTCCCTTTTTCATTTTAGCCAAAAGGATCTCTGCTTACCTAAGCTGAAGGCTCTGTGACTGTGACAGGCGTGGCTCACTCTAGAAACTCATTGTTCCTGTTTCCCATGAACTGTGGTTTCGGCTTAGGTATTAGATATAATTTAAACTCAAGTCACATTTAGGAGCCTTTAATATGATACAAGCTTCTTTATAAGATTTAAAAGTACATTTGTAGAATTAGTATATACTTATGGAGAGCTGTTTTCAGCTTTAGATGGTATAGATGATTATCTAGAGTTACCAGAAATGGCCCAGCATGACCTTTGGGCTGGGCCACATTCCTGAGGGCCCAGCACATACTTTGGACTGGGCTGCATTCTTTTAGACCGGTTTTAGCTACAGTTAGTGTAGGGTTTTTCTACTTATTATAGAAATTGAATTTATTTTATTCATAGAAAGTGTTGTAGAATAGGTCATGCTAACGTCAGGGAATTATGTTAGTTCAAGCATGATCAATCATGATATTTTGAGGTTTAATAAGAATACAGCTAACTTTAGAAATTGCATTGTTCCCATTTTCTACTATTGTGGTTTTGGCCTTAGTACAATTTACAGTTTATATTTGGGTTTTATTTTTAGAAGCTTTATTGCTGATGATCTGCTTTATATATTAGGATGAGGAATTAGAAACTTTTATAGAAATTAAAATAGATATATAGGATTTTAGAACAGCCATTTTGTTAAGACATTGTAATCAATTGTTCGTAGAAATGGTCCAGTGTGATCTTTTGACTGGGCCACATTCTTTAGGAACTGGTTTGGGCTGTAATTAAGAGTGTCTATAGTGTAGGTAGAATTAGCATAAAATAAAAAGGAATTAGGATTTAAGTTGGTCATTAGGTGTTGTGTATGCATGTTTTAAAAGTTTTTGATTATTAGAATATTATGATATTAGAATTGTTGTATTTCTTTTGAGGAATATTAACTAAGCATGAGGAACAGTGAGATAATTTTGGGATCTTCCTTCCTCATGCCTGAGGAAACACCTGGTGGGTGGGGGATGCCCCTCATCCACCTGGCTTTGTGTTCATGTGAAAGTCTTGTGATTTAACCTGTGAAAATTTGGGATAAAAGGCTTATGGTTCATCCCATTAAATGGCTTCTGCACTAGACAGAGTCCAGTCTCTTTCTTTCTCCTCTCTTTCTTTCTTTCTCTCTATCCCTCCATCTTTCTTTCTCTTTATTTCTCCAGAATAATCGCCGACTCCACCACACCTCCCAGGGACCCCGTAAATCTCTCTGCAGGGGCTAGCCCCCTGCACAAAATGATTCTAGTATAGCACACTTTCTCCAATTTACCAACAGCTTCCTTCTTTTGTGTTATAATTGTCTTACATTTTAATGAAAGGTTTTTCCCCTAGTTATAGAATAGCTTGATGATGATTTTGTTTTAGTAATTTATAAATATCATTTGTTGCTGCTTCTGTCATAATTTTATTGAAGACTCCTTCTTTCATCAGTCTTGGTGCTATTTCTTTAAAAGTAATGTGTTCTGCAGGAGGTATCACACTCCCAGACTTTAATCTTTATTATAAGGTTACAATAATCAAAATAGCCTGGTATTGGTACATGAACAGGCATATACCAATGGAACAGGATAGAGATTCTAGAAGCAAAACCTCAATTTCTCAACCTACTCATCTTTGACAAAACCTATTCAGTAAAAGGTGCTGGGATAGCTGGCTGACCACATGCAGAAGATTTAATCAAGAACCCTACCTATCACCATACACAAAAATCAACTCTAAATGGATCAAAGACCTAAACGTAAAACCTCAAACTATAAGAACCTTAGAAAATGTGGGAGGCATCCTTATGGAAATGGAAACTGGCAACCAATTCTGGTCAAAATCTCAAGTGCCCTTGCCGTAAGAGATAAGATAGTCAAGTGGGACCTCATCAAACTGACAAGCTTCTGCAAAGCCAAAGAAACAATTGAGAGAACGGGGAGACATGTAACTGGTAATTGACACTATAGAATAAGAGTACATTTATTGATATTATATGTTGACTCTGTAGTGATGGAAAATATTTGCCAACTGTGTATCTGACAAAGGCCTAACATCTTGGATCTACAAGGAACTCAAATGTGCTGAAAAGAAAAAACAAACAGCCTCATTACAAAGGAGGCAAAAGATATCAATAGACACTTCTCAGAAGGAGACATATGAGCAGCCAACAGATACATGAAAAAATGCTCAGCCTCACTAATCATCAAAGAAATGCAAATTAAAAACACACCGAGATACCATTTAACTCCAGTCAGGATAACCATCATCAATAACTCAAAAAACAACAGACACTAGAGAGTATATGGGGAAAAGGGCACATTTTTACATTGTTGGTGGGAATGTAAACTAATACAACCTCTGTGGAAAACAGTGTGGTGATTTCTAAAAAATCTGGAAGTCGACCTTCATATGACCCAGCAATCCCCCTTCTGGGAATATACCCAGAGGAACTCAAATCACTTTATAATAAAGATACTTGCACATGGATATTTATTGCAGTATTATTCACATTAGCAAAAACATGGAACCAATCATGCTGCCCATTGAAAGTGGACTGGATAAAGAAAATCTGTACTTTTACATGATGGAATATTATGCAGCCATAAAGAAAAACAAAATTATGAACTTTACAGCAACCTGGATGGAATTAGAGTCTATAGTACTCAGTGGTTTATCATAGAAACAAAGATCTGAGTACTACATGTACTCACTCATAAGTGGACCTTGAACATTTATCATAATACCATATGAAAGGGATTGGCAGTGGTGGGACACTGACAGGAGAGAAGGGGCACATAACATCAATAAGAGTATCCATACTTTACCTGTATGATGACCACGTATGTACCTAATCCTCATTTGTACTCCACATTTTCAAGATAAAATAATTTTTAAAAAAACAAAGTGGGTAAAAGATATGAATAGACACTTCTCAAAAGAAGACATACAAGCAACCAACAGATACATGAAAAAGTGCTCAGCCTCACTAGTCATCAAAGAAATGCAAATTAAAACCACACTGAGATACCACCTAACTCCAGTCAGGATGGGCATTATTAATAACTCAGAAAACAAGAGACTGGAGCAGATGTGGGAAAAAGAGAACACTTCCATACAGTTGGTGGGAGTGTAAACTAGTACAGCCTCTGTGGAAAACAGTGTGGCAATTCCTAAAAGTTCTAAAAATCGACCTTCCTTATGACCCCACAATTCCCCAACTGGGAATCTACCCTGAGGAACTCAAATCACTCTATGAAAAAGATGCCTGCACATGCATGTTTATTGCAGCTTTATTCACAATAGCATAAACATGGAACCGACCATGCTGCCCATCAAAAGAAGACTGGATTTAAAAAAAAAAGTGGTACATATACACAATGGAATATTACACAGCCATAAAGAAGGGCAAAATTATGAACTTCACAGCAACTTGGATGGATTCAGAGATTATAATACTAAGTGATTTATCACAGAAACAAAGAACCGAATATCATGTTCTCACTCATAATTGGACTTTGAACAACTATCATAATATTATAAAAAAGGGAGAGTCAGTAGTGGAAAACTGCCAGAAGAGGGGAGGCACACCTCATCAACAAGAGTAATGAATGATGAACATTTGTATACCTAACCCTGAATTGTACCCCACATATTTCAAACAAAAAAATTAAAAATAAGTAACATGTCCTTTTTCTTTGACTACTTTTAAAAAATTTTATTTAATTTTTTTTTAAAAGATGAGTACAACTCAGGGTTAGGTATACAGATAGTCATTGTACAGGTAAAGTTTGGACCTCACTTTGGTCCCCACTTCACATGGTTTAAGATCAGGCACCCTTACTGATGAAGTGTGACTTCCCCACCCCTGGCAGTTTCCCACTACTGCCAATCCTTTTCTTATAGTATTATGATAATTGTTCAGGGTCTTTGGCTACTTTTAAGAATTTTTTTGTTGGATGCACCTACGTATGATTTTCTTTATATTTAAATTGCTTGAAACCCATAATACTTTTTGAATCATAGATTAATGTTTTTCATCAGTTTTACTAAATGGTTATTTAGGACCTCTTTAGATATTTCTTTTAGTCTATTTTCTCATTCTTCTTCTGAGATTCGCTATGTTTTTTATATGCTTTTTTTCCTGTACTTTTCATCTTCTTTTCTCTAGATACTTTAATCTGTCTAATCTGCTGTTAAATACATCTACCACTTTCATAGTTTTCTTATTTTTTATTTCTAGAATTAAAATGTTATCTTTTAAAATATCTAGTTCTTTGGCCAAAGTTATTATCTGTCTCTACTTTTGGTGCATATTAATCATAGATTTTTAAAGTTCTTTCTTAATAATGTCACTATCTGGGTCATCTGAGGGTCTCTTTTTATTGTCCCTTCTCCTAATTTTTAGTCACATGATTCTGTTTTCTGGCTTCTTGGTAATTATTAAGTGAATGCCAGACATTTGTATAATTTTTTTAGAAGCTCCGGATTATGTTATCTTTCACCAGAGATGAATTAATTTTCTTCTATGAGACAGTTTAGATACAGGAAAATTACCCTGATCCAGCTGAGTCCCAGTTTTAGTTTTGCCCTTATCCAAGAGTTTAGTCCTTCAGAGGTCTTAGCAGAAAACCTGAGGTTTTTTAAAATCGGGATCCTTCTTTATAGATAGACCTTATAGCTTAAATTTCTTTTTTTCCCAGACTGCCAAAATCTTTACTTGCCTTTTTAACATCTTAGCAGTTCTGATTGTTTCCTCAGGAACTTGCATTAATACCACTAAAGGGTTGGCAAATAGTTGGGCACAATGGTGTATTCCTGTAACTCCTGCTACTCAGGGGACTGAGGTGAGATGAGCCCTTGAGCCCAGGCATTCGAGCAGCCTAAGCAGCATAGCAAGACCCCATCTCTAAAATAATAATAATAATAATAATAATAATAATAATAATAATAAGGGCTTAGCAAATAATTTCAGGCAAAAGTTGCACATAGAATTTTGAGGTCACTACTGAATAGTTTCCCTTTCTTCAGTGTCTTGGCCTCTCAAGTTCGGGCTGTGTTGATATTTCGGAACTCCCATTTTGTCTCTCCAGTATAGGGACCCAGCCTCAGGAATTAAGCCACCGTTCTGTTTGGAATCTATGATTTGAACTGTGAAGTGGCAAATGTCCCAAAGGAACAAAGCAGCAGGCTCAGGGAGGACTCCCCTTTTATTAATTCCTTTCTTTTGAGAGGTTGGCTCTTAGGTCTTGGTTGCCTTGGCTGCTTTCCAATGCTTTCAAGGAGCTCTTTAGATGTTATTTTTGTATTGCTTCTCTCTTTTTTTTTTTGGAAGTAGAAACCTTCAGTTATGTTTTATTAACCTAGCATTTCTTCAATTTATTTTTATAATAAGAGGTTTTTTGTGTATTCTTTTATTTTTTGGTCATTGAGTGAGTATTCTACAGATTATTTAGGAAAAGCTACTCCATCCATGTCAATCTAGTTACCATTCCTCAAATGCATAGACATATTTTGTACTTTTATGCTATGAAACTTCTCTTCCTTGCCCAGAATAACCTTCCTTGTACTTCTTTTGTTGTCTGATATAATACCAAACTCCTTCTTTCATTAAAGTTTCTGTAATTTTTTCAAGTAGAATAGGAAAAAAATCCCAAATGCTGTAACATTATTTGAGAGACAGTGTCCCATAGAAACTGCACCTTTTTGTGGAGGTGGTATGTTTTCTCTTCATGGACATGGGAGTCATGTGAATGATCTTTTTTTTAAATGGCTACCAGGAATTTCTTTTTTGCAAAGAAAGAAAAGTTTATTTAAAAGTAAATTAGACAGAGAAAAAGAAGAGAGAAGATTCACCTCCCCAAGGTGGGGGAGGAGGCCAAAGCCAGGAAGCGTGGTGACAGCCACAGCTCAAAGAGCACATGGCCACACCAGAGTCCAACAAGGCAATGGCCGAGGAATTTCACTTTAATAAAGTTTAATATCTGCATTAAACCTATAACTTGTGTTGCTTTTAATTAATTATTCCTGATTTTTGTTCTGATTGGTATTTTCTCTAATTCTTATTATGTACTTATTTTTTTATATAGGTTCCTGTCTTAGTTCACTTGTACTGCTATAAAAGAATATCTGTGGCTGGATGATTTATAAAAGAAAAGAGGTTTATTTGACTGAAGGTTCTGCAGGTTATACAAGAAGCATGGCACCAGTGGCTGCTTCCGGTGAAAGCTTCAGGCTCCTTCCCTTCATGGCTTAAGGGTAAGAGGAGCTGCTGACCTGTGCAGAGGTTAGGGATAGAGATAGAGGAAGCAAGATGGAGGTGAGGGGAATGTGCCAGGCTCTTTTTAAAAACTTGCTCTGGCAAAAATGAATAGAGGAAGAACTCACTCATTACCATGAGAATGGCACAAAGCCATCCATAAAGGATTTGCCCCCATGACCAAACAACTTCTGTTAGGCCCCACATCCAACACCACCAGGGGATCAAATTTTAATCTGAGGTTTGGAGGATTTACATATCCAAACCTTAGTAGTTTCTATAAACAATTTAAAATATTTTATAAAACAGATCGAGAGTAAACAAAAATAATCAAACTAGCACATTTCTTCTCAAGGGCATTTTTGTTAAGTAGAACCTTATTGTGAATTACTAATGACTTATATTTTCCACAACTAAATTGTAACTATACTGATGGCATGATTATTTCCTAGCACATACACTTGAGGGAAAAAAAATGCTGTTTTGGTTAATTCTGTGCTACAGGTTATTACAGTGGTATGATCAAGGCTACCTGGGTTTGACTTTCACATCTTCTTCTCACTGCTTAGGACCCTGGGCAACTTACTCAAACTTACTGAAACTCTTTTGCCTGATTTTATTCATGATTACAATAGTCATTTGTTTCCTGTAAAGATTAAAGAAACTAATACATGTAAAGCAATTAGAACTGTATCTGGCACACAAGCACTCTTTAACACGTCTTAATTAGGGAATTTGAGAAATGTGTGATTTCGATTGTTATACTCTAATGTTTGGAATGGAGGGTTTTATAAAAATTTTTCAAAGTGCTAGAAGTTATGGAATGGCCTTGTAGTTATGATAAAAATTTGTCAGCTTTGCAAGACATATGGCAGTTGCTATAAGAAATGAATAAAAATATAACTGTATTGAAAAATACAAAAAATAATTTCTTCTAATGTTTGCATTGTAGTTTTCTCATACTAGTGATAACACTTTCAGAACAAGATACAGACTTAGAAGATTAGCATGCTAACACATTATTCATCAATGATTAAGGATGCTTTTTATAATCTATCAATGATAGGATTAGAAAGTCCTGGCAGGGTAATGCTAACTTAATTAAAAGTCATAAGATATGATCTGTATATTATTGTTAGTTATGATCACTGAGATGTTTTAAGAAATAACATCATTACATTATGAATGTGACTGGCCAGAGTAACATGCGGATCCTTCCATTTATTGAACTTACCAGTTTTGTATGAATTCCCTGAGGAAAATTTTGCCTCATAAAGGTAGAATAACTTTACTATTAGCTTGCCTTTAGCCCTAATCTTTATCATTTAGGACTTTACTAGGCAAGACAAGAAGTTTCTCTTTTCTATACCAAGTGAGCCTAAATGATACTGTAAAAAAAAAACTAGATAATAGATCTCCTTTGACTATTTTCTTTTGCTCTCAAAATTGAATTTTGGAACTTATCATCTCAGTGGAAAAAAGATATACTTGCATCTGCCATAGAAAACAGAGTGAGTGAAAACATTTGACCACATGCCTAGAGCCTGGCTGGCCCTTGTGGCTTGCCTAGGGTCTCACTGAGCAGGGTGTAACCTTAGCCTGTGAGACAGAGCATAAAAACTTGAAAGAAAGCAAGATGGCCAGGTCTTCAGAGTAGCTTGGGTACAATGAGTATGAACCACCTGTAAAGAAGAGAATTGGAAGTTGAAACCAATAAAATAGGTGCTTAGGCCTTCTCACTAGCCTTATTAGCATCTGGCTGCATGGGTAGAAGAACAAGAAGGGCAGGAGAATAAGATTAAAGACATAGAGCTTTGTTTTGATGGTGAATAAGAGTTGGGATTTGTCTTAGTTACCTAGGATCCCGGGAGGAAAACATTCTAAAGAAAGGGCTGCCAACTGTATATCTGGCAAAGGCCTAACATCTAGGATCTACAAGGAACTCAAACATGCTGAAAAGAAAAAAACAAACAGCCCCATTACAAAGTGGACAAAAGATATGAATAGGCACTTCTCAAAAGAAGACATAGGAGCTGCCAATAGATACATGAAAAAATGCTCAGCCTCACTAGTCATCAAAGAAATGCAAATTAAAACCATACTGAGATACCACTTAACTCCAGCCAGGATGGCCATCATCACAGAAACAAATAACTGAGTATCACATATTCTCACTCATAAGTGGGCCTTGAACAATTATCGTAATACTATAAGAAAAGAATTGTTAGTAGTGGGAAATTGCCAAGGTAAGGGGATTGGCAGTAGTGGGATTCTGCTGGGGGAGAGGGACACACCTCATCAACAAGGGTACCTGCATAATGAACATTTGTATACTTAACCCTGCATTGTATCCCACATCTTTAAAATAAAAAATTAAGATAAAAAAAGAACTGCCATGATAAATGTAGAAATCTAACGTGGTGGTGTCTGTCTTCACTCACTAGCAATAGTGAAAACATTGTGCTGGATTTGATTAGCCCAGATTGGAAGTTTAGAGAGTGTCTTGTCTTAGATCTGGAATTATTATAGTAAACAAGTGGGAGAAAAATGGCTGATAAAGCCAATAGATGTTTTTATAATTTAAAAATGTCTTTTACATATAGTGGAGCCTTCTTATCAAAGCCCAAAGTTGATTAGTTCATTGAAAAAAGGCCAGATATAGTAAATGTAATAGTAAATGCCCCAACCATTTGATTTTGTCCCTCACACACATTCACAAGTTTGCATGTGCATACTTGTTCATTGAGCAGTATTTTGTCCTATCAAGATTTTTCTGTCAAATGCATCTATTAATTAGAGTTCAGAATAAGTCATTATTCATAGCCTATGGTTCTAATTTTGTTTTTAAAAAGTAGAGTGACATAAGTGGACCTTGAACAATTATTGTAATACTGTAAGAAAGGGATTGGCAGTAGTGAGAAATTGTCAAGGGAGGGGGGCACACCTCATCTATAAGGGTCCCTGCAGAATGGGCATTTGTATACCTAACTCTGAATTGTATGTCACATACTTAAAATAAAAAATTTAAAATAAAAAAATAAAACATAAAAAGTAGAGTGAACTCAAATACATTTTTGAGTAATATAAGTTCAGGCTCTTTCTAAATTTTTATTTTTTCCCTAAAAGTTAGTGTTGTTTTACCTATGTTTAACTCAGTAGACATTATTATTATTAATTTTCAACATCTATTTATTTTTATTCTATCTTTTCAAAACACTTATATTTTAATTTTTTCCTCTTACATCACTTATAAATTTAAATTGCTTGATTAGTATAAAGTAGAATAAGTGTGGGAACAAATACAGTAAATTCTTTATTATCATCAGTTTTCCTGTTAGGAGCAGAAGTGCTTATCAGTTCCGAGAATCTAAGGGTTCTTGGACATTTCAGAGTGACTGGGAATGTTGATTCATGTGATAAGATGTACATGCTTACAGAGAATCAGTGACAAAAAAAGTCGAATGATCTCTAACGTTTTAGATAATGTCATTTGCGGATGGATGATCATGATGTAGTTTTCAAATCCTTTGCAAAATCCAGGGTATTTCGTTTCACAGATTTTTCTGAGACCTTTTTTGTGTGTGCGTGTGCACGCAGGCACATGCGCGTGTGCACATACACACACATACATACATACACATACACACCTTTCTATATCACCTGGTAGTCCTGGCAGAACACTCTCTTAGATTGAACCAATTTTGGCTTAAACCAGGTTTCAACTGCTCTTTGGAACTGGAAATATTTATATTTAAAATGTGAGTCAAAAATAAATGGTATTGGAGACCATGGTCACCTAGTGTAAGTTTAGGAGAGTAATATAGAATGTAGTTGGGTATGAAAGCCCAGTCTGTGCAGCACACTAAAAGGAAAGATACATGGCAGGGGAGCATCATTATTAGTGCAATATTAGTGTACACAGATTCACTACCAGCCTTTTGAAGCCTATGTGTTTTCTATGGTTGTATTCTACATGTAGTGACTAGCTCTCTATAAATATTTGCCTGTGATAGAAGAGATAAAAACAAATGATAGAGAGTTTTTAGATGATTTTTATGCAATCTGAAGTTAGAAACAGATTCTTAATAATACATGATCTCAATGAATGCTTTCAAAATAAGGATTTCTGACTGTCTTATGTCTCACTTACTCACTTAGCACTATAGGAGTTTGAAACCTGTGTGGGTGGCAGTTCTCAGGGAATATGAATATACATGATCATGTGGAAGGAGAGATATTAAAGGTAGCTAAAATCTTGAGTCTTTTTTTTTCCCCCTATTTTCGACTTGACCCTTGAATGAAACCATAGCAACAATTTTAGGGATATCAAATAGAAAACAGACAATAATTAGAGTGTGCTAGATATTTCTAAACTTTATTAGGTCTAAGACAGTGTACAAACCATTGTGTGTGTGTGTGTGTGTGTGTGTGTGTGAGAGAGAGAGAGAGAGAGAGAGCGAGAGAGAGAGAAAAATGCATGCACGCATGTGTGTGCTGTGTTGTAATAACTAACACTGAGTGTAAAAGAGAACCTAGCAATGTTCATATAGGAAATGAATTATGTGAATTGCTTCCATGAAGTATTAAATAGTTTCCATCCTAATTTTTTTATATTTAATGCTTTGCAATTAGACCATTCGTTCACTCAGTAAGTAAATATGTGAGCACCTTCTATCTGTGATATTGCAGTATTCCAAGTCATTTAAAATCTGATTAAACAACTGAGGGAAAGAGGTAATGGTGGCAGAGTGTGAGCATAGTCTAAGCAAAAATTATAAAAGGGAAGAAGAGAATTGGCACTAAATAGTTAATATTTCTTCTTGGCTTAATGCAGCCTAGCATTACAGAGAGAGAGGAATGATGGTGAAAAAGTAATCCTTTTATCAGTGTGCTTTGGAGTTTAAGTATTTGCTTTTCCATTAGGAATTGAAGAAAGCTAAATTTATATTTTACAGCTTATAACTTTTAGAAAGCAAAATTCTCCTTTAGCACAAGCAACTATGCCATTTATTATTTTTTTCTAGGACTAGAGTTTCTAGAACTTAGAGTTGGTTGATATGTGCCTGACCTCTTGTTGGAGTACGTGTCATATTACTATATACAGTTTAAAAGTAACAGAAACTAGCTATGAATCATCTTACACAACCGGAGGAAAAACAGTCAGTCATGACAGCAATAATTAGAATTCATCAAGTCATGTTCATATTCTGTCCTGTAACTTCTTTATTCTGATAGTCTCCAAAGCACATTAAGACATAATTAGAGAAGAATGGTTCCAACCAACTGACATTTAGTTACTTATAAGCCATTGAACAGCTAGAGGCTGAACTGTGTTATCCTCTGCAAGTACTTGTAATCAAGATGTTATAATGTAACCATTAGGCATGTTTCTTTAAAGGTGCACAGGGGTTCATACCAGGTATTTCAATGTGATGGGAATTTTCTGTATCAATCTACCTTGTTTCTACTAGTTTTAAACAAGAAAAAACACAGGGAAACAGTGCAAATAGACTCTTTATCGTACTCTGGGAATTTTGAAGGATTTAATCTTTACCACTTGCCAGATACAAGATTTGAAGCTGATTTTTATTTTTCCCTGGTATATTTATTTAGAATCAGCCTGGAAGCAACTTATGACTTTGATTTTGTGAGTGAGAAGTTCCCATGACAGTACATTAAGTGAAGTGTGGAGGTCTTGGGTTCTGAAGTTGGGTGTCCTACTGCTGAGCTGAATTTGGTTGATATTGCAGAGTCAATTCAAGCCAGCATATTGACACTGCACAATGTTAGACTAAAAATGACAGCAAAAATCAAAGCACCCACATAAAAAAATTCAAGGAGAGCAATAATGAAGTTAAATTTGATGATCAAGATAATAATCACAGAAAATTTTAGAAGGGCAGCACAAAGTCACATGGTGAGGAAGGAGATGGGTAAGATGAGAAAATGGCTGAATTCTTGAACAGGAAGATGAATAAAGAGAAGGAAGAACTTCAACATGGCAGTCTACTTGAACTCTCACACATAAATGCATGTTTGTGGGAAAAGTCTGATGCTTGTGAATACATTTGTCAGTGAACCAAGAATGCCCTGTGGGATACAGAATTTCCTCACCCATCAGCAATTGAGGATAGCAAAGTACATGTTTAAAATGGAAATTAAGTTCAATAGCTTTTGGTCTGTATGAATGGAAACATACATCATTTTTGCAAAGCTTCAGTGGTATTCTTTAAACTGACAGCAGGTCTGACCACATTTCCTTCAGTTTCACATAAGGAATGAACTTGTGAACTTCTTAGGCCCTGTCTGGCATCAGACACTTCAATAGTGTTGGCTCCTTTCAAACCTTCAGCTTGGAGGACTTCTCATTAATTTTATTTGTTTTTATTATGAAATTTTGGATTATTTTATCCAGTAGTTCTTTTTTGGTGAGAGAAATGGAAAAAGTTACCGTTCATAAAGTTGGCCTTTTTGGGTGAAATAGTGCCAATCTTTAGGTCACCCAAGCACTGATTGGGGTCGGGGGGACTGGAGAAAGAGCTGGAGTAAATACTGTGAGTCATACATGAATTACAGGACTAAGAAGATGAATGGTTTGCAAGCCTGACTGTGAATAGCCCCAAAGAGAAATTAAAATTTCACTTATTGTCAAAAGAGGGACTGTGTCTCCTGAATGCATGAGAATGTGTTTTTTTTACTCTCATTGTGACAGTCTCACAAGTTACCACTCATCATGAACATACTCATTTCTGGGAAATGGTGTTTGGAATACTTGGAAGAAAATTATGTTTACTTCTCTGTGGAACAAACTCTTGGCTATCTATGCAGACTGTGAATGGCTTTCTGTTCCTTTTGTTTTACACCTACAGTTTATAGAATAATTTAATAGGTAGATATATGGTCATTTCAAAAAATTACCAAACATATTTCGGATCACTATTTGCTATGTGTGGAAGTTTCTTCTTGCATTGTGTACAATTTCAAAATATACATTTTCATGACCTTTTGTAATTTTCAGCATTTTTGGATATGTACTTTTGTTATATGTATGCGATTTACCCATACAGATAATCATGTATTAAGAAGCTGTAAAAAATAAATAAATAAAAGAGAAAGACCATATGAATACCTACTGTACACTGAGGCCTCTACATGTACTAAGTTAATATCCACAAAAATCTGAAGAGGTAGACATTGTTATTTGTATTTTATTAATGACTATGTGTCATATGTTCAACATATGAGGTTTCGAATGAGGATTTTAATAAAGTCCATTAGTTCCCCAAAGTCTATGAAAAAGATGAAAATAAATACTTTCTAATCATCCCCTTCAAAAGTAAACACTGGTGGTATTTTATTATATATTCTATCAGAATTTTTTTTAAGCTAAAATGTATGTCTTACCCTTATTCCCCTGCCCTCATGGTTAAGATCTCTTTAAACAAGAATTCCATTCAGCTGGCTCCACTGAAGAGACCTCAGTTAAAAAATGATTTGCCTAAGTGTGGGTGGTACTATAGGGGCCAACAAAGGAGGTGAGGGTACTTGGAAACTAACAGTGGGGGTCTATTACCTCCCTAGACTAGAGGATTTGGAAAAAAATGTCTCATTGGAGCCCAGTGTAAGCCAGACTCCTGGAGGAGGAGTTCATACCAGGAACTGTTATTTAGAAAGGATGCAACCACTATCACAACCACAGGGCAAGACTGGAAAAAGAAATAATCTGAACTCCAGCTTTTCTTCTGTCTTCCTGTTCTAGTCTTCTCTCAGTCTTACTGGCAGAACCCAGGTGGGAGCCAGCTTTGAGGGAGAGCCATGGAGTTAAACTCTCAGGGCATGGAGTAGGGCAAAAAAGGGTAGAGTTGGGGGAGTACAAATGAGAAAAAGCCAGTGCAAGGTCTTACTATGCGTAACCACTTTCTGTTTTATTAAAATTAACATTTTAAAATGTCTTAATAGCAGTTTTCCACATGGATATATGATAATTTTTTTACAATGGACTATTTAGGTCATTTGAATATTTTCTATTATTAATAATAATGCTATTCCAATACTCTGTAGATACACTTTTGTATATATTTTTTATTTTATTCTTTGAATAAATTTCTAGTTGAGGAATTGGAGTTTGAAGTTCTGTGTATCTGAGATATAATATAATGTGACTATTAAGTGCACAGACTCTTGAAGACAGATTTTCTATGCTCAGATCCTGGTTCTGCCATTTATTAGCTGTGTGACCTTGGACAGGCTAATTAATTTTTCTGACACTCAGTTTCTTTATCTTTAAAATGAGGCTAATAATGATTTCTATCTCACAGAGATATTTTTAGGACAAGTTAGTACGTGAAAAATATGATACTTATATGACTTATAATCAGTATCATATAAATATTAGCCATTATTATTTGTAAGACTTTTCATGTATTTTGACAAATTGTTCTTCTAAAAAGTTTGTACTAGTTTATATTAAGTAGTGTTTATGGGGCCCATTTCCCTATACTTCATTCATTTCTCTAAATCTTTCCAATTTAAAAGACCAGAGATGGCATCACATTACAATTTTAATTTTCTTTTTTTTTTTGAGTTGGAGTCTCACTCTGTCGCCCAGACTGGAGTGCAGTGGCCGCTCCTGGCCACCGCAGCCTCGACCTGCTGGGCTCCGGCGATCCTTCCGCCTCAGCCTTCCAAGTAGCTGGAACTACAGGCGTGCGCTACCACGCCCAGCTAGTTTTTTTGATTTATTGTAGAGATGAGGTCTCGCTGCCCAGGCGGGTCTCGAACCCGCGGGCTCAGGCAATCCACTCACCTCAGCCTCCCAAAGGCGCGGGATTACAGGCTGAGCCACCGAGCCCGGCTAATTTTCAATCGAAATTTAATTTGGAGTTGAATTTACTTTTTTTGGTTTAGAAAGGACTTCACAATCTTGTAATGCTTTGGAATCATTAAGAACACGAAACATCGTGGTACTACGGTTGTACATGAACGACGGCTAATACAGAGTTCTGGTTTTAGAATATTGGCTGCAGTCTCTAATAGCTTGTGACTATGTAAATAAGACACACTAATGAATATTCACGAAATATTTTGTCCAGCTAAATGAATGCATCACCAAAGGGGTTAAATGAATGCAAAGATTTTTTCCATAATGAAATGCTGGATATATAACAGATGTACAATTCTAGTGTGGGATGGCTCTCTACTGTCTCCAAACAGCCACCACACGGCTCATGAAATCATCCTTGCACCTGCTCATGTGGTGTGCATCTGTGCTTTGTTGGTGGTGCCACTGGCATCAATGCAGGAGATGGAGCTAAACGTGATTGCTTTATATAAGCAGCTTTTAGTGCATGGTAAGATACTGCTGGTGATAATTTTATTTACAGCTTCTTCTTTAGTGACCTCATATTTCCCCTCTCACATTAGTTATTCAGATGAGTCACTATCACCATGCAGCAGGCTAAGCAATTCGTCTACTTTTGAAAGCGTTCTGCTGCAGACTAGAAGTAGAGATTCTGATCTAAAGTTAAATAATGAAATTTCAATTGCTTCTCATTAAATGTAAAGGAGTACATACTTTAGATCTGACTCAACTATGATACACAAGCATGTAGTGAGGTGATGATGATAAAGGAGAAAATCCATTTCTCCAATTAGGTAAAAATGTCTGACATGCTGAGCTTATCCAATTAGGTCCGTGTCAGTCAATTTGTGTAGTTGTGGTATATGATGTCTGAGGCGAAAGAAAGGCTGTGGAGCATACATTTTTATAAAAAAAGATTAGATAATTTTTTACTTTTTTTTGAGTTGGGGGTCTCACTCTGTCATTCAGGCTAGATGGCAGTGGTATGATTACAGCTCACCACAGCCTTGATCAACTGGGCTCAAGCAATCCTTTCCCCTCAGCCTCCTGAGCAGCTGGGACTACAGGTGCATGCCACCATGCCCAGCTAATTTTTTGTAGAGATGAGGTCTCACTGTGTTGCCCAGGCTGGTCTCAAACTCCTGGCATCAAGCTATTCTCCCACTTTGGCCTGACAAACTGTACAACTTATTGTTTTGAAGTATATACATATACATCTTGGAATGACGAAATCTAGTTCATTAACATACATATAACCCAATATGGTTATCATTTTTGTAGTGAGAACACTTTATATCCACTTTCTTGGCATTTTTCAAGATTACGATACATTATTAACTATAGTCACCATGTTGTACAATAGATTTCCTGAACTTACTCCTCTTACTTAACTGAATTTTTTTTTTTTTTTGACCACCATCTACCCCTCAATCCCCAACCCCCTCAGCCCCGGGAATCACCATTATACTCTCTGAGGTCAACTTTTTTAGATGCCATGTAAATGTGAGATCATGCAGTATTCATCTTTCTGTGCTTATTTCACTTAAAATAATGTCCTCCAAGTTCATCTATGTGATGAACTTGGCAACATTTCCTTTTTATGACAGACTATTATTTCATTGTGTAATCTGCCATATTTTCTTAATCTGTTCATCTGTTGATGAACACTTAGGTTGATTCCATAGTTTTGCTATTGTACATAATGCTTCAATAAAAAGGTGATGCAGCTACCTCCTTGACATACTATTGATTTCATTTCCTTTGGATATATACCTAGCAGTGGGATTGCTGGATCATATTCTATTTTTTTTAAATTTTGAGAACTCTCCATAATGACTATACTAATTTGTATTCCCACCAACAATGTGTGAGAACTCCCTTTTCTTCCCATCTTCGCCAACATTTGTTATTATTATTATTTTTAATAATAACCATTCTAACTGGTGTGATGGTAGCTCACTGTGGTCTTAATTCACATTTTTCTGATGATTACTGATGTTGAGCAATTTTTCATATATTTATCAGGGCAATTTTTGTGTCTTCTTTAGAGAAATGTCTATTCAGATCTGTTACTTATTTTTAACAGTATTTACTTTCTTACTATTTACTTTCTTACTGTTAGGTTCTTTGAGTTCTTTTATATGTTTTGATATTGACCCCTTATTATATGAATAGTTTGCAACTATTTTCTCTCATTCTGTAGGCTGTCTATTCATTTTGTTGATTTTCCCTTTGCTGTGCAGAAGCTTTTTATTTGGATTATTTTTTTATGATTAATTTTTTGTTTCTCTTTAAAAAAATCGTCATTTAGTCTAAGAATATAAAGGTATTCTCTTTTTCTCCTAGAAGATTTATTTATGCATTTTCTGTTTGTCAGGGTCTCACACTCTTGCCCAGGCCAGAATGCAGTGGCATGATCATGGTTTACTGCAGCCCACTTCCTGGGCTCAGTATATTCTCCCACCTCAGCCTCCCAAGTTGCTGGAGCTACAGACATGCGCTGAAAAACCTGGACTATTTTTGTAGAGATGAGGTCTTGTCATGTTTCCCCAGCTGTTCTCTAACTCCTGGTCTCAAGCAATTTTACCTCCGTCTCCCAAAATGTTGGGATTACAAATGTAAACCATTATGCCTGGCCTCTTTTTTCTCCTGGAAGTTTTATAATTCCAGCTTTTATTTTTAGATTTTAAAAATCTATTTCAAATTACTTATTTGAATACGGTGTGAGATAGGATCTAAAGCCATTTTTTTCCAATGTGTATATCTGGTTATTCTACTTTTATTGGTTAAAAATACTTCATTGTTTGCCTTGGTGCCATGAAAATCAATTGAATGTATTTGTGTGAGTATATTTCTTAAATTTCTAGTCTACTTCATTGGTCTATTTGCCCATCAAAGTGACTTTCAAAATATGGTTCACAGATCTACGGGGGTCCCTGAAATTCTTCAGAGGGTTTATGAGGCCAAACAAATTTTATAATAATATTAAAATACTATTTGCATTTTTTCACTGAATAGATATTTGTCCTGATGGGGGTAAAAGCAATGGTGGGTAAAATTGTTAACACCTTAGTATGAATCAAGACAGTGGCTCAAATTTACTCATTGCCACTGTATTCTTCACTAGCTAGTACTTCCAATACAGTGTTAAAAAGAAAAGGTGAGAGGGATATTTTTGCCTTGTTTCTGATCTTAGTGGGTTAGTTTCTGTTTTTTTTGTGGGTATTCTTTTCCCAGTTGAGGTAGTTCCTTCTCTATTTCTAGTTTTTTTTTTTTTTTCATCATGAATGGGTGTTTGACTTTGTCAAACGTTTTTTTCTGCATCTTTTAATATAATCATATAATTTTTCTTTGTTAGCCTGTTGACATGATGTATTACATTAATTGATATCCAAATGTTGAACCAACCTTGTATATCCAGGATAAATCTTACTTATTTATGGTATATAGAGCTTTTAATATGTTGTTGAATCAATTAGTTAACATTTTGTTGAGGATTCTTTCACCCATGTATTGACTTGTTTTCTTGTAATGCATTAGCATAATGCTGGTCTCATAGAATTAATTAGGAGGTAGTCCTTGTGCTTCTATTCTTTGAAAGAGATTATAGGGGATTGCCAGAATGTCTTCTTTAAGTATTTGGTAGAATTCACTAGTGAACCCATCTAGGTCTGGTTATTTCTGTTTTGGAAAGTTATCAATTCCTAATTCAATTTCTTTAATAGATATGGGGCTATTCAGGGTGTTTATTTCTTATACAGTGCTATAAATTTCCCTCTAAGCACTGCTTTTGCTGCATCTCAAAAATTTTGCAGATGTATTTTTATTTTCATTTTATAATTATTTTAAAATTTTATTTTCCATTTGTTTGTTACTAGAATGTAGAAGCATAATTTACTTTTGTTTATTGACCTTGTACCCTGCAACCTTGCTCTATTCATGACTTTGTTCTTATGTATGTGTGAGCTTATTTCTTAGCTTTTTCTTTGTAAACAATCTCCTTAAAGAGATAGTTTTACTTCTTTCCTTTTGATCTTTATGCTTTTTATTTATTTATTTTTGCATTTTGTATAGTTTGGAACTCTTTATAAGAACTCTGATAGTGGCCTTTCCATATTTGATGAGGGTGATAATAAGAGCTGTTAGGTAATGATGAATTTTTAAAATATATTATATTATATTATATTATTTTTTTCTTTATTTTAAAGAAGTTGGGCACAATTCAGGGTTAGGTATACAAATGTTCATTATGCAGGTACCCTTGTTGATGAGGTGTGCCACTCCCTCCCGCCAGATAAATTGTTTTTTGTAAGATGGTTTTAGAAAAAAAATTGTTGAAGAAGTTTAGGGTGGAAACTAAGACTTGGTTTATTCTGAATAAGGACTCTAAGAAAAGCTACCTGAATCTTAAGACGTCTCTAAAATTGGGAAAAAGTCTCTCCCGACATCAGTGTGGTTTCTAGCGCGGTGTCTATCTTGGAAAATCCTGCCATCTTAGGCATCTTTCTTAAGCAAATATAAGTATTATTGGTCTAATTGTGGCCAGTGGCTTGTAAGAGATTCCAGCTTCAGCACTTCTTACTCTTGCCCCCTCCCCACACACAAAGAATGCAAGCACTTTACTGCCTGTAGCTGACCTCTCTTCCCAGACAGTGGGAGAATGTGATGCTACCATTAAAGTTAGAGAAGACAGAGTACTTGGTGGGAATAACTGTGGCCTTCATTTGAAAAAGATTGAGATGTGTGATATATATGCTTAGGTTAAAATGTGGTTATCCATCATAAAGCATTGTTGATGTTGAAAAGGGAATCATGGGAACAAAACTGTCGAGTTGGTTAGCTCCGCGTCTTAGGTAAAAAATTCTCATCACACTTAACTTGTATTGGCCTGAGTGAGCAGAAAGAAAGACATGACTTGAAACTAATTTGAAAATTGACTGTTTTATTTGTCAAGCAACAAGTCCATATTATTTGCTCTGTGTTCAGCACAATTCAAGGCACTGAAGGAAAAGTTATACTAGTTCTGTCTTAAACAATGATCAGAAAAATAGTTGCTTTGTACAGTTGAAATTTCATGACATTAACAAGACAGCGTCAGCTATGAACTGGAAGTCCTTGAGAGATGTTGGTGAACACCATACAGATGCACACACATTTAAAAACCAAGGAGAAAGGTGGTGCTGTCTCAATTTGACTGCTTTCTGAGATAAGGGAAAAAGAAATCCTTTTCTGCAGGCTGCTCTCCTATTTAAGGTCTAGGCTCATTTGTATTAAAAGTTATATTAAAAGAGATAAAAAAGAATAAATGAGCAACATTAATTTACTGGTCACTTTTTAAGGGTCATTGATATAATAAGAACAGACCTAAAACTTACGAGACACATGAATAAGGAAAAAATAGCCCTGTCTTTAAGAAGCATTCATGTTGGGGAAAATAAAAGTATACTTTTTTCAAATAATTGTAATGAAGTTCAGTGTTAGTACAGATTTGAGAGATATTTAAAAGAATATTGAAGTTCAGAAGGGTTTACTGTCAATATATATTTATAAATATATAGCGATACATGTATATTGTCATTAAACTCTTGGAGTTTAATACACAGATAATAATTGTAAAGTGGTTTTTGGATCTTACAATTGTCTCTATTTTTTGCCTTTTTAATCTATTTGTCATATAAACTGTTGTTTGCACATGAACAAGTGGAGATTTTGTTTAGTAATTTAACAAATATTGTTGATCACCCACTGCATACTAGGCATGGTTAAGCCTTAGGACTATAGAGCTGATGCCATATAGTTGCTATCAGCAAGAGGTTAAAATCTAATTAGGAAATATAGGAGTGAAGAGGTGGCAATAAGATAGTGTTAACAAGTCATTTTATATTCTGGATGCAAAAAGGAAGCCAATCTGGGTTGAAGGAGGAGATCAGAAAGGGCTTCCAGTAGAAAGTATTATCTCAAAGGGTATGCAGGAATTGTCCAGATGAAGGGATTGGGTGCATGAAGTTGGTATAAAGAGTACTGGGGGCAGAGAAGGGGCACACCTCATCAACAAGGGTACCTGAATAATGAACATTTGAATACCTAACCCTGAATTGTACCCCACATTTTAAAAATAAAAATTAAAAAAAACAAAAAAAGAAAAAGCAACAGATGCTGGAGAGGATGAGGCGAAAAGGGAACACTTCTACACCGTTGGTGGGAGTGTAAACTAGTACAGTCTCTGTGGAAAACTGTGACGATTCCTAAAAGATCTAAAAATTGACCTTCCATACAACCCCGCAATCCTGCTACTGGGAATATACTCGGAGGAACTTAAATCACTCTATGAAAAAGATACCTGCACATGCGTATTTATTGCAGCATTGTTTGCAATAGCAAAAACATGGAACCAACCATGCTGTCCATCGAAAGAGGACTGTATAAGAAAAATATGGTACATATACACGATGGAATATTATGCAGCCATAGAGAAGGATAAAATTATGAATGTCACAGCAACTTGGATGGGCGTAGAGGCTATAATATTGAGTGATCTATCACAGAAACAAAGAACTGAATATCACGTGTTCTCACTCATAAGTGGACCTTGAACAACTATCGTAATACTATAAGAAAGGAATTGGCAGTAGTGGGAAACTGCCAGGGAAGGGGGGCGCACACCTCATCACCGAGGGTATCTACATAATGGACATTTGTATACCTAACCCTGAATTGCAGCCTACATATTAAAAATTAAAAATAAATTTCTAAGCAGGAGTAACTGTAGCTCTGTTTTTAATAGGCTGGTGTGAAATAGAAGAAGACTTAATGAATGCAGTCAGAGAAGAATGTTTGAATTCTGTCCTCTAGGTAGTAGTGGGGGAGAGAAATCACACAAAGAGATTTGTATTTTACAAAGTTTATATTTTAACATGCACACACAAACACACATAGACAGACACAAACACATATGTGTAACTAACCACAGTTCATATGGCTAATGTAACCACAGTTCTCTTTTTTTTGAGTTGGAGTCTCACTCTGTCGCCCAGACTGGAGTGCAGTGGCCGCTCCCGGCCACCGCAGCCTCGACCTGCTGGGCTCCGGCGATCCTTCCACCTCAGCCTTCCGAGTAGCCAGAATTACAGGCATGCGCTACCACGCCCAGCTGATTTTTTGATTTATTGTAGAAATGAGGTCTCGCTGCCCAGGCGGGTCTCGAACCCACAGGCTCAGGCAATCCACTCACCTCAGCCTCCCAAAGGCGCGGGATTACAGGCTGAACCACCGAGCCCGGCTAACCACAGTTCTATGGCTAATGGAAACATAATAGTATAATGACTAGTATAATAACTATTATACAATTATTAATAATATAACCAATTTTTAAACATTGCATCACTCAATATGACACTGTTCCTCCTTTATCTTTTTTCTTCCTTTTCCCCCAAATATTTATTCAGTCCTTTCAGATAAAAGATACTATGCTTAGGCATGTACAGTTACATGCTTGTGCATATATGCTTTTTATGCCATTTTAGGAAGAGGTATCAAGGGAAAGATGAATGGAAAATCCTCAGCACTCTTGGAGTTCACTTTTGTGTTTTTACTCTTCAAGCCTATGTGAGCAAGTGAAAACAAGGTGAAGATCAGGCTCAGTTAGTTGTTGAAGATAAAGTGTGTGTGTGTGTGTGTGTGTGTGTGTGTGTGTGTGTGTGTGTGTGTGTGTGTGTGTATTGTGTGTATAATGTATCTGGTCTAAGCTTACCACATTGGTCATTTTTGGTTGGTGCGTAAGTTCATTTAGGAAGATCATTTTCCTTTCTCATCTCATTTTCCACATGTGAGTTGAGTGTGTCTCCTTTTTTCAGTCAGTGTGACCCTTATTTGCCTGGCCATTTTGGATTTTGAGTCAGGAAGAGTTAGTAATCAGAGGAGGAATTAAAGAAGGAATTTTGCTGCATGAGAATTTTTGGAGTTGACTTGATGAGTTCCAGTGTAAAGTAGTATTTGACTTTGTACTAAGCCATGGGCAGCATATTTAAAAAACTGTCACATGAACTAAAAATTTTTGAGAGGTTGAATTTGATATTGGGAAGATTCAGGATTATAAAGCGTCTGTTTGAATTGTTGTCTCCTGGGTGATACTTTCTTTGTTTTCTCTTTTGTTCATATTTCCCTTTGGCTTATGATACTCTCTATCCTATGATATTACGATAACCTTTACTTAGACTGAGTGCAAAGACATTTGGTTATTTTTCTGAAGTAAGGTTAATTTTTTTCTCTGTTTTTATAACTATTACTTTTTGCTTATTTTTACTGTAGGATCAGCTGGTCTCTATCTAATATAGCTAAATAAAGAATTTCCTTTTCAAGTAAACTTTAAAACATTTGAGTTTTGAAATAAAACAATATTGATGATGGTTAGGAAAAGGGGAAAGTTTTCCATTTGGAAAATCTAACTAGAGCTGTGACAAAATTCCGTTCTGATAAAAAGAACAGAGGAAAATGTTAAAAGAGAAAAATGAGCCAGAAAAAGCAACCTGATAATTAAGAAACCTGAAGCAGCCTCTTGCAAATTTCTACATTATGAATAACTTTCACCATCGTATTTTCCATTGCTTCATTTTCAGGTAATGCGATAGACTGAAAACACGTAGCAGATAGGACTAAATACCTCATAAGAAAATGCTATTTTCAGTCAAGATTTTTGAGGCTCAGGGATTTCAGATAGATTGCGTTAGATTCAAATGTGTAATTCAGAGTGGCTTCTTATTCAAACAGCAATATCTAAGTGATGAGACTCAGTTGTTGCTTCTAATAGTAAAGGAAAAGAAAGAAGTAGTTGGAGAGAGGGGGAGAAAGAAAACACGAATTTCCAGAAAAAGAAATAAGCCTTAGATATACTTTTTCACTTATGCATCATGGGAAAATTGAATTAAGAGAGGAAGAAATTAAGCAATTGTGTGCTGTATCAAATATCCTAAAATATATATCCTAGATATATTTCTATGTCTTACTTTACCTACTTAAAACAGTATCTTTTTAAAATGAAAATATTTATTATATCAATGAAATTTTGTAGCATTATGGCCAAACAGGTGATTTCCTTACAAGGGGTAAAATAAAGTCGTTTTGCTTTTGATTAGCAAACTCTTCTTGGTGTTTATAGACATGTCCATTCCCTGAAAATTTTGTCTATAATTATAACTGGCTAATCAATAAGACAATAAAACATTCTTGTTCTGTGTATATTCACTGTGTAATCCGATTACCTTGCCTTGATGAACCTAGTAGCAGTGATTGGACACGAAGTTGTTGACATAATGAGTTAGTTTTATTATATGAGGGTACTGGAATTAACAAAGGAAAATAAGTTTTAAACTGAACTTGAATCTTCATCTCTGGCTTATGCAGCATAGTGTCCCAGATGCTCGTTAAAAATACAAGTGCCCTCCAAGCCAGTTTCACTAACTCAGAAATCCTGGGAGTGGGTCAACATTCACACACTCCATAAGTGCTACAGGTGAATCAGCTGATCAGGTTCCACGCAGCTGGAAATAGTTAAGTGCTCTCCATGACATCTCACGTAATTGATTATATCCTCTGAAAAGTTTCCTGCAGTCTTACTTACTGTCATCTAGCCAAATCATCCTATTTCCTATCTTTTCAACCTGATTTCAACTTTGCAACTCACAGTCTCTGACCCTCAATCTCCAGGGAACAGAGACAAGAGATAGCACACGACATTAGGGACTTGTTTATGTCAGGAAAAAGAAGTAGAAGAACTTTCTCATAGGCATTATTTTGAGTCTGTCTTTTATAAAACCTATTGTACTTCCCAAGTCAATGAGAGTAGTATTTAGAGGAGTTGTGAGGATTAGATTGTGATGACAAAAAGTCTCCTCAGCTACCTCTCTCTTTGTCTCTCACCAGCAATACAATAACAAATGATATTTTCACATTCAAAGATGGGCCCAGGGAGGAAATTCTCATTGCCAGACTAGAAGCTTCTTGCGCCAGAACATTTTATAGTACTCTTTGGCTCTCTGACCACTCTTGAGATGAAGCCAGTATTTTACTCTGTTTTGACTTGGACTATAATGATTGTTTCCCTACTAATAATTATAACATTATATACTAATTCTTTTCTTTGCCAGCAATTATCTTTGACTCTTGCAATGCTGGTGAATTATTGGTTAAGATATTTTATGACTTAACCAATAATTCACCATTAATTAAATATGCAACCAATAATTAAATATGTAACCTGCCTATAACGTGTTTATAAGCAATAAGAAAGGAAGACAAATCACATATTAGTAATTAAAACTGAAGAAGGCAACTCATTGCAGTAAAGGAAGTACAAGCTAATTGCTGTGGGAAGTTCAGCTGAGGAAGAAAATACTTCTAGCTAAGAGCACTGTGGAAGGCACTGTGGAGGAGACAATTTGTGGACTGACTTTGAAATACATCTAGAGTGTGAATTCTGGAGATGTGGTTGTTGGCAGGCAGAGCAAAGTGGCAAAGGCACAGAAAGGGTAAGTATGGGGGCCTTTGTAGGGGAATAGTGAACAGTTCATGTTGACTACTGGGGATTGGAATTCAAACTAAAGAGAAGTTTGCTTGTTAGGTTAGGGCATTTTGACTTGTCTTTAGTTAAATGGAGAGGCAACAAAAGTATTTCAGTTGGGAAGAAGATTTTTTAGTAAGATTGTTCTGGCATCAGAAAGTAAAACTGAGCAAAAGGGGAAATGACTAGAAAGAAGGAAGACTTATTTGAGAAAAGGTTGTATAACTCGTCCTGCTTTAAAATTAAATTCACCTGGTATATCCCTCAGTTCAAAAAGAATTGTGGAGCAGTAGGGAAATTAACTCTCTTGTGGAAAATTTTACTAATAACATAGTCTGATAAGGTAACATCATTCATGATAGAGTATTTGAATTTCAAGTTATATCCAGATGTCATGTCTGCTACTACTACTTCATTTTTCTATGATAGATGTAAATTTTTTAAGTGTTTCTATGCTTTTTATGGTACTGTATTCTCACTATTTCAACAGTATACAGTTAATAGCTTTCTATAAGTCACAACTAGGGTACTAAAGTTACACAGGAAGTCAGTGGCTTCTCTGGAAATAGCACTTTGATCTTGCAACTGGTAGCCTTTCTCTCTTCCTATTGTCTTTCCTTTGTCTTATTTAAGTGAATACAGACGTGCTGGCTTATATCAGAAGCAGTCATTAGTTTGTGTGTAAATTCTCTTTTTATTCATTTAAGGAATAGACTTTTCCTTGATTATACAACTTCAAGTTCTACATTTTGTTTCAGGAAATCTTCAACCATCCTAAATGGTCAAACAAACACACGAACAAAAAAGGTATGAATGTTATCCTAGGGAATAGAAGTATGCATAGAATTCCAATTAAATTTTTGTATGAAAAATGACTGTTCTTTTGCTCTTATGTTTCTTTCTACATCCAGAAGCTCTGTAGGTTTAAGCATGCCTCACACAGCATTTAGCTCTGGCAGATTTAAATGCTGATGAGATGGTATTTGAACTGATCTTTTTCTTCCTCACTGCGCCTAATGGATTACTAAATTTAAGTGCTCAGGGCATAGTTTTGCCCTCCTTTGTGGGTGCGTGGCTCTTATTGACGTCAGCGGGAGCCCTGTGTCTCTGCAGGGCAGAATTTGGCACTTCCATGTAGAATATTTTTAAACTATAAAATTGAATTACAAAGGTATTGCATCTGCTTTTTATATAGTCATTGTTTGGTTTATTAAAGAATGTTTCATAAATCTAGCCAATTCTGCAGGACCTACATATTTAGCTAAGCAAACTATTTTTAGAAATTACATAAAAAGGAGAGTGAACTTTTCTTTTAATTTAAAATCAGGGTTGTTTAGGACTGGATTTACAGAAATGAGAATGGTATGCAGCTGAAAGTAAGCTTATTATTCAAACTATGCTTTTCTTTTTTAAGAAAATATGCTGGGTAGAAATTTAGTTTTGCATTTTCATTGTGAAAACAGAAATGAAAATGATAAACAAAATGTTAAACAGAATCAACTACCAACTTAAACATATCTTTAGTTCTTTTAATTTTCTGAAGAATGGAGTATGTTTATTACACCAGAGTCAGAATAAAAATAACTGAGGATTTTTTTTCTCTCACCTCTGGATCCTATATATGTGGCCCCAGTTTTTATTTTAAACCAACTCTCTTGTGCCCTTTCTTGCTCACCTCTCTCAACTCCAACCGAGGATTAGGGCAGGTGTTTTTGAGGGCAGCAGTGGATGAACAAGGAGCCCCCCTGGGTGTGTTTACCAAATAAAATAGAACCATGCTGCTCACCCTGTTCATGATTTGATGGATGCCACAGTCCCTGAGCCCCTGTTCCTATCTCTGAAACTTGCTTTCCAAGCAAGAGCAACGCTTACTTTTTATTTTTACATGCATTTGTTGTATGTCTGAGTTATTTTGATAGTGCAAGATCCTAGATAATGTGACAGGGCTTTTACATCCACAGGTCTGCAACACTTTGCATCTGCTGTCATTGGATGTTATTGTCACTGACAGAATACATGTCAAACTCATTAATATCTTTCTCACGTTGCAAACTGCAATCCAATCCATAAAAGTTGTCTTTTTTGAGGTCCTGCTTTGAAACTTACAGAAAAGACCTCATACTTAAAATCTATGGACTTGTGGTAGCTGAACAATTTTTAGCTCTGTGAGCAGATTTAGCTTCTGAAATAGAACAATGTTTATAATTTTAAGTGTAAACAGTATACTTTTGGTAAAATCCAATGAATATCACCTATAAATTTCAACACAAAAACCTGAAGGAAATTGATACCATTAGCAAAAGTACTAACGAACTAATTCTGAATCCTTTCAATGATATATTATCTTGGGGGAGACGTAGAAAATCCCCCTGTTTTCCTTCATTGTTTTAAGTCTGCTTCTTTGGAAAGCATGCCCCAAGAGCATGCTCGAGAGAGAGCCAGACATTTCTGTGATTTTGGCATGCTTGAATGTTGCTACGGTAGACATGAAAATAAACAATGAGAACCTCCTACTACAAGTGGAAACATTTCTCCTCTCTTACTGAAAAATTATAGAACCCAACAGACACGGTAGGAGATATTATAATTCAGCAAGACCGGGAGCACTTGGAATCCTTGGGCTTATATATCATTTCGTTCTACCTCTTCCTTTTATAGATGAAGAAATGGCAAATAGGAGAAATTAAGTGATAACTGCACAACTAGATAGTGACAGAGTTGAGACTGAAGCCAGGTTTCCTGGTTCATTATTCCAGTGTATTTTCTTCTGCTTTGGGGCTGAAAAAATTTTGGAAACTAGCTTTTTTTCCCCTTCCCTCCTTCCCTTCTCTGTGCTTCCCACATCTGAAATTCCAGTATGTATCCTATCCCTGGTGTTGGGGGGATGAGCTGGTAGCATTGTTAATATTTGAACAATCTTTTCATGCGATTAGTAGGATAAAACTGAGTTTTGCTTCTCTCTCCTCCCTCTCTCCTACCATGTTACCCATTTCTGTTAGCAAATAACATCCTGATGTGGCATGTGGGTCATATCCTTCATGAGCAATATCCATACTCTGGATTTTAAAAACACACCAATAAAACTTGCCCTGCACACCTCATCAGCAAGGGTACCTGCATTATGAACATTTGTATACCTAACCCTGAATTGTAACCCACATCTTTAAAATAAAAATAAATAAATAAAACTTGACCCATGTTCTGTTATTTCAAAGCTCTTTAGGTGACTATGGGAGACCTGAGAAAAAAATTGCATTTTTAACTAAATACTCCAATATATTTATCCAAGGGTTTGATTAAGAGTAGAAATTTCTAATGTTCTGTCATGCCAGTTGAAGACTTTGGGCACAGTAATCATTTGGCATAACACATGTCACAATAAAGGTGACCATTCTGCTTGTTGCAAATCAAGTATTGACCATGGATTTCTGAGATTTGATTAGACAGGAAAGGATATCTCTGCTCAAGAGCATTTTAGAGTTTTAATATAAATGTCTTTGGCGCTTGAAAACCTATGTGTAGAGGACCTATGTGCTCTTTACCATTGTGATAACTGATGGGCTTAACTCCAAACAAAGCAAAACAAACAAAAAGTGAGTATTAGTGTCACTAAGAAAAGATCAACTTATGGATACAATTTCCCTTTCTTATTGAGATATAACTTACATAGAATGAACTGTATCAAATGTAAATGTATGATGACACATTTTCATACAGGTACACCCTCACACAACCACATTCTAGATCAAGATATAGAATATTTCTAGCACTCTAATAGGTTTGCTCATGGAAATACTTGTTAAAATTTTCTCATAGTCTTTTGGAACACTGCTAAATGTTTATTTGCCCATTGGTGCTGATTATCTTGGTAGCTATATTTTTCCTTTTTTCACTTTGACCTCTAAACATTCTTTATCAATAATTATTAAAATGGGAGAAGTCACCTTATCAGCAGATGAAACATTTAGCTCTGAAATATTATAAAACATTAAACTTGGCTGGCAATAAGAACTGAGCCTAACTCCTCTAAACACAATTTTATTTACTGTATAGGACTTCAACTATCCACAAAAACCTTTGCAGAAATTATATAAAATGCAAAACAGCTATAGGGACAATAGCAGTATCCTGATTACAAGTGTTTCCTGTCTCTAGGCAACTTAAAAACTCTGTGTCAAATCTGTTGTCAGTGTCTTTTGGATATCTAGGAGGTGTGAGTGGAGAGAATTTAGTTGTGGACAATTAAGGGACTTTAAGATTATAAAGAAAGACCGGTTTAAACCATATGAGAATTTGGTTCTTTTGAAAAGTGAAAACATTAAAAATGTTAGAAACTAATCTCATTCTTCCAGACTTTGTACTTGAGTCTTCCAGGCCTTCTGCCAATTTTCCTCTGACTTTTAACATCTTGACCATTTATTTCATTTAGCAATGAGAGAAACTAAGCTCATAGTTTGAGTTGACTGTATTTAAGACCTGTGCAAGAGCCTTTAACACCTCACTGTTTCTATTTTAAATAATGATTTGTCTCTTCTAGGAATTTAGCAAAACAAATGTGACTTCTGTTTCAGTGGTTTCCTAATAATAAAGGACATAATAAAAAAGAAAGTTCTTTATTTTTTGTTGAACATATTTTCTCTTTGAAACATTGTAAAATAGCATGTTAAGGTATAAACACTTGTCTGGATTTAAAATATTGTTTTGTTTTCTATTTGGGGGATAATTTTTCTTTTTGTCTTCTTTGTTTGAACTTTTCCCACAGAGAGGGGAACATTATCTAATCTCATAATATATTCATTAGCATTTGGGAGTTTAAGTAAATGAATGAATTATGTTAGTATTGAAATGTTTTTGCTTCAGACTATTTAGGTTGTAAGTTGAGCTGACTTTCTTAAAGCAATAGTTTTTCTTATAGCAATTTAAGATTTTGATTTCTGCACAGGAATGATGAGGGTTGGAAACTGATCATTCTAATACTGAATGTCTTAATTGTTTTTAAAACTTCTCTGTTTTTTTTGTAAGATGGATGAATATGAAATATATATATAAATGGAAAGCGGAGGTGCAGTGAAGTTATGCCATTTTCTTGGATTATTTTTACTAATAAGATGTTCATATTATTGGACCATTGGATCCCACCGTCACAACTGCATTAAGTTATGGCATCCAGAAGAGGAAAGGTAAGTTTCCTGCTGTAGTCTCCACTGGTGGGTGTGACTAAAGGTGCCTTCTTTTGGAGGAGTCACACTTGAACAGGTCATTTATAGGCAAGAAAATGAGACAGTTAAAATCTATGTCATATGAAGTACAGTGAGAGGGGATGGACATATTTAGCTAGTAGAAGGGAAAATGTAAGAGAGATGTAATTTTCAAATATTTAAAGGAAAGAGTGTGGTGATAAGCATATCCAAAGATTTGTGACTCCAAAGGGTAGTACTAGAATGGATGGTTACTAAACCACGTTGATTCTTATTTTATAATATCTTTCTCTCCTTTCTACTTCAAAGCTAATATTTCAGTTCATACCCTCCTTAATACCTCCTGATTTACTATATAAGGTCTCTACTTGTCTCTGTGCTTTGAGCAATTCCTCCTTTCAATCCAATCTGTGCCTTACTTCTAGCTTAATATTTCTAAAAGGTAGTTATAATAGTATCTCTTCCCTGCTCAAACCCCATCAGTTTCCCTGGTTTTGGCAGTCTTCTAATGGGTACACATGCCTCAGGAGGTGGGTACACATGTCTCAGGCACAGATAGTTTTATGGACATTAGTTTCCAGGTTCTCAATTTTTTCTAATTGATCTGCCTGCTGTAAAAATGGGATGGAATTTGGGATTTTCCTTTCCAATGACTTCTTTTGTAATTGTTCTTCTCCCACCTGACGAAAGAAATTCCTGCCTGTCTCACTCATCCTGAATCTTGTGCATTGACCCAGATTGCAAAATTTCTGAAGTGTCCAAAAAGGGACAGTTTGAAATATTGGTGATAATTGGACTTGAATAACATTTTCTTGTAATTAAGATAATATCTTATTCTTTGCTATGAATAAAATTAAGGTGGATCTAATTGAGTCATCAGATGATAGCTTCAAATAATTTTTCATGGACAAACCATTGTGATTTTTGACATATAACTCAAAAGTTCAAAGAATTAAGTGATATTTCTATAAGAGAACTTATTTCACTCTGATATATTCTTATTTACATGACACCTATAAACATCTATAAAAGCAAAAAAAAAAAAAAACAACCAAAATTGATGTTGAAGCTACTCTTTTGTAAGACATGATTATTCATGAAATAAGATTTTTAAAAGGTCTTATCTAAAAAAAAGAGACAATAATGCAGTACCTTCAAAATAATAAAAGAAAATGATGTTTAAACTAGTTAAATTATTAATCAGTGCCAATAAAGACATTTCCAAACATTTAAAAAAATACATAAAAAGGCTCATTCATTTTATTAAGCCATAAATTCTAATAATATTTTAACTTTTATATTTAATAATATTATCAAAATCTGTGAAATATTTATGTTTTAGCTAATTGTGTACTGATGATCATTGTAATGATAATTTAATCTGGAACACTTTTGTAAAAACATAGCCTTGTGGGAACAGAAAATAAACAAATTTCATTTATACAGTAAACATATATTTGTAAGAGAAGTATGAAAAGGTGATGAGAAAAAACTTGAGAATTTTAGGATAAAACTCTGTGGGGGAAAGGGAATAGAAACAGGAGTTTAGGAAAGAAAAATAAACAGTGTAGAATTTCTGACTAAGAAGAGCATATGCATATGTTTTTCAAATGGATTATTTTGAATTCCAATGGATACATTAAAAGATTTATATAACAAGTTTTTAAAAAAATAAGCCAGTATTGCTGGAAATTATATTCTTGAACTATTTAAAGTTAAGATAAGGCTGGGCTCAGTGGCTCAGCCTGTAATCCCAGCACTTTGGGACGCTGAGGTGAATGGATTACCTGAGCCCGCGGGTTCGAGACCTGCTTGGGCAACTTGGCGAGACCTCATCTCTACAATAAATCAAAAATCAGCCAGGCATGGTAGTGTGCGCCTGTAGTTCCAGCTTGGAAGGCTGAGGCGGAAGGATCGCCGGAGGCCAGCAGGTCGAGGCTGCGGTGGCCGGGAGCGGCCACTGCACTCCAGTCTGAGTGACAGAGTGGGACTCCAACTCAAAAAAATAAAATAAAATAAAATAAAGTAAGACAAAATATCATAACATAATGTAAAAAATTGTGCAAGGAAGTATACTCTTATTTCAAAATTCCATTAGAAATATTTAAGCAAAGAATTTAAAGACCCTGGAATAGCATCCAAAATCTTTAGCATGGCAATGATAGTCTCATCAAGCTTTTCAGTTTTTGATTTCTCTCCTGTTGTTCTTTACTTACCATAAATATTTGCCAAACTCTCCTACTTCCTATACTTTCTATTCCTGAAAAATGTTCTGCATTTTCCATTGTTTGCACCATTACTTTCATGTTGTATACTCTTCTCTTTCCATTTTCCACTCAAAATTTTACCCATCTTTCAAAGCACATATGTAGAGTTTGTCTTCCCTGGACCTGTTCTTGGTTCTATCCTCTGATATTCTACAGCACATTTCCTTTTATTTATTGGTCATCGATTTTACTTTGCTTTACCTCTGTAAATACTTGTGGTATAAAGAATAAAAAATACGTGTGGTATAAAGCTGAATAAATTGTATTTTTCATCTCAACTAGTTCCCAATCTATATTTAAATTTCCCATATTCAATTAGGAACAAATATCAATGATATTTAGTGTTTCATATTGTTTCATGCACTGATGATGTCTTGCTTTTTAAATTTCCCCAAATAATTTTCTTCTGATTCTGTGGACCTAAACCTTTTATCAGATAGCTTAACTGAATTTTTTCTATCTGGTACACATTTGCATCTAACAAAGATTCTATAATATGGGGAAAAATGGATTTTCACCAGATAATACGCCAGCTGGTGTCTTCTGTTTTATTGGCATGTATCACTCTGTAACAAGGTCTTACTCTAAAAAAAGTATCAATCGAATTAATTATGGAAAAAAGTAGGTTAATGTAAGAAAATACTACTTATTTTGTGCAAAGAGAAGTAATATTTCATATGAAAAGGTCTTTAAGAACTTGATGCGCTATAATGAATTTGGATTAGGGTATGTTTAAAAAACAAAACGAGGAACGAATGAAAATAAGATACTGTGCAGTTAGGATGCTTCAGACAACCAGTATATTCATGTACTTCTTGCCCATAGAGAGGAACATTGACATGCTTTGGACAAAAGTTCTAATAGTTGGGGTAAGTAGCAATCTTGGGAAAGAAGAGATAGGTCAGTAGATGGGGAACTCTCTAAGGGCAGAGGTGTGTCATCATTATCATGATTCCTATGTACAGAAATAGCGATTACATGTTTCACCTTGTTTCCAGTACTTACAACAAACCTGCAAAGTAGGTGGGATTATTCTCATTTCACAGTTGATGAAACTGAGGCTCGTCTTTGCCAAGTAACTTGTACAAAGTGACATTTTAGAAGTGGTAGATTTAGGATTCAAGCTTAGATTTTTATTTTTGTCTTTACTTACCAAACACCTCACAAAATTAGAAAATAAAAAAAAGGTGGGCATGCTTTAAAAGTTTATTGAATGTTAAAAAAAAAAAAGATTGTGATAGGAGAGTTTGCAGGTTCTGAGATTCTTTGGTTGGCAGTGGAGGCTCTAGAGAAATAGTAGTAATAAGAGATAACTGTCAATAGTTTTCAGGTTGAGTGGGACTCAGATTTTAAGACCATAATTGGAAGAATTCCTAAGTCTCCTTTATTAAAGTTTTTCTGGTTATTAGGTACATGCTAGGAACTGTGTCAATTTCAGGGAAGCAATTGAGAAAGAGACTTTTTTTTGTTTTGTTTTGTTTTGCAGAAAGGATAATGGTTCAGCTTACTCTTTCTCATAAATGGAAATTAAGAATAAGGACATTTGAACTAGGGATAATTTGCATGTTACAGTACATAAATTGGTGATTGCCTGAGGCACAACGATTCTTTTCCAGTTTCAAATTCCTTGTAAATTTGTTCTCCTTCCTTGTATTTTAAATGTTTGTTGTGAATAGGACTAGTCATATTTTTATATGACTTTGTTAGCCTTTGTTAACCAATCAATACTTGGTAATGGTTCAAGGGTGGACAACCAACCCAAACTGGTCCAGTCATAGACAGGATTATAACTTATTATCCAAATGTTGTCCCTTTCCCCCATAATTTTATTTCAAAAAATTGCAAGCATACAGAAGGATCAAAAGAACAATACAATGAATACAATCTGTTGAATTATCCAGATTTGACAATTGTTAACATTTTGTGATATTTGCTCTATACTTCTTTCTCAATATATATTGTTTTAAAAATGCCTTTGAAAGCAAGGTGCAGACATTATTACACTTTTTCTTAAACATTTCAGAACATTATCTCACAGACACAAAAAATATCCTCCTGCATATGTACAGTATTGCCATCATACCTAGTTGTTCCCAAAATGTCTTTTTTCTTTCTTTTGTTTTAGATTCAGGGCACACTCATGAGTGTTCATTACATGGAGATACTTTGCATATTGTATAGTGGTAGGAATTGGGTCTCAGATGGCTCATTTCCCAGAAAGTGAACATTGTGCCTTGTAGGTAGTTTCTGAACCCTAACCCCGCTCCCCACACTCCTCTAATCGGTGTCCCCAATGTCTATTATTTCCATCTTTGTGACCATTTCATGTCCGCATATGAGTGAGAACATGTGGTGTTTCATTTTCAGTTTCTGAGTTAGTTCACTTAAGATGATGATCTCCAGCTCCATCCATGTTGCTGGACATGATTTCATTCTTTTTTTTTTTTTTTATGACTGTTTGGTATTCTATGGTGCACACATACACCACATTTTCATTATTCATTGATTGGTTAATGGGCAAATAGGATGATTCCTCATATTTGCAAAAGTGTTGTGATGAACATGTGGTTGCAGGTGTCTTTTTTATATAATAACTTCTGTTCTTTAGGGTAGATAACTAGATTACTGGATCAATGGTAGATCTACTTTTAGTTTTTGGAGTAATCTCCATACTGCTTTCCATAGAGGTTGTGGTATTTTACATTCCCATCAACAGTGTATAAACATTCCTTTTTCTTTGCATTTATGCCAACATCTTTTTTTTTTTTTTAAATAATGACCATTCTTACTGGCACAAGATGGTATCTCTTTGTGGTTTTAATTTGCATTTCCCTAATTATGAGTGATGTTGAGCATTTTTTCATATATTTGTTGACCATTTGTATATCTTCTTTTGAGAGGTGTCTGTTCATGTTGTTTGTCCACTTTTTTTTTTTTTTTTTTTTTTTTTTTTTGAGTGGGAGTCTCACTCTGTCGCCCAGACTGGAGTGCAGTGGCCGCTTCCGGCCACCGCAGCCTCGACCTGCTGGGCTCCGGCGATCCTTCCACCTCAGCCTTCCAAGTGGCCGGAATTACAGGCATGCGCTATCACGCCTGGCTGATTTTTTTTTTGATTTATTGTAGAGATGAGGTCTCGCTGCCCAGGCGGGTCTCGAACCCGCGGGCTCAGGCAATCCACTCACCTCAGCCTCCCAAAGGCGCGGGATTACAGGCTGAGCCACCGAGCCCGGCTATTTGTCCACTTTTTAATGGGATTATTAGCTTATTGCTGATTTGAATTCTTTGTAGATTCTGGGTATTTGCCTTTTTTTGGATATATAGTTTACAAATACTTCTCCAATTCTATAGGTTGCCTGTTAGCTCTGTTGATTATTTTCCGTGCAGAAACTGTTTTAGTTTAATCAAGTGCAACTTATTTATTTTTGTTTCAGTTGCGTTTGCTTTTGGGGTTTTAACCTAAATTGTTTGCCTAGGCCAATGTCCATGAGAGTTTTTTTCTAGGATTTTTACGATTTCAGGTCTGACATTTAAGTCTTTAATCCATCTTGTGTTAATTTTTTTTATAAGGGGAGAAATAAAGATCAAGTTTTATTTTTCAGCATGTAGCTATCCAATTTTCCCAGCACCATTTGTTGAATGTTTTCTTTTCTCGGTATATGTTTCTGCTGCTTTGTCAATGATTAGTTGGTTGTAGTTATTTGGGTTTATTTCTGGATTCCCTATGCTGTTCCATTGGTCCATGTGTCTACTCTTGTACCAGTACCATGCTGTTTTGTTTACTACAGCCTTGTAGCATAATTTGAAGTCAGATAATGTGATGCCTCCAGTTTTGTTCTTTTTGCTCAGGATTTCTTTGGCTATTCTGGCTCTTTTTTGACTCCATATTTTAGGTTTGGTTTTTTCTAATTCTGTGAAAAATGATGTTGGTAGTTTGATAGGGGTTGCATTGAATATGCAGATTACTTTGGGTAATATGGTCATTTTAATAATGTTGATTCTTTCAACCAAGAGCATAGGATGTTTCTCCATTTGTTTGTGTCTTCTGCAATTTCTTTCATCAGAGTTTTGTGATTCTCCTTGTAGAGACCTTTCACCTCCTTAGTTAAATATATTTCTAGGTATTTTAACTTTTGGGGTACTTTTGTAAGTGGAATTGAGTTCTTGATTTGATTCTCATCTTGGTCGCTATTGGTGTTTAGCTATGCTGACTTGTGTATGTTAATTTCCTGAAACTTTTTTGAATTCATTTATCAAGTCCAGGAGTTTTTTGTTGGAGTCTTTAGAATTCCCTAGGTATAAGATCTTATTGTTGGAAAACAGAGATAATTTTATTTCTTCTTTTCCAATTTGTGTGCCTCTTATTTCTTTTTCTTTCTTGATTGTTCTGGCTAGAGCTTCTAATAATATAGTAGTAGTAGTATATGTCTTCTTGTTGTATTGATCTCTTTATCATTATATAATAACCATTTTTGTCTTTTTTTTTTACTGTTAAAGTCTGTTTTATCTGTTACAAGAATGGTTACTCCTACTTGTTTCTGGTTTCCATTTTTGTGGAATATTTTTCACAACCCCTTTATTTTGAGTCTATAGGAGTCTAGTGAGTTAAGTGGCTCTCTTGAAGACAGCAGATATTTGGTTTTTAAAAATTTTTTTTATTCATTCTGCCAGTCTATATCTATATCTATATCTATATCTATATATATATTTTTTTTTTTTTTTTTTTTTTTTGAGTTGGAGTCTCACTCTGTCGCCCAGACTGGAGTGCAGTGGCCGCTCCCGGCCACCGCAGCCTCAACCTGCTGGGCTCCGGCGATCCTTCCGCCTCAGCCTTCCGAGTAGCCAGAATTACAGGCATGCACCACCACGCCTGGCTGATTTTTTGATTTATTGTAGAGATGAGGTCTCGCTGCCCAGGCGGGTCTCGAACCCGCGGGCTCAGGCAATTCACTCACCTCAGCCTCCCAAAGGCGCGGGATTACAGGCTGAGCCACCGAGCCCGGCTTCAGTCTATATCTTTTTAGTGGGACATTGAGATCATTTAAATTGAGTTAATATTGATATGTAAGGTACTAGTTTATTAATCATACTGGTTGTTATATGGTTGCTTTATTTATTTTCTCTATTTTTTTTGGTGTTCCATAAGGCCTGTGAACTTTATGATTTCCTGAATTTTTTAGTGGTATATTTTGACCTTGATTCTTAGGTTTGGACAAGTTACATAAGCCAATATTTCTTTGAGACTTTGTTCTATTCTCATAAATTTTTTTAATTGTTGCCTGATTGGGCTAATTCAAAAGCCTTGTCTTCATATTCTGGTATTATTTCTTCTGCTTATTCTAGTCTACTGTTAAAACTTTCCACTGCATTTTCAGCCTTTTTTTGTAAGGTTTCTACCTCTTATGAGAATTTTTAATTCATATCCTGAATCATTTAAAACTTTTCATATGTTGGTATTCAATTTTCTCTTAAAGTTCATTGATCAATTAGAATCAGTCTTTTGAATACTATGTCTGGAATCTTGGTTAGGATTTGTTGCTGAAGAGTTGGTGTAGTCTTTTGGGGGTGCTGGAGAACTCTGTTTTTCATTTTGTCAGAATTATTTTTCTGATTCTTTCTCATTTGGGTAGATGAGTTCTTCTTAACTGAAGTTTGCAGAAGTTGACATAAGCATTGTAGGGTTCCCGTTGTTGTATATAGCCTTGGTGTGTTGAGTTTCTCAATTGCCAGTTGTGGCACCCCTGTGCTGTGTACCTGCACTGGCTCATAGTGTCCTGGGTGGCTGGAGAGGCCTGGAATGTATTGTTAGCTGGTATTCGGGGTGGGTCTTAACCTAACTGAGGTATTGTATCCAATGTTGTGGGTTATACTGTTGACCTTTGACCAGGAGGTGGTGCTTCTGGTAGAAAGCCAGCTGTGATGGTGACTTGTAGGGTTTCTCCTTGGTGAGTGTTGCTCCAAGGAAGTGTCTAGCCAGTCTAGGCTGAGGGTGGGGCTCTAGAGCTTTCCCAAGTTCTCTGCCTATTTTGAGCCTTTGGAGGGAATGCAGGGGAAAGGAGCTGAAGCACCCTGTAACTGTGCACTTTTGGCTACTCCTGCAGGGATTAGGAGGAAATCCTAGGCCACGGTGGTAATGCTTTTGTGCAGAGAGCAGGCTCAGAAGACTTTATAAGGCAAGTGAGAGGTTGCTATGGAAATGTGTCCCACCTGGCTCTCACCTTGGCTTCAGGCATGCTGCCATCTGATTACCAAGGTGCAGCTGGGCTCAGGGCCTCCGGCATACTCAGGAAACCCACCCAGCCAGGAAATTTCTGTTGCTACGGAGTTTACCCTTGGGACCTGTGCCTTCTCAGGCTGTCTGGAAAGCAGTCACTCCAACCTGTAAGGGTTGAATTCCTGGGAAATGGCAGCTAGCATTGCTCAAGGCTTTGTTCCTTTACCATTCCATAGCAGACCATGGCTGGGGAGAAGGCAGTCTCCCATGAGGGTCTTGGGTAAGGCTCAGGGGGCCCTGCAAGTTCATAACAGGAGCACGGAACTCTTGAATTCCACTCACTCACCTTCTCCACTGCGTTCAGGGGTTGTGGTGAACTGTGGTGGTGCAAGTGAGTCCAGCCAGTTCCAGTCTAGGTCAGTGGATTTTCTTCTTCTTCTTTGCTCTAAGTGGTCATTACTCCCTGGTGACATATGTAGTGCGATGTTGAATCCGTTCTCTCTGGGTGCTGAGGAAACTCTATCTTGGGTTACTCCATAGGAGAAACTCACTCTAGCTGCCTCATGTTGACCATCTTCTCCTCAAAAAATGTTCCCAGAATGTTCTTTTTAGGTGTTCCTCGCTCTTCAGGACCATACATTTCATTTGGCTATTTTGTTTTTTAGTGTCTTTTAATTTTCTTTTTAGTCTCATTTATGAATTGACATATTCATAGAGCCCATGATGGTTGTATTATAGAATGTTCAACAATCTGTATTTTGTTCCTTGCTTTCTTATAATTAGCTCCAAATTAAACATTTTTAGCAAGAATACTACATAGGTAATTTATAAAAATTGGGAAAATTTAGAGAGTGGAAGGTTTCAAAATTAGTCATTATGGCTGCAGGTATAAACTGGTGTGCTTGACTGTAGAACCCCACATGCCATCAAAATAACTAGTCCAGAAATTAGCACTAGATCTAAAATGGGCCAATGGGTGTTTATTTTTCCTGGAAATATTTTAAATTGATCTGAGATTGCTAAGCTGTTTGTCTGAAGTTGAGAAAGATTGAAATATAGGTGGAAAGCAAGAAAAGAGAATAAGTGAATCCTTATGGCACTCATCCTTTGATTTCCATTCTCTCGTAAAATTAGGTTCACCTCTGTGCTTTCAAAAAAATTTTTATTGACTATTTATTATGTCAAGCAGTTTTTAAGTGCTTTACATGCATTAAATCATTTAATTCTCCCAATAATTCCATGAGATGCTTTATATTACCGTCCCTATTTTATAGAGGACAAGGAAGGAAAAGCTTAATTCACTTGCCAAAGATACACAGCTAAAAGTGGAAGATGGAACCAAAATGAGAATCCACAGCACATGATCTTGACCATGGTGGTAAGATTATACCCTCCACCTACTGTTTACTTTTGTGCTATAACTTGTGAGCTCGATTTCTGTCTGCGACCCTAGAATCCAGGTTAATACACTATGACTTCCAATTTTCAGATGTAAATGGATAAAACTCCCTTTCCAGGCCTGCTTTTATTTCTTTTAAACACTGGCCTTCATTATTATTAGGGGTGTGCTATTGATTAAGAGTTTGCCAACAATTTGCTTGTAAGGCCCTACAGGATGTTACTGTAATGAGTACACTAATAATGAAAAAATTTTGGCAAAGACAGGGTTGAAGCTTTGATAATTACTGTTTAGTCAAACCAATTAAAACATTGAGGACATCAATTAAGAGGAAATAATCTTCCACACATTGAACCTCTTTCACTGTATTATCCTTCTAAGAGCAAATTGTTTTAAGAGGCTCTATTCTTAATGTGTTGGAAGATTGTGTAGTCAGTTTTTAAATACAAAACAGAAGTTAGCACGAAGGAAATGGTCTTCTTGATGACAAGGACAGAGGACAGGGTATTGTGAAATTTTAATATGTAGCATGATTGGTTGTAAATTGCTCCCATGTTTGCTGAGGCAATTTGCAAATAAGGCATGATGACTCAGATCTTCCATTGGTATTATCATACATGCCTGGGAATAAAATCCAAAGTTACATAGAATGGTTTAACTTTGAGTTACATCATTGTCAATTCATGTGTCAATTCATGTGTCAATTCATTGTCAATTCATATCAAATAGAATCACTTCATGTCTTTGAACTCCATGGATAAGTTTTAGGATTTTTTTCTGAGTTAATTTTATTTTATTTTAAAGATGTGGGTTGCAATTCAGGGCAGGATATTTTGTTTTTAAAGTTAAAACACAAAACTAAGATATTACCCAGAGTTGTAAGTTACTCTGCCCATTTTTATACTAGCCATCAGTTATTCCTATATATTGAGGACCATTGTGTCTCAGTCACTTTTCTGAGTATTTTTCACAATGAATTTGACATCAGAGTTTGAATAAGATTAAAAAAGAGTGAAAAGTATGAATTAAAGGGAATTCTGTTTTTGTTGATAGGGCATCTTTGCAAAGCAGCTGTTATCACGTGTATTTTAAAGAAGGAAAAGTTGAGTCATCAATTTATTTCTCTAAGGTCAGTCAGTAAACATCGGATCTCACGTTAGAACACAGGTCTTTCTCACTGCAAAGAAGGTTTCCTATTATTCCATGCTTGCGTCCAGAAAAGAATGGATGATGTTGAATAAATAAAACACAGTAATCATGAGGATAGGCCAGGATTTGAAGTAAAACCTGATTTACAGGATTTGCTGATTGTAATAAATAGGCTGTAAAGAAGGGCTAAAGAGAGTAATCTTCCAGCTACTTAGATTCCATGTAATTTATTTCTTTTATATGTAAAGAAAATCAAACTTAATGCTGATGCTGACACATGATGGTGAACTTTATTTCAATGAATGTAGATTAGCTTTGGTGTATTTGTAACACTGTATTACTGCAAAATGTCAGAGTTTAGAATATTTTTGCACACATGCTTTCCAGCTTCTTTCATTTTCAGGGACATAGACAAATGAAGTATTATAGTGCCAGGTTATATTTTCAATTTGTAGTGATTTTTTTCCTCTGACTGTGGGCTATTTTAGTCAAACTTCATTTCTTTTATGGCTTGTTTTATCCAATCTGGACTAATTTTCAAAAATGGAGTGAGATTTTTAAAAAAACTTATGTCACATATATATTTTCTCTTATCTGTTTTCCATCCCTTGATAGAAACAATTTGACCTTCTCCTTTAAATTCCATGAGAAATATATGTTTATTAATCTCCCACTCTTTCCCCATTACATGTACATGCGAATGTGGATTTCATCTTAAATTAATCCCTCAAATACTGCTATCAGAAAAGACATTTTAAACTGTCATAACAAGATCTGGTTGGAGATAGTAGAATTGGAACAAAGCTAAAGTATGGTTCAACCATGTTCCTATCATTATATTCTTGCTATTAATTCCCATAACCAGTCATCAATGGTAGATGAAAATATGAACAATTTCTTTGTGTTGGCAAAATCACATTTAAGAAGACATAGTTTTCTTAGTTATTTTTACTGTACACTGTTTATAGTGCTTGGTATACTTAGATGAAAAACAAATCCCCTCAAACATTTTATTTAATGTAAAAGGAAAAGCCTCGAAATGTTCAGTTACATAACTCCAGTGAAATATTTTCTTCTTTCTGCATAGCTGCAGGTTATTCTGATGGGATCCAGAACTAAATAAGGCATAAAACTCAAATATATTTAACATTATGAAAGATAGTATATATATTTAAAATGTGTTCATATGTGCTATGGATCCTCTCCCTAGAAAGTTGTGTTTATGTATATATGTACACGTGTGCAATATTTTACTTAAATTTGTGAACTTTCGGATGCCCATTCAAGGATTCAAATTAGACATTCGTGGTCCACTTACAATTTATGCAGTTGCTATGTAATTGTTGAGTAGTGATTTTTAAGTCACGAAGGCTGACTCGTATTAGTCCCCTGTTTGGTGTTTTGACTCCACTTTGACCGGAATGGGATCTGTCTTCTGTCTGTCTCTGTGCCTGCACCAGATCCCCCTGTTCCCTCAATGCTGCTTCACTTGCACTAAGTACGGGGCAGAATCTCAAAAATTTTCTCCATTATAACTCCCTTTATTGAAAAATATCTTACAAAATGGCAATAGATCAAAACATGGCATTTTATAATTCCCTGATTCACTTGCTACACTGAAGCATTTTTGTTTTTGTGTGTGTTTTCAGTGAGGGCTCCCTTTGTCCCATCAAACTCCTTCTTCTCCACCCTAATCATTTTCCCCTGCCAACAGACTTGGAGTTCACTATCTATATTTACAGCTTTTCTCTCCTTTTATTACCTTAATGAGAAAAGCTGTTGCTCTATCAGTGAGTGGAAGAAATTGGTATTTGCTGTTGCCTACAAGTCATCCAATAAAGGGTTACATTACATCTTTGTTTCCTTAGGGTGGAAATGAGTGGGTTTTTTTGGTGATACAATATGGCATATGTAACTGGACAACAACAAAAACTTTAGAAATTGTTTAATAATTTATTTACCGTTTCTCTGAAAATTACCTGAATTCATTCATACACTTTATATTACAAAGTCACATGTGAAAAAATAACTGATATGTTTGTAAGGATCGCCTACTGAATTCAAGACCTCAGCAATTTTGATACCCACAAAGGGCTAAGTTAATAAAAGACATTGAAATCAGTTGTCTATGTAATGATGATTACCTAAAGGAAAAAAATTACATGTAGCCTCTGTCCATGAGCTTTCTTTGTCTTTGCAAGGCAGTGTATTAAAAGCTTGGAAATGTTGAAAGAGTGCTGGCACAGTTACAGACCTCAGAGAATGCTGTGCATGGCACATTATTGGCAAATAAAGTTTATGGCCAATCAATCCTGGGCATACAAATTAATGGTACAGAGAAGCATTGCAGACATATGACTGAAATTCCTGATGAAGTATTTCAATTTAAACGCTACTGAATTTGAATACTCCCACAACAAAATCTTTAGTTTTGCTTCTGTTGGAAAGAATTATTGAAGAAACTTCCAGTTAAAGTTGAAATGATTATGACAAGCCTGTCTTATAACTACGTGGTGAATGTCTAGACTTAGTTCTAATTGGTCTTATTTTAATGTGCTTATTGTTTAATTGCTTGTGGGAATGATTTATTCTTGCAAAGAACTGAGATTAATGGCAACTGGCAGCTTTATTGGCATTGCTATCAGAGAAATGACCAAAAGTCTCAAAATAGAATTGAGAAGACAGATTCTAGGCACAGGGGAGCACCAGACTAATATAGCTACATGAAAATTGTGTTTTAAAAGTGTTACTACTTCAGTGATTTTGTAGTGTGACCATTAAAGTCATTTTTAATTTTCATTTTTTTTAATGTACAGGGTTGAGACGATACTGTGGTTTTGAATGTAACTGCCTTCTATAGGATGAGTAATTTTTTTTTTTTTTTTTTTTTGAGTTGGAGTCTCACTCTGTCACCCAGACTGGAGTGTAGTGACCGCTCCCGGCCAACACAGCCTCGACCTGCTGGGCTCCGGCGATCCTTCCGCCTCAGCCTTCTGAGTAGCCGGAATTACAGGCACATGCTACCATGCCCGGCTGATTTTTTGATTTATTGTAGAGATGAGGTCTCACTGCCCAGGCGGGTCTCGAACCCGCGGGCTTAGGCAATCCACTCACCTCAGCCTCCCAAAGGCGCGGGATTACGATAAAAATTCAGTATTTAAAACCATTAATTTGAAACCATAAGATTTCTTATGTCCTTTGTATAATATTTTTGCTGGAATTTTACCTATTTACATGAATAATATATTTTAGGCATCCAGTTTTGTTAAACTGTCTTAAGCCTCTGTGTATAGCTGCAGGTGACCTCATATCTACACAAATCATGAGTGGCATCGTCATTTACAACTTTCATCTGTTGGTAGATAGATAAAAAATGAATATCTCTTTTGTATATTTGTGTCAGGGTACCTATAAATTCAGATTGTTACAATACAGAGAAACATGATGAGAGATCTAAATTTTTTAAAGAATAAAGTTCAATAATGGAGTGAAATGTAATTAAGAGGGAAAATACCATTTATAAAATATGAGAAGTTGCATGATAGCTGTTTGGTAGAACATAATGAAAACTCAAGATTTCAGTGAGCTAGTTCCTAGATATTCCCAGAAAATACCTCAGGTTTTTCTTTACTGTGTGTTGTTTTGCATTTTTCAAAAAATTTTTTATTTTAAAGATGTGGGGTACAATTCAGGGTTAAGTGTACAAATGTTCATTGTGCAGGTACCCTTGTTGATGAGGTGTGCCTCGTCTCCCCTGGCAGTTTCCCACTACTGCCAATCCCTTTCTTATATTATTATGATAATTGTTCAAGGTCTGCTTATGGGTGAGAACATGTGGTACTCAGTTCTTTGTTTCTGTGATATATGACTCAGTATTATAGACTCTTAAGTCCATCCAAAGTAGCTTTGAAGTTTATAATTTTGTCCTCCTTTATGGCTGCATAATAGTCCATTATGTATACATACTACTTTTTAAAAATTCAGTCCTCTTTCAATGGACAGCATGGTTGGTTTCATGTTTTTGCTGTTGTGAACAAAGCAGCAATAAACATGCATGTGCAGGTATCTTTTTCATAGTGTGATCTAAGTTCCTCGGGTAAATTTCCAGTAGGGGGATTGTGGGGATCATATGGAAGGTTGAATTTTAGATTTTTTAGGAATCACCAAACTCTTTTTCACAGAGGTTGTACTAGTTTACACTTCCACCAAGAGTGTAGAAGTATTCTCTTTCCCCCCACAACCTCTCAAACATCTGCTGTTTTTTTTGTAGTTATTGATGATGGCTATCCTGATTGGAGTTAGGTGGTATCTCAACATGGTTTTACTTTTCATTTGTTTGATTACTAATGAGGTTGAGCATTTTTCATGTATCTGTTGACTGCGTCTTCTTTTGAGAAGTGTCTATTCATATCTTTTGCCCACTTTGTAATGGGGCTGTTTATTTTTTTCTTTTTGGCATGTTTGAGTTCCTTGTAGATCCTAGATGTTAGGCCATTGTCAGATATACAGTTGGCAAATATTTTTTCCTAGTTTGTGGGCTGTCTCCCTGCACTCTTGATGATTTCTTTTGCTTTTCAGAAGCTTGTCAGTTTGGTGAGGTCCCATTTGTCTATCTTATCTCTTCTGGCATGGGCACTTGGGGTTTCATCAAGAATTGGTTGCCAGTTCCAATTTCCATAAGGGTGTCTCCTGCATTTTCTATGATTCTTATAGTCTGAGGTTTTATGCTTAGGTCTTTGATCCATTTAGAGTTCATTTTTGTGTATGGTGATAGGAGGGGGTCTTGTTTTAATTTTCTGCATGCGTTCAGCCAGTTTTCCCAGCATCATTTACTGAATATATTCTCCTTTCCCCAGTGGTTGATGGTGGAGGCTTTGTTGAAGATGAGTTCATTGAGAAATTGAGGTTTTGCTTCCAGAATCTCCATTGTGTTCGATTGGTCTGTATGCCTGTTCTTGTACCAATACCAGACTGTTTTGATTGTTGTAGCTTTATAATAAAGTTTAAAGGCTAGGAGTGTGATACCTCCTGCTTTTTTTTTTTTTTTTTTTGCTGAGCATTGTTTTGGCTATTTGTGATCGTTTATGTTTCTATATGAATTCCTGTATTGTCATTTCCAGGTGTGAGAAAAATGCTGCTGGTAATTTAATGGGTATTGCATTAAATCTGTAGATTGCCTTGGGTAAGACAGACATATTTAACAATGTTGATTTTTGCAATCCATAAGCATGGACTATTTTTCCATTTGTTTGTGTCATCTTTGTTTTCTTTGAACAGTGTTTTGTAGTTGTCATTGTTAAGGTCTTTTACATCTCTGGTTAGGAAGATGCCAAGGTATTTCATTTTTTGTGCATCTATTGTGAATGGGATTATGCTTTTTATTTGGGTTTCTGTTTGTTTATTGTTGGTGTGTAGAATTGTGACTGACTTTTGCACATTTATTTTATAACCTGAGACTTGGCCAATGTCCTTTATCAGTGCAAGGAGGTTTTTGACAGATTCTCTGGGGGTTTTGAGGTATAGAATCATGTCATCAGCAAAGAGGGATAACTTAACTTCCTCTTTTCCAATTTGGATACCCCTGATTTCCTTCTCTTGTCTGATTGCTCTAGCTAGGACTTCTAGTACTGTGTTGAACAGGAAGGGGGAGAGTGGGCATCCTTGTCTTGTTCTGGTTTTCAGGGGAAATCGTTCCAATTTCTGTCTGTTTAGCAGTATGTTGGTTGTGGGTTTCTCTTACTATTTTGAGGTGTGTTCCATCTATGCCCAGATGTTCAAGGATTTTTATCAAGAAGTAGTACTGGATTTTATCAAAAACTTTTTCTATGTCTAATGATATAATCATGTGGGTTTTGTCTTTACATCTGTTGATGTACTTAATTACGTTTATGATCTTGAGGGTGTTGACCCAGCCTGCATCCTGGGGATGAAGCCTACTTGGTCATGGTGGATGATTTTTGAGATGTGTTGTTGGATCCAGTTTGCTAGAATCTTGTTGAAAATTTTAGCATCTAAGTTCATCAAGGATGTTGGCCCACAGTTCTCTTTCTTTACTGGATCTTTACCTGGTTTGGGTATCAGTGTGATATTAGCTTCATAAAATGATTTGGGGAGAGTTCCATCTTTCTCGATTGCTTGGAATACTTTCAATAGAATTGGTATCAGCTTCTCCTTGTATGTTTTATAGAATTTTGCTGGAAAACCATCTGGTCCAGGGTGTTTTTTGTTTGTTTGTTTTTTGTAGGTTGTTTCTCATGACATAGTCGATTTCCTGGGTTGTTATTGGTCTATTTAGGGTCTTGATTTCTTCTTGTGTCAACCTTGGGAGGTTGTGTGATGCCAGAAAGTCCTTCATTTCATTTAGGTTTTCAAGTTTGTTTCCATACAGGTGTACATGGTAAATCTCTGATAATCTTTTATGGTTAGTCAGAATCAATTGTGACTTGATCTTTTGCATTTCTGATTGTGTTTATTTGGGCTTTTTCTTGGTCAGTCTAGCTAGGGGTCCATCAGTCTTGTTTTTCTTTTCAAAGAACCAGCTTTTTATTTCATTGATTTTTTTGTATTATCTTTTTGTCTTCTATGTCTTGAATTTGGGCTTTTATTTTGTTATCTGGATTCTTCTGCTGAAGTTAGGGTTTTGGTGGTCTTGCTTTTTAAGCTTCTTTAGTGACTTGTTAGGCTGTTAACTTGGGATCTTTTCATTTTCTTCATGTGTGTTCGTAGAGATATGAATTCCCCTCTTAGTATTGCTTTCATGGCATTTCAGAGATTTTGATAAGATGTTTCTTCATTTTCATTTGTTTCCAGGAATCTTTTAATTTCTGTTTTGATTTCCATGTTGACCTAGGAGTTGTTCAGCATCATGTTGTTTAGTGTCCCTGTCTTTGTGGGTTTTGGGGGAACTTTGTTGGTTTGATATTTTTTTATTCCACTGTGGTCTCAGAAGATGTATGGCAATATTTCAATCTTATGATATTTGTTTATGCTTGATTTATGTCTGAGAATGTGATCGATCTTAGAGTATGTTCCATGCGGTGATGAGTAGAAGGTATATTCTGTCGCTGTTGGGTGGAGTGTTCTGTAGATATCAGTTAAGTTCATTTGGTCAAGTGTCACATTGAGATTCCAGATCTCCTTGTTGATTTTTTTTCTTGATGATCTGTCTAGGGTTGTGAGTGGGGTATTTAAGTTCCCAGCTATGATAGTGTTAGGGTCAATATCTTCTTTTAGTTTACTTAGAAGCTGCTTTATGAAAGTTAGTGCTTCTATGTTGGGTGCATTTATGTTTTGTATGAATATTTCTTGTTGATGGATTGAACTTTTATCATTATGTATTGATCTTCTGTATCTTTTTAAAATTTTGATAACTTGAAGAGTATTTTATGTGATATTAAGATTGCAACTTCTGCTTTCTTTTGTTCTATTCACCTGAAAATTTGTTTTCCATTCTCTTATTTGGAGTCTCTGAGTTTTCTTTCTGGTGAGATGAGTCTCTTGGAGACAACATATTGTTGAATCATGATATTTTATCCAATTTGCCATTCTATGTCTTTTCAGTGATGCATTTAGTACATTGACATTCAGGCTAATTATTGAGATGTTAGAGTTTGTCCCTGTCATGAGGTTTTATACAGTTTGTTGGTGCTGTTGCTGTTTGTTTATTTTTTTTTGTTATCTTTCTTTTAATTTTTGAGTTGATTCATGTGTGTTTTCATTCTTTTTCCTGCATTCTTGGGAATGACATTGTTGTTTTTTTTCTTTCTTCTGTGTTTAATACTTTCTTAAGTGTTTCTTGTAGATCGGGTCTAGAGGTGGTGTAAACTCTTAGGGATTTAATGTCTGGGAAGGATTTTAATTCTCCTAAGCTGATGAAACAGGGAAGGTATTTCTTGATTGAAATCGTTTATCTTTGAGAACTTTGAAGATTGGACTCCAATCTTTCCTAGCCTGAAGTGTTTCTGTTAATAAGTCTGTTGCTATTCTAATTGGTCTTCCTCAGTAGGTAGACTGACCTTTTTTCTCTTCTTGCCTTTAGGATTTTGTTTTCTTCTATATCTACTTTGTGTAAGTGAATTGCTATGTGTCTATTAGTTTGTCTTCTCATTTGTTGTCTTGTAGGGGTTCTCTGAATCACTTGTGTTTGAATGGTTGCATCTCTGATGAGATGAGGGACATTTTCTTGATTAATTTCATGGAATGTTTGTTCCAGGATGGTCTCTGTCTCTCTATCTGCCTCAGGGATTCCAATTAATCTTAGATTTGGCCTCTTGATATAATTGCTCATATCTTGAAGGCTTTCTTCTGTCTTCTTAAGCTTCTTTTCTATGTTTTAACATTTTGGGTTAGTTCCATATTTTGGTCCTCAAGCTTGAGATTCCTTCTTCTGCTTGGTTAATTTTGCTTTCCATGCTTATCAGTTTTTTGTTTATTTCATTCACTGTATTTTTTATTGCTATTATCTCAGTTATCAACTCCCTCATTCTTTCCTCTTGTCTCTCCTCATTTCTATCTATTCTCTCTATTAATATTTTGATATCTGGGTTTTTGGTTTGGAAATAGTCATTCTGGAGGCTCTTCATTGTTTGAGTTCTGAAGTCTGTATTCTCAGTTGTCATCCTCCCAGGGGTCTGCATGAAACCCATATTCTTCCTTTGATTTTTCTTTACTTGTGTATGTTCCCCCCTCCTTTTTTTTTAACTTCTTTTTTAATTCCGTTGTTTAGTGATGGGGGAATAGCTTTTACTTTTGTTTGCTCAATCTCTTATTCTTCCTTATGTAGATCCTATGGCTTTACTCAATTTTGAAGCTGAACTGGGGGTGGGGAGGCTGTGCCTTTTGCAGTTTTGAGATTTAATCAAGGGGGATCTGTGATTCAGAAGCTAGCTGCAGATTCCAGTATCCACTTACAGGTGTGTGGAACCCACTTCTCACCACCTTACAATTTGTCCATGCAGTGGGGATGTATGTTTGCCCTCTGAAAGCAAAATGAATTAAGAAAAAGGAATAGAGTGGAAAAAAGAAGGAAGACAGAAGAAAGGTGGAGAGAGAGAGGAAGAAGAGGAATAACAGAATACCAGGAATAACAGGCATACCAACTAATTAATAAACAGAAATAAACAAAGACAGAAAAAACCCAAAAAACCCCAAAACAATAAACAACAACAACAAAAAACCCTGTTGATGGCCTCTCCTCAAAAATACCCATACACAAACAGAGAATCTAAAAAAATATATTAAAATAATAGAAACAAAGCAAGTATGAAAACATAAACAAAAACAGAAAGGGAGAAGAAAAACAAAAACAAACAAAACCCATTTTGTAGCCATTTCTGTAACTCCAGGTCCCTTTTGGCTGCTGCCACTGCACTAAGGAGCAGCTGTATTCTCTAGTCTGTCCCCTCTGCTCTCAGCACAGGCTGATAGGGTTGCTCTCAGTGTGGGTCAGATGCCCTACAGACTACTGTGGGAGGAGTATGGCTCAGATCTGTACTTAGTCAACTTGTCTGCTGTTACCACTGCTTCAAGTCTCCCACTCAGATCTGACTTGTATGTGCCTGTTCCAGTGTGGGGGAAGGACATCTATCTCTCCAAGCCTGATGAGGGGATAGCCTCTGGGTCCCAGTTTGGAGGCTGGACAGAGCTGGACAAGACAATGCAGGTCTCTGCCCGGTCCCAGGACAGGGAAGATGGTGCCAGTCAGCATCTCCTCACAGGTGGTCAGCATCTCCTCGTTGGCACTGGGGCTCCATTCCTGATTTCCAGCCCTATCTTCTCCACACTTCCTGCTGCTTGTGGTTTACTGCCACAGGTGATGGTGTGGGCCAGGTGGCAGGTGCTGAGGAGAAGCTGTTCTATTGCCTCCTCTCAGGAGAGCCCGGAGAATGGCAGACAATCCTGAATGTTGGGGACTCCAATCTCAGGGTGGTGGTGGGTTGCAGTCACCTCCAGAGGAGAGTCCCAGGTGCATGGACGCAATCTTCCCCTCAGATGAACTTTCACTCACCCATTGGCGCACACCCAGTCATGCAGAGAGTCTTTATGAACACTAGCTTTTGTGGAGACTCTCACAATCCAACCTGTTCCATTGCCATCTTGCCTCCTTCCCCTGCTTTTTTATTTATTGTGAAATATGTATATAAACATTTATAAAACAAATATTTGTCATTTAAACAAATAGGTCTGTGGTACACACTGTGTAGACACCATCACAGTTAAGAACTATAATGTAATTAGGTCCCCAGAAGTTCCCAACCGCTTTTGTCCCTCTGTAATCACAACTTTATCTCTTTGACCAGAAGGTATTCATTCTGTGAGTTATTGTCATAATGAAGAAAAGAGACATAAACATCTACAATTTCATCTCTAGTTTAGTTGTTTCTTACAAAAAAAGCAAGACCTCTATTTGAATGGCATTATACAATTTTTTTTTACTTAGCTCTGTATGTCAATATTATATTTGTGAGACATATCCACATTGTTATATATGCAATAGTTGCATAAAGTTCATTCATTTTCATTGCTGTATAGAATTTCATTGTATAAATATACCACACGTATATCTGTCCTATTGTTGGAAGACTTTTGACTTGTTTCCAGCTATGACCATTCTTGTACTTGTATTCTAGCATACATATATACTAGCTTCTTTGGATATGGAATTATTGAATCAAATGGAATACAAATCTTCAATTTTAGTAGAAAATGTCAACTAGTTTTCTAGAAATGTATGGGCATTCCCATTGCTATGTCCTTATAGATGCTTAGTATAGTTAAACTTTTAAAATTTCAGTAGCCTGATAGATATATAATGGTTATGGAAATTTTCATGTCCCTCATTAGATTTTGTAAGCTTATTTGGCATTTGGACTTTTTTTTTTTTTGATAATTTTTTCCAAGTTAAAATTTTGCTATTTTTTCTACTGTATTATTTTAAAAAAATGCATTTATAGGAGTAGTTTCAATATTCTAGATCAGTTTATTTTTGTGTTTATGCATTGCAAATATCTTTCTCTCTGATTTGTATTTTCATTTTCTTTATGGTTCTTTAGATAAACAAGTGTTCTTAATGTTATGTAAAATAATTTATCAACCACTTTCTTCATGAATAATTTTGTTTGTATCTTATTTAAGAAATATTTTCCAGCTTTAAATATCAACCTCCCATATGACCCCACAATCCCCCTACTGGGAATATATCCGGAAGAACTCAAATCACTCTATAAAAAAGATACCTGCACACGTATGTTTATCGCAGCATTGTTCACAATAGCAAGAACCTGGAAGCAACCATGCTACCCATCAAAAGAGGACTGGATTAAAAAAATGTGGTACATATACACGATGGAATACTACACACCCATAAAAAAGAACAAAATCATGAATTTTGCAGCAACCTGGATGGAACAAGAGTCTATAATACTGAGTTGACCTCTCACAAAAACAAAGGTCCGAGTATCACATGTTCTCACTCATATAACGGACCTTGAACATCCAACCTAATACTATAAGAAAATGACTGACAGTAGTGGGAAACTATGGGGGGGAGGGAGATGGGATTAACGGTAGCAAATATCTGTCTGGGGATGGGGAAGCACCTCTTATCAATAGGGTGCCTGAATGAAATGTATTTGTATACCTAACCCTTAACTGTACCCCACAACATCATAATAAAAAATATTGATTATAAAAAAAAAAAGGAAATACTCCAGGACAGCTTTGACACGTTGAATGACATGCCTTTAACATTTGATTTTCATGACTGTGCACGTTTCTATAAGCAAATCTAGACAAACTAGAGCAATATCTCACCATGCATCAGCTTACCTGGAATATTTAACAATCTTAGGGTCTTCCCCATACATTTATAATAAAATAATATAGATTATTCTGAAAAAAAAATTTTTTTTTCCTACCTTAAGGTCATATGGATATGCCTCTCTATTATTTTCTAAAGATTTATTATTCTACTGTTTCCTTTTTGATTTTTAATCTGTGATTGATTTTTGTAAATTGTATGAGTAAGAGTCTGATTTTATATTATCTCACATGGGTATCCAATTTTCCTAACACCATTTACTTAAAAGTTGCCATGACTTCACTGATAGATAGTGCCACTTCTGTCATCTTCTGGTGCCCATACTGCTGTGATCTGATTCTGAACTCTCTGTCACTGGGCTAGTACCACACTGTTTTATTTACTTGAGTTTTAAAATAAGACTTGATATCTGTTAGAGCAAGACTCCCTACTTTGTTCTTTATAGGAAGTATTATGGCTATTCTTGACTTTTTGAACTTCTGTGTATATTTTAGAATCAGCTTGTCAGACTCTACAAAATGTTGAGATTTTGTTTGCAATTGAATTGAATCTATACAGCTGAAGAGAACTAACATCTCTAAAATAGAGATATCATCCCATGAATAGGTTTTTAATTTTCATTGATTACGTCCTTTTTAATATTTCTTAATTTCTTAAATTTTTTTATAGAAGTCTTATACAAATGTTCATTGATCTATTTTTAGGTACTTTATATTTTCTATATTATTGTAAATAGTATCACTTTCATGTTTTAACTGCTTATAGAATTAAGTTTTTAGGCCAGCTGTGGTGACTCATGCCTGCAATCCCAGCATTTTGGGAGACTGAGCTGGGAGGACTGTTTGAGCCCAGGAGTTTGAGGTCAGCCTACTCAACCTAGTAAGACTCTTGACTCTATAAAAAAGTAAAAAAAAAAATAGCCCTGTGTGGTGGTACATGCCTATGGTCCCAGCTACCCAGGAGGCTGAGGCAAGAATATTACCTGAACCCAGGAGTTTCAGATTGTTGTGAGCCACAATTGTGCCACTGTACTCCAGGCTGTGTGACAGAGTAAGAACTTGACCAAAAAATAAATTTAAAAAAAGAATTAAGTTTTTATATTGATTTTTATATCCAGAAAAATGCTAAGTTTTCCTCATTAAAAAGGTATCTATAGGTTCCTTTGACATATATATATAATATATACACACATATGCAATTATTTCTTATGTCAATATTAGAAACAGTTCTATTCCTTTTTTCTATAAGTTTGCTTTAATAGAAGTATTTTAGTTTTTATTTATTAATTATTATTTTTTAAGTTTTAGATTCAGTGGGTACACATGCATATTTGTTACACGAACATATTGTATAGTGGTGGGGATTGGGTCTCAGGTGACCCATTTCCCAGAGAGTGAACATTGTACCCCATTGGTAGTTTCTGAATACCTTGCAAAGCTGAAATTATTTATCTGGCCCACTAGCAAGAAAAAGTTTGCCTATTTCTGCTTTACTGGATTAAAATGTTCTATTTTTCTAAATATTTTTGCCATCAATAAATATTGGATATTATCCTGTGCTTTTCATATATTTCTTGCATTGAGATAGTATGATAATGTAGTGAATTAAATTGTCTTTCTTATGTTAAACTAAACTTATATTCCTGGAATAAACTCTTCTTTTTAAAAATGTACTATCCTTTTAACATATTAGTGGATTTAGTTTGGTTTTTTGTGTTTTTTTTTGAGTTGAAGTCTCACTCTGTTGCCCAGACTGGAGTGCAGTGGCTGCTCCTGGCCATCGCAGCCTGGACCTGCTGGGCTCTGGCGATCCTTCCGCCTCAGCCTTCCGAATAGCTGGAACTACAGGCGCGCTCTATCATGCCCCGGCTAATTTTTGATTTATTGTAGAGATGAGGTCTCGTCAAGTTGCCCAAGCGGGTCTCGAACCCTCCGGCTCAGGCAATCCACTCACCTTGGCCTCCTAAAGTGCTGGGATTATAGGCTGAGCCACTGAGCCCAGCCTAGTTTTTTTTTTTTTTTGAGAATTTTCCCATCTTTGTTATAGTTATATTGAGCTGGATTTTCCTTTCTCTTATGGGTCCTTTGGGTTTTGGTATCAAAATTGTGCTAACCTCTTAGTATAAACATAAATTATATCTGAATAACCAGCCAATAGAGTCATTTGTGCCAGGCATTTAGTTGTGGGAAGACTTTTCATTATTGATTCAGTTTCTTTCATTGTTGTAAAATCATATTTCCTCTTTCTCCTTGAGTCATAGTTATATTTTTCTGGGAATTTGTCCTAAATTTATATTTATTGTCATAAACTTCATAATATTCTCTTAATCTTTTTAATGTCTGCAAGATGTTCCTTTTGTCATTTCTAATATGGGTTGTGTCTTTTCTCTCTTTACTTATTTACCAGTGGTTTATCAGTTTTATTAGTCTTTTCAAAGAACGAACTTTTGGCATTGATTATTTCTATTGTGTGTATGCATTCTGGTTCATAAATTTCCCTACTGATACATAGTCTTTTACTTTTTTGAGTTTTAATTTGATGCTCTTTATCTAATTATTGAAATAAATGTTTAGTTCATTAATTTAGCTGTTTTTCAATATGTGCCTTTTAAGACTGTTTATTTCTGTAAAATAAGCAAGTGTTCTTAATTTTGATTTTTCTTTTCTTTTTTTTGATCAGAGTCTCACTGTGTCACCCAGGCTGGAGTGCAGTGGCATGCTTATGGCTACCACAGCCTCAACCTGCTGGGCTCAGGTGATCATTCTGTCTCAGCCTTTCACAGGCATGTGCCACCATGCCTGGCTAATTTTTTGATTTATTGTAGAGATGAGATCTTGCCAAGTTGCCCAAGCTGATCTTGGCCTACTGGGCTCACGCAATCCTCTTGCCTGCCTCCCAAAGTGCTGGGATTACAGGCTTGCGTCACTGCGCCTGGCTAATTTCAATATTTTGTATTTTAAGTTTCCTTCATTTATTCCCTTTTCTGATTTCTAACATTGTTCTAACCCAGGTAGATTTAATGGTATTTAAAAATATATAAATTTATGATGAGCTGCATTGTGTTCATAAAGCTTTCTCTGTATGATTTTCTTTGAAATTTCTTTTATGACCCAATATATGGTCAACAAATGTTCAATCTGAACCTGTATAGAATGTGTATTCTGCTGTAGATTGATACTGTGTTACATGTGTTCATTGTAATGTTTGTAAATCTCCTTGTTCTATATCATAAATTTTTTTTTGCCTGCTTGTTCTATGAATTATTGAGAAAGTGTGTTAAAATTTCTCACTACTATTGTGGATTTATCTATAGTTCTTTGTTTTGTTAATTTTTGTTTTAAATATTTGGAGCCTATTTGAGGCCATATTGTAGGCAAACTGGAGAAACAAAGAAAATAAGGTCTAAGAGAACCTCTTGAAGAACCTTGATGCAAAGGTTGAGGATTTAAAGTGATAATCATAACCCGTTATAATTGCTCAAAATGCATTAGCATATTCTTTGTCTTTTTATAATAATCAGAACTGTGAATTAAGGAAGGTATTATTAACTAAATTTGATGATACTAAGGTCAGAATGTTCCAAATCACTGGCTACTTAAGACTAGATCAGGTTCAAGAAATAAATTTCTTGAATCATTTTCCAAGCTTATTCCAACCCCTAAACCCTTAGCACACTCTGACCCAGACATCCTGAATTTCTGATGTGTCTTACAAGGGCATCGCATTTTCCAGTCTTTGTACTTTAGTACTCTTTTTACCCGGCAGTTATACCTCTGTTAATATGTCAGCTCTTTGTAGAGGTTTTCCCTGATCATCTTGATCACTCTTTATTCTCTTAGACTGTTTTGTTATTTCTCAGAGTGCATGACATTATTTAACATTATATTATCTATTGGGTATTTAATTATCATCACTCTTCTCTCTGTTATATAAGCTCTAAGACACTCGAGTCTTTATGAATTCACTATAATATTTTTACTGTAATGATTGGCAGTACATTGACATGTAGTAGGTACTGCATAATTTTTGTCTGAATGAATGAATGAATGAGTCTTTTCTTAAAACAAATATGATGATTCATCAAAAATAGTTTGATCGATCAAGAAATAATTATAGAGTTTTCCTAGTTGCAAGGAATTCATTTCAGCATGAAAAAGAGGTATAAGCAAAAATAAAACAAGATGATTGATCTCAAACTGTAATCCAGTTGAGGATAGATGATATGTACAAATGATATAATCTGAAAGTGATATAAAAAGATAATACCTGAACAATTAGTAGCCAAATATATTATTTAAACAATAATTAGTGCTGTGAATTCAACACAAAGAAGTGTCACTTAATTTTTAGTATTACAGAAAACAAAAGAAATTTAAGAAAGAGTATTAGTTGGGTACATTATTTGTTGTTCAAGGATTGTTTTTTCTTTAAAAGGAAAAAAAAAAGAGAATGAAGCTTGTAGTCATCAAGAAGTAAGATTAGCAGTACCTAATTTGTTCCTTCATCCAGACTATGAATATCTCTCAGGCAGAGACTGTATTGTATTCATAACTCATTCCCAGGTAGTTATAAAGTATATCTATTATCTATATCCAAAGCCATATATTGTAGAAAAAATTTTCTTAAAAATGTTGTATTTGTGTTTTCAGTGGCATGGTTGGTATAAATGAGATTTATTTTGATCCTTATCATTACTTAGTTCTTATTGCTTTTGAATAAAGCAATAATATTGCTTTTTAGAAGATTGGGAGTTCCCATGAAACCAATAATTCTTACATATTTTACACCTTAAAGTAAAATTCTACCCACCAGTTTTTCATTCTTAAATAAATCCAGAATAAGAATTTTCTTATTAATTTCAGCAGACTCTACAGCTCAAAATATTTTTGTTGGTTGACTCTAAATTGTATTAAGATGAAGTTGTCTTTAAAAATTGTAAGCAGCTAAAAGACTGCACTTATTCTTCTTCTAAATTGAGCATAAAATCTGCTGTTTTTATTTTTTATCTGACCTACGAACATATCTGGGAATGTGAGGACTGCTGGTTTCTTAGAGAAGAAACAGATGCCTACTGAATCTGGACAATCTCTTTTTTCTACTCATTGTCTTAGTAAATGTAGCTTTCCTGTGAAAGTTCTTCATGGTTTTTATTTCCACTCATATATCAGTGCCTTGCAATTTTATACCTTTATATCAGACTCCTTCTTGAGATTTAAACTGCTTTTTCTTTTTTTTCTTTTGTTGGCAAAAATCTATATTATGAAACACAATTTCTCTTCCTTCCTCTGTACGTAATCTTAAAAAACACAGATCCTCATAGATTAAACTTATTTTTCCAGGTCCTTTATTCATTTGGTTATCCCACAGGTATCTCAGATATCTAACTGAATCCATCCACTTCCTAATAGACCTGCTGGTTTCTTACCCACTCTTTTTGAATTCAATCAATGCCACAGTCACAAGCTGGAAAATCTGTTTTTTTTTTTTCTTTCTTAATTTTTCCTGCTCACAATGTGTTACCAAATTTCTCCTTAAATATTCTTGAAATACTTTTCCTTTAAATGTATTTTGAATTTCTTCATTTCATCCTCACTCCCAGTTTTATTACTTTTCTATTCCTGTATTGCTCTCTATACTTTTAGGGAAGTTATTTGACCATTTTCTATTACAGTTTCCTCATCTGAAAAAGTGGATAGTAATAGGTCTCACAATATAGGATTTTTGTGAGCATTAAATGAATTAACATGTTAATTGCTTAAAAGGGTGTCTAGGACAGCGCAGGTGACATAATATGTTAAAGTTATTATTGTTATTATTGAATACACCTAAATTCAAGTTCTGATCAACCACTGTCTAGATTATTTCACCAACCTTTTAACCATCCCTTTTATATTTATTCTTGTTCCTCTCAAATTTGACTTCAACAATACCTTCAGAATAGTCTTAAGTCATAAGTTGGACTCTTTTATCCCCCTGCCTAAAATCCTCTAATAGGTTCTTGATAGTTACTGAAAAAATCAGTGAAAGAGCAAATGAATAAAAATGTCTCAGATATCTATGTAGCAGTTTCAATGAATGATTTTAAAATTATGAAGAAATGAGTAAAATAATTGGGATATTATTTGTAGTCTCAATATAATTGCTTTAAGCTTTCAAGTTTGTTGCTGCATTTTCTAAATTGCTATTACTGTATAATTGTTAAGATTTACATAATGGCAAAAGTCAAGATCTAGATTGACAAATTATCTTGTACTGATTTTCCTTGGACCTTTCTGTCCTTGGTGATCTCTTACTCAGCTTTCAAGTATTTTCATACTTTGATGGCTTTGCTTTTAATTGCTCCAAACACCTTCTTTATCCAAATTTTTGGTTGGATGTACACTTTCAGCATAATTAGTTTCACTCTTGATCTTTCAAAGCACGGAAAAAAAGAACGTCACACAATATTGCTTTAGTCACGTTTGCAAGACCGGTGTGGTTGATGCTCAGTCTTGACTGTATTCTAATTTATTCTAGATGCACCTTTCCTATTTGGTTCAACTAATTATTCACCTGAATATGCATATACTCAAATCCCAAGGAAATAACATTCTAATCTGCCAGTGACATCCAAGGCTGCTCTTCTGCCACACTTGGAAAAGGCCAGAAGTGAGCGTCCTGCACTTCCCCTTTCGGTGCCCTTCCTCTTTTCTTTTACATTTCCCAACCTTATTTATGCTGAAATGAAGTTAAAGACTTCCTCCCAGCTATCTGCTAAAACATTCCTTTTTGAGGTGAATGTTTGACATATGGTGTTAACCTTGCTTTGCATTTCAATTGAAAATTCCCTAGAGCTGAAGTGCTGTCCAGGGCCAAATGAGTATTCTGTGGGTAGAATTTTTTTTCTTTTTTCTTTCTTGCTCTTTGGCCTTTATTTATTTTCCTTTTTTTGGTTTTAAAGATGTAGGGTACAATTCAGGGTTAGGTATACAAATGTTCATTATGCAGGTACCCTTGTTGATGAAGTGTGCCCCTCCCTCCCCTGGACAAAAAGAGATTGTCCAGATTCAGTAGGCATCTGTTTCTTCTCTTAAGTTTCCCTTAACTGCCAATCCCATCCCCCTTCACCTGGTAGTTTCCCACTACTGCCAATCTGTGGGTAGAATTTAAGGCACAGATTCCAGGAGCTATCTTGGCACTTGAAGCTTTTCCTGAAACTTTCAAATCATAATGAAAATGTAGTATTTGTAGAGTGGGTCCACATTTTACTCCATTAGGAAGTCTTAAAGCTTGCAAACCTTATTTACTTTGTTGTATATGTTGATGGTGTACAAGATGATGTTTTCTCATATGCATACATTGTGGAATGGTTAAATCAAGCCAATTAACATATGTATTACAAATACCTATCATTTGCTTGCTGTGAGAACACTTAAAATCTCTTCTGTTAGCAATTTTCTTGTATACAATACATTGTTATTAATCATTATTGCCATGTTGGACAGTCGAGCTCTTGAAATTATTTCTCTTGTCTAATTGAAATTTTGTCTCCTTTGACCAATATCTCCCCATTTCTTCCCCACCTCCAATCCCTCAGCCTCTGGTAACCACTGTACTACTCTCTCTTTTTAAGAGTTTGACCTTTTTAGATTCCACATATATATGAGATAATGCGGTATTTGTTTTTCTGTGCCTGGCTTATTTCACTTGTTAAATAAAATTTATAGAAAGTCATTGGTTTGAACTGAGATCCTGCACTAAGTCCAACAACCAAACCAAAATGGAATGACTCATGCTGAAGTCCACACCACCAAGCCAAAACTAGATTGTTTATCTGAACTTCAAGAAATCAGGAAAGGAAGAGAGATAATAGCTAACTCCCCAAACAGGCTGGTTTTTAGCTAGCGTGATGAGGAAGTTCTCTCTGCTTTAACCTATACAAGGAAAGTAACTCTGAAACAATCAATCTGCTTTTTTGTTCTCTGTTTCAACTTTCCTCAACCCTTTTCTGTTGATGAAGCCAACTTCTCCTACTCACCTAATTAGAGCACTCCTTTTATTTTCTAGAATGAGGTGTGGCCTAATCCTACAAATGGAAATAAAAGCCAATTAAGACCTTTAAATAATTTTTTTTGTACTTTTGTCTTTTGACACACTTAACATAATGTCCTAAAGTTTCATCCATGTTGTCACAAATGACAGTATTTTCTCTTTTTAAAGGTGAAATAAAGCCGGGCTCCGTGGCTCAGCCTGTAATCCCACCCTTTGGGAGCCTGAGGTGAGTGGATTGCTTAAGCCCATGGGTTCGAGACCCGCCTGGGCAACTTGGCGAGACCTCATCTCTACAAAAAATCAGCTGGGCGTGGTAGTGTATGCCTGTAATTCTGGCTACTCAGAAGGCTGAGGCAGAAGGATCGCTGGAGCCCAGCAGGTCGAGGCTGTGGTGGCCGGGAGCGGCCACTGCACTCCAGTCTGGGCGACAGAGTGAGACTCCAATTCAAAAAAAAAAAAAAGGTGAAATAGTATTCCATTATATATATATAAAATATATTATTTTCATTTTTCCATTTTATTTCCTTTGGATATATACCTAACAGTAGGATTGCTGGATCATATAGTAGTTCTATATTTAATTTTTTGAGCAACTTTCCTATTGTTTTCCATAATGACTGTACTAATTTACATTCCTACCAACAATGTACAAGTGTTCTTTTTACTACACCTGCTTGCCGTACGTGTTTTCTTTCATCTTTTTGATAATAGCCATTCTTACAGATGTTAGGTGATATCTCATTTTGATTTTCATTTTCATTTCCCTGATTATTGGTGAAGTTGAACAGTTTTTTTCATATATCTTTTGGCCATTTGTATGTCTCTTTTTGAGAAATGTCTGTTCAGGTCCTTTGTCAATTATTTTATTTTCTGCTATTGGGTTATTTGTTTTCTTGCTATTGAGTTGTTTGAGTACCTTGTATATTTTTAATTTTTTTTTTTTTTCTGAATTGGAGTCTCACCCTGTCGCCCAGGCTGGAGAACAGTGGCACACTCATGGCCACTGCAGTCTTGACCTGCTGGGATTAGGCAATCCTTCCGCTTCAGCATTCCAAGTAGCTGGAACTACAGGTGCGTGCTACCATGACTGGTTTGTTTTTTGAATTGTTGTAGAGATGAGGTCTCACCAACTTGTGCAGGCTGGTCTCGAATCCCCAGGCTCAGGCAATCCACTTGCCTTGGCCTCCCAAAGTGCTGGGATTACTGGCTGAGCCATCGCACCCAGCCTATATTTTGAATATTAACCCCCTATCACATACATGCTTTACAATATTTCTCTGTTGATTGTTTTGTTTTTTGTTTTATTTTTTACTGTGCAAAACTTTTTAGTTTGATATAATCACATTTGTCTATTTTTGCTTTTGTTGTCTATGCTTTTGGAATTATATCTTAAAAAAAAAATCTTTGTTCAATTGATGTTATGGAGCTTTTCCCCTATAAATTCTTTTGTAGTTTTGCAATTTCAGGCTTACATTTAAATCTTTAATCTATTTTGAGTCGGTTTTTGTATATGGTGTGAGATAAGGGTCCAATTTTATTCTTCTATAGGTAGATATCTTGTTTTGCCAGCACCATTTATGCTTTCCTCATTGTATGTTTTTGGCACCTTTGTTAAAATCAAATGACTATAAATGCATGGATTTATTTCTGGACTCTTTATTCTGTTCTATTAGTCTATTTGTCTGTTTTTATGCCAATACCATGCTAAAACTTGCAAACTTTAAGAGCCTAGCCTGGATTCCATTATCTTGTTTCTTTTTACAGTGCACCAAGAGCACAAGAAAGATGACCAGGGAATAAAGAAAAAGAAGAAAATATAGGATGAGACTGAGAAAGAACACTTAGGCCAAGGAACTGGAATGTTCTTTACCTTAATATTTTCCTCATCCAGTTTACCACATTCAACCTCTTCCTAATTGGTCTCCCTTCTTCTGTTCTTATCCTCCTGCAATTCATTCTCCATACCAGTAATCAGTAAATGATTTATTTAAAATGTAAATAGAATCATGTAATTTCCTGGCCTATCATATTTTAAGGGTCTCCCACTGTGCTTAGGGTAAAATACAAACCCTTAACATTGCCATTGAGACTCTGCAGGTTACAGCCCCTGCCTCTCTCTCCATCCTTATCTTTTTTTATTTTGTCTTAATCTTTTTTAGTAAGATAAATTGACAAATAAAAACTGTATATATTTACAGTATGCAGTGTGTTTTGATATATGTATACACTGTGAAATGCTTAAATCAAGCTAATTAACATACCCTTCACCTCTCATATGTAGTATTTTTTTGAGATGAGAATATTTATCTTCTTAGGAATTTTTAAGTATGCAATATATTACTATCTACTCTGGTCACCATGCTGTACACTAGAGCTCTAGAACTCATTCACCCAATCTAACCAAAACTTTTTACCCTTTGACCAACTAGCATCTCTCCAGCCCATCCCTATCCCTCCCTCACATGACCTCCAGTCTCATCCTGCACCATCTCCCACTGCTCACTGTTAGTAAGCACAATCAGCCTCCTTTCAGCCCCAAGTTCAGTGGCACTGAATCAGGCCTCTCACTTGTACTGTTCTGCTTGGAGCACTTTTTATTCTACTCATTGTTCAGATTTCAGCCTCAGGTCACTTCTACAGAGAATCTTTCTGGCTACTGTCTTTGCTCTCACCCAAATGAGCTTCCCCTAGTTCTTTTTTCTCATTCATGATAGCACCATGATTTCTCTTTTTTCCTTTATAGTAGGAATTTCAATGGGTAATTATGTGTATTTACTTATTAATTATTTATATGTCTCCCAGCTAGACTGGACTGTACTTCTTCTATGCTACCTTTCTCTTTTGACTGAGGCCTCCTTGAGGGATGCTTTTGTGTGTTTTTCTCCATTTTAACACTTGAAAAACTGATTTAATTGTATAATTTTTGGGTTTTCCCACTAACCTGTAAGCTGTGCTGCTGGGCTTTTGCTTTTTTAAGGTATCACCAAATTCTTTGCAGATAGTAGTTACTTCTTAACATGATGAATAATTAAATTATGCTGGTATATACACCTTGGCCAAGTGCCTGGGGCTAGAGCACAACGTGAAAGAGCACAACATGGGATTCAATATAATCCTAGAGGCTTGCATATGTATGCTATTCTAATTATATGTGGTATGTACCTGTACATAGGAGATTATTGGGGCTCAGGACACATTTCCCAAAATATGACTGTGGAAGATATATGTCACCCCAAAATATACTTCTTCAGCATGTTTTGAGCTGGCTATTCTGAAACTATAGACATAGGAGTAGCCCTGAAAAGCTGTTCTTTCAAAAATAAATTTACATCTATGAAAGAAATCTACGTTAGTAAAATGATCTATATTAGGAAAAGGGCTGCTCTGAGACAACTTTTATTACCTGAGAGATTTTTTTTTTTTTGAGTTGGAGTCTTACTCTGTCGCCCAGACTGGAGGGCACAGTGGCCGCTCCCGGTCACCGCAGCCTCGACCTGGGCTCCGGCCATCCTTCCGCCTCAGCCTTCCAAGTGGCCGGAATTACAGGTGCGCACTACCACACCCGGCTGATTTTTTGATTTATTGTAGAGATGAGGTCTGCTCCCAGGTGGTCTCGAACCCGTGGGCTCAGGCAATCCACTCACCTCAGCCTCCCAAAGGCGCGGGATTACGGGCTGAGCCACTGAGCCCGGCTCCTGAGAGACTTTTTATCTGCATACCAAGACCATCTGCATTCATTTTACTTTACATCTCCTCTCCTCACCTTCCCATAACTTGTGTCAACAACTGCTCCCCTCCCATCTCCAACCCAGCCCCAAGCCCTATTTCTTTCTGCAGCTCAGGATGCTATAGAAGATTCTATCATCGACTCTTTTTCAAGTCTCATATCTTGTAGAACTCCATGTGTTATGTAGGTAATTAAAATGGTTATCTTGTTATCTGCCTTTGCTAATTTGATTTGTAATCTAGTCAAATAACTTAGAAGCTAGAGGGAAGCCACTTTTTTCTCCTCTACAGGATGGTACACATTTGAATTTTAGAATAGCACTAATTTCATATAACTTCATTCTTTTAAGTAAAGTTAATTCTCTAAATGTAAAACCATCTGTGATTTAACTTTTTATGCTTTTCTAACTCATTTAATGTATATTAATTTACACATCCCTTAAAAAAAAACCCTCTTATTCTATCTGGGTCTCCATTTTTGTTCCAGAACTGTGGGCATGCTAGTTATACCAACAAAAGGGAACAGAGGCTACCAGGTTAGAAAGGTAATTAAGAACTCAATTGAGCAAGGTACTGAATCCCCAACCCTACACTGGAGTTAGGTATAGCACAGAGAAAGAGAAAGAGGGAGATGGGGGCGGGGACAGGCAGAGAGGGAGGGAGGGAGAGGGGAGGGAGAGAGAAGGGATGGGAAATAATGGGCAGTTCAGTTTGGAGAGGAAGGAGTTTTTGAATGTCTGGTAAGAAGTGGCCATTTATTGGCTATTTGAACCTAGACATGTCAATTAAACTCTTTGGGTTTCAGTCCCTTTTTCTTGTGGATGAAAAAAACTTAACCTCATCAGGAATACTTTTCTACTCTAGGAGTCTTTGATTTTTATTTTCTCTGCAATATTGGGAGAACTAGCAATAACGTATCTGAGAAAAAAAGAATAGCAAAAGGATGACAATTGTTAAAAAAAGAAAAATGCAGAAAAGACATGGTTGCTGATTATGAAAGGAAAAATAATGAGAAAATAAAGATTTAGATCTTTCTTCAGCTCCCTCTGAGTTTATTTAACAAAGATTTATATAGTGCTAATAAATAATTATATAGCATTGACTATGTGCCAGACATTGTTCTTTGGGCTTTATAAATATTAACTCATTGAATACTTAGAAGGCAAGGGCTACTGTTATCCCTATTTTATAGTTGAGGAAACTGAGGCACAAAGAAGTTAAGTAATTTAACCCAGATCACATCGGTTGGATGGGCTGGAGCTGGATTTCAAACCCAGACAGTTTCAAACCCCACAGTTCATGCTCTTGTAATACTCATTTTACTGTTAGAATTTACCATACATTTTCCTCAGTGAAAACCTTCACATCAAAGACAAAAACTTATTGAACTGTAACAAAAATAATAAATCACTCCAGACATATTTAGGCTAACACATACCCTATATGTTTCTGTGTAATTACTTTTTCTCAAGAGCTTGCCACAGTTGGTATCACTGTTTTCTTATGAACTCTTCAAGCAAGACTAATTGTAAAATGGAGAGGATTGTTCTTTGTTCAGCTGCAAACCAGGTGGCACAAAGAGAAGAAAGTCAGGCTTCAGAGGATGTGTGAAGGCAATCAGCTCTCAGACACACTTGTATAATGTCAGAAAGCATTTTTCTTCAAAGAATTGCAAAGTTAAAAAGAATTTATATCCTTTTTTACTCCCACTACCTTAATTTTTAAAAAGTAACAGAAAACAAACAAATAAAAACTTTCCCTAAAGCAAGACTATTAAAATAGACAAAGTACTTGTTTTGCCAGGAAACATTTCAAACTCAAGTGCTATATTGACCTTTTACTGCAGGAGGCAGCATTTCATTAACAAAACAATGACCACGTGTTGATGGTAATTCGTTGTTGTTTTCTCTCCCTCTCTCTCTCTCTCTTTTTTTTTTTTTAGCATTGTGAATGTGATTGTGATGGTCTCATTCTCTTATATAGCTTGGTTTCCAATCAGAAAGTAAAGAACTTAAAGGTTTTTTTACAGCAGGGGAACCAATAATTGTGGCTGATTTACTTATGTGAAATTAAGTCTTTCTCCTTTCCTATTCTTTCAATCTATTGTTAAATTTAATTTCTTAGCTACAGTAATCAAAACAGCCTGGTATTGGTATAAAAACAGGTACATAGACCAAAGGAACAAGATAGAGATTCTGGAAGCAAAGCCTCAATTCCTCAACCTTCAACAACAACTACTGGGGAGAGGAAAACCTATTAAGTAAATGGTGCTGGGAAAACTGGCTGACCACATGCAGAAGACTGAAACAGGACCCCTACCTATCACCATACACAAAAATTAACTCTAAAGGGATCAAAGACCTAAACGTAAAACCTCAAACTATAAGAACCCTAGAAAACTCAGGAGACACCCATGTGGAAATTGGAACTGGGAACCAATTCCTACTCAGAACCCTAAAGGTCAATACCTTAAGAAATTAGATAGATAAGTGGGACCTCATCAAACTAATGAGCTTCTGCAAAGCAAAAGAAACCATCAACAGTGCAGGGAGACAGTCCACAGAATGGGAAAAAATATTTGCCAACTGTATAGCTGACAAAGGCCTAACATCTAGGATCTACAAGAAATTCAAATACACCGAAAGGAAAAAACAAACAGCCCCTTTAAAAAGTGGGCAAAAGACATGAATAGATACTTCTCAAAAGAAGATATACTGGCAGCCAACAGACACATGAAAAAGTGCTCAGCCTCACTCATCATCAGAAAAATGCAAATCAAAACCACACTGAGATACCACCTAACCCCAGTAAGAATGGCCATCATTAATAAAACAAATAACAACAGATGCTGGCGAGGATGTGGAGAAAAAGGAATGCTTCTACACCGCTGGTGGGAATTCAAACTGGTACAACCTCTCTGGAAAACAGTCTGGAGATTTCTGAATGAACTAGAAATTGATCTTCCATATGACCCAGCAATTCCACTACTGGGAATATACCTGGAGGAACTCAAATTATTCTACAAAGAAGATACCTGCACACGTATATTTGTTGCAGCTCTATTCATAATAGCAAAAACATGGAACCAACCATGTTGCCCATAGAAGCTGGACTGGATAAAAAAAAAAAAAAATGTAAATATATGTAATGGAATATTATGCAGCCATGAAGAATGACAAATATATGGACTTTGCAGCAACCTGGATGGATTTGGAGTCGATCATATTCAGTGATTTATCATAGAAACAAAGAATAGAGTTCCATATGCTTTCACTCATAAGAGGACCTTGAACAATTACAATGCTATAAGAAAGCAATTGGCAGCAATGGGAAACTGTCAGTGGGTGGGGGGTGGGAATGGCAGTTGAGGGAAACTGCTCGGGAAGGGAGGGGCATACCTCATTAACAGGGGTACCTGCATGATCAGTGTTTGTATACCTAACCCTGAATTGTACCCCACATCTTTACAATTAAAAAAAAAGTAAATTAAAGAAAGAGAAAGAAAGGAGAAAGATGATTCACCTCCCCAGGGTGGTGGAGGGGGCCAAAGCCAGGAAAAGCCTATTTTAAAAGTATGTAAGTACAAAGGACAAATCCTGCATGTCTTCACAAATCATACAAGATTTGACTGTAACAGGCAAATTCCTAAAGACAGAAAGTATAATAATGGTTACCAGGGGCAGTTACCAGGAAAGGAAAACAGGAGTTATTGTTTGATGAACACAGCATTTCAGTTTGAGATGAAAACGTTCTAGAGTCGGATAGTGGTGGTGGTTGTACAACTATGTGAATGCACTTAATGCAACTGAACTGTACCGTACACTTAAATATGGTTAAAATGATAAATATTATGTGTATTTTCCTGCAAATAAAACAAAAAAGAAAAAGTATGATGAAAGAAAGCTGCAATATATCATGGCCTTCTTTGGTCTGAAATTTATTGCTGACTGGAGAAAATTTCATGTATATTTATGCTAATTTCTTCATTAGATGGGGTCTTAATGTTTTGCCCAGGCTGGTTACATTAACTTAATTTTTAATTTTTATTTTTTTGATTTGGAGTCTCACTCTGTTGCTCAGGCTGGAGTGCAGTGGCATGCTCACAGCCACCGCAGCCTCAACCTGCTGGACTCAGGTGATCCTTCTGCTTAAGCCTTTCAAGTAGCTAGAACTACAGGTGTGTGCCACCATACCTGGCCAAGTTTTTGATTTATTGTAGAGTCGAAGTCTCACCAAGTTTCCCAGGCTGATCTCAAACCCCTGGTCTCAGGCAATCCTCTCGCCTCTGCCCCCCAAAGTGCTAGGATTATAGGCTTGAGCCACCGTGCCTGGCCTTATACTAATTTTAAATTTTATAATTAACCCTAACCACTTATTGATTAAGTTTGTCACTAAATGTTTTTAAAATATGAGTATTTTAACAAACGTAAATAGGATATCTTTACTTGTATGCTTCATCTAATTGCTTTTTCTAAAATTAATGGGTAATACACTTACAGCATTCAAAAATTCAAAGCAAAATAAAAGGGTTTATACTGAAAAAAAAATTTCTTGAACTCATAATGATGCTGGGTGGGTATATGGTGTGTTGCTCCATGGGTTCTTGATTTTGCCACAGAAAAGAATTTCAGAGCGAATCCAAAGTATAATTTTAGAAAGAATTTATTAGAAAGAAGAGGGCATGCTCAAGGAAAGTATGGGTGATTTAAGAGAAAGGGCACATTCATCCCTTTGACAAGAAGCTTTATATACTTTTACAGCAATTAAGAAAACCATGAACTAACAGCAGAGGGTTGCAGGTATCTGGTCACAAGTTTTGATTACCATCTCTCAACCTTTTAAGGTCACAAGTACCTTCTAAATAATGGAAGTTACTGTCTAACTTGTTATAGACTTTTCTTAGAACATCATGTCTGTGTTTTGGGTAATTCTCTTTTGTTTCTGCGATTTGCTGTACTGGTAGTTCCATATTCCAAAGGTGGTCAGGTTTGATATGCCTGGTCAGTTGGGTAAAGGTCATGTACAGATAAGAAAGATGTCTGAGTACTTACTCTATTTTAATTTAGACCTGCCTGCAAGAAACTCATCTATCTATGTTTAAACTAACTGGCTAAACTGCCTCAATAATATTTAAAGTTTAAAATTTTAGAATTGGAAAGAAGCTAGGAGATACTTTTTTCTTGATTTAATTATCTCATTTTATTCAATTATCTCATTTATTTGCAGATATGGAAATAAGACAAGAGTGTTTGTCTAAGACAGTCAGTGGTACAGGCAGGATTTTCTTCCAGGTGTTTCCATTGCAGGTTCTGTGTCCCGCACACAGCAGCAAGGTTAAATGTTTGCTCAGTCTGGTGTTCAATCCCCTATAATACCCATGTTTTTTCTCCTCCCCAACAAAACACGCACTTCTTCCACTACACAGCCCTTTATTTTCTTTCTTCAAGTCCAATTTACTTGAGAAAATTAGCATGAGCTTCTGGGGAGTTAGTGCTGATGTCAGGAGAGTAATTCAGATTTGCTAAACTTCAAGCAATGAAATGTCTTGAGAGCCATCCATCAGAGGTGCTTTGATGCTTGCAGAGAGAGAAGTCCTGACTGTTGGGAGCTAGGACTTCCTTTATCCTAGGGAACTGCAATGATGTCGTTACTGTTGGTTAGAACTCAGTGTCATGCCTCTAGTCCTGCTACCTTGACTGTCCCCTCCCCTCATCTTCTTTTTATATTTTATTTAAATATGAATGAATTTATATTAATGTCTTTGTTCTTTCTTAAGAATTAGAACTGGTATCTCAGAATAGACCCTGTATTCTCTCTCTCCCACGGTCCTTTAAAAAAATTCCTGCATTTGCTTCTTTTCCCAAAAAAATAAAATCTTGTATTTTACCCATCAAAGTTTATCTAGAACTCTCCAGTTCATGTACTTATCCCCTGGCATCAATAATTATCAACCCACTGCTAATCTTACTTTTTTCTATAGTCTATCTCCCAATACTGGAGTATTTTTAAAATGTCTTATATCTTTTTTAAGATATAAATCAAGTGTAATAAAATACACATGTTTAAAATGTGCAGTTTGATCAATTGACATTAACAATGTCATTGACATATGTATACATCCATGAAATCATCACTAAAATCAAGATCAAAACATTTTCAGCAGCTCCAAAAGTTTCCTCCCCCCTGTGTAATCTATTCCTTATGTATCTCCAGGCAACACTGATCTGCTTCCTGTCTCTACAGACTGATTTGCATTTTCTAGAATTTTATACAAATTCAACCATACAGTATATACTTTTTTTTTTGCTTGACTTCTTTCACTATGCATAATATTTTAATGTTCATCCTTACTGTATGTATCAATAGTTTAGTATTTCATGATACAGCTATATCATAATTTGTTTATCTATTCACCTATTGATAGATATTTGGGTTGTTTCCATTTTTAAATTGTTGTAATAAAGCTGTTATGAGCAATCTTGTGTAAATACCCAGCAGTAGAATGGTTACGTTGTACAGGGGTAACTGTTTAATTCTTTATAAAATATCAAATTGTTTTCCGTAAGTGGCCATACTATTCTACAAACTCAAAGCAGCATATGAAAGTTCCAATTGCTTCACATCTCACCAACACTTGGTAAGGTTATTTTTGTTTTAAAAAATTTAGCCACTCTAATGGAGAAGTGCTTACATTTTGTTGTAGTTCTAATTTGTACTTCCCTGATGATTAGTAATGTTGAGCATCTTTTCATATAGTTTATTCATATTTTTTTCATAAAGTGTTCACATCTTTTGCCCACTTTTAAAATTGGTTTTCTGTCTTCTCGTTATTGAGTTACAAGAACTCTTTAGACATTCTAGAGTATAGTTTTTTTTTGCCGTTTATGTGTGGTGCAAATTTTTTCTCCCAGTCAGTGATTTACCTTTTCATTTTCTTTTTTTTTATAATCAATATTTTTTATTATGATATTGTGGGGTACAGTTAAGGGCTAGGTATACAAATATGCTTCGTTCAGGCACCCTTGTTGATAAGAGGTGTCTCCCCGTCCCCAGATAGATATTTACTACCATTAATCCTATCTCCCTTCCCCTCCCCCCACCATAGTTTCCCACCACTGTCAGTCATTTTCTTATGGTAATACGTTGGATGATCAAGGTCCACTATATGAGTGAGAACATATGATACTCAGATCTTTGTTTCTGTGAGAGGTCACTCAGTATTATAGACTCTAGTTCCATCCAGGTTGCTGTGAAATTCATGATTTTGTTCTTTTTTATGGCTGTGTAGTAGTCCATCGTGTATGTGTACCTAATGGTGGCTTTTAAAGATAAATTATTTATAATTTTGATGAGGCCCATTTTATCAATTTTTAAATGATTTGTGTTCTTTATAGTCTAAAAAAATTTGCTTATTCCAGAGTCTCATAGGTTTCAAAATAATATGTATGTTTTCATTGTTGTTGATTGCCAACTTAACTCTATTGTGATCATAGAGTGTACTCTGTAGAATTTTGCTCTTTTTAAATTTATTGAGACCTGTTCTTGGTCCTATGCTTTCTACTGGTAACTATATCATATACGCGTACACCTAAACATAATGTAAATTCTTCAGTTGCTGTTTCTGTTAATCTTAATTATGTCATGGTATCCCATGGTGTTTTTCAGATTATCTAAGCTTTTAAGTGAGATTGTAATCTAGCTCTCTTATCAGTTGCTAAGGGTGGGGTATAACATCTTCAACTTTGACTGTAAAATCATATATGCCTTTCTTTAATTTTGCCAATTTTTGCCTAACATGTTTTACATTTCTGTACTGGATTCATACATATTTATAATTTTATATCTTTCTTTATTTTTATTTTATTATCTCTGATAATATTCTTTGCCTTGAATTATAACTTATATTAATTTGAGCACTCCAGCCTGATTCTAACTTTTTGCATGTATAGGTGTATGTTTTTTCCACCCATTTAATTTCTGTTTATATCTTTCTTTATGTATAAAGTGTGTTTCTCTTGGACAGCATATATTTGTTCTTGCTTTTTAATCTATTCTGAGAATGTCTGCCTTTGACTTGGATTGCATACTTAATCCTTAATTAGATTGCTGATAAAATTGGATTCATGTCTACCATATGTATTTTTTTTTTCTGTTTGCTCCTCTACTTTTTCTTCCATTGTTGTTCCTCTCTGACATTTTAATGAATTATTTAAATATTTCTAAAATTCCATATGCTACAGTTTGAATATGGTTTGTTTGGCTCCACCAAATCTCATATTGAAATTTGACCCTCAGTTAGAGGTGGGGCCTGGTGTGAGGTGTTTGGATCATAAAGGCGGATTCCTCACAAATGGCTTTGTGCTGCCCTCTTGGTAATGGATTCTTGTTCTATTAGCTCCTGCAAGAGTTTTTCTCTAGAGCGAAAGCCCTGGTGTCACAAGGCTGTTTTATCCTGTGGAAGTGAGACAGACAAAAACAAAACAACAACAGCAAATACGATACTATCAAAAAGATTATCTATCATCCCTTACTTGTCAGAGAATAAATCTTGATCTTTAAATGACAGAGATTACAAAATGGGCAGACACAATTGTATTCCTAATCATTACTGCTACCAGTTGAGGAAGTAAACCAAAACCAGACTTGCACAAGGACCAGAAAAGGAAACAAAGCAAACAGAAAAATAGAGAGTCTAAAAAGATAAATCTTGATTAGCACTGAAATCACTCAGAAGGCCAAGAAAAGACATGCCAGTTTCTAACGGCCAGTGGGTAAATTTCTCAGGCAACACAATTTAACTTGTCCATCTCATATGCCTTATTATACACCTTGTGAAATTTACCAAAACTGTCCAAATGTAATTTTCAAATGTTAAAACATGACATTATTATAAATACAAAATGGGCGCATGTCAAAGATTTATTTAACTTAGTGAAGGAGGCAGCAGGATGGTAAACTTCGTTACCGTAATATATTTAAGAGTAATCTAATTCTTTCATCCTGACACATCCCCAGCATAGTATCTTACACATATTTGATGTTTACATATAGTAAAGATTATTGATTTTTAAATTACTACTTATTTTATTTGACTAGAGAATGTTGTTTTCTTCACATACCCCATTGATATGTTTCCAAAAACTTTATTCCTGATATCTTCAAATTTTTGTAAAATTTATGTCCTTGTATTTTCCAAGTCAACCCCTTTGAAATTGTTGGCTTTCTGTTAACTTTACATTGAAATTTCAGTTTTAATTTTCTTTTTAAACTAGAAAGAAAAATGCAGGCTTCATGTACTGATTTAGAGCAATTGTTTTAAGCTTAAAAGTTTAGACCCCCTTTGCAGAGAAGAAAATCCTCATGTATTAACAAAGTTGAAAAAACGCTTATGATGATATTATTTAAATATTTACTAAGATCCAATTAGATATAAATTTCTTATGTTTATAGCTCTTATATAATGTAAAATCAAGACTGTTTTCAAATTTAATACAAAAAAACCCATCAAAGCCAATGCCAAGGGACTTAAAGCATTAATTTTTTTAAACATATTTTTTATTTTAAAATTGTGGGGTACAGTTAAGGGCTAGGTATACAAATATGCATTGTGCAGGTACCCTTGTTGATGAGGTGTGCCCCCCCATCCCCAGACCGATATCGACTACCGTTAATCCCACCTCCCTTCCCCTCCCTGCTTCCCCCATACTTTCCCGCCACTGTCAATCCTTTTCTTATAGTATTAGAATAGTTGTTCAAGGTCCATTTATGAGTGAGAACATGTGCTACTCAGATCTTTGTTTCTGTGAGAGATCACTCAGTATTATAAACTCCAATTCCATCCAAGTTGCTGCGAAATTCATGATTTTGTTCTTTTTATGGCTGGGTAATATTCCATTGTGTATATGTACCACATTTTAAAAAATCCAGTCCTCTTTTGATGGACAGCATGGTTTGGTTCCATGAGCTTGCTATTGTGAACTATGTTGCGATAAACATATGTGTGCAGGTATCTTTTTTATAGAGTGATTTGAGTTCTTCCGGGTATATTCCCTGTAGGGGGATTGTGGGGTCATAGCATTAATTTTATATGATAGATGATGTCATTTTATTTAAACTAAGTAATTTATTATGGTGTCCTGAGAAATTAAAGATGAAAGTCTGGAAGAGTTAAGAGATATAACCTCTAGATCAATCGTGTCTAAACCATTTTCTTTCTCATTTTTAATGCATCTTAGTAAAATTTTATGTTGTACCCCCACAATATATGTGTATAAACATGTATGCATGTATTAATATACACTACTATTTTAACATATGTTGTTCACTATAAAACATATGGGGAAAATAGAAATGAGAAAAGAATAATAACAATTTAAATATCATTTCTAATGATGTCTTTCTGAGCTCTATCATCAACCCTGTGCTTTTTCTGGGTCCGTGTGCCCTCCTTTAATGAATGTTACTTCAGATTTACTTCCACCACGAAATTTCTGTGATGTTCTATCTTCACCCAAATGTGCCACCTTGGTGGTAGATCCTGTTTTCCTCCAGGACTCCACTAGGGACATCTCGTACACCTCATTTCTGTGTTAATTTCATACTAGTCTTTGCTGCAGCTTACTATGACAATTGTTGAGATGCGAGGGAGTCACGATAAAGAAGGAAGCATGCACACTGGGAACCCAGGCCTGGGTCATGAACCATGAAACAAATGTTTATATTAAAAAAAAAAAAAACTTGGTTTCTTTTTTACAACAGCATTGGAGCCCACTTAGCAGATTAAGACATGAGGGGCTACAACTAATATGTGGTTATAGAGCCTGCCCAGGTTTGATGTTGGCTCTGGAAATGTCTGAAGGTTATGCAGTTCCCTGGAATCTTCTCACAAGCAACTACTTTTCTACCTGTATGTCAACAGGGTAACAGAGAGCAACACTCTGGTGTCAACAAAATGAAACAGTGAAAAACAGCTTCCCTGAATCCAACCCAAGTCCAGTTATCATTTTCTTTCCTATGGTATATTTCAATCTTTCATTTTTGTCTCCTTATTAAAATAAGACTGTCAAAGTTCTATGCCAGACAATCTTAGATCATTTTACATCAGTTGTTCATTGTTGGATTTTGATGACTCTTTTCTTTTTACTCATCAATGTGCTTTCCACATTGTTCTACCACTTAGTGACAAGAGAAAAGTTGATAATTAACAATGAGTATAATTTTCCTTTATGCTCATAGAAGAATAAACAAGAGGAACGTGAAATATGATGTTCAGTTCAACCAATTGTTAGGAAAATATAACAAAATCACCTGAAGAAACTTTTAAAATTCACAATTCCTATCATATCCACTTTTCCTGCTCTCCCTACCTTTCTCTATTAACCTACCAGGATATCTTGGTCAGAGCATGGGAATGAATGTTTTGCAAAATTCACTTAATGCAATTCTAATAGTCCACTCCCTAAATCCTGAAATTAAACCATAAAAGTTTCTATGTTTTTATTTTCAATTAAAAACTTTTTTGACTGGGCTCAGTGGACGAGCCTGTAATCCCAGCACTTAGGGAGACCAGGATGAGTGGATTGCCTGAGCCCACAGGTTCAAGACCAGTCTGGACAACTTGGTGAAACCTTTTCTCTACAATAAAATAAAAAATTAGCCGGGTGTGGTAGTGCGCCCTTGTAATTCCACTACTTAGAAGGCTGAAGGATCGCTGGAGCCCAGCAGATCGACGCTGGGGTGGCTGTGAGTGTGTCACTGCACTCCAGCCTGGGCGACAGAGCGAGACTTCAACTCAAAAACAAGAAACAAAACAAAACAAAAACACCTTCAAAACTTTTTTGCTCTATTTTATTTTATTATGATAAGAACACTTAGCATGAGACTTACCCTCTGTCTGTTTTGATATTTGATTAGCAGTTTGCTATTTTTCCATTCCCCCAGCCTCTGGCAACCACCGCTCTATTCCCTGCTTCCATGAGTTTCAGTATTTTAGATACCTCAGATAAATGAGACCATGCACTCACTATTTGTTCTCCTATAAATGTCTTATTTCACATAGCTTGATATCCTCAAGATTCATCCATGTTGTTGCATACTGGAAAATTTCCTTCTTTTTAAATGCTGAAAATATTCCATTGTATGGAATGTGAATCCCACCTTTTCTTTGTCCTCATCTGGCCTGGAATTCACCTTTGTAAGAGTTGGGGCCTCTTCCAGATTTGTTGCTTCTTTGGATGGTTTGTCTCTGCTCCAAAGGTTGTGGCTGCTACCTCTAGTTGCTATTTTTGTAGTCTTCAAAGTTTTCTCCTTTTTCCTTTTCGTAGGTTATTTCTTCTTTTAGTTAATAATTCTCTAATTTAAATTTACTCTGTTTAAAATATGATGCCATTTTTGTCTCCCCATTAGACCTAGACTCAGATACATCTCCTTTTTGTATTCCTCATCGCAGGACACATTCTTATTCCTAATATCTGATCAATCAGCAGGTCCTATTTATTCACTCTGTTAAGCACCTTTCTTATGCTGCTTTTCCATTTTATTTTTACTATTTTTGCCCTTGCTATAGCTATATTATCTTTACTTGGACTTTCTTTTTTTTTTTGAATTGGAGTCTCACTCTGTCACCCAGACTGGAGTGCAGTGGCTGCTCCCGGCCACTGCAGCCTCGACCTGCTGGGCTCCAGCGATCCTTCCGCCTCAGCCTTCCAAGTAGCTGGAACTACAGGCGCACGCTACCACGCCCGGCTCATTTTTTGATTTGTTGTAAAGTTGAGGTCTCACCAAGTTGCCCAGGCAGGTCTCAAACCCACGGGCTCAGTCAATCCACTCACCTCAGCCTCCCAAATGGACTTTCACAATAGAGTCCCATCACTGCATTACAGCTAAATCTGACTAATTCAACACTCACTTAGCATTTCTTTTCTATCAGTCTTAAAAACTATACTTGTTTACTTCTGTAGGGCATATTTTATGTTAGATAAAAATAATTTCACTTTTATTTTATGAAGACCTTTGTGTATGAATATAAATTGTTACGCAAGTCTTACCTATGAGTGAACTATAGCTCAGTTGTTTAGATAATAAAGTCTTTTTTTTTTTTTTTTCATTTTGGAGTCTGTCCCCCAGACTGGAGTGGAAAGCTCATGGCCACCGTGGCCTTGATCTGCAGGACTCAGGTGATCCTTCTGCCTCAGCCTTCCAAATAGCTGGAACTACAGGCACTCACTACCATGCCTGGCTAATGTTTTAATTTTTTTCTTTAGTTGTAGAGACGAAGTCTCACCAAGTTTCCCAGGCTGGTCTTGAGCTCGTGGCCTCAGGCAATCCTCTTGCTTCAGTCTCCTAAAGTGCTGGGATTATAGGCTTGAGCCACCGTACCCGGCCTAGTAATAAAGTCTTGAGTCCATACTTATGTGAACCAATTTAATTTGCTTTATTGTACCATTGCACAATTAAGAGGGTGGGCTTCGAAGCCAGCCTGCCTGGTTTTGATCCCTGACTCTGATATTTTCCAGCTATATGACCTTAAAGCAACATAGTTAACTTCTTTGTGCTTAAGTTTTCTTCTTTAAGATGAAAATAATACTGTTATTTAATTCATGAACTTGTAATGAAGATTAAATGAGTACCAATACTTTTAAAAGTCTTACAACATTTCTTGGCACTAAATAAATGATAGCCATTATTGTTATTGTTGCTACAATTATCAAATGGCCAGAAGCTATATTTTTTCAAAAATGTGTTTAATGCTGTTGCTGCTTGTCTTTCATTATTCTATGATGATGATGTTTATAATGGTGGTGATATGGAATGCAACTCCTCAAGCCTTTAGAGTGAAACACTAATTTTTTGTTATCTTGGCAATGGCTATAAAGCCCTACCTCAGTGGTGAGGGAAACAAGCAAAAAAATATGAATAAATTAGGATGAAGTGATCACAATTACTAGAAAACCAACACAAAGTGCACAAAGGGACAGTTATGTGTACTGTTTTTTAATGCAAAGGACTTTTTTTTCCCTCAGAAAAAGAAAATTTCTAATTTTCTGATTGAATAGCCTGTTGATTTCTCTCTTGCCCCAAGTTTTTGGGTAGTGTGCTGCTCTTAATATATTTCATGTTTTCATTTTCTAATTTCAGCAATACTTGTTTAGCGCATTCTATAGTTCATCATTAAGAGCTCTTCTCTCTGCAAAGGTGCTCATATTATTAGAAACACTTCTGGGCAATTAAGAAAGAAGACTGCGCCGGGCTCGGGGGCTCAGCCTGTAATCCCACACCTTTGGGAGGCTGAGGTGAGTGGATTGCCTGAGCCCGTGGGTTTGAGACCCGCCTGGGCAGCGAGACCTCATCTCTACAATAAATAAAAAAATCAGCCGGGCATGTTAGTGCATGCCTGTAATTCCGGCCACTTGGAAGGCTGAGGCGGAAGGATCACTGGAGCCCAGCAGGTCGAGGCTGCGGTGGCCGGGAGTGGCCACTGCACTCCAGTCTGGGCAACAGAGTGAGACTCCAACTCAAAAAAAAAAAAAAAAAAAAAAAAAAAAAAAATATATATATATATATATGTTTAAAAAAAATTAATGCTTTAAGTCCCTTGGCATTGGCTTTGATGGGTTTTTTTGTATTAAATTTGAAAACAGTCTTGATTTTACATTGTATAAGAGCTATAAACATAAGAAATTTATATCTAATTGGATCTTAGTAAATATTTAAATAATATCATCATAAGCGTTTTTTCAACTTTGTTAATACATGAGGATTTTCTTCTCTGCAAAGGGGGTCTAAACTTTTAAGCTTAAAACAATTGCTCTAAATCAGTACATGAAGCCTGCATTTTTCTTTCTAGTTTAAGAAGAAAATTAAAACTGAAATTTCAATGTAAAGTTAACAGAAAGCCAACAATTTCAAAGGGGTTGACTTGGAAAATACAAGGACATAAATTTTACAAAAATTTGTAGATACCAGGAATAAAGTTTTTGGAAACATATCAATGGGGTATGTGAAGAAAACAACATTCTCTAGTCAAATAAAATAAGTAGTAATTTAAAAATCAATAATCTTTACTATATGTAAACATCAAATATGTGTAAGATACTATGCTGGGGATGTGTCAGGATGAAAGAATTAGATTACTCTTAAATATATTACGGTAACGAAGTTTACCATCCTGCTGCCTCCTTCACTAAGTTAAATAAATCTTTGACATGCGCCCATTTTGTATTTATAATAATGTCATGTTTTAACATTTGAAAATTACATTTGGACAGTTTTGGTAAATTTCACAAGGTGTATAATAAGGCATATGAGATGGACAAGTTAAATTGTGTTGCCTGAGAAATTTACCCACTGGCCGTTAGAAACTGGCATGTCTTTTCTTGGCCTTCTGAGTGATTTCAGTGCTAATCAAGATTTATCTTTTTAGACTCTCTATTTTTCTGTTTGCTTTGTTTCCTTTTCTGGTCCTTGTGCAAGTCTGGTTCTGGTTTACTTCCTCAACTGGTAGCAGTAATGATTAGGAATACAATTGTGTCTGCCCATTTTGTAATCTCTGTCATTTAAAGATCAAGATTTATTCTCTGACAAGTAAGGGATGATAGATAATCTTTTTGATAGTATCGTATTTGCTGTTGTTGTTGTTTTGTTTTTGTCTGTCTCACTTCCACAGGATAAAACAGCCTTGTGACACCAGGGCTTTCGCTCTAGAGAAAAACTCTTGCAGGAGCTAATAGAACAAGAATCCATTACCAAGAGGGCAGCACAAAGCCATTTGTGAGGAATCCGCCTTTATGATCCAAACACCTCACACCAGGCCCCACCTCTAACTGAGGGTCAAATTTCAATATGAGATTTGGTGGAGCCAAACAAACCATATTCAAACTGTAGCATATGGAATTTTAGAAATATTTAAATAATTCATTAAAATGTCAGAGAGGAACAACAATGGAAGAAAAAGTAGAGGAGCAAACAGAAAAAAAAAATACATATGGTAGACATGAATCCAATTTTATCAGCAATCTAATTAAGGATTAAGTATGCAATCCAAGTCAAAGGCAGACATTCTCAGAATAGATTAAAAAGCAAGAACAAATATATGCTGTCTAAGAGAAACACACTTTATATATAAAGAAAGATATAAACAGAAATTAAATGGGTGGAAAAAACATACACCTATACATGCAAAAAGTTAGAATCAGGCTGGAGTGCTCAAATTAATATAAGTTATAATTCAAGGCAAAGAATATTATCAGAGATAATAAAATAAAAATAAAGAAAGATATAAAATTATAAATATGTATGAATCCAGTACAGAAATGTAAAACGTGTTAGGCAAAAATTGGCAAAATTAAAGAAAGGCATATATGATTTTACAGTCAGAGTTGAAGATGTTATACCCCACCCTTAGCAACTGATAAGAGAGCTAGATTACAATCTCACTTAAAAGCTTAGATAATCTGAAAAACACCATGGGATACCATGACATAATTAAGATTAACAGAATCAGCAACTGAAGAATTTACACTATGTTCAGGTGTACGTGTATATGATATAGTTACCAATAGAAAGCATAGGACCAAGAACAGGTCTCAATAAATTTAAAAAGAGTAAAATCCTACAGAGTACACTCTATGATCACAATAGAGTTAAAAAAAAAATTGCTGAACATTCAGTGCAGTGTGGGGCAGATGCATTCCTAAATCACCCATCATGAATGGGAAAACGTGGTGAAAGAATCTCCAAAAAAATTCACTGAAGCTGAGCCCAGCCTCTCACAACAATGCTAGCTGGTACTGATGCCAATGGGTTCCTAGAACACTTACCTGGTGGGGAAAGCCTGTACTACAAGGGCCCATCTTCCAGAACAATTTTAGGTTTTGTTTTTTGGGGTGGGGTCCCCCTCATGTAATCTGACTTCTCTCTTGTAAAACTGGATGAACAATAACTGTTCATCTCCCTTCCACTTGTACACAGGTTCCCATCCTCTCCTGCCTATGCTGGCTAGAACATTAACTTATGAAACTATCCTATTTCACTCTCTCCTACATCAATTTTTCCCTTTCTACTAACTCCTTCCCACCTAAATTCAAAACTATCAGAATGTCACATATTGAATTACTCTTCTTTATCCCATGGACCACTCCAGTTGCTACACCATTTTTATATTTTTATTATAGCAAAATTCCTTGAATGTATTTCATATATAAACTCTCTCCACTTTTCTACTGCTTATTCTCTTATTAATCTGCTTTAATTGAATTTCATCTCCATCACGACACTGAAATTACTTTTGTCAAGGTCTCCAATTGTCTCCGTTTTACCAAATGAATGATCAATCCCCAACTTTCATCTTATTCAACCTATTAAAAAAAAAATTTCCCTTCTCAAATCATAACCTTCATTGGGCTTTGAGGACTTCATCCTCTACCTCAGTGGCCACTTCTTCACAGTCCTCTCTGCTGATCCCTCTTCTGCTTCCGACCTTGGTGCCGTAAGGACCTATCACTGGCCTTCTTCTCTTAATGACACAGTTTCCCCAGATAGCTCACCTAGTCCTGGAACTTTGAACACTATCTGTACAGCAAGTTTTATTCATCATTTGTTGCTGTGTAACAAGTTACCCTCAAATTTAGTGGCTTAAAACAACAGACCTTTATTATCTTAGTTTCTGTGGATCAGGAGTCTGAAGACAGCTTACCTGATACAGTCTCTCTTGAGGTTGCAGTCATCTGAAGATCTGATGGGCAGAAGGATCTGATTCCCAGCTCATTCACAGAGCTCTTGCCAGGTCTTATTTCCTCACCAGAGGGGCCAGTCTACAGGCCTGCCTCACAACATGGCAGCTAACTTTTCCCAGGCTGAAAATTCCAAAAGAGAGCTAGAATGCTCAAGACAGAAGTCAAAGTCTTTGTGTAACCCAATCTTGGGCATGACATCTCATTACTTCTACCACAGTCTCATCATTAAAAGCAAGTCAGTCTTTCCAGCCAACACTCAAGGGGAGGTGATTGCTCAAGACCACGAATCAGGAGATGGGGACCAATGAGAACTATCTTAGGGACTGCCTACCATCCTACCTCTTAGCTAAAGACTCATAAATCCGTTGGGCTTGAGCCTCCAGTAGGGGCCCATGTGTAGTCTTTAGTCTTACTATGATGCTGCCTCTGGTCTAAAGCACTGGTGTGGAGGGTTGCAAGGGTAGCATTAGCAGCAGATGTTCTTAACCCCATGTTCACCCCCCTCCACTGACAGAATGATCACCCCACCCCTTCCACAGGCTCCATGTATGTCCTCTGAGAGATTTTTGAGACCTTTGCTCTACAACATTTAACCTGGCCCTTCAACTGATGCCCTTGCCTCTGATCAATGGGCCATATCAGCCCCAAGTCATAGTCTATGAGGAACAAATACTCATAATGTGAACAGAACTATTCTCACTCTGCCGGTAGGTCCTTGCCTTTCCTCCCCATTGGTGGTAACACATAGAAGGCAGTGATGAAGTCAATGTTGAAAGAGATCACATTTTAGGAATGCAATGATTACAACCTAAAAGAGTTGAAAAGATGTAGTTGGAAGATATGGTGTTTACATTTCCATTATAAAATCCTGAAAAATAAATTTAACATGATTAGAAAATAAAATATGTTAACTTTTGCCTGCATTCTCTGGGTAAGACTTGGATTTGCAGTTATCCTCAAGAAAGCACAGTGACAACTTCAACAGAGTCGTTGAAGAGACTGCAGAGGATAGATGATGCAGGAACATGAGTAATGAAATAAGCACTGAATAAATAGCATAAAGGAAATGCAGACAGAGGCAATACTTATTTTATTTCAATACAAAAGTCCTAAGAGCCATGACATTTTGAGTAATAACAGCGTTGATGTCTTCTTCTCATTGTAGGTTGTTATAAACTGATTATTTATGCTCCCATCCTAAATTTATATATTAAAGTCCTACGTTAGGGCTTTGTGATGGAATTAGGAGGTGGGCCTTTGGGAGATAATTCTGTTTTATATGAGTTCTTGAAGATGGAGCCCCCATGATGGAATCAGTGTCCTTAATGCCCTTATTAAAAAAGGAACAGAGATAAGAGTTCAGCTCAATCTCAATCTCTCTCTCTTCCTCTCTCCATCTTCCTCACTCTTTCTCTCCCTTCTCCCCATCTCCCCATTTTGTGAGGCTACAGGAAGAAGAGTCCAACTGCAAACTAGGAAAAGGGCCCACACTAAGGACTGTGTTGGCCATGTAAATTGGTTTATGTCACTCCTCTGCTAAATAAATAAATAAGCAAAATAAAACCCCACAATTGCTTCTCATCACACACAGAATAAAATCTAAAGCCTGGAATACCAACCTCCAGCTCATCTCATGTCTTCCTCCTTTCTCCTCACTCAGGAGTACAACAAACACCACCTCCTCAGAGATACCTTCCCTTACTACTCCCATCTAAATTGTCTTTTTCAACCTGTCATTCTCTAGCTCCAAATTTTCTATATATTCTATATACCTATGCAGTATTCTGTACAGTAATTTTATTTTATTCGAGCCTGTCTTTCTCGTTAGAACATAAGCTTAATTAAGTCCAAGACTTTATCTTTTTTGCCACTGTAATAACAGTACCTAGAAGAGTTTCTGGAAAATAGTAAGCACCATTTACATATGGCATTTGTGTCCACTTAGTTGTCAAACAATAATAATTTCTAAATATCAAACATTTATTTTATATAATAAAGTAACTTATTTGTGATGTACCATGAAATATGATGATTATAGAGCTATGGAAACACGGTTGAGGAGTAATTAACTCCAATGGTGATGGTCTAATGCAACCTGCTCATGGTTTTCATGTTAATACCTGACTTCCTGTTCTTTTTACCACTATGCTAAATTACCAGTATTTTACTCTCCAAATCACTCTCCTGTTAAAACATCTTGGAAAGTCTTCATATTTACTATAGACTACATTCCAAACTCATTCACACAGTATTCAAAGTTATTCTCAGTCTGCCCCTACTTTATTTTCCCCCACTTTAAGTTTTTATCTATTTTTTGGATTCAACTTGTAAAATTTCCATCTCAGTCTCATATTTATTTGCCCATCTGAAATGTCTTCTTCCATTCCCTGTCTGCCTCCCCCTCCCCAAAATTCTTTCTACATATAAAATTCTGTCGTGTATTCTCAGATATCCCCAGAGCTTGCTTGACCTCCTCTTTGTGTTCTTAGCAACTGTAGTTACTTATTTTATGTATCATCCACTTAATATTTGGCAATTTCTTTAGAGAATTATCGGTTGCTTTTTATGTTTCATTACATTTCTGCTCAACTAATATAGATTAGTTGGGAAGGACAAATGCTTATATCTTATGTGACAGTCACAGAACTGGGACTATAGTAAACATATAATAAATTATTATTGGTTGACTAATAAGTGAATACACATACTGTATATAAATGGTGCTGTCTCTGACTCTGATATTAAACTGGGGAATAAGCTCATCTACTGAGGGCAATAATTTTTTTTTTTTTTTTTTTTTTGAGTTGGAGTCTCACTCTGTCGCCCAGACTGGAGTGCAGTGGCCGCTTCCGGCCACCGCAGCTTCAACCCACTGGGCTCCGGCGATCCTTCCACCTCAGCCTTCCGAGTAGCCGGAATTACAGGCATGCGCTACCACGCCCAGCTGATTTTTTGATTTATTGTTGAGATGAGGTCTCACTGCCCAGGTGGCTCTCAAACCCGCGGGCTCAGGCAATCTACTCACCTCAGCCTCCCAAAGGCGCGGGATTACAGGCTGAGCCACCGAGCCCGGCTTGAGGGCAATTTTTGAGTTAAGTTGGCATATCTTAAGTATCCTAATTAGGAAGAGTAAGATTAATTGAAAATGTACATTTCTTGAAATGAAGAAATTACAGCTCAAATAATTTTTTTTACCAAATCATAAGTATGAATACATAATATTTAGAATGAATAGCAGAGAAAATAAAGGAGAGCATTCCTTGTCTGATCTCCTTTCCCAAAACACAGAAATGGAGCTATAAACTTTTCTGGGAAGCTGTTCATCAGACTGAGAAAACTTACTCATTAATTATTTTTCTCCCTGTCTTTAATTTTTAGAGTAAGTTCAAAACATCAAGATGTTGATCTTCAGCCAACAGAAAAATCCTCATTCCTCAACTCTGCATGGCTACTGAACTCTGAGGAAGGCATGGAGTACTGCTTTGAATTTGCAGGTTATGTTTTCATACCAAGTGCCCCTGAGATGGCTCTAAACAGAGTCCTGAGAGGAGCGTCCCCAGGAGAGCAGATATGACACTCATCTGTTTCTCTGATGTTCATTCTCTTGACCTTGATTTCATTTACTCTTTTAACTCTTTTTAAAAAGTGTTCTTGGCTCAAAATATTATTTTGTTTTATTTTGCATACATTTCCATATTGAGACTAACTCAAAATATGGACAACAAAATCAAGAATACTCCTTAGTCAACCTACAGTAATTGTATACAAGTTCAACATGGGTGGTGTTATACCATAAAATGTCTACAATTTTAAAATCACAACCTTGATCAAGAGGTAAGAATATTGCTGAAGACTGCTGCTTAACAGTCCTGTGAGAGAACCCCTGGAGTGATTCTGCTTTTCCTAAATAACTACAGAAGACTGGCTGGGACCTCTTCCCTTACCAGTACTGCTCAAACTCTACCCTCCTATGAAGGTATTTTAATCATCTTTATAACTTTAGGACCTAGTATTGTTTCTACAACACAGTCATATAATCTCTCTTTCATTTTTCCCCCTTTTAACTTTAGGACCTAGTATTTCTACAACACAGTCATATAATCTCTCTTTCATTTTTCCCTCTCTAGTCTGTTTTCCTGAAAGTGTGATCTTCCAATTACCTCCACAGAAATATCTGCAGATTTTAAATTAGTGGTCTGAGGATTGGATCTACAACTATGAATTTTTTTTGAGTCAGAGTCTCACTCTGTCGCTCAGGCTGGAGTGCAGTGGCATTCACGGCCACTGCAGTCTTGACCTGCTGGTCTCAGCCAATACTTCCACCTCAGCTTTCCAAGTAGCTGGAACTACAGGTACACACCACTACACCCAACTATTTTTTTTATTTATTGTAGAGACGAGGTCTCATCAAGTTGTCCAGACTGGTCTCGAACCCCTGGACTCAAGCAGTCCTCTTGCCTCAACCTCCCAAAGTGCTGGGATTACAGGCTTGAGCCACCACGCCCAGCCTAACTATGAATTTTTAACAAATCTCCTGGATATTTCTCATTGACATGAAATTGTGAAACCTGTTCTTATAAGCATACACATACAGATGTACATCACATAGCAAACACGTCTTATTCTGAGAGAAAAAATACCCTAAGCAAGTGTCAGAAAGTAGGATTTTTCTGTCAATCTTTTTTATGAGTTCCTAAAAGGAATGATTATCTACCAGAAGGAGCACCTATTTACTACATAAATAATAAAAAATGGTAACTTTTAAAAAAAATCTGCTTTGCATTTGCCATTTACTGGCAAAGATGTCCTATTAGGAACCAGGGCCCATCATGTACCACATAATCTTCATATATTTCCATCTGGAAGTGTAACATATTTGAGCCATATGATTCCTTCAGTCTTTAAAAGGCCTACCATTTGGAGATAATAAAAAATACACAGAGAAGAAAATAATGTCAAATATTTTAAAGTTGTAGAAATTAATAAAGTACTAGAAATCACATTTTAACCAAATATTTTCATTAAATAGATTAAAGGCACAGACATTTCCCTATACTTTTTTATTATCATGAACAAAGTTTTAAAGTCCAGTTATCCTTAATGTTGCTGGGGTTTTTAAAGCCTTTTTGTATGGACTTTCTTTCCAGCACTGGAATGGTTTGTGAGAGCTGGTTGAAAAGGCCTATCTCAGGTATGTACTTTCTGTGTGGACAAATGTTGTTTTGGTTTTCTGCTTGCTTTGCCATCAATCACTAAAATATTTGGAATTGCTGGAAGGCTAATCAGCAATTTTTTGACAAATATCAAGTAATTAAATAATTACAGCTATAACTAACTTTTCAAAAAAATTAATAAAGCTTCTGTCAAGTAGATGAATTCATGCAGCCTTCTTTCTTTTTTTTTTTTTTTTTGAGTTGGAGTCTCACTCTGTCACCCAGACTGGAGTGCAGTGGCCGCTCCCGGCCACCGCAGCCTCGCCTGCTGGGCTCCGGCGATCCTTCCACCTCAGCCTTCCGAGTAGCCGGAATTACAGGCATGCGCTACCATGCCCAGCTGATTTTTTGATTTATTGTAGAGATGAAGTCTCGCTGCCCAGGTGGGTCTCAAACCCGCGGGCTCAGGCAATCCACTCACCTCAGCCTCCCAAAGGCGCGGGATTACAGACTGAGCCACCGAGCCCAGTTTGTTCAGCAATTTTTGACCAAAAACAACATGACTCCCATCCCCCATCCTCCCTATCCATCTGATCTCACCCTGAGCAACTTTTTTTGTTTATTTCCCTAGATGAAAAATATCCTCAATGGGAAAACTTTTGCCGTGGAGGAAGAGGTGAGACAAAAACAAACGAACAAGATGGCAGAAGCACTAAAAGGCATCAAAATTGTTGAGTTCAAAACTGTTTTGAGTAGTGGAAAAAGCATCTCAATAGTTGCATTGCATCAAATGGGAAGTACTTTGAAGGTGACTGAAGTTTAAACATGTAAGAATAAATACAAAACCTTTATTTTTATTTCTGAGTTGGAGTCTCACTCTGTCACCCAGGCTAGAGTGCAGTGGCATGCTCATGGCCACCACAGCTTTGACTAGCTGTGCTCAGGTGATTCTTCCACTTCAATCTTCCAAGTACCTGGAACCACAGGCCTGTACCACCACACCCCAGTAATTGTTTTGATTTATTGTAGAGACAAGGTCTCACCAAGTTACCCAGATTGGGTAACTTGAATCTCTGGACTCAGGCAATCTTCTTGCCTCTGCCTTCCAAAGTGCTGGGTTTACAGGGGTGAGCCACTGTGCCTGGCTAAATACACACTATTTTAATGAATTAATTCTGGGTTTCTTTGGGTCCCCCCTCATAGGCACAGATGCAAGTGAGGTTGTATAAATGAGTGGTGGGAAATTGTGTAATTCTTTTTTTTATCCCTATTATTTTCTCACTGAAATAAAGGAGATGGGTGAGGAGGAGTTGTTGAATGCTTGAGAAGGAAGGTGTGAAATAAATTGTTGAAAGGAAGAGCAAACTTTCTAGAAAAATGTCATTGTATTGTTGAGATTTATAGTTGAGAATTTAAAGTGAGGTAAGTCTGCATGAGAATGCTAGTGCTAAGATTATGTTTGTTTGTGTTGCTTTTCCTTCAACCATGCTCAGCTGTTCTGCTGTAGCCATGGACAAGGATGGAGAGTTTGGCTAATCAAGGTTTGAGCTTTGCTGCGGGAATGTGGCACAGGAAGAAAGAGACAAAGGATTGGAGGGCATCTGTGAACAGCAATTAGAATGATGGTTCACAGCATTTAAACTTGGTAATTAAGGAGAGAAGGGAGTGCAGAAATGGAGTGATGGACAGGAAATAAATAATGAGATCACCAATTGGAGGTCAGCATAGGGTTTGCACGTTGGCAACTTTATTCATTGTATAACCTCTCCATCCTTCAGTCAAAGGTTTGTAGCCCTCTGGTCATATGAAACTGTCGGCTACCCCCTTCTATAGATCAGGCTATTAGGCACATGCCCTTGCACTTTGCATATGCTTTTTCTCTCATTTCAGAACAGTTCACTACTTTTTATATATGACTGTACTTTCTTGGCTTCTGACCATCCCTTTCTCCATGACATGTAGTTATTTTTTATTTCCTTTAGTCAGTTTCCCTAATTAAAATATGAGTCTTGCGAAGGCAGGAACCATGTATTATTCATGCTTGAATCCCTGGCACAGGGCTTGGTCCACACTAAATAAATGGCTTGTATTCCTATGTCTCTGGCATAAATGAATGTTTTAAGGGACAGATGAGGAACCTCCTCTCACAGAATATTTTATATCCACTCTCACCACCCATAATAATATTCAGTAGGAGTATGCTGTTTGGGAGTAAAAGTATTTTAATGGTACTTTTATGGTTTTTCCTGATGTATTTATTTCTTCATTTTTATGTTAGCATCATCATTTATAAACAGCACCAAATAAAGTAGGAATGATCCTTTAGCTAGACCCATAGTAGCTCTCTCTGTTTACACAGGAGAGAGAAATTCATCCGTGATATTTCCTCTTAATTCTTTATGGACAGGTAGGTGAGTCAGTAATAGCATGTGTAATAACTACAAGTTATAGACTGAATTTCACAAAAAGCTTGTTGGCTTTCTTTTCTTTCTTTTTGAGCTGGAGTCTCACTCTGTCGCCCAGACTGGAGTGCAGTGGCCACTCCCGGTCACCGCAGCCTCGACCTGCTGGACTCTGGCGATCCTTCCGCCTCAGCCTTCCGAGTAGATGGAACTACAGGCGCACGCTACCATGCCCGGCTAATAATTTTTGATTTATTGTAGAGATGAGGTCTCGCCAAGTTGCCCAAGCATCTTTTTTTTTAAATAGACATGAGATTCTCTTTTTTTAATATATTTTATTTTAAAGATATGTGGTACAATTCAGGATTAGGCATACAAGTAGACCTCATACAAGTAAAGTTTGGGCCTCTCTTTGGTCTCCACTTTGCTTGGTTTGAGATCAGGTACCCTTTTTGATATTATGTGCCCTCTCCCCACCCCAGCAGTATCCTGCTACTGCCAATCCCTTTCTTATGGTATTATGGTAAATGTTCAGAGTTTGCTTATGAGTGAGAACATGTGGTACTCTGTTCTTTGTATCTGTGATAGATCACTGAGTATGATAGACTTTAAATTCATCCAAGTTGCTGTGAAGTCCCTATGTTTGTCCTTCTTTATGGCTGCATAATATTTCATTGTGTATGTGTATCACATTTTTTTAATCCAGTTCAGTTTCAATGAGCAGTGTGGTTGGTTCCATGTTTTTGCTATTGTGAATAATGCTGCCACAAACATGCATGTGCAGGTATCTTTTTTGTAAATGATTTGAGTTCCTCTGGGTATATTCCCAGTAGGGGAATTGCTGGGTCATATGGAAGGTCAATTTCTAGTTCTTTTAGAAATTGCCACACTGTTTTCCATAGAGGTTGAACTAGTTTGCATTTCCACTAGAAGTGTAGAAGCATTTCTTTTTTCTGCATCCTCACAATTATCTGTTGTTTGTTTTATGTTCATTTTTAAATTTTTTATTTTAAAGATGTGGGGTACAATTCTGGGTTAGGTATACAAATGTTCATTATGCAGGTACCCTTGAAGATGAGGTGTAATAACTACACTCCTGGCAGTTTCCCTCAACTGCCAATCCCCCCCCTGCCCCCGCTGGCAGTTTACCACTATTGTCAATCCCTTTCTTATACTATTTTTTAAGATCTTTTTTTCAATTTAAAGGCGTGGGGTACAATTCAGGGTTAGGTATACAAATGTTCTTATGCAGGTACCCTTGTTGATGAGGTGTGCCCCATTTCCCTGGCAGTTTCCCACCCACATTTCCCTAGCAGTTTTCCACTACTGCCAATCCCTGTCTTATGTTATTATGATAATTGTTCAAGGTCTGCTTATGAGTGAGAACATATGGTACTCTGTGCTTTGCTTCTGTGACAGATCACTGAGTATGATAGACTCTAAATCTATCCAAGTTGCTGCGAAGTCCATATGTTTGTCCTTCTTTATGGTTGCATAATATTCCATTGTGTATATGTATCACATTTTTTAAATCCAGTCCAGCTTTTATGGGCAGCATGGTTGGTTCCATGTTTTTGATATTGTGAATAAAGCTGCAAGAAACATGCGTGCGCAGGTATCTTTTTGGTAGAATGACCCCTACCTATCACCGTACACAAAAATCAACTCTAAATGGATCAAAGAACTAAATGTAAAACCTCAGACTATAAGAACCTTAGAAAATACAGGAGACATCCTTATGGAAATTGGAACTGGCAATCAATTCCTGATCAAAACACCAAGTGAACATGGCATAAGAAATAAGATAGGTGAATGGGACCTCATCAAACTGATAAGCTTCTGCAAAGCCAAAGAAACCACCAAGAGAGCAGGGAGACAGCCCACAGACTGGGAAAAAACATTTGACAACTGTATGTCTGACAAAGGTCTAACATCTAGGATCTACAAGGAACTCAAACGTGCTGAAAAGAAAAAAACAAACATCCCCATTACAAAGTGTTTAAAAGATATGACTAGGCACTTCTCAAAAGAAGACTTACAAGCTGCCAACTGATGCATTAAAAAATGCTCAGCCTTACTAGTCATCAAAGAAATACAAATTAAAACTATACTGAGATACCACCTAACTTCAGCCAGGATGGCAATCATCAATAACTCAAAAAACAACAGATGCTGGAGAGGATGCAGCAAAAAGGGACACTTCTACACTGTTGGTGGGAAGGTAAACTAATAATACCACCTCTGTGGTAAACAGTTTGGCTATTCCTAAAAGATCTAAAAATTAACCTTCCATACAACCCTGCAATCCCCCTGCTGGGAATATACCTGGAAGAACTCAAATCACTCTATGAAAAAGATACCTGCATATACCTGAATATGTTTATCGCAGCATTGCTCACAATAGCAAGAACATGGAACCAATTGTGTTTCCCATCAAAAGAGGACTGGATAAAAAAATGTGGTACATATACATGAAAGAATATTATGCAGTCATAAAGAAGGACAAAATCATGAACTTACAGCAACCTGGATGGACTTAGAGTCCATAATACTGAGTGTTGTATCACAGAAACAAAGAACTGAATGTCACATGTTCTCACTCACAAGCGGATCTTGAACAATTATCATAATACTATAAGAAAGGGATTGGTAGTAGCGGGAAACTGCTGGGGTGTGGGGTGGGGTGGGATTGACAGTAGTGGGAATCTGCCAGGGGAGGGGGTATACTTCATTAACAAGGCTACCTGTAGAATGAACATTTGTATACCTAACCCTGAATTGCACGTCATATCTTTAAAATAAAAAAATTAAAAAAAAAAAAAAGAAAAGAATTGGCAGTCGTGGGAAACTGCTGGGGAGGGCAGGGATTGGATTGACAGCAGTGGGAATCTGCTGGTGCTGGGGCGGGGACACACCTCATCAACAAGGGTACCTGCATAATGAACATTTGTGTACCTCACCCTGAATTGTACCCCACATCTTTAAAATAAAAAAAAGAAAATTAAAAAAAGAAAAACAAGAATAAAAAAATGAAGAAAATTTCAAAAATATTGGAAGTGGCTACATTTTAGGGATGTAATTTACTATTAAACTTTATTCAGTTAGATAATATTTTGATTAAGGTAGAGAATGTTTTTATTACAGCATACATAAGGATGTTCTTAAGCATATCTCATTTTTTATTTTTGGGTGGGTGTACTAAAATTTATTCTACAAAGCACAGGCAAGAAATTTCAAATGTAAAAGGGTTAAAAACACTGTCGGTTAGTACTGCAGTATATTCTATTTTTTAGAAGTCACATGAATAGTTTAGAAATGCTATCACAGAACATTAAATGTTATTATACTGATTATTTATCACATGGTTAATTATGCCTAATGCAAAGTGAGAGTTTACTGCAACTGATTATAATTGGGTATATTTGGCTGCAGTTAGAATTTGTAATGGTGCAAAGTTTATATTTTCGATTGGTGTGTGAAAGAAAGGGAAAAACTTTGGTAATGAATTTATAGCAATAATTAGGTCATGGATTTACTGCTATATGCATAACAGTTAAGAAATTCACTATATATGTGATCTCAAGACTGCATACACACAAATTTTTGGAAAACATAACCAAACACACATTGCATTGCTGAAACAAAATTTGCTATCTGGTCATTGTTTTGAAGGTCCTTTGAGATCACTGAATTGATATGTGTGGCTAGAAGTCCATATATATGTTTAAAATTGCAAGATCTATTGAAATTGATTATTTATCACATGGTTAATTACATCTAATGCAGAGTGAGAGTTTACTGCAACTGATTATAATTGGATGTATTTGGTTGTGTATGTATGTGTGTGTGTATATATATAACTAAGTTTGATAACTTAGTTATATATTTTCATTAGTTTGAACATTCATTTAAGCAAACCTATTAGCTGAGAAGTGTTTCAGAATAGGACATGTAAAATTCCCTTGCACAGCACAGTAAAAGCTCTCCATAAAATGTCAGCACACCCCTTGTCCTTCAGCTTTTCTCTAGGCAATTAAAATAAGTTTGTCAAAATTAAGTTTCTCAGGTTAGCAATTGTGGATATATCTAGTCCTATTTTACTTTTATCCTTTATTTTTTTTTTTTTTGGAGTTGGAGACTCACTCTGTCTCCCCGGCTGAAGTGCCATGGCGTGCTCACAGCCACCCCGGTGTCATCCTGCTGGGCTCCGGCCATCCTTCTGCTTCAGCCTTCCAAGTAGCCAGAACTACAGGCACGTACTACCACACCTTGCTAAGTTTTTGGTTTTATTGTAGAGATGAGGTCTCACCAAGTTGCCTGGGCTGGTCTTGAACTTGCGGGCTCAGGTAATCCACTCGCCTTGGCCTCCCAAAGTACTGGGATTACAGGCTAAGCCACTGAGCCCGGTCACTTTTATCCTTTTATGTGTCTTTTATGTGCAGGAAGCAGATTCACATCAGAAGTCACACCAAGTGGTACTTTGGGAATTTTTATTTTTTGAATTACATAATTTAAATTTAAAACTGTTATTTCATATATTTCAGTAATAAAATGTATTTCATATGTCTAAATGTTGTCACAGGATTTTGTTCTCTATCCTGTTTAGTATTTTGTTAGTTGCCTTGGGTGAAGGAAGAGATGGCTGAAAGCTGGGAGGAATAGCTTTTATTTCAAATGGCAAAATAAAAGTTCAGACAATTAGGAAGAAATCAAGTTTTTATAATGTATTAAGAATGAGTGTAAAGACCAAAATTAACAGGTATATGATGGAGAAGTTTTCAGTTTGCAGCAAAATGTCAAAAATGCCTTTGAGTTTCAGTAAGCCACAAGTTTAAGACTAGTCATAGTCAAATGATGCTTTAAAGAGTTCAAACTAAGAGAGTTATGCTCAGGTCAAGAATGGATATTTGAGATTCCATGGTGGTTAGGTTATATCTCCCACTTGTGCTAAGACCTGAGTGCCATAGATACATTCTTAATCTGGGGTATATCAGGGTGAGATGAGGGGAGAGGAGGCGGAAGTGCTCCCATGGTGGTTGAAGTGAACCTGGGCAGATAAGAAGGGGATTGGAAAGGCCTGTCCTCTGAGGGAGATTTGGGGTTACTGCACATGCTCAGTCTGGAGTACAGAAGAAAGACTTAATGAAGATTCAACTGTGTGCAAAAAATTAAAGACTGTCATTCAGACGTGGATATGAGTTTATTTTTCAGTGTTCCAGAACACCTACAGGTCAAAGTAATGAGAACATTCATTTTACTTCAGTAAATAAGTTTCAGTAAAAGAGTCAACACTGGGACTGCTTATCTCACAGTTAGTTAATCCCTGGACATCTGAAGTATGCAAACAGGAGCTAACTGCCCAAATCTTTCAGGAACAATATGTAGAGAAGAATCTTGTGTCATGTGTGAACTTGACTCCTAGGACCTCCCAAGTCCCTAACGTCTTTATGATTCTTTAGGAACTCTAGTCTCTTAGGGGGAATATTTTGTTGTTGAGCATCTGAGGTTAATCAGTATTCCATAAGGGAAAAGAGAAACAGAATTGTGAGCTACACAAGGCCAAAAAGTATATAAGAAATGGTGGAGATTTTTAACTTGAGATTCTTTTTAGTCCTGTATACAATGCAGATTTCTGCTGGTGATTACTTTCAGTTGCAACGTTATAATTTACAGAATTGAGTAGAAATTGCAAAACATAGAAAAAGAAAGAAAATCCAAAACCATTAGGAGCCACATGAATTTTAATGATTTATTAGCATATGCACAAAGCTGGAATGTTAAATATGGCAAATTGATTGATCTGAGGCAAACTTCCAAGGGGAAAAATGCTGCACACTCTCTTTCTCTCTCTCAGTTAACATCTGTCATGTAGTGGAGATTCCAAAGAAAAAGTGAGAGGAGCTCGGTCTGCATATTTGACAAGGAAGAAATAATCTCTCTTAGGACCAAGAACAGAGGACAGAGGGTTAGCTCCAACATGGTAGGCATGAAGGGATTTTAATCCTTCTGACAAAGAGGTAAAGTGAATCCCTGTGGTCCTTGCAATTCGTGGTGTCAGTGGGAATGTTGGAACTTGGAGGATTCACCCTTGGAGCCTAAGGACACATGGAGGGAGAGAAGCAACAAAAATCCTAATACAGAAAAATGTCACGGAAGGGTCATCTGCTGATGTAGGGGCAGTAGGACTTCTGCTTCTTAGGACTAGCCAAAGGAACATTTATGAGGAGAGGCATCAACAGGTAGAGCCCCTCAGGCCTAATCTGTATGTGATGGTGTTCCTGGCCACTGACATCAGAGTTAAAGGAAATGTGTTTCTTCAACCTCTCCATAATCTGTTGGGAAGCTGAGAACTATAAGGGGAAATGGAGAGAGGCAGGGGTGTCCTGCAGTGGATGGTTTACTAACTGCTTACAGGTAGCAGTGTGTGTGTGTGTGTGTGTGTGTGTGTGTGTGTGTGTGTGTGTGTGTATACTTTTACACCCGTTAGGAAAATTCCTTAAAGAGTACCTGTAAGGAAAACAATCTGAAAACAAATAAATGAAAAAACAAACATTATAAAAGCAATAGAGCGAGTGTTCCCCCCCACTAAATCATTAGCATCCTGGCACCTCCATTAACATCTCTTTATTTCTGAAATCCAGGCCTTATCACAAACCTGTTGCTTATCCATTCCTCTGCCACTCTCTGATTAAGGCCACGTCATCTCTTGACTGAATCACTACCATAACATTCTAATTGACCCTCTCTACCTTGTTCTTTACTCTGCAGCCAAAGTAGTGATCTTTCACAAAAGCAAAACAGATTGTATCATCTTCATACTTAATGTGCTTCACTGGTTTCTTTTTTCCTCTGAGGATAAAGACTAAAGTCATTACCTTGGCCTAGGAGACCTGATGTGATTCTGAACTATACTCATATTTCATGACTACTACTTATTCTCTTCCTACTGTAATGTGTGGAATAACTGCTTTAGGAACAACACAGAGGAAACTCACCTACAGGATATGGTGAGATTTGGCAAGAAGAAAGATCTTATTGCAAGGGTGGAACTAATGAGATGGGAGAGATCATGAGAAAGTATATCTGGGGCAGATATAGGAAAAGAAGGGTCCAGCATTACAACTGCAGCCAGTGAATATGGGATTCCTTTAGGGTTTGGCTCTTCAGTAAGGTTTAGATATCAGTTGCTAGTTCTCATGACAGGTTGAAAATTCTGTAAGGTCCTGCCTATTCCCAAGAATCATAAGAGTTCCTCTCTGGTCTTGGTGATATTCTGCAGAATAAAGTGCTGATCAGAGCTTAAGTCTGAAGTCCCTCAATTTTCATCAACATTGAATTTACAAATACTATAGACATTCATAGTAGCATTCAGGCTATATGATAGAGAGACAGCAATTCAATATTCTTTTTGGACAGTTAGAGGTGAACAAGGACAATTCAACTGAAGTTGGAAAAAAGTATAGAAGTGAGGGTATCTCTCAAAGGATAAGTGAATGATTTCTTTTCTTTTCTTTTTTCTTCTTTTTTTTGAGTTGGAGTCTCACTCTGTTGCCCAGACTGGAGTGCAGTGGCTGCTCCCAGTCACCGCATCCTCGACCTGCTGGGCTCCGGCGATCCTTCCACCTCAGCCTTCCAAGTGGCTGGAAATACAGGCGTATGCTACCACGCCCGGCTAATTTTTTGATTTATTGTAGAGATGAGGTCTCGCCAAGTTGCCCAGGCGGGTCTCGAACCCGTGGTCTCAGGCAATCCACTCACCTTAGCCTCCCAAAGTACGGATTACAGGCTGAGCCACCGAGCCCGGTTTTGAATGATTTTTTATTAACTAATTATCGATATCAATTAGTACCTACTGTAATAGATGAATCCTGATATAAGTGGCTTAATAGAATGTGTTTCTTGTTCACATAAAGTCCAAACTGAGTATTTGTGGATGGCATTCCATGCAGTGATTCAGTAACTCAGGCTTATCTCATCATATGGCTCTTCTGTGTGTGAGGAAACCACCTTGGTTCTTTATCCACTTCAGCCTAGAAGTGACTTACCTTGGTTCACGTTTCATATGACTCCATCTAAATCAAAGTTGGGTAGTTGTTTTCCAGAAACAACTCAGTACCATGGAAGGAGAATATGCATGATTGGTAGAGAGAGAAAAATCATGTTTGCTTTCCGCCTATTATCATGTGTTTTTTTTTCCTCAGCCATTATCATCCAATTTAATAGTTCATGTATTTGTTGATTGAGCCTAAAAATGGTTGAACTTTCTCAGGCAAGAGGAGCGAGGCTGGTAGAATCTTTTATGGTAAAGTTTGTTCCATACAGTTTTTGTCTCCTGGATAAATGAACATTCATTTTCTCACTGTGGTAATACTAGGGTGGTGGGAGATCAGTGAAATTGTTCTTTGTTTGAGATCTGCCTCACTCTTACTTTGTTCAGTGTTCAATGACTTAACGGCGTTTTGTATCTATCAACACGTGCTTGAAGGGCTTGGTGGAAATATTGTTTATAAGTATAGATTTCTTTGAGTGAATATTTTATAATAGGAAGTAATATGGCTCAGTATATAGTCATTTTCTCTTCTACATGAAATATGGAAAGTTTTTTCTGAACTACTCAAGTGGGTAGAAAGAGTAGTCACTACATTGGCTGAGACTGAAGAATAAGTTAAAAGTACATACAGGAAGGTGACTTATTCTCTAAAGTAAGAACTCTCTTCTAATGCAGGAGGCCAGACCAGAGGAAGTGGGTACAAAGTTCACAGGTTAGGAGGTTAACACCCTCTCGTTGGGGGCATAGCCTGTTAGCTGATTCTCTGACTATTGTTGTTTCATGCTATACTGCATCCAATGAGGTAGATAAAAAAAGTAAGAAAACCACCTCTTTTTTTATCAGTGCAAGAGGGACAAACTCAAAGAGCCATTTGTATATCTTTCTTTCTCTGATACTGCTTTAGTTCTTCATGTCTGAACTATTGGAAGAACAGAGGAAAAAAATGTAATTGCTGAAGGAAAGCAAATAAATTTCCTGTAACACTATGACTGGAGGTGGGGGAGAGAGGGAACAGAGTTTCTGCTATGAAGGAAAGTTAAGAAATATGGATTCATGGATTGAAATTTTATTCACATCCTATGTACCTGTCTAGGATGGCATTGTAGCAACTGGTGCAGGTTAGAACAATGTTTTTTTTTTTTTTTTTTGAGATATTTTATGCAAATTAAAAACTAGTAAAAAGACCTTGTCCTAATGTTGGGATTTACTTTCACAACCAAGTCTTGTGAAGACTGTGCATTTGCAATAAGATATGGGTGGATAGAACAGAGAATTATTCCTGAGATGCAAAACAGAAAGATTAGGCTATGACATCAAGACAATTCTGCTACATTCAAAGGCTGCATTCTTTAGATATACGGTCTATCTGCCAATGGGAGGCTATCAAAAAGTTCCATGCACTGAGGGTTTTATTATTTGTTGGAACAATCCACTACTGTGGATTGGCAGTAGTGGGAAACTGTTAGGGGAGGGGAGGTGGGAGTGCCAACTGAGAGAAATTGCCAGGGGAGGGACGGGCACACCTCATCAACAAGGGTACCTGCATAATCAACGTTTGTATACGTAACCCTGAATTGTACCCCACATCTTTGCAATAAAAAAAGAAAGAAAACAGTGAGCATTGTCTCAGAATGGAATAGGCATGTTGTATGGTGTTCTTCATTATGCTGGACAGTGGTTAGGGATTAAATATTTGGGATGGGATTTCAACACACTGATTTCTGAGAGATTGGATATACAAATGGACAGTGACTGGACCACATATAAAGAGAGAACTTCCACCCACAATCTGCAGCAATCAGCCCAGGAAATCAATTCATGATCTATAGAAACCAGTCTGGAAAGCCAACACACTATAAATCAGATATTTAGGAAGTCATACCATTTTCTCTAACAACTGGTTCAGGAAGCCAAACAATAACTCCTGTAATGACCAGCCTCAAACAACTAAGGCTTGATTAAGAACTGACAACTTCCCTGATTTTTTTCCCTTCTTCCAATTTAAGACCAACCAGAAGAAGACAGATGTGCACCCCTTGCCAGTCACACAGTATGCCTCCTTTCTAGTTAGCCTACCTACCAGGCAGACTTCCTCAGGCCAACAGCCTTCAAACAGGGCCTACCTGAAACTTTCCCTTTTTTCTACTTTAAAACTTTACCACTCCTTCACATGCCTTTGAGTCTCTGCCGAAACACAAGGGATGGAAGCTGTCTCCCTTCCTATAGTGAACTCTGAAAAAATAGCCTTTGCTTGTTCTCATTTGATTGGTCATTGTTTATTTCCACGCTTCTAATGATCCTCTGATATTTAGATTATAAAAATCTAAGTAGCAAGAATCCTAATGACAGATTAGTGCACCCATGATCCCATGATCCCATCCCAACTTCTTAATTTCATGAATGACATCACTGCTTTCAGGTTTTCAGACTGAGAACATTGCACACCTGTGGTAGGGGATGAGCCTGGCCTGGTGGATGGCCTGGATGAGCTTCTGGCTCTAGACATTTCCTGTCTGTGTGACTCTGACAGCGTCCCCAAGGCACTCTCCTCATCCCTAAAATGGAAGTAGTAAGTACTAACTCACAGTGCTGTTTTAAGGGCTGAAAATATAATATGTGAGAGAGTAAAATTCAGCACTTAAAGAGTTATTTTGTATTGTGTTTTCAGTTTCACCCAACACATGCTTTTATAGCAATAACATGTGCTAGTCACTATTCCAGTACTGATTTCGCAGTCACTTAACTTGTGCCAGGATTAAGGGAGAACAATAATTCCCTGAATCCTCATAACATCCCTATGAAGTTGGTGTTAATGTTATAATTTTAAAGGTGAGGAAACTTAAACCAGGAGAGATCAAGTAATCTTCCAAAAGTGACACAAGTAGTGAGTGTTATGCAGTGAACTCAGGCTGTGATTTTCCTCTTGATTCTTCTCCTACCTTTTTCATTATAAATTCTCAGATTATTTATGAAAAATATTCTTTACCTAGGCCAGGTACATAAGTCTTTCCTATGTCGTCTTCCAGGATTTTTATGTTTTAAGGTTTTATATTTAAGTCCTTAATCCATCTTGAATTAATTTTTGTATATAGGGAGAGAGAGAGATAAAGTTTCATTTTTCTGCATGTAGCTACCCAATTTTCCCAGAACCATTTGTTGAATAGGGTTTCCCTTCCCCAGTGTGTATTTTTGTCTGCTTTGTCAAAGATCAATCAATTGTAGGTATTTGGACTTATTTCTGTATTCTCTATTCTGTTCCATTGATCCATGTGTCTGCTCTTATACTGGTACCATGCTGTTTTGGTTACCACAGCCTTGTAGTGTAATTTGAAGTCAGGTAATGTGATGCCTCCAGCTTTCTACTTTTTACTTAGGACTGTTTTGGTTATTCTGGCTCTTTTCTGGTTCATATGAATTTTAGGATTGTTTTTTCTAATTCTGTGAAAAACGACATTGGTAGTTTGATAGGGATTGCATTGAGTCTGTATTACTTTGGGTAATGTGGTCATAAATAATGTTGATTCTTTTCAACCATGAACATGAAATGTCTCTCCATTTGTTTGTGCCCTCTGCAATTTCTTTTTTTTTTTTCTTTTAAAGACGTGGGGTACAATTCAGGGTTAGGTATACAAATGTTCATTATGTAGGTACCCTTGTTGATGAGGTGTGCCCCTCCCTCCCCTGGCAGTTTTCCTCAACTACCAGTCCCACCCCCAACTACCCTGGCAGTTTTCCACTACTGCCAATCCCTTTCTTATAGTATTATGATAATTGTTCAAGTTTCGCTTATGAGTAAGAACATATGGTACTCTATTCTTTGTTTCTGTGATAGATCACTGAGTATGATTGACTCTAAATCCATCCGTGTTGCTGTGAAGTTCATATGTTTGTCCTTCTTTATGGTTGCATAATATTCCATTGTACATATGTACCACATTTTAAAAAATCCAGTCCAGCTTCAATGGGCAGCATGGTTGGTTCCATGTTTTTGCTATTGTTAATAGAGCTGCAACAAACACGTGTGTGCAGGTATCTTTTTCCTTTCTACATTTCTAACAAGCTTACCAGTGATGCCAGTGCTTCTGTCTCAAGGAGAATATTTTATCAAACATCCACCAAGTGACAGAGTTTGCATTTATCTCAGTTTATCTGACCAGTAAACCAAGATGAATGCCCTCATTTTCCAAAATAAGTTATAGGCAAAGGGATTCTAAGAAGAAAGAAGAGATTCCTGATTAAATGTGATGATCTTTGGTAAATCTCCCCAAGGTATATATTTTTTTATTTTTTATTTTTTGAGTTGGAGTCTCACTCTCTCATCCTTGCTGGAGTGCAGTGGCATGTTCACGGCCACCGCAGCCTCAACCTGCTGGCCTTAGGCGATTCTTCCGCCTCAGCCTTCCAAGTAGCTGGAACTACAGATGCCTGCTACCACACCTGGCTAGTTTTTGTGATTTCTTGTAGAGACAAGGTCTCACCAAGTTGCCCGTGCTGGTCTCAAACCTCCGGGGTCAGGCAATTCTCTCACCTTGGCCTTCCAAAGTGCTGGGATTACAGGCTGAGCCAACGTGTTTGGCCAAGGTATATATTAATAATTTAAAAAGTTAACTTTATAGTGAAAAATATGTCAGATGGTACCTTAACCAAGAAAATAAAATTAGCATCAACTGTAACAGGACAAATTGATATCAAGTGCCAAAGCATAAAAATGACACATCAGTGCTGTGACATTATTGGCCAAAAACCCAATAAATTATAATCTGAATTTAATAGTGAAAAAATATAATTCCAATTATAGGTATCGCCCATGTTCTGTAATCTCTAATAGATTGTATTTAAATATGTTTTTAAGCATCCTAGAGAGCAAGTAACTTCTAATTATTCTTAATTCAGACCTCCCTGAGTTATTCTGAGCAGTAACTGCCATCCTGTTTAAGTGTGCATTTTATTAACTGTGTCCTGCATGGAGCTGATGGAGCATCCAGACAAAACCTTAATAGTACCTGCTCTCATCCTTCATTAGTATCTGAGGATCTACCCCATCTCCAATGGGAATCTTGGGTATCCATCCTTCCCATGTTCCACAGCCACAAGAAAACATGTTTAATACTGCAGGTCATAAAATCATGATGAGAACTGTTCATGGTAGCTAAGAAGCCTGAAACCCAGCCATTTCTTCCTCTTTCTTCTTCTCTGGGATTTCTTCTTAGGTGAGATTATCTGGACAAATCACACATTGACTGCTTCATCTGTTTTTCTGGAGGCAATGTGACATGGAGATAATTGGTTTTCTATCACTTTGCTTCTCCAGACCTCCTCCTCATTCTTCACCCAACTACCAGGAAAATGGAGCAAATCTCATCTTGTGCTAATTTATGGTACATTGTGGAGGGTTTTAATCATAATCTCTCCCGGCTTCTGGGTGTCCCGACATCCTCCCTATTTATCTCCCAGGGCCTGCAGGTCACAGGGGGACAGAAGCTGCAGCAGAGCCACCAGGACCTCCACCAGAGCAGGACAGAGCAGTGAGGATGACCCAGATCTGTGCACAGGAGCAAGAGACAAAGGTCTACAATTTCTTTCATCAGAGTTTTGCAGTTGTCCTTGTAGAATCTTTCACCTCCTTGGTTAAATATATTACTAGGTATTTTAGCTTTTTGGTTGCTATTATAAATGGAACTGATTTCTTGATTTGATTCTCAGCTTGGTTGCTATTTGTATATAGCAGTGCTACTGATTTGTCTGTGTTGATTTTGTATCCCGAAACTTATTGAATTCATTTATCAACTCCAGGAATCTTTTGGAAGAGTGTTTAGTGTTCTCTAGGTATAAGATCACATCATTGGCATACAGAGATAGTTGGATTTCTTCTTTTCCAATTTGGATACTTCTTGCCTGATTGCTCTGGTTAGGACTTTCAATAATATGTTGAACAGTAGTAGTAAAAGGTGGTATCCTTGCCTTCTTCCAGTTCCAAGGGAGAATGTGTTCAACTTTTCTCCATTCAGGATGACTTTGGCTGTGGGTTTGTCATATATAGCTTTTATTATTTTGAATAGTGTTCCCTCTGTGCCATTTTGCTGAAGATTTTTATCATGAAAGATGATGGATTTTGTCAAATGCTTTTACTGCATTTATTGAAATGATCAAATGATTTTTGTTTTTAACTCTGTTTATGTAGTGGATCATGTTTATTGACTTGTGTATGATGACCCATGCTTGCATCCCTAGGATAAATCCCATTTGGTCATAGTATATTAATATTTTTTATATGCTGTTGAATTTGGTTTGCTAATATTTGTTGAGGATGTTTGTGTCTATGTTCATAAGGGATATTGGGATGCAGTTTTTTGTTGTTGTTGTGTCTTTTCCTGGCTTTGGTATCCAAGTGATATTGGCCTTGTAGAATGAGTTAGGGAGAATTCCCTCCTCTTCAATCTTGTGGAATAGATTCAGTAAAATTGGTACCAGTTTTTCTTTGAAGGTCTAATTCAGCTGTGATTCATTAGGTCCTGTTTTTTTTTTTTTTTTTGGAAGACTTCTAATTACTGTTTCAATCTTGCTACTTGTTATTGGTCTGTTTAGGGTTTCTATTTCATCCTGATTCAAGGTTGGGGGATTGTATGTTTCTAATAATTTACTAATTTCCTGTGGATTTTCTAATTTGTTTGCATAGAGGTGTTAATAATAGTCTTGGGTAAGCTTTTGAATTTCCATCAAATCAGTTGCAATGTCTCCTTTTTCACTTCTGATTGAACTAAGTTGAATCTTCTCTCTGTTTCTTAATTAATCTAGCTAGAGGTCTACTGATTTTGTTTATTTTTTCGAAGAAACAACTTTTTGATTCATTGATCTTTTGTATTTTTTTAATTTCAATTTTATTTAGTTCTGCTCTGATCTTCATTCTTTTTCTTTTCTTCTTCTAGCTTTGGGGTTGGTTTGTGTTTTTCTAGTTCCTTGAGGTGTGATGTTAGGTTGTTGATTTGCAATCTTTCAGTCTTATTAATGTAGGCCTTAAGTGCTATAAATTTTCCTGAGCATAGCTTTGACTGTGTCCCAGAGGTTTTGATAACTTGTTTCATTGTTGTCACTTGTTTTCAACAATTTTTAAATTTCCATCTTGATTTCATTGTTGAGCTAAGGATCATTCTGGAGTAAATTACTTAACATCCATGTTTTTATTTGGTTTCACAAGTTCTTCTTGGAGTTTTATTCCAATGTGGTCTGAGAAGTTGCTTGATGTGGTTTCAAGTTTTTGAATTTATTGACTTGATTTGTGGCCTATCTTGGAGAATGTCCCATATGCTGATAAAAAATATATATATTCTGTAGTTTTGAGAAGGAATTTCCTGTAGATGTCTATTAGTTCTTTTTCCTCTAGAGTCCTTTTTAACTCCAATGTTTCTTTATTGACTTTCTGCCTTGATAGCCTGTCTGTTGCTGTCAGTGAAGTGTTGAAGTCTCCCACTATTATTGTATTGTGGTCTATTTCTTTTTTAGGTCTAGTAGAATTTGTTTTATAAAGCTGTGGGCTCAGGTGTTAGGCACATATATATTTAAAATTGTTATGTCTTTTCATTGACTTGATCCTTTTATCATTATATAATAGCTATCTTTGTCTTTTTTATTGTTGTCAATTTAAAGTCTGTTTTATCTGATATGAGAATGGTTATTCCTGCTGATTTTTAGTTTCCATTTTTCCCCACTTCTTTACCCTGAGTCTACAGGAATCTTTGTGAGTTAAGTGGGTCTCTTGAAGGCAGCATATATTTGGTGTGTGTGTGTGTGTGTGTGTGTGTGTGTGTGTGTGTGTGTATCTGTTTTTAATCCATTCTGCCAGTCTATATGCTTTTAGTGGGACCATTTACTTTTGGAGTTAATGATATGTACGGTACTTTTCTACTCATCATACTCGTTGTTATCTGGTTGCTTTGTTTATTTATTTTCTCGATTGTTTGGTGTTCCATGAGGCCTGTAAACTTTGATTCCCAGCATTTTTATACTGATGTATTTTGACCTTTTGTTTCAGTATTTAGAACTCCTTTGAGTATTTCTTGTAGAGTTGGTCTAGTGGTGACAAAGTCTCTCAGGGTTTGCTTGTTTGTGAAGGAATTCATTAGTTCATTTCTCCTTCATTTATGAAACTTAGTTTTATAGTATACAGAATTCCTTGGCTTATAGTAACTCTGTTTGAGGAGATTGAAAATGAGGTCCCAATTCCTTCTGGCTTGTTGGGTTTCTTCTGAGAAGTCTGCCGTTAGTCTGATAGGCTTATCTTTGTAAGTTATTTGATGTTTTTGTCTTACTTCTCTTAAAATTATTTTCTTCACATTAACTTTGTTTAGCTAGATGATTATATGTCTTGAGGAAGACCCTTTTGCAATGAATCTTCTGGAGGTTCTTTGGGCTTCTTGTATCTGAGTGTTTAGATCTCTGGCAAGGCCAGGGAAGGTTTCTTCTATTATTTACTCAAATATGTTTTCCAAACCTGTTACGTTCTCTTTTTCCTTAGGAATATCAATAATTCTTTGGTTTGGACATTTTAATAATCTCATATTTCTTGGAAACTTGGTTCCATTCTCTTGATCCTTTTTTCTTTTCTTTCTCTTTTGTGAGCCAGAGTCCTACTCTGTTGCCCAGGCTGGAGTGCAGTAGCTCATGCAGAGGCTATGCTCACTTCAGCCTCAACCGGCTGGGCTCAGATGGTTCTTCTATCTCATCCTTCCAGGTAGCTGGAACTACAGGCATATGCTCCCATACTCTGCTAATCTTTTAATTTAGTGTAGAGACAAGTCTTGCCAAAATGCCCAAACGAGTCTCTAACCCCTGGACTCAGACAATCCTCTTGCCTGCACTTCCCAAAGTGCTAGAATTATAGGCTTCAGTCACTGTGTCTGGTGATGATTCTTTTTTCTTTGTTGTTTGAGTGTAATTCAAAAGTGTTGTCTTCATGTTCTGAGATTGTTTCCTCTGCTTTTTCTAATCTACTGCTAAAACTTTCCACTACATTTTGCACTTCCCTAAATGCTTCTTTCATTTCCAGAATTTCAGCAGTTTTTTTGGGGGGGGGTTCTACCTCTTTGGAGAATTTGTCATTCATGTCCTGAAAAGTTTTAAAAATTTATTTATGTTGGTTTTCAATTTTCTCCTGAAGTTCATTGATCAAATTTTATAATCAAATTTTTGAATTCTATGTCTGGAATTGCAACAGTTTCATTTTGGCTAGAGATTTTTTGCTGAAGGGTTGGTGTGGTCTTTTGGGGGGGCTTTGGAGAACTCTGTCTTTTCATATTGTCATAATTATCTTTCTGTTTTTTTCTCATTTGAGTAGATGTTTTCTTCTTATTTGAGGTTGGCAGGGGGCTAACATAGGCACTGTAAGTTTCCCTTGGTTAAATATAACATTGTTTTCAAAATTTCTAGCTTTGGCAGCCCTGTGCTGTGTACCTGCACTGGTTCACGACATCCTGTGTGACTAGAGTGACTTCAAAAGTGTTGTTAGCTGGTGTTTGGGATCAGGCCTTCCCCAATGGTGTGATATTGTATCCCATTTGGTGGCCCCTGGCCAGGAGGTGGCACTTAAGGAAGAAAACCAGCTGTGATGGTGGCCATAGGGTTTCTCCTTGGTGAGTGTTACTTTGAGTGCCCAGTCAGCCTAGGCCAAGGGTGAGGCTCTGGGGATTTCACAAGTTTTTTTTGTCTCTTTTGAGCCTTCAGGAGGAGTGCAGGGAAAAGAAGATGCACTCTGCAAACGTATACTCTTGGCTACTTTGGCAGGTACTAGAAGGAAGTCCCAGGGTACTGGGACTGCTGTTGTACAGAGCAGGGTTCACAAGAGGCCCAAGAGGTTGCTATGGCAACATGACCCACCTGGCTTCACCTTGGCCTCAGGCAATCTGTCAGGGTTGTCAGGCAACTCACCCAGTCAGGAACTGCCTGCAGGTAAGAAGTTTGCCTGAGGGATGAGTTCCCTCCCAACCTGGTAGAAAGCAGCTGTTCTACACTGTTCAACCTAGCAGTCCCTGGGAAATAGCGGCTGGCTGTGCTCAAGGACCACCCTCACAGCCCCTGGCCCTGCACCACTCCATGGCAGAGCACAGCTGTAGGGAAGGCAGTTTCTTGTGAGAGGCTGGAGTCCCACAAAGCTCAGGGAGCCCTGGAAGTTTGTGGCAGGAGCACAGGACTTCTAAATTCCCTCACTCACCTTCCCCATTGTGTCTGGAGGCTGTGGTAAACTCTGGTGGTGCAAGTAAGAGCCTAGCAAGTTTCAGCCCAGGTTGGTGGCTTTTTTCTTCTTCTTTGCTCTAAGTGGTTATTATCACTCTTTTAGAGACTTGTGGGGCATGCTGATGGATCCATTCTTCTCTGGGTGCTGAGGAAACGCTCTCTATCTTGGTTTACTCTGTAGGAGAAACTCACTCTAGCTGCTTCATGCCAGCCATCTTAATTCCTTCTCTGCTATTTCTTTTATTGTATTCTACACTCCTTAAACCTGCTTAGGATATATTATGTTTCATTCCTGCATCTCCCTTCTTCTCACTCACTTTCCCTTCTTTTCAATCAAATCTTGCCTCTCAGTTACTTTGTGAGTGAATGTTTCCCAACCTGACGCTATCAGACAAGTCCTCAATACTTATAAACAACACACACACACACACAACACACACACACACACACACACACACACTTTTGGTACCCTCTGTATATGCACATATATACAGAGGGTACCAAAAAAATATATACACATTTTAAGAATAGTAATCTTGGGATGAACACTTTCCATTTTGCTGTTTTAAGACTGCCTCATAGGCTTGTTCTGCTAGCTCCTGTCTCACATGCACATTTCTTAGTAGACTTCTGTGGCAAATGTGTAATCTATTCCAACACCATAGCAGAAGAAGCAGGACTTGCTGTGCAAGGCCTCTCGAATCTTCCCTTGTGCACATCACACATAATACCATGCATCTCAAACTCATCATGAATGCATGCAGTTGTTAGGCATGTTGGAGGTTCTGTTGCATACTCATGCCTCCATTGTCATTGTAGTTCCACAATGTTCTTGAATCTCAAGTACCACTTTAAAGTATTCTTGCCCTTCTCGAATGATAACTAACTGTGCTTTGGCCATTTTCTTTGACTACTGTGCCTGTCTCATGGTGACACTAGCATTCATTTGATTAACGGCATCTTTTGAGTGAGTGTTATACTACACATTGCTACCATAATTCAACTTCAAAAAGTAGTCTATAGATAAAATCACTTAAAATGTGTATGCATTTTTTTGGCATCCTGGAGGTATGTTTATGTGTGTGTGTGTTCATATATATATATATATATATATATATATATATATATGTAGAGAGAGAGAGAGAGTTACTTTGATGCAGTTTATCATTAATTTATATCTGATCTTTACATAGCTTTTCTGTTTCTTTTCTTTGTATCGCTTCACCCTTATCTGGGCTAGATAGAAAATAGTAATATTAGGAAAAACTCTGCCAGGCATAGGAAATATTTTTATAAGAACTTGTCATTCTGAATTCTACATTCAAAATTCATACCCAGTACTGATAGTAAAGAATAAAGAAATATTTGTATAACAAGGGCTATAAAAACACTGTTATTAATATCTATTCATTCTTTTTTCCCTAGGGAAGAAAAGCAGAATTATTATTAGTTGGCTTTCCTTTTAGCTAGGTTCACATCTTTATCTCAGTCATTGCCTGTCCTAATATTTTGATACTCAACTAGGAAAAGAGTATACCATTTTATAATCTGCCAATCACAGCCCTTGCTTTTTACCTTGCCTTTGCCTTTCCTGTACATCCTAATCACGGTGTTTATGTAAGTTGCATAGAACCACGTTTGTGTACATGTGGCCTTATCTTTACATAAATGTATCCTCTATTTATGTATAAAATTGATTGTGCAGATACATAGATGCACAGAGTCATCAGATGAAGGAAGAAGTGGCTAGTAAGATGAGAGGATGGTTGGCTTAGTAGAGGAAAGAGAATTAGAGTAAGCCCAAAGGAGCTCACTAGTATCTGTCCTCTTATAATTGGGTTCTTTGTTGGTTCCCATGTTTTATTGTTTTAGCTTAATATCACATTCATTCTAGTCTATTTTGTATCACAGTTTGTGTACACCTCTTTTCTTTTATGAAAATGTGATTTTATATGTCTGTGCTGTTCAATATGGTAGCCACTAGCCACATGAGGCCAGGGAGCAATTGGAAAATGGCTGGTCCTAATCATGTGTACCAGAAGCCTAAGCACATTCCAGATTTCAAAGACTTGGCAAGAAAAAAACAATGTAAAATATTTTCCTAATAATTTTTTATATCAATTTCATGTTTAAAAAACATTTTTGATATACATAGTTAAATAAAATACATTATTAACATCAATTTTGCATGTTTCTTTTTACCTTTTTAATATAGAAAGTTAAAAATTACACATATGGCTTTAATTTGTGGCTCTCATTATATATCTATTGCAGAGTATTGCTGTGATTGTACAATTTTCAAACCTACACAATTGCAGGTTACATGGTATTTTCATGCAGTCTAGATATTTGTTCAAACTGGAAAGGAGATTGGAAGTTTGGTAGAAGTAAATGAGTGAATGAGTGTTAAGTGGCTGAAAGGCTTAGTTAATTCAGGGCACTAAAATTTGTGCCAGACATTCAAAAAACTAGGTATTAACAGTGAAGATATGAAGGAAGCGATTCTATTACAAACAAATGCTATGTATTTGACAGGAAATAAGGTATGATAACTAAGGGAAATCAACAAATATTTATTAAGGACCTATTCGATGCTAAGTTCTGTTTTAACTGTTTGTTATACAAAAATGATTCAGGTATTACATTTTACCAACCCTCCAGGACAGTTGAGCATAGAAATGCATGCAATTCATTATTGCCCAGTGAGATAACCAGTCAGAGTAGATGAAATTTGCTGTAATGCCATAAATGCAGTACAATGGAGTGAGCAAGCCACATTTTAGAAAGAACTTGGACAGCCAAATGGCAATTAGATGAGAGTTTAATCATGTGAATGGGAGGTAAGAGCCCCACAGAGGTTGTCCTGAAGTTCTTACTGCTTGTTTGCCTTGGAATAGTTCCATGGGTAACAGGCTTGAAACAGAAGGGAGTTCTGGAAGTATTATCTGTGAGAGTTTTTAACTAACTGTTTATCAACTGTGCTTATGGTAACAGAAAATGTGTTAAGTGTGAGTGACTGAGTGTGCATTTTAAGCACTGGCTAAACTTCCAACTGCCTAACAACAGGAAAACAAGTACCTGTAGAATATGCCAGGCATTCTTTCTGCAGATTTTGTTTGAGCTTACTTGGTTCTCTTGGGAGAAGAAATAATTTTCAAGTTGAAGACGGTGTATCAACATGCTCTGAGTAATTACTATGCAGTGCAGTAACCAAACTTATTGCATTCCTATTATATTTTCTAGTGGGAAAGGTAACATCCTCACAATTGTGTACCAGGCAATGGCTGTACCATTATCTCTTATTTTTATGCCTTTTCTAAGTGTATCATTTCATTTGGTGACATTTCCAAAGTAGTATAGGGAACTTGTTCATGTGATACTCATTAAGGTCACAAGGCTAACATTTCTGTCCACTTCATCTGTGAGAACTAGATAGAGAAAAACACTTTGCCTTCTTTCAGAAGAGACATAAAACAGAGATCAGGACCACTTGTGGATATCGAAGCACCTCTGTGGTCTCATGCTAGGGATGGTTTATTGGCTGCAGTGTCCTGGAAAATCTTACCTTGCCTAAACAGTGGCCATAAGGACTTATTCTTTGAACCCATGGAGCAGAGTGGGACAACAGATTCCATATATAGTAATGACAGTCCAGATGAGTGAAGTGATCTAATTGATTTATTTGATTTGTAGGGTTGCTATGAATAACTCTCCAATTCAACAGAAACATTTTTATCACCTAGTGTATGCTTTTTTACATGACTCAGAAAATTCGGTAAAAGAGGTATCATTATCCCAGTTTGACAAAAGAAAAAACTGAGGCCCAAATACATGAAATAATGGTTCATTGTTACCCAGATAAGTTCTGAATTTCTAATTCAATCTCAGGAGTTTGGACACTAAAGCTAATGCCTTTCTTCTATGCCACAAAACCACTCATTGATTGTAGGTGACAGAAGGCTTACTTGCCAGGTAAATCTTGACTCCTGTCAACTTTGACATTTTTTTAGTGACCTGAATATATCATTTAACTTCTCAGACCCCTTAAAACAGAGAAAATAAGTTGCTTCTTTCAGTGAAGAGTGAAAAGCTATATATTCCCTATTTTGAAAATAGAGAATATCATGGCTAGGATATATCCCTGAAAAAAATGCTAGAACACTAACAATGTGGACTATGATCTAAAGTAATACAGATGTTCTTTTCTGTCAGGAAACACATACTCATACACACATGCGCACACACACACACACACACACACACACACATCTTGCAATTTTGAATCTGATAGACTCTTATATAGGAATTGTTTTTTCTCCAAAATAGAAATGTTTAAGCAAATCAAAATAAATTATACTAGAATAGTGTACTAGCCACATTGACTTTCTCTTGAAAGCATGCAAAAGCTACAAAATCTCTTCAAAATTCTCATTCACCAGAAAGGAATGCAAATAGTTGACTTTTGCCTTTGGTATATTTCTAACTTCTGTTTTACTGCTTCTTTTCTAGCAGCTGGAACATTTGTCCCAACCAACTGACAGTCATCTGTCTCTACACTGGTGGATCTTTTTCTCATGGGAAAGTAATAGACTACTCAGGTGTCATTAGTTTCTAAGCAGTATTTGCAATAAATAAAATAGCAGCAACCAAAAAATCTGGTTAAATAATTCAATAAACATTTACATTTTAAACATTTAGGCTCTGATATTATAAGCCCTTAGGAAAAGAATACATATATCACACCATGGACCCGGCTCTCAAGTAGGTCAAAGTATTGTGGGAAAAAGAAAAAAGAAAACACCCACAGTCTTCACCACATCCTGTTCAGTACAGCCTCATGTATTTACATCATCTACCCAGTCCTTCTACCCATTCAAGTTTGCCATCCCTGGTATCTCTGTTTCATGTGTTTTGTTATTTTAATCTCTTCACAAGAGTATGAACACTTTGAGAAAGAATATTATGTCTCACTTCATTTTTTCAATGTTGAGGCACAAGATAAATGTTTTTAAAAACCTTGTTTTTGGTATGCTGCAATAAACATGCATGTGCAGGTATCTTTTTCATAGAATGATTTGAGCTCCTCTGGGTATATTCCCAGAAGCAGGATTGCTAGGTTATAGGGAAGGCCAATTTTTAGATCTTTTAGAAATTGCCACACTGTTTTTCCACAGAGGTTGTACAAGTTAACACTCACAACAGTGTAGAAGCATTTCCTTTTCCCCGCATCCTCTTCAGCATCTGTCATTTTTTTAGTTATTGATTATGGCCATCCTGACTGGTGTTGGGTGGTATCTCAGTGTGGTTTTAATTTGCATTTCTTTGATGATTAGTGAGGCTGAGCATTTTTTCGTGCGTCTGTTGGCTGCTCATATGCCTTCTTCTGAGAAGTGTCTATTTATATATTTTGCCCACTTTTTAATAAGGTTGTTTGTTTTTTCCTTTTGGCACATTTGCATTCCTTGAAGATCCTAGATGTTAGGCTTTTGTCAGATTTACAGTTGGTAAATATTTTTTCCCATTCTGTGGGCTGTCTCCCCCGCTCTCTTAGTGGTTTCTTTTGCTTTGCAGAAGTTTTTCAGTTTGATGAGTTCCCACTTGTCTATCTTTTCTTTTATGGGATTTGCTTTTGGAGAGTTGATCAAGAAGTGGTTGCCTACTCCAATGTACCTAAGAGTGTTTCCTATGTTTTCTTCTAGTATTCTTATAGTTTGAGGTTTTACATTTAGGTCTTTGATCCATTTGGTGTTGATTTTTGTGTATGGTAATAGGTAGGAGTCCTGTTTCAGTCTTCTGCATGTGATTAGCCAGTATTCCCAACACCATTTATTAAATTTGCTCTCCTCTCCCCAGTGGTTGTTGGTGGAGGCTTTGTTGAAGATGAATTGGTTGAGAAGTTGAGGTTTTGCTTCCAGAATTTCTATCCTGTTCCATTGGTCTATGTGCCTGTTCTTGTACCAATGCCAAGCTGTTTTGATTATTGTAGCTTTAACATAGAGAATGAAATCTGGAAGTGTGATACCTCCTGCTTTGTTTCTTTAGCTAAGGATTGCTTTGGCTATTCATGGTCTTTTATGTTTCCAATGAATTTCTGTATTGTTTCCAAGTCTGAGAAGAATAATGTTGGTAATTTAATGGGTATTGTGTTAAATCTGTAGATTGCCTTTGGTAGAATAGACATCTTAACAATGTTAATTCTTCCAATCCATGAGCATGGAATATTTTTTCCATTTGTTTGGGTCTTCTTTGATTTCTCTGAGCAGTGTTTTGCAGTTTTCATAGTAAAGGTCTTTCACTTCTCTGGTTAGGAAGATGTCAAGGTATTTCTTTTTTGTGTGTGACTATTGCGAATGGGATTGTGCTTTTCATCTGTTTCTCTGTTTGTTGTTGGTGTATAAGAATGCAACTGTGTTTTGCACGAACATCTAGGTATAGATGGAGCATACCCCAAAATAGTAAGAGTCATCTATGATAAACCCATAGCCAACATACTGCTATGTGGACAGAAATTGGAAACATTTCCCCTGAAAACTGGAAAAAGACAAGGCTGCCCACTCTCACCTCTCCTGTTCAACATAGTGTTGGAAGTTCTAGCTAGAGCAATCAGACAAGAGAAGGAAATCAAGGGTATCCAAAGAGAAAGTTAAATTGTCTCTCTTTGTGATCGACATGATCCTATACCTTGAAAATCTGAGAATCTGTCATCAACCTTCTTGCACTGATAAAGGACTTTGGCAAAGTCTCAGGGTACAAAATACCCTCTGTATTTAAATACATTCATTACTCAGAAATGGCCAAATTCCCTTCCTGAGGGCTATTTTAGCTATTATAGTTCTTGTTGATATCTCTAGTTCTGCTGTCTCTGTCCTATTTTGAGGAAATAGGATGAGTTTTAAACTGTTGTATTGTCATAATTTACTTAAAAATATTTAACACCAACAGTGTGATTAAATAGCATTTAAAATACCTATGCTGCAATTAGGCTAGATTAAAGGTTCTAATCTAGTAGTTCTCAACTTTGTCTATAAATCGGAATTACCTAGGAAAGTTTAAAAAATACTGAGGGCAGGATCCTAACCTGAGTTTTTGATTTTTATTGGTTTGGGGTATGGCCTGGGAATGGAAATTCAAAAACCTGCCCCAAGTGATTCTGATATGCAGCCAGAATTGAAGAATATAATATTGCCCTAACCAGACCCCAGTATTCACAAGACTAAGTTACAACTATTTTTGCCAAAGGACAGCTCTAGAGCATTTATAAATTATCATAAATAAAGGTATAATCATTTGTCATTGATGAAAATAGTGGTGTTCAAGACATGTCGATTAACTAGAAATATGGTATGGACTATGATATGAGAATCTAGTGGCCTGAACCACCTCTATCCTTATTGAAGAATGCCATCCACCTCCTGTCCCAAGATCTTTGGAGGGTTCTATAACCTGATTCAAATGGAATATTAACTGATTCCATCCACTAGGACATCTGTTTCTAATTAAACTTTCATGCAAAATATTTGTCAACGTGCCAGAAAGGACATAGGCCTAAGACTTTGTTGAGCATACAGAACAGTCTGTATGATTGTTTTCATGGCTGCTTGCTAGCAAGTGTTGGCATGTGTTACCAAATTCAGTCTAAGACCTGCTTTCATTATAGCATATCTCCTAGAGGGAAGATTCCAGGGAAAAGGCACTCATAACCCTCACTTATCTTTTACCAAACAAACAGATTAATTTAGGACATTTGGCAATATATGTAGTCTTTTGGAGGGAGTGGATTCTGGGTTAATTTCCATCTACAGTAGAATTTCTCTTAAGCAGCTATGGGGACACCATGTCACTGGAGCCTCTTACGTAACAATATTAAAGCCTACTCTGGCTGAGTTTTTATAATTTGTCATTTGGGTTGTATTATGTTACCTAATACTCTAGCAAAAAGATGTCTTCTAACATCGACTCCTAGACCCTTTGTTTCGTTCACCTAATAAGTTTATTGAGATATTATTTATATATAGTGAAATGCACAGTTCTTAAATGTATCAACCAATATTGAAACGTTGAATACCTCTGTGTAATGTATGACCTTACCAAGACAGAGAACATTTCCATCAGCCTAGAAAGTGTACTTGTTCCTCTTCCAATTTAATGACACCACCCCTTTTATGACACCAAGCATCACTAATTGATTAGTTTTTTTAAATCAAGTATTTTATTTCAATGGAATCATACAGCATACACTCTTTTGTGTCTGGCTGTTTTTCCTCAGCATAATGTTTTTGATATTCATCTGTTACATGTGTCAGTAGTCTGTCCCTTTTTATTGCTGAGAAGTATATCATAGAATAAATGCTACTGTTTATCCAGTCTTCTGTTGATGGTCAATGGGCTATTATGATTAAAACTGTCATAAACATTCTTACACAAGGCTTTTAGCGGACATATGTTTTCCTTTCTCTTTGGTAAATATCTAGGAGTGGAATTGTTGTCATGAGTGAATGTGTGATTGTACCATTTTCACTTCCACCGGCAATGTAGGAGAGGACTAGTTGCTCCACAACATCATTAATATTTGTATTTCATCTTTTTCATTTTAGCCCTTTTAGTGGTGTATAGTGTTTTGTTGTTTGTCATTGTGATTTTAATTCTTATCTTCCTGATAACTATGTTGAACAGTTTTTCTTTTTTAGTTATAAAGATGTGGGGTACAATTCAGGGTTAGGTATACAAACGTATCAACAGGTACCCTTGTTGATGAGGTATGTCCCTCCCTCCCCTAGCAGTTTCCCTAAACTGCCAATCCCACCTCCCTCCCCTGACAGTTTCCTACTACTACCAACAGCTTTCTTATAGTATTATAATTATTCAAGGTCCGCTTATGAGTAAGAACATGTAGTACTCTGTTCTTTGTTTCTGTGATAGATCACTGAGTATGATCGACTCTAAATCCATCCAAGTTGCTGCAAAGTCCATATATTTGTCTTTCTTTATGGTTGCATAATATTCCATTGTGTATATGTACCACATTTAAAACATCTAGTCCAGTTTCAATGGGCAGCATGATTGGTTCCATGTTTTTGCTATTGTGAATAGAGCTGCAGCAAACATACTTGTGTAGGTATCTTTTTTATAAAATGATTTGAGCTCCTCTGGGTATATACCCAGTAGGGGATTTGCTGAGTCATATGGAAGGTCAATTTCTAGTTCTTTCAGAAACTGCCACATTGTCTTCCAAAGAGGTTGCACTAGTTTGCATTCCCACCAGCAGTGTAGAAGCATTCCTTTTTCTCCACATCCTCGCCTGTGTCTGTTGTTTGTTTTATTAATGATGGCCATTCTCACTGGGGTTAGGTGGTATCTCAATATGGTTTTATTTGTATTTCTCTGATGATGAGTGAGGCTGAGCACTTTTTCATGTGTCTGTTGGCTGCCCGTATATCTTCTTTTGAGAAGTGTCTGTTCATGTCTTTTGCCCACTTCTTTAACATTTAAAAAAAATTTTAAATTAAATTAAATTAAATTTTTTTTCTTTTAATCAATTTTTTAAAAAATGATATTGTGGGGTTTAGGTATACAAATATGCTCCATTCAGGCACACTTGTTGATAAGAGGTATCTCCCCATCCCCCGACAGATATTTACTACCGTTAATCCCATCTCTCTTCCCCTCCCACCCCCATAGTTTCCCACCACTGTCAGTCATTTTCTTATAGTATTACATTGGATGTTCAAGGTTCATTTTATAAGCGAGAACATGTGATACTCAGATCTTTGTTTCTGTGAGAGATCACTCAGTATTATAGACTCTAGTTCCATCCAGGTTGCTGCGAAATTCATGATTTTGTTCTTTTTTATGGCTGTGTAGTATTCCATCGTGTATATGTACCACATTTTTTTAATCCAGTCCTCTTTTGATGGACAGCATGGTTCATTCCAGGTTCTTGCTATTGTGAACAATGCTGCGATAAACATACGTGTGTAGGTATCTTTTTTTATAGAGTGATTTGAGTTCTTCAGGGTATATTCCCAGTAGGGGGATTGCGGGGTCATATGGGAGGTCAATATTTAGAGCTTTTAGAAATCACCATACTGTTTTCCACAGAGGTTGCACTAGTTTGCACTCCTACCAACAGTGTAGAAGTGTTCCCTTTTTGCCACACCCTTTCCAGCAACTGTTATTTTTTGAGTTATTGATAATTGCCATTCTGACTGGAGTTAGGTGGTATCTCAGTGTGGTTTTGATTTGCATCTCCCTGATGATTAGTGAGGTTGAACATTTTTTCATGTGTCTGTTGGCTGCTCAGATGTCTTCCTTTGAGAAGTATCTGTTCATATCTTTTGCCCACTTTACAATGGGGTTGTTTGTTTTTTTCTTTTCAGCACATTTGAGTTCCTTGTAGATCCAAGATGTTAAGCCTTTGTCAGACCTGGAGTTGGCAAATACTTTTTCCCAGTCTGTAGGCTGTCTCCCTGCTCTTTTGATGGTTTCTTTGGCTTTGCAGAAACTTGTCAGTTTAATGAGGTCCCACTTGTCTATCTTATCTCTTATGGCCTGTGGGTTTCGGGTTTTGTTCAGGAATTGGATGCCAGTTCCAGTTTCCATGAGGGTATGTCCTTCATTTTCTAGGGTTCTTATGGCTTGAGGTTTTACATTTAGATCTCTGATCCATTTAGAGTTAATTTTTGTGTGTAGGGATAGATCCTGTTTCAATCTTCTGCATGTGGTTAGCCAGTTTTCCCAGCACGACTTACTGAATAGGTTCTCCTCTCCCCAGTGGTAGGTGGTGGAGGCTTTGTCGAAGATGAGTTGGTTGAGAAATTGAGGTTTTGCTTCTGGAATCTCAATTCTATTCCATTGGTCTATATGCCTGTTCCTATACCAATACCAAGCTGTTTTGATGATTGTAGATTTATAGTAAAGTTTGAAGTCTGGTAATGTGATATCATCTGCTTTGTTTTTTTTTTTGCTGAGGATTGTTCTGGCTATTCTTGGTCATTTGTGTTTCCATAGGAATCCCTGTGTTGTTTTTTCTAGGTCTGAGAAGAATGTTGCTGGTAATTTGATGGGTATTGCATTAAATGTGTAGATTGCCTTAGGTAAGATGGATATCTTCACAATGTTGATTCTTCCAATCCATGAGCATGGGATATTTTTCCACTTGTTTGTTTCATCTTTGATTTCTTTGAGCAGTGTTTTGTAGTTTTCATTGTAAAGGTCTTTCACATTTCTGGTTAGGAAGATGCCAAGGTATTTCATTTTTTTGGTGGCTATTGTGAATGAGATTGTGGTTTTTATTTGGGTTTCTGTTTGTTTATTATTGGTGTAAAGAAATGCGATTGTCTTTTGCACAATTATTTTGTATCCTGAGACTTTGCCAAAGGCCTTTATCAGTGTAAGGAGGTTTTTGACAGATTCTCTTGGGTTTTCAAGGTACACGATCATATCATCTGCAAAGAGAGATAGCTTGACTTCCTTTCCTATTTGAATACCCCTGATTGCTTTCTCTCCTTTGATTACTCTAGCCAGGACTTCCAATACTGTATTGAACAGGAGGGGTGAGAGTGGGCATCCTTGTCTTATTCCAGTTTTCAGGGGAAATGGTTCCAGTTTTTGTCCATTTAGGAGTATGCTGGCTATGGGTTTCTCATAGATGACTTTTACTATTTTGAGGTATATTCCCCGTATGCCTAGGTGTTCGAGGGTTTTTATCAAGAAGGGGTGCTGGATTTTATCAAAACCTTTTTCTGCATCTAATGATATAATCATGTGGTTTTTGTTTTGACATCTGTTGATGTATTTAATTACATTTATGGTTTTTTGAATGTTGAACCAGCCTTGCATCCCAGGGATGAAGCCTACTTGGTCATGATGGATGATTTTTGAGATATGTTGTTGAATCCGGTTCGCTAGGATCTTGTTGAGAATTTTAGCATCTATGTTCATCAAAGATATTGGCCTGTAGTTCTCTTTCTTTGTTGGGTCTTTACCTGGCTTGGGTATCAATGTGATGTTGGCATCGTAAAATGATTTGGGGAGAGTTCTATCTTTCTCAATCGCCTGGAATACCTTCAGTAGGATTGGTATCAGCTCCTCCTTAAATGTCCTGTAGAATTCTGCTGGAAAGCCATCTGGTCCAGGGCTTTTTTTTTTGTAGGTAGTTTTCTTATTATGTGGTCAATTTCCTTGGTTGTTATTGGTCTATTTAGAGCCTCAATTTTTTCTTGTTTCAGCCTAGGCAGGTTTTGCGAGGATAGAAAGTCCTCCATTTCAGAAAGGTTTTCAAGTTTGTTTCCATACAAGTGTACGTAGTAGTCTCTAATGATCTTTTGTGTTTCTTCAGGATCAGATGTGACTTCATCTTTTGTGTTTCTGATTGTGTTTATTTGGGGTTTTTCCTCTCTTTTTCTTGGTCAGTCTAGCTAGGGGACCATCGATCTTGTTTATCCTTTCGAAGAACTGGCTTTTTGTTTCATTGATTTTTTTGTATTATCTTTTTGTCTTCTATGTCCTGGATTTGGGCTTTTATTTTGGTGATCTGGATTCTTCTGCTGAAATTAGAGTTTTTGTGATCTTGCTTTTCCAGTTTCCTTAGGTGGCTTCTTAGGCTGTTAATTTGTGATCCTTCCATTTTCTTCATGTGCGTTTGTAGGGATATAAATTCCCCTCTTACTACAGCTTTCATGGCATCCCAGAGATTTTGGTAAGATGTTTCTTCATTTTCATTTGTTTCCAGGTATCTTTTAATCTCTGTTTTGATTTCATCATTGACCCAGGAATTGTTTAGCATCATGGTGTTTAGTGTCCATGTCTTTGTGGGTTTTGGGGGGACCTTGTTGGTGTTAATGCTTATTTTTATCCCACTGTGGTCCCAGAAGGTGCATGGTAAAATTTCAGTCCTTTTAAATTTGCTTATGCTTGACTTATGGCCAAGAATGTGGTCAATCTTAGAGTATGTTCCATGTGGTGATGAGTAGAATGTGTATTCTGTGGTCTTTGGATGGAGGGTTCTGTAGGTATCAATTAAGTCCATTTGATCAAGTGTCACATTGAGGTTTTAGATCTCATTGCTGATTTTTTGTCCTGATGATCTGTCCAGGGTTATGAGTGGGGTATTACAGTCCCCAGCTATGATGGTATTGGAGTCAATATCTTTTTTTAGCTTACCTAGGGGCTACTTTATGAAAGTTGGTGCTCGTATGTACGGTGCATATATGTTTAGGATGGATATTTCTTGTTGATAGATTGAACTGTTGATCATTATGTAGTGGCCTTCTGTATATTTTTAAATTTTTGATAGCTTAAAGGGTATTTTCTCTGAGATTAAGATTGTGACTCCTCCTTTCTTTGTGTTCCATTCGCCTGAAAATTTGTTTCCCATCCTCTTACTTTGAGTCTGTGAGTGTCCTTTCTAGTGAGGTGAGTCTTTTGAAGGCAATAGATTGTTCTTTTTTTTTTTTTTTTTGAGTTGGAGTCTCACTCAGTCGCTCAGACTGGAGTGCAGTGGCTGCTCCCGGCCACCGCAGCCTTGACCCGCTGGGCTCCAGCGATCCTTCCGCCTCAGCCTTCCGAGTAGCCGGAATTACAGGCATGCGCCACCACGCCCAGCTGATTTTTTGATTTATTGTAGAGATGAGGTCTTGCTGCCCAGGCAGGTCTCGAACCCGCTGGCTCAGGCAATCCACTCACCTCAGCCTCCCAAAGGCGCGGGATTACAGGCTGAGCCACCGAGCCCGGCTGAAGGCAATAGATTGTTGCCTGGTGATGTTTTATCCATTTTGCCATTCTATGTCTTTTCAGTGCTGCATTTAGTCCATTCACATTCAAACTAATTATTGAGATGTGGGAGTTGATCCCTATGATCATGTTCTTACAGAGTTGTTGTTCTTCCTGCTTGTGTGTTGTCTTTCTTTTGGGTTTAGAGTTGGATCATGTGTGTTTTTAATCTTTTGCCTGTACTCTTGTGAAGAACGTTGTTGTTCTTTTTTCCTTTTCTTCCATGTTCAATACTTTCTTAAGTGTTTCTTGTAGAGGTGGTCTGGTGGTGGCTAGGTTCTTAGGGATTGGATATCTGGCACAGATTTCAATTCTCCCTCACTGATGAATCTTAGCTTGGCTGGGCAGGTTATTCTTGGCTGAAATTGTTTATCTTTTAGAACTTTGAAGATAGGGCTCCAAGCTCTTCTAGCCTGGAGGGTTTCTGTAGACAAATCTGCTGCTATTCTAATTGGTCTCCCCTGGTAGGTAGTCTGACCTTTTTCTCTTGTAGCCTTTAGGATTTTTTCTTTTATATCTATTTTGTTTAGGCAAATTATTATATGTCTGGGAGTTGGTCTTCTCATTTGTTGTCTTGCAGGGGTTCTCTGAATCTCTTGTGTTTGAATTTTTTCATCCTTGATGAGATGAGGGAAGTTTTCTTGAATGGTTTCCTGAAATGTTTGTTCCAGTGTGGCCTCTGTTTCTCTCTCTGCCTCAGGAAGGCCAATTACTCTTAGCTTCGGTCTCTTGGGAAGTGGTCATTCATCTCTTGAAGGTTTTGTTCTGTCTTTTTGAGCTTCTTTTCTATGCTTTTGACAGTTTGGGTTAGTTCTGTGTTTTGGTCTTCGAGCTCTGAGATTCTTTCTTCTACTTGGCTAATTCTGCTTTCCATGCTTATTAGTTTGTTGTTTATTTCCATCACAGTATTCTTTACTGCTGTTATTTCTGACATCAGCTCCTTCCTGCTTTCCTCCTGTCTCTCCTCAATTTTAAAAATTCTCTCTATTAATGTCTTGATGTCTGGGTTTGTTTCATGTGACCAGTCATTCTGGGGGCTCTTCATTGTTTGTGTTCCGGAATCTGTTTTCCCAGTGTCTGATTTCCCAGGTGTCTGTGTGAGACCTATGTTCTTCTTTTGGTTTTTCTTCATTTGTGCAGTTTTTTCCCTCCCTACTTTTTCCTTCCCTCCATGTCACCATCTTCTTTAATTCTGTTATTCAGGTGTGGAGGGGGTGTTTTTACTTCTGTTTGTCCAATCTCCTATTCTTGTTTATGTATGTCCTCTTACTTTGTTCAATTCTGGAGTTGCACTGTAGGTTGGGGGTGGTCCTTTTTGGAGTTTTGAGATTTACTTAAGGGGGGAGCTGTGAATCAAAATCTATCTGCAGGTCCTGGTATCCTCCGACAGGTATATGAATAATCTGAAACCCACTTCCCATTGCCTTGGAATCTGTCCATGTAGTGGGGTTGTAGGTTTACTCCCTGAAGATAAAATACGGTTAACAGAGGGAAGAGAATGGAGCAGGCCATGGGTGGGGGGAAGAGGGGGTGGAGAGAGAGAGGAGTAAGGGTGGAAAATAGACGAGTGTACCAACAAATGGAGAGAGAGACAAAAATTGAAACATATAAAAACAATAGACCACGGCAACAAACTAACCAACTCCCATACAAAAAAAACCTGAAACATACAATGTTGCTAACATACAAGTTTACCAACCTCCTTTTTGGCGTGCTATTCCTCTATACCAAGATATGCTTTACAGAGAGAAGAAAATAAAAGAAGGGAAAAGAAGGAAGAAAAAAAAGGGGGGGGAACAAAACAGAAGGAATAGAATCAAGTCAGTAGACTAACAGAACCAATGAAGCACACTCTGAGACTTTTCGTTTAAGTCGAATGTCCTTTCAGCTATGATTTCTAGCTATCTTTTCAAGCTAGTAAGTTTGTTCAAGGTTAGGATCAGTTGCCCCTGGCCTGCTGTGAAGGGTAGTTCAGATCATCACTCAGTTCCCCACTGCCCCATTCACTACTCAGATATGACCTGTCAGGCTTCCATTTTTCCTCTTTTGGTGTTGTTACCTTGAATTGCCAGCAAGGGGGTTATCCCTTGCTCCAGATGGTCTTTATCACAGCTGCTTGCCCACCCCTAAGGGGAGGGAGATGTTGCCTGGAGGCACACAGGAGTTGCCCACTTTTTAATGGGGCTGTTTTTTTCCTTTCCAGTGCATTTGAGTTGCTTGTAGATCCTAGATGTTAGGCCTTTGTCAGCTACACAGTTGACAAATATTTTTTTCCCATTCTGTGGGCTGTCTCCCTGCTCTCTTGATTTTTTTTTGCTTTGCAGAAGCTCATTAGTTTGATGAGGTCCCACTTATCTATCTTATTTCTTAAGGTATGGGCATTTAGGGTTCTGAATAAGAATTGGTTGCCAGTTCCAATTTCCTTAAGGGTGTCTCCTGCTTTTTCTAAGATTCTTGTAGTTTGAGGTTTTATGTTTAGGTCTTTGATCCATTTAGAGGTAGTTTTTGTGTGTGGTGATAGTTAGAGGTCCTGTTTCAATCTTCTGCATGTGATCAGCCAGTTTTCCCTGCACCGTTTACTGGATAGGTTCTCCTCTCCTCAGTGGTTGTTGTTGGAGGCTTTGTCAAAGATAAGTTGGTTGAGGAATTGAGGCTTTGCTTCCGGAATCTCTATCATGTTCCATTGGTCTACGTGACTGTTCTTGTACCAATACCAGGCTGTTTTGATTATCATAGCCTTATAGTTTGAAGTTTGAAGTCTGGAAGTGTGATACCTCCTGCTTTGTTTCTTTTGCTAATGATTGTTTTGGCTATTGTGGTCGTTTATGTTTCCATATGAATTTCTGTATTGTCATTTCCAGGTCTGAGAAGAATGATGTTGGTAACTTAATAGGTATTGCACTGAATCTGTAGATTGCTTTTGGTAGGATGGACAGTTTAACAATGTTGATTCTTCCTATCCATGAGACTGAAATATTTTTCATTTGTTTGTGTCTTCTTGGATTTCTTTGAGCAGTGTTTTGTGGTTCTCATTGTAAAGGTCTTTCATTTCTCTGGTTAGGAAGATGCCAAGGTATTTCATTTTTGTGTGGCTATTGTGTATGGGATTGTGATTTTAATTTGGGTCTCTGCCTGATTGTTGGTGTATAGGAATGCAACGGTCTTTTGCATATTTTTTTGTGCCCTGGGATTTTACCAAAGTCCTTTATCAGTGCAAGCAGGTTATTGACAGTTTCTCTAGGATTTTCAAGGTATAGCGTCATATCATCAGCAAAGAGGGATAACTTGACTTCCTCTTTTCCTATTTGGATACCCCTGATTTCCTTCTCTTGTCTAATTGCCCAAACTAGGACTTCCAACACAATGTTGAACAAGAGGGGTGAGAGTGGGCAGCCTTGCCTTGTTCCAGTTTTAAGGGGAAATGTTTCCAGTTTCTGTCCATTTAGCAGTATGTTAGCTGTGGGTTTATCGTAGGTGGCATCTACTATTTTGAGGTATGCTCCTACTATACCTAGGTGTTTGATAATTTTTATCAAGAAAGGATGCTGGATTTTATCAAAAGTTTTTTCTGCATCTAATGACATAATCATGTGGTTCTTGTTTTTACATCTGTTGATGCATTTAATTACATTTATGGTCTTGTGAATATTGAACCAGCCCTGCATCCGGGGATGAAGCCTACTTCGTCATGGTGGATGATTTTTGAGATGTGTTTTTGGATCCAATTTGCTAGAATCTTGCTGAGGATTTTAGCATCTATGTTTATAAGGGATATTGGCCTGTAGTTCTCTTTCTTTGTTGAATCTCTACCTGGTTTGGGTGTCAGTGTGATGTTAGCTTTGTAAAATGATTTGGGGAGAATTCCATCTTTCTCAATTGCCTGGAATACTTTCAATAGGATTGGTATCAGTTCATCCTTGTATGTTTTGTAAGATTCTGCTGGAAAGTTATCCAGTTCAGGGCTTTTTTTTTTAGGTAGTTTTCATATGACAGAATCCATTTCCTGGGTTGTTATTGGTCTGTTTAGTGTCTCAATGTTTTCTTGTTTCAACCTGGGGAGGTGTGTGATGTCAGAAAATTCTCCATTTCATTTAGGCTATCAAGTTTGTTTACATATAGGTGTACATAGTAATCTCTGATAATCTTTTGTATTTCTTCAGGGTCAGTTGTGATGTGATCGCTTGTATTCCTGATTGTGTTTATTTGGACTTTTCCTCTCCTTTTCTCGGTCATTCTGGCTAGGGGTCCACCAATCTTGTTAAATCTTTCAAAGAACTGGCTTTTTGTTCTGTTGATGTTTTCTATGATATTTTTGTCTTGTATATCCCATATTTGGACTAGTATTTTGGTGATTTGGATTCTTTTGCTAATGTTGGCATTTGGTGGTCTTCTTTTTCTAGCTCCCTTAGGTGATTTGTTAGGTTCTCCACTTGTGATCTTTCTGTTTTCTTGATATGTGCTCATAGAGATATAAATTCCCCTTTTAGAACTGCTTTCATGTCATCCCAGGGGTTTTAGTAAGATGTTTCTTCATTTTAATTTGTTTCCAGGTATCTTTTAATTTATGCTTTGATTGCAGTGTTGATCCAGTAGTTGTTTAGCATCGTGCTGTTTAGTGTACATATCCTTGTGGGCTTTGGAAAAATTTCGTTGGTGTAGATATTTATTTTGGTCTGAGAGTGTGCATGGCAAGATTTCAACCTTGGTCTGAGAGTGTGGTCTGAGAGTGTGCATGGCAAGATTTCAACCTTATGGAATTTGTTTATGCTTGATTTATGGCCAAGGTTGTGATCGATCTTGGAGTATGTTCCATGTGGTGATGAGTAGAATGTATATTCTGTGGTTGTTGGGTGAAATAATCTGTAGGTATCTATTAAGTCCATTTGGTCGAGTGTCAAGCATAGGTTCTGGATCTCCTTGTTGGTTTTTTGCCTCAATGATCTATCTAGGTTCTGTTAGTGGGTATTCACATCCTCTGCTATAATAGTGTTAGAGTCAATATCTTTTTTAATTTACTAAGTAGTTGCTTTATAAATGCTGGTGCTCCCGTGTTGGGTGCATATATGTTTAGGATGGATATTTCTTGTTGATGGATTGAATCTTGAATCTTTTATCATTATGTAGTGTCCTTTTGCATCTTGTAAAATTTTTGATAGCTTAAAGTCTGTTTTTTCTTTTATAAAGATAGAAACTCTTGCCTTCTTTTGTGATCCATTTGCCTGGAAACTTGTTTTTCATCCTTTAGCTTTGAGTCTGCATGCGTGCCTTGTAGTGAGATGAGTCTCCAGGATGCAGCAAATGATTGGGTCATAGTTTCTTAACCAGTTTGCCATTCTGTGTCTTTTCAGTGGTGCATTTAGCCCATTCATATTCAGGCTGATTATTGAAATGTGACTGTTTATTGTTGTCATGAAGTTCTTATAAAATTTCTTTTAGCGGGCTCGGTGGCTCAGCCTGTAATCCTGCGCTTTTGGGAGGCTGAAGTGAGTGGATTGCCTGAGCCCGTGGGTTCGAGACCTGCCTCATCTCTACAATAGATCAAAAAATTAGCCGGGCGTGGTAGCACATGCCTGCCTGTAATTCTGGCTACTTGGAAGGCTGAGGCAGAAGGATCGCTGGAGCCCAGCAGGTCGAGGCTGCGGTGGCTGAAAGCGGCCACTGCACTCCAGTCTGGGCGACAGAGTAAGACTCCAACTCAAAAAAAAAAAAAATTTCTTCTTTGTTTGCTTGTTTTCTTTTGGCTTTGGAGTTGATGTGTGTGTGTGTTTTCAGGTTTCTTGCTGTGGTTTATTCTCTGTTGATTCTGTGCTCTGCTATTCTCTTGGGAATCATTCTTTTGTTTTCTTTCTTCTGTGCTTAATACCTTTTTAAGTGTCTCCTGTAGAGCTGGTCTGGAAGCTACATAATCTCTTAGGGATTGGATGTCTGGGAAGGATTTTAATTTTCCATCACTGATGAAGCTGAGCTTGGCTGAATGTTATAGTTATTATTACTTGCATTGTCTGTTATCTGCATTGTCTCTGTTCCTTCCTAGCGACTTTTTTCCTTGTTTGTTCATTTTGATAGCTATAGTTTATGTTGAATTCTTTTATCAAATATCCAAAAATCCTTGGCTGTCCATTCGTTTGAGTGAGAGCTAAAAAGTGTGTTGGAAGATCTTTGGGTTGGAGTAGTCTTGTACACTGAGAGTCTTCTCTCTAGGAAAGTCATATAGCTAGTTAGCTTTGGCATTAGAAGACTCTCATGTTAGGAGCTGTTAGTTTTCTTTCTATTTACTCTGAAGTGTCTTGTAATATTCTGCCTGGAGACATCAGTCTAACTGTAACACCTTGGAGCCAGCTGGAAATAGGTTTGGGAGAGTGGGTTAGTGGTTCAGTACATAGACTAATCCTCTGTTTTCGGTATGGCCTCTCACACTGGCCATTCCCTGTGCTGAGAGCTTGAGGTTACTCTTGGTAGGTTGATCATAGAACAAATCTTTAGTCTCCTGCTTTTCTTCTAGACATTTTATAATTTTGGCTGCTTCTTGTACATATTTTTAAAATATCACCTGGTTTTATGCCATTTACTTGTTCTAGCTTTTTGTGGAATCTGATTTTTAAGCCATTCTACATTGTCCCACACATTGTTCTTCTGAAGTGCTGCAGGGAGAATCACCTGGGTTTTCATTGGTTTCTACCTTCATAGGCATGTAGGTTTGACTCTTCTCTTTGTTAAGCTGTTCACCATTGTTTCATCTATCTCCATATTTATAGAAATAGTTTGCATCACCCATGTCTCCTTGCATTGAAGATAAAATTGAGTTTTCTGTTTCTTGTTCTCATTATTTTGGGGTGATTTTTTTGAGAGGAGGAAAAAGTGATAATGGCTTTATTTATCATTTTGAAACCACTTATTTAATTGATTTAAAAAAAGAAGAAAGAAAAAAACACACTCAGACTAATATAATTACAAAAGAAGAAAAATTATGTATGCTGTGTATCATTCTCTGTCAAAACTATAAAATCACCAAGATACTGATGTCAAGTCTTACGTGAGGAAGAAGTCTAGAACCTGAAAATGGAGATACGTATAAATAGGGCTTATTTCTTTTTGATAAGTCATTGAATGTGTGATACATATGGTGAACATGGACATGTCAAGGTTTTAACCCATAATAGAATACATTTTTAACCCTATCTGTTTTGGGACTTAGATATTTTGTTTTCCTGTTGCATTTTTAAGCTGTATCTCTCATAGGTAAATAGTCACATCATTTTTATTTCTATAGACATAAGTAAAAACTGTTATCTTCTTAGGATATTAGGTGGCAATAATGATTAATTCTCTATTTGTTGTTCATGTGTTTACTGAGACAGTCACTAGAGGCATAACTTGGCATGTCACAAGATTAATTTTATTTTATAAGATGAATTCCTTATAATATGACATAAAGTAATTCTTGAGCTACTTCAAATATTTTTCCACTCTATTGGAGGCTTAGTATGTAAATGTACTATAAATCAGTTAAAATTAAAAAATACTTTTATGCTTGCAATTGGACTTCTTTGAACAATTTTACAAGAAGAAAAAAAATACAGGCATCTCTCTTTTATTTGACTTGAAACCGTTTATTTACATTCTTGTTGGAAAGTTGATAGATGATACTTTTATTGGGTCATCAGCTCTTTTTCTTCTCATCCCTTTGCTCTTCAAGAGACTTACTTGACTTTCAGGATTTCTTGAGCATCAAACCCTGGCAATGACTTCTGAAAATAACTATAGAAGCTGGAGGAATGGGAGGGTAAGCATATTGTCATTGGAAACTTTTTGGAATGATGTCAAAGTGATGCAGCAGCAATCTTTTAACATTGCTGCAGGCTTATACTATTCCATCAAACTTTAATCTATCAAGATGGGAAGAAAAACCTAGTACGGTGAAGTTAAGCAACTAGCAAGGTCGGCATCCTATACAGCAGTGGGTGGTTTTCCCACTTTTTTTGGTAATAGTATGTTTTCCCTAAAATATTCAATGGTAGAGTAGGGAGAACATTAACATTTAAAAAAGAACATTTCGAATATGGCTGTGAAGATCACATACTCCAAAAAAACAGTAGGCCAATCTATTTTTTTCATGATGTAGATTTAAAAACATATTCCTACTAAATAATGGCCGAATCTATCTTAAAGAACACATAGAATAGATCTCTATGTATATGAAATGTATTGATGTCTACATCCATGAACAAAAAAAGAATTAGAGGTTGGAACTAGAGAAACTGGATAATTTAAGATGAGGAAAAGCTAAAATTAGAAATAATTCAAATTAAGCTTAATATATTAAGCTATTTACCATTTTAGACAATTTTTATAATAGACAATAACAGTGATAAAATTGTTTTTGGAAAGTAAAAGGAAAGAAACTTACTCAGTGATCATTATGGTCCATTTGTAAGGACTTAATGAAATTTTCTTTTAGTTTAAGATGTTAGTATACAAAGCAATTGTCCAGCAGATTATGTAAAGAAAGTGATTTAGTTTTCAAAGAGTTTATTTTTTAATTTTAATTTTGTCATTAAGAGGAATTCAATTAGAAATGTTTAGCAGCAAATTGTAGGAGGGTCTTAGTTTTTTGTCTTTTTATGTGACAGTGCTTTAAGAGTACTGAATGATCTGATGTGAGAGTCATCATTCTGCTGATTTCTTATAGTAATAAGAAATATAAATGAACTTGCAATCAAGTTTTAATTGTACAAGTTCATGTAGTAGTTTTCCACTGTAGTATACCAGTCATTGACTTTGGAGAGTGAAAAATGCATAGTAACAAGAAATCAGATTAACTAAACAACAGCATGCTGAATGACTCCTGGGTCAACACAGAAATCAAAATAGAAATAAAAAGATTCCTGGAAACAAATGAAAACAAAGACATATCTTATCAGAATCTCTTGGATGCCATGAAAAGCAGTGTTAAGAGGAAAATACATACTATCACATGCACACATCAAGAAAGTAGAAAGATCACAAGCAAACAGTCTAACATCACACCTATGGGAGTTGAAAAGGCAAGATCATCTAAATCCTAATTTCAGTAGAAAAATCCAGATCACTAAGATAAAGTCACAATTTTAGGACATAGAAGATAAAAATATCATATCATATAAAGTATCAACAAGACAAAATACTGGTTCTTTGAAAGGATAAATAAGATTGACTATCTCCTGACCAGAATGACTAAAAGAGAGAGAGATAGAAAGTCTGAAAAAACATAATTAGAGACAAAATAAGCAACTGACCCTGAAGAAATTAAAAAGATTATCAGAGATTACAATGAATACCTTATGCAAATAAACTAAAGAAAATGGAGGATTTTCTGGCGTGGTTGAACAAGAAGAAATTGAAACTCTGAACAGACCAATAGCAATCTAGGAAGTCAACTCAGTCATGAGCAGCCTCCTTGCCAAAAAAAGCTCTGAACCCAATGACGTCCCCACTGAATTCCGCAAGACATACAAGGAGGAGCTAATACCAATCTTACTGAAAGTATTCCAGGCAATTGAGAACAATGAAATTCTTCCTAACTCATTTTATGAAACCAACTTCATACTGATAGACAAACCTGGCAAAGACCCTACAAAGAAGGAGAATTACAGGCTAACCTCCTTGATGAACATAGATGCAAAAATTCTCAGCAAGATTCTAGCAAATCAGATATAAACAACACATTTCAAGGGTCATTCACCATGATTAGGTGGTCTTATTCCCCACATGTAGAGCTGGCTCAACAACATTCACAAGACCATGAATGTAATTCAGTACATCAACAGTTGTAAAACTAAGAGCCACATGATTATCTCATTAGATGCAGAAAAAGCATTTGTCAAAATTCAGCATCCTTTCTTGATAAAAACCTTGGGCACCTAGGCATAGAAGGAACATTTTTCAAAACAGTAAGAGCCATCTATGATAAATCCACAGCCAGCATTTTGCTTAATGAGCAGAAGCTGGAAGGATTCCTCCTAAGAATGGGAACAAGACAAGGATGCCCACTCTCACTCCTCCTGTACAACATAGTGCTGGAAGTCCTAGCCAGAACAATCAGGCAAAAGAAAGAAATCAGGAGTATCCAAATAGGAAAAGTTAAGCTAACTCTTTGTGACTAATATGATTCGATACCTAGAAAACCCTAGGGAATCTGTCAAAAGCCTCCTCACACGGATAAATGACTTTGGTAGTCTTGGGTTACAAAGTCGGTGTACAAAAGACAGTTTCATTTCTATACACCAGCAACAAGCAGGTAGAGCATCAAATAAAAAGCACAGCTTCATTCACACTAGACACACATACACACACAATGGCATCCACCAAACCAGAGAAGTGAAAGAACTTTACAATGAGAACTACAAAACACTGCTCAAAGAAATCAGAGATGACACAAACAAATGGAATAACATCCCATGCTCATGGATTGGAAGAATCAGTATTGTCAAGATGTACACCCTACCCAAGGCAATCTATAGGTTCAATGCAATACCCATCAAATTACCAGCATCATTTTTCACAGACCTGGGAATCACAATACAGAAATTCACATGAAGACAAAAAAGAGCACAAATAACCAAAACAGTCCTCAGCAAAAGGAACAGAGCAGGAGATATCACATTTCTACACTGTAAACCTTATTACAAAGCTACAGTAACCAAGACGACATGGTACTGGTACAGGAATAGGCACATAGAACAATGAAACAGGACAGAGATTCTGGAAGTAAAAACATGCTCTCTCAACCAACTCAATCTTTGACAAAGCCACCAGTAACAATCATTGGGGAAAAGGAGACAATATTTAACAAATGGTGCTGGGAAAACTGGCAAGCCTTATGCAGAAGAATGAAACTAGACCCCTACCTATCATTATATACAAAAAAAATCAAACCCAAATGGGTCAAAGATCTAAATGGAAAACCTCAAACTATAAGAATCCTAGAAGAAAGTGTAGGAAATATCCTTCTGGACATCAGAGTGGGGAATGAATTAATGACCAAGTCCCCAAAAGTGAATGTGACAAAAGCTAAGATAGACATGTGGGACCTCATCAAACTGAAAAACTATTGCACAGCAAAGGAAACCATTAAGAGAGTAAAGAGACAACCCACAGAAGAGGAAAAATATTTGCAAATTATGCATCTGACAAAGGCCTAATATCTAGGTTCCACAAGGAACTCAAACAAAATGAAAAGAAAAAAACAACCTCATTAAAAAGTCAGCAAAGGACATGAACAGACACTTTTCAAAAAATAACATACAAACAGTCAATGACCACATGAAAAAAATGCTCAACCTCACTAATCATCAGAGAAATGCAAATCATAGCTACAATGAGATACCACCTAACTCCAGTAAGGATGGCTATCATTAGTAAGTCAAAAAACAACAGGTGCTGGCATATCTGCCGAGTGCCACACTGTTGTCTGGAATGTAAGCTACTTCAACCTCTATGAAAAACAGTGTGGTGATTCCTAAAAGGACTAAAAATTAATCTTCCATGTAATCCAGTAATCCCTCTTCTGGGGATGTTCCCAGAGGAACACAAATCACTCTGCCAAAAAGACACTTGCACACACACGCTTATTGCTATACTATTCACAATGGCAAAAACATGGAACCAATCCTGCTGCCCATCAAAAGTAGACTGGATAAAGAAAATGTGGTATATATACACAATGAAGTATTATGCAGCCATAAAGAAAAACAAAATCATAGGGTTCACAGCAACTTGGATGCAGTCAGGGACCATCATACTAAATGAACTATCACAGAAACAAAGAACTGAATGCTGCATGTTCTCACTCATAAATGGACCCTGATCACTAGTCACATTAGCACAAGGGAGGGATCGGCAGTTGTGGGGCATGGCTAGGGAAGGAAGGAGAGAGGAGGGTGGAGGGCACGTGACAATACAAAGGGTATCTGGTCCACTACCAGGGAGAGTGAGGACCACCTAGAAGTCCAAACTTTACCTACATGCAGCTTACTTATGTAGTAAATCCTCACTTGTTCCCCACAACTCCACAGTCCATCATTCAATCGGATTAATTCATGATTTTTAACTGTGGTATTTTTCTTTCCGTGGAATACATTTTTGGGGAGGTAAAACTGTCTACATCTACCAAGCATTGTCCTTTAAAGCACATAGTAAACAAGCAACCTTCCCATATCTCTGACTCTGAAAACTGTTAGGAGCATTAATTTATAAGAGGCTTATAGATAAAGAAATTTAGAATCACAAAACAATTTAGAGATCGACTCTCAGTCAATAACACCTGGCTTTTTGCCCTACTAAAATTATTTCTGTCACTTTATTTAAGTGATAAATAAAAGATGATTAAATACTTTCGATGCTAATATTCACCTTTACTTACCACGTATACTCTATTAAAAAGATTCTAAAGAAGCATAGTGTACTGTCTCTTTTAAGTCTACAAATTCATCCCCAAAGGAGAAATTTCCATCTTCCTTTCAAAGGATTGCCCTTCTACTTGTACCATTTCTCTTCATCTGTTTCTTGATATTGCCTTCATTAATTAATCTCTTTTTCTTAGACCTACACATAGGTCAAATTTCCTCTAGTCAACTTTTATTTCTTCTCCTTGTTTTTTTGTAGTTTTCTTTTATTATTAAAATTCTCAGCTACTCTTTTTGTATCTGTCTTATTTACACTCATTACAAAACCTTTGTGCTCTTGAGCTTCTCCTCCAACAAAAACAGTTTCCTAAAATCTCCCACTTTCTATTCACCAAATTCAGTGACCACTTTCTGCCCTTGGCAGATTTAATGTTCTGCTGCAGCATGCTGTGTTTCAAAACTACATTTAAATTCTCCCTGTGACAAGAGTTTCTCAGCATGGCATTAACCTTTCAGAACCTGGTTTCTAGATCCTTTCTAGCACTGTTCCTGCAACATCTCCAAACCCTCCATTTTCCTGGCAGTCCAGACTCTGCTGTCACCCTCTGCACTTGTATGTCAGGCTCTGTTGTATTCTGTCCTCTATCTAGACTGCCTGTTTCTGTCCCTTATATGACTCTTAGAATTTTATTTTATTCATCTTTCAAGTGCCTAATACCATTTTCTCTAAAAACCTCACATTCCATCCTTCAATTCAAACTTAATAAGCCTTCCTTGTGTACTTTCAGATACTATATTTCATTGTAGCTCTTCATGCATTCATTTATTCATTATGCTGGGTCAACCAGACACAATATCAAGAGCTCGGACCCTAGTGCAAAAACAGATGCTCAGAAAGATTTTAAATGCAATTAAGTATTATTGTAAGAGTATGCACATTTGTTCTGGGAACCTAAAAAAGGGTTGCCAAAAATGAGTGAAGGAGCTGAGGAATGCTTCCTAAAGAAGTGAAGCATGAGTTGGAGTTTACCTATCAGAAATATGGGAAGAGTTTTCCAGGGACATGTTCCTCTATTCAAAAAACATTCACAAAACACCCAGTATGTGTCCGGCACAAAACACCTAGTATGTTCCGAGCACTGTGTTAGATGTTGGAGATTAAGAAAACCCAAAGGACATAAAATCAACAATGGTGATATCATACAAAGTATTAAAAGTTCATTTGGAAGCAAAGAATCACAGAGACAGTATTATATTCTGGAAAGTTAATAACTTGGAATGGCTGGAACTTATAAGAAATGTGTAGGGAGAATTGCCAATAACGTGTTCTTGGTTGACATTGCTGTTGCTCCTTTGATCATGGATCCTAACTTCTGAGTAGGTGTCTCTGTCACTTTTGTCTTGAGGCCCCAGGTACCAGTGGGAAAAGTTTTTAAGAAGGGTATGAAATTCATATTTTGAAAAGATTCACTTGAGTGTGTTGTTGAGACTAATTGGAGGTTAGACAGGGAAGGTACAAGAAAACAGGAGAATATTTTGCACTATTGATATGAGAGATGTAGGTAGCCTAGCATAGGGTGAAAGTATTGCAAATATATTTAGGAGATACAATCAACAGGTGAACAGGTTGGTGTTGGTGGGAAGTGGAGGCTGAAGACAAAGCAGATGACAAAGATGACTCTTAGTTGTATGGTTTGTGGACCTGGATAAATAGTAGTAGCACCACTGAGATAAAGCATATAAGGGAAGGAATTAGAATGAGGAGAAGATCTTAAGTTTTGTGTTAGATATGTTGGTTTTGGTGGGTTTTCTGTATCCTTTAGTAGGTAGAAAACTTCTTGAGAGCGTGGTTTATGAATTGTCACTATTTCTTGCTCAGAGACTAGCTTATAGTAGGTGCTCATAATACAAGTGTTCCCTTGTCGATGTCATTTTTCTTCCCCCCCGCCCTTTGCAAAGAGCAAACACTTCTTAGCTCTGGGCTGAATTGTGATTACCTCTATCTTGGGACTTAAATATTTCTTAAACTACTTACAATAATTTAGTTTCACATATTAAAGGAATTTCCCCTTTAATGTGGGTCTTGTTTTCTATTTCTTTTGAATGCCAAAAATACAAAAATTAATTATAGCAATTTTATAATTAAGATTAATCCAAGATTATAATTCAGTAAAGCTTAATTAATGAGGAAAAGAGAACCTTTAAAAGTTAGGGACACTAATTAGGTATTTAATTTAGATCTTTTTTTTTTACTAGTTTGAATTTCTTTCTCTATTTATAACACAAATTTGATAAATGAGAAGCATAAATAATGTTGACTAAACAACAAGATATTGTCTTTCTAAAGTAAGGCAGCAGAAGTTTCTCACTGTTATTGATTTCCTGTCTGTCAGGAATGTTAATCTTTTATGGATCTAGAGCCCACGGCTTCTAGTGACGCAGTTTGAAGATACACGAATAAAGCCATACTAACCCCAGGAAATCAATTGCACAGAAGTATCTCCTGGTTGGCAAACAGCACGAGTGTTCTAATATTTGTTGCCAACAATTAGTCACCTGAGTTCTTTTATGGGCGGTTATCTGGTGATTGATGTAATAGCAAGAATGCCTTATGCTTATTGACCGTGTGTTAAGGAGAGTCATGGGACACAGATACTGTACAAAACAGATTTTTAGAACTGAGTAAGATGGATGAAGTGCTGGGTAAGAAAACAGTGACAAGGGTAAAATTGTCACATAATTATACTTAGAGAAACACTCTATACAATGAGGGTATTTATTGCAGGAGCCACTGTTGAATAATGACATCTACATTCATCACATCTTTACTCTTCTGCAAAATGTTTTTTTCATACTATGGCACAGGTCCATCTGGTACAATTATTTTTTCTTCACTAATGCTACAAGAAAATGATTTCCTAAATGCCCTATAGAAGTGTATATATTGCCCTTTCTCTTGTTTTCCTAGTGTTTTAGTACTACATAACCCTGCTGCTATTTACAAAAGAGAGAGAGAGCTTTGAAAAAGACAACCAGGGTGATGAATGGAATTTAATTTATGCAGCATTCATGTAGGGTGAGTCCTCTGGGTAAATTACCATGGTAGAACTTCCTCCTCCCCATCCATGATATGTTCTACTTGGCTGACTGAACTCCCCCTGAGAAGCTTGGCACTTAAGGTTATGTAAGCAGTGTGGTGATGATCAAATATTCATCAAAGAATGGCCACATGAAAAAAGAAAAAGAAAACAAAAATAGAAGGAGGAGTCTGGGGGTAAATAACTGTCTAGAATCAGTGAGGTTACATTGGAGAATAGAAAGGGATTTGGAGACCTAATTTGGAATTAGGGATTTACTCCCTGAGGTGATTAATAAAATGGATTTGAGCCATGTTTAGAGTGCTGGAGTATTATTGATTGACCTTTAGCCCCAGTTGATTTCAACCCCTTTCTGCTGTTATTCAATAAAACCAAAGAAAATTATTTTATTTCAGCATAGAAAGAGAACAGTTTCTTTTCTTTATAAAAAGTTGGCTGATTGTTGTTATGACCCATATCTTTCTTTCTTATTGACATATCCACTCATTCATAATGTAAATTGCTAACTATCCAGGAACGTTTTGCCAGAGATCAGAATCAGAGCAGACAGCAAATGCTCAACTGTGAATACCAAAAAATTATTGAATAATTTGGACCTGACTACAAAAATGATTTAAGATAAAGAATTTATTTTACTCATTTTCTAAGAAGGAAAACATTCCAGTCATGAGACTAAGTCCTTCATAACTAACAAACAAATTAATTAGCAAGGGACTTTACTCTGAAATGAAAAGTTTCAGTCTGTGTCATACTGTGTGCATTAATTTCACTTATAATTAGTGTCACCAATGAATCATCAACTCAGTGAAGAATTATAAATACCTAGGTATGCTAATTTTTCTTTGTTAATTGGTTGGGAAATATAGATGAACATTATCATAAGACTAACAACCACTTGGGCATATTGGCACTGATATTTTCATTAATAGAGAAAAGAAATAATGCTTAGTAAACTTTAAATTAAATTTATTTAGGAAATAACTTTGTCTCAGTTTAACTTTTAAATTTGAACCAGATATATACTGTTGACTTGGAGCCATTTTGCCTGCTTGTATAAAATGACATCTAAGTCACAGGATAAGAGAACGTATAAATATAATGTAGATGTTTTAGGAACTAAAATGGTCATTAATCTCTCACTACAAGAAACAAATTGATTATTGTCGATTTAGGAAAGATAAATGTTGACTATCATTCTTTTAAATCCCTCATACGCACTCCTTATAAAGATGACATTTTCAGGAATGGTTAACAAAATTCATTTGGAAATGCATGGAAACAACATGCAATTATCATCCTAGACACTTTGTGTTTTTTATACAGATAAAGAACTGTGAACAAAAGCAAAACAAAATGTAGGGCTATTTTGCTAATATAAAAATATAATTGAATGTACAGGCAAAGGGTTGAAAAGGAGCAGGATGTCTCCATTGCTACTGCCCTAGTTCAAGTCACCCCACCTTTAGCCTAGACTATGATACTTGATCCCTAACTATTTTCCCTGCTTCCACTTGTGCCTTTCTCCCATCCATTCTCAACAAAAAGTGACTGATTCTTTATTCTAATTTTACTTTTAACCACCCCAAACTCTTTTCTACTTAGGGCTTCATGCATATACTTGTTCTGTTACTTGGACTGTTTCTGAAGTCATCTTGTCTCAGATATGAACTTCTCTAGCAAGCCTTCCATGACTACCATTTGTGAAGCAAATTCATGTCACCTTGTCTTCTCCATCCTCCCACTGCCATTCATGGTACCCAGTATGATTTTACAGCTCTTGTTACAATTTTGTAATAACTGTATATGTATATGTTTTTTACCTTCCTACTAAACTATAAGATCTTTGAGGACCTCGTGCAGCCTTGATAGCAGACACTCAGAAAAAGGAGAAGGAGAAGGAGAGGGAGAAGAAAATGGTGGGGGAGAAGGCAGAGGAGAGGAGCTCACACAAAATATTTGGTGAATAAATAATTGGCTACTTTTTTTTGTGATATGGACAATACACTCAGTTTGAAAATTTTACTTGTGGAATCAATTATAGTTTTAAAGGTTGCTTAAAGAGCCATTGACTATATATTCTTGAATATCTTCTTATAAATAGCCAGAATTAAAATGAGTGAAAAAAGATAAATATCCAAAATTAAAATGAGTGAAAAAGAAAAAAGATAAATATCCAAAATTAAAATGAGTGAAAAAAAGATAAACAGTGAAAAAAGATAAAATGAGTGAAAAAAGTTTGGATGATTGGATGCTTATTTGATTTAAATATGCAGACTTCTCAGAATTCTGTCATTACTCACATTTACACTGACAGTGGAGTTCCCTAACATTGTCTGACCACCATCTGGGTCAACATTTTCAATCACTCCCTGGCATTTCATTTAGTACTTCTAGACATTTTGGTGGGATACTTACTCATTTCTGCAATTCCAGAATAAGAGAAATAACAGAATCAGATCAGTAAATCATTTTAAAGGAATTTTCTCAGGGCAGACAAGGATAAACTATTGTGTCATTTCTTCTTCTTTTAAAACTTATATAACAAATGACCCATTTAATGTAGCATTATCATATAACTATTTTGGCAAACAAGTATGCTCTGTTCTCAGACTCACCACAGATAACTCTTGGATTAATTTCAGTTCAGTGGTTTTTTCATGGTAAGAAGAAACTATTAAAATAGAGCTTGCTAATAAACACGCAATTGCCACTTTGGTTTTGCTCATTAAAATTATTTATCATTTCAAAGCATCTAAAAAAAATACATCAGATAGTAATTTAGGGAATGTCTTATTTGGGACTAAGTATCAGATGTTAAATAATTTGGATAACATTCAAATTCTCAAGTTGTGATTTTTAAAAATCTCTTTTAGTTGGTTTATACATTTCTCTTTTTCATAACACAAGAATTATTATTTTAGTATTATTTTAATATTTTAGTCCCTTTAGAAAAAAGTTGGCAACAATAACATTTAGGTACGTATTAAACAGAGAAGCTGCTATTTTCTTCTTTCAGAAAGGAATGTTTTGTGTTTTTTTTTTTTCATGGAAACTTAGTCCTTATTTGCCCTCAAATTGTTATTTTTAAGTTTGTTGTGGCTAAATGTTGTCTAGCTGATTAATCAGGTCCTCAGACTGTGATTTTCTGACCCTCCCCCTCTATATCCATCACCTATTTCCACACTTGGTCCAGAGTAATACTGAGTTTGAATGTATTTCCCATTTTTGCAACATATTATATTACATCCTTGTGCTACCAATTTTCCACCTTCTTCAAACCTAATTGGCTGCTAGTCTTTTCCAATGAGAGTTAATTGTTAAACTTCTGAACCAACATCCAGATCTTTAATTTATCCCATTGATTTTCCATTTAGCTTTACCTATCCACAAAACTCCAACTCTAGATCAAATAAGCAATCCCTTCTGATTCGAAGTTGTGGTTGCCAGTACCAGTGGAGAAAAGTCCGACAACTGTGTGGATTGATGCCACTCCAAATTTATGGTTTTCAATCTCAGCTGGCCCTGCAACTCGGGTCGATAATCCTTTTCAACAATCTCTGGTCCGTTCCCATGCCCATTACCTCAGCTAGCATACCAGACTTTAACTTCTCACGCCCTTGCTGGCCACCCCAACTCCTACCCTCACCCCAGCCATAAAAAATGACCTTGACATCTACCTTTAAAAAAAAAAAAAAAAGTAAAAAAAAAAAAAACCAGTCCACAAACTTTTAGCATTCACATTTTTCCATAGTTCAGTACAATTTCTATTTTAAGTCTCTGTTCTGCTAAGGTGGCAAAAATTCTCTCAAACAGCGATTCCTACTGCCCCTTTGCTCTCTCCTTGGGTTGTGATGAGCTTGAGGGAGAGCCTAAAAGGCATAAAAGGCTTTCTGCTCTTTTTTTTTGAGTTGGAGTCTCACTCTGTCGCCCAGACTGGAGTGCAGTGGCCGCTCCCGGCCTCCGCGGCCTCGACCTGCTGGGCTCCTGCGATCCTTCCGCTTCAGCCTTCCGAGTAGCCGGAACTACAGGTGCGCGCTACCACGCCCGGCTGATTTTTTTGATTTATTGTAGAGATGAGGTCTCGCTGCCCAGGCGGGTCTCGAACCCGCAGGCTCTGGCAATCCACTCACCTCGGCCTCCCAAAGGCGCGGGATTATAGGCTGAGCCACCGAGTCCGGCTGGCTTTCTGCTTTTGATGTCAGCTGGCCACGGAGGGCTCTTCTTCTTTCATTTAGTGATTGATGTAACTTTCATGGAGACATTTATCTCTGTGCGCATGGCTTTAGAGTTGGGGGACAGCTCCACTACTGCTGTGCAACTCTTGGGACTACTTTGGGAGTGCTTTTTGTCCATCTCGTGGATGATGGACAGGAATGTCTGGATGATCACCTTAGGCTCCATCTACGTGGACCTGCAGTTCTCAAGGATGACTGAATGGAAGACTCACCTGAGGAACTTTAGAACTACCATTACCTGGGGCAGTGCTTCTCAAGGCATGGTCCAGTTTAACCCGAGACCGATTAGAAAACTAAATTCTTGGTGCACTCCAGACCTACTCAATTCAAAACTCTGTGGCCAGTATGCAAAGATATTTTTGGTTTTAGAAGCCCTCTAGGCGATTCTGATATCTGCTAAAGTTTGAGAACCCTGCCCTGGATAAGGGCCTGAGTATTAGTATAGCTCCCAGGTGATTTCAATATTTCTCCAAAGATGACACCTGTTGACCCTAGACAAATGAAGAGACTACATTTTTTGAAGAGTTTTGCCACCTCCTCAAGACTCTGCTAAGGAAACAAGACATAAATTCTACCTGATTTAGAACCCACAGACTTATTTGGGGAGCTTCTACTTCTCTGGATTAGCTCAGGAATGAAACAGGGTACAGAACCTCTCTCTTTATGTCCTACCAGTGTCTTACCATTTCCCTTATGATTTTTCCCCCTCTCTTCAGCCTAGAGAATATTTCTCCTGACTTGGGAAATAGGGGTGAAGAGAGAGTATCACTCCTACTCATGATATTTTTCTTCAAAATGTTTTAATGTAAGCTATGAGAGCTTCCTCTCTGTTTTCCCAAGGACCGAGGATTTTGAAATTCAAAATTCAGGCGGGACATACCATCCCCTCCGTCCACTTCTTGATGACATTTTCTGCAGTCATATTACAAACTCAAGTGTGCAGGAAATTTAGTTTAAATTTTTTTTCTATATTTCAGTCAGATTTTTAATTTGTGTTCCCATTCTCCTAAAGTGGTGGAAAGTTAATCTCAGTCAATTCAAGAATTCTCTCATACTTTACCCTTGCTGTACATAGGGTTTTTTTGGTGGGGTGGGAAAGAGATAAGTAATGCCCAGGTGTCTGGAGGTGGCGAGAGCAGCAAACCTGAAGGAGCTGTGTGGAAGGAGAATGAGGACCCTACACATCCTCAGGGTCTTCACGGAATGCTGATGTGGGTCAGGATGAAGACATCAATGTCTCCGTGGAGTCCTGCAATACCAGTAAAATTGAGCACTGTTTCCTTACTTTTTCCCCCAATGTCTTCAAAATTATGAGAGTCCAGAGCTTTGATAGAATACTCTAAAATGGGAGTTAATTGACGTTTATCAAGTTTCTGTGACTTTGGGCAGACTCTGGTGCTCCAGAGAGAAATTCAGTTATGTAAGAGAAGAGTGAAGAAAGTTACATTATCTGGGTGTGTGGCCTGAGATTTGTTCCTGCTACACCCCTCTGTAATAGTCCCTTATCACATTCACTTTCTTAAACAGTACAATAATTCATTTTGAAACAATTTCAAACTTGTAGAGACGTTAAAAGTACATTACAAAGACCTCCTTCATACCCACAATGAGATTCTTTTTAACATTTTACCACATTAGCTCTATTATCGCCCCTTTTCTAATTGTATCTCCATGACTACTCATCTTTCTTTGAACTATTTAAAAACAAGTTATAGATATGATACACGTCACCCCTAAATGCTATGGTATGTTATTTTCCTAAATGAGGACACTTCTTTTTTTCTTAAAAAAATTTTTTTTTGAGACAGGACCTTGCTCTGTCACCAAGGCTGGATATAGTGGCACTATAATAGCTCACAGCAGCCTCAACCTCCTGGGCTCTCAAGTGATCCACCAGCCTCAGCCTCCCAGGCACCTAGGACTATAGGCACATGCTACCATACCTGGATAATTTTTAAATTAATTTTTGTAGAAGTGGGATCTTGCCTTGTTGCCCGGGCTGGCCTCAAACTCCCGTGCTCAAACAATTCTCTCACCTTGGCCTCCCAAAGCACTAGGATTACAGGTGTGAGTCACCGCACCCAGACAAACAAGGCCATTTCTATCTGACCCCTAGGAGACCCTCAAAATCAGGAAATTATTGATGCAATAGTACCATCTAACCCACAGATTATATCCACATCTCACCAGCTGTTCCAAGAAAGTGTTTTTAGTTTCTGACCCAGAATCCCATTTGGAAATGAATGTTGTACTACATTGTTTCTCTCCATTTACCTCCAGTACAGGATATAGGTATTTCCCCCTTCCCTATCTTTCATGCCATTCACAGTTTTAAATAACCTAGGTTTACATTCTGTTTATAGGACGACTCTTAACCTGGGCTTGTCCTTGCAACTCGACTCAGGGCTGGCTATCTTGGCAGAAATACCACAGAAACAATGCTGGGTCCCTCTCAGTGCTCCACATTTGGGCACACCCAGGTGACATTAGCCTTTCACTTGGTCATGTTGGTGCCCATCAGTTTTCCCCACTGTAAAGTCATCGTTTCTTCCTTCATATGCTAATATCAACCATAGTATTTTGTGGAGGGTATACCCCAAGATTATGGCCATATCCAGTTGTCTTAAGCCCCTGTTGACAACTCCTACCTGCATTAACCACCATTCTCATGGTAGCCTAATGTTAATTTTCTCCTACCTGCTACATTTATTTGCTGGCATTCTAGCATAAGAACTTTCTCTTTCCATTTATTTCTTTTGAAATTAATCAGCATGGTCTCATGGATTCCTATTTTATTTGTTGGTTTTTAATCAGTTACTGTCATTATCAATTTTGACATTCAAACATGCCAGATATGGCCAGCAGGAGATATATTCAAGTGACTCCTGCGTCCTTTTGACATGTCCTTGTTATTCTTTGAACACTTTCTTACTTTTTGGCTACAAAAGATAGTCACCTTATCTTGTACTTTCCCTGCCCTGATTCTGGAATCAGGAAGAAGTCCTGGTTCCAAACTCTGGGTTCTCAATATGCTCATTGTTAGTGGCATGCCACTGCTTCTCAGCCCTCTCAGCGTGTCAAGGTAGGGGAATTGTATATATATGATTATATATATATGATTTGTATCTAGATAGCTATTTAAATAGAACAGTGCAATGAGAAAGTTATATATTATATAATTTTAAAATTATATAATTTATATATTATATAATTTTCCCGTTGCACTATTCTATGTTTATTTAAAAAGATAGATAGATGATAGATACCTTCAATTTCCAGAAACCTGGATCTTGTTATTCTCAATAATTTACTTTTTTGAGGTATAGCCTGCCATCTCCACCTTTACCCATCCACTCCAGGTGCCCTACCTCCTGAGATGTCGGCATTGCCTCTGCTCCAGAGAGATTGATCCATGTTCTGTCTGTTCCCCTATTTCTCACTTCCTCAGGTGCTTGTGGACACATGCCACAAATCTTCCTGTGCTCTCTCTACCCTCAGTAATTCCATGGTACCCTCTCCTGGGTGGGAAAGGAAGGGAAAGTGGAAGGAAAAGGTTCAAATTCATTTTAATCATTTTCTTACAAGTTGTTTTCTCCCTTGCCAGAACTGAGATTCTTGAGATTGAGGAAAGAAATTAGAATTATACCAATTTTGTGTCCATTGTTTCATATAAACTGATGCAGTAGGCATCAGTACATTGCTAATGAATTAATGAATTGGTCTTTCCTCTGAATTTATACTCTTGGTTTACTTCAGGCACTTCCATAATTCCCATTCATGACAGTCATTAGAAGATTTTGCCAATGACTCTGTCTTCTTTTGAATGTAGAGTTGGTGAGCATATCTTGATGTTTAACTGCCTGGAGCCTCTGAGAGGATATTTATGGCAGAATGAGAAGATGAATGTGTCATATGAAACCAAGCTCCATTATTTTGTTTTTGATGAGAGGTAGGTTCAGAGTTCTTTTGGGTCTCTTCCAATATGGAATAAATGGTTATTTAGGAGATAGCAGTCCCCTAAAGTCCTTAATTAAAAAATTGTTTTCTGAAATTTAGTAATTTCTTCTATAGCCACAAATTGTGTACGCTATTGTTTTGTGTCTATTAAGCTGTCTTGTACAGTCAATTTTTTGAACGTTTTAATCTTTTCTACTAAATCATAATCTTGAAGACAGAAATCAAGTCATGTTTATTTCAAAGTGCACCACAATAACTGTCTTACCTTTGCATAATACTTAAAATAGTGCTAACACAGAATAGATACCCAGCACATATTTATTGACTCAAATAATTGCTGTTTTTTGTTCTAGAGTAGTGCTGATTTTCACCTATCTCACCATGGGAACTTACATAATGTTAAATATAACCTAATTCAACATTTAATAGGTTATCTGATTATCTAGTTTGAACTATACACTTAGTATCCATTCTCTATTTTTTTTTTTTTTTTTTGAGTTGGAGTCTCACTCTGTCACCCAGACTGGAGTGCACTGGCCGCTCCTGGCCACCGCAGCCTCGACCTGCTGGGCTCCAGTGATCCTTCCACCTCAGCCTTCTGAGTAGCCGGAATTACAGGCATGCGCTACCACGCCCGGCTGATTTTTTGATTTATTGTAGAGATGAGGTCTTGCTGCCCAGGCGGGTCTTGAACCTGCGGGCTCAGGCAATCCACTCACCTCAGCCTCCCAAAGGCCATTCTCTATTTTCAAATAAATTCTAGGTATTTTTGTCCTAATTATTTGATAAATGAAACTCTCTTTCTTTTTTCTTCTGTTATAAAGATGTGGGGTACAATTTAGGGTAGGTATACAAAAATTGATTATGAAGGTAACCTTGTTGATGAGGTATACCCCTCCCTCCCCTAGCAGTTTCCCTCAACTGCCAGTTCTACCCCCTTTCCCTGACAGTTTTCCACTACTGCCAATCCCTTTCTTATAGAAACTGTCTTTCTTACCTCAAGTAGAGCAATGAATTGTGAAGATGCCATCAATAATTGTCAGAGTAATAGACAAATCTGCTTGTATGGGAAGGACGGTGTGGAAAGAAAAAGCTCTACCACCATTGGTAGAGTAGATGGTAAAAACTAAAATCCATCATTTTTGTGATCTCTTAAAATTTTATTTATGTGGTTTCAAGTAAGAAAAAAAGCTATAATTTTTATCTTTCAATTACAATTGTTTGCAAGAATTCACACCATATGTAGGAGAGACTATTTCATGCATGTTCCACCCACTCCTATCTATGGAAGATATTACTAATCAATTATGACATTATTCCCTTCTGATTTTGAACTCTATCTCCAAAGTTTTCTCAATACATATTCTAGATAAATACTACCAGTCAGTTGCAGTTGATACTTTTTTTTTCTTTTTAGTTTTTATCCTTTTGTGTTAGGTGTCTCACTCTGTGCCCAGTCTGGAGTGCAGTGGCACAATCACAACTCACCGCAGCCTCAACCTTCTGGGCTTAGGCGATCCTCCCACCTCAGCCTCCTAAGTAAATGGGACTATAAGTGTGTACTGCCATGTCTGGTTAATCAAAAAAAATTGTAGAGATGAGGTCTCACTATGTTGCTCCTGGGCTCAAGGAATCTTCTTGCCTTGGCCTCCCAAAGTTCTAGGATTACAGGTGTGAGCTACCACACCTGGTTACAGGTGATGCTTTAATGGGAACTTTTTGGCATGCCAGCAATGGAATTTTAGAACTACCAGTTGTTTCTGCCCCACCAGATTTGCATTTCTTCTCCACCAGATCTAGAATGAGTATACTAAAAACTCTATGTCTAGCACAGGAGCGTTTCATTTTTCCTATGTAGTTATGCCCACACTAATGTCAACTTTTTGATTTCTGAAGATTCCAGGTTTACAAAGTTCTAGATTTCTTAGATTTTGGTGTAAAAATTATTATTAAAAAAAACTTTCCTTTAATACCATCTGTGAAAACCATCCTGATTCAACATCAGGTTTTCATATTTAATCTTTCCAAATATTGAACTATGATAGATCTTGACTAATGGTATTCATAGTCAGTCTTATTTTTCAACGTATTCTGACCATTGAGTTGATTATGCAGGTATAAATAAAAAGATGTTTAAACATATTATGTGGTTTCGCTTTTTGCCTCTTCTTGCTCTAGCATCTGGGATCAATCAAACCAGCATGCAGCTGGGGTAGAGGTAAAATATGTTATGCATAAAGCCTCGCCTTTTGCCGTATTATATAGAAATGACTCTCTCCTTATTTGTCATCCTGATCCAAGAGAAAGCCAACTTTTGAGAAGTGATATTACTGACTCTTGGACCATAATAAAAGCAGGTAATGTCATAAAGGATTTGCTCATTTAGGTAAGGCTGACTGACCATTAGTTCAAATGGGTCAGTAAAGTTATATGTATTATGTATCTGCTCAATTGAACTTTTAGAACTTTTCATGTAGTAATGGTTATTCTTTCCAAATGGAGGCTAGTTGTAATCAATAGCCAGAACTCTGTTATATATAAGGGTGAATGTAATGCCCTTCATCTACTTTAATCAAGGTTCAAGACACTACAGAGGAAACAGTTTCTTACAAGAACATCTGGCAGCCAGAGCAGTAATGTAGGTCAGCTTCAGATGTGAATGTTTGGAATTACTTAGTTGGAACAACACAATGTGTCAGCATTAACCCACATATAATCAGAACAGTTCTTGTTATGTGCAGGGAAGCTGAATGACTGAGAACCACATGTTAGCCTCCATTTATGGCCAAATTCCCAGAAATGCCAATGGAAACTGCACATGTTGACTGGAAGAGAAGATGTGATCTATCCACTGTATTTGGGTTCCCAAGCTTCACTTGGTAGGTCTTGTATGCTTTAAAATACAGTTTGAGTATTGATGGGAATTTTTTTTCTTTAAAACTAGAATGATGCTGACATTTAATCAGTTTTTACTCTCATTAATAACAAACTCATGATATGGCTCTACATGGCCCTTTTAGCAAGAATAATTTGCCATCGTAAGATATTTTGATGACACTTGATAGGTATTCATTTGGGAAGTAGTTGAAGAGAAAATGCTTGCTTAGGATGTCATGGGGGACCTTCTCCATGACATTTGAACACTTGAGATATTTGTTTACTAGTGTTTTCCAGTTACAATGAAGGCTGGCATATTGTCAACCCGAGAAAAATTGTAACCGATCACTAGTCCTGGCATAGTCTTAATCCTGCATAGATCCAAGGAAATTAAACAACAAAAATTGGTGAGTGGAATAGGAAAATAGAGTAATTAAGTAATAGGTTTAAACTTTTAAGAAATCAATTTATAATAAGACTTATAAAGAGAAAGTTTGAGGCTTTTGAAGATGCAAATCACAATGAAAAGCTTAGGGGTCTTTTCTGGTTCAGTCCCTATCTTGAACCAGATTCATTTATTTGCTTGTTCACTGTTTAGTTTTAGGTTTTTTTTTTTTCCCTTATCCTTACCTGGAAATTTTTCTTTTATTTTGGAGTCAGCTAGAAGTAATTTTGGCCATACATAATAGAAATCTGACTATAGGCCAGGCTCGGTGGCTCAACCTGTAATCCCAGCACTTTGGGAGACCGAGGCAAGTGGATTGTCTGAGCCTGCAGGTTCGAGACCAGCCCAGGCAACTTGGCGAGACCTTGTCTCTACAATAAATAAAAAAATTAGCCAGGCATGGTAGCACGCACCTGTAGTTATGGCTACTTGGAAGGCTGAGGTGGAGGGATTGCCAGTGCCCAGCAGGTCGACCCTGGGGTGGCCGTGAGCGTGCCACTGCACTCCAACTAAAAGAAAGAAAGAAAGAAATGGAACTATAATGCCTTACCAAATAGAATTTGTTTTTCACACATCACTTTTGTCCTGAAGTTCACAACATGGTTGTTCCATCTCTAGATATCATGTTTACGTTTCAAGCAGAGAGAAGCAGATAAGATTGAACAGAAGGGCATTTGTTAACTCTCTCTCTCTCTTTTTAATCAAAGAACCAACAGATTTTATGGAGACTCTTCCCAGTAGACTTCCCTTTACGTCTCAGTGGGCAGACTGTGGTCATATGGCCTTGTCTTCAAATGAATCTCTGAGGGAGATGTGCATTTTTTAATTTGGTATATTGCCAACCCAAGAAAAATTGTAATTCTGTAGGTAGTGATGAAGGTGTAAACAGGTGCTGCACAGGCAAATAGTAGCTTCTGCCACAGTTAACGAAAGTCAGCCTCAGAACTTTTGCTTGTTTTTCTACCAGAAAAGTGGCATATATAATAGCAAATTGCAATGATCTCTTAGCCCAACCAAATCATTCTTGATGCTTCTGCAATTCCTCTTTTTATTTTTATTTTTTTATTTTTGAGTTGGAGTCTCACTCTGTCGCCCAGACTGGAGTGCAGTGGCCGCTCCTGACTACCGCAGCCTTGCCTGCTGGTCTCCGGCAATCCTTCTGCCTCAGCCTTCCGAGTAGCCGGAATTACAGGCATGCACTACCACGCCTGGTTTAATTTTTGATTTATTGTAGAGATGAGGTCTCGCTGCCCAGGTGGATCTCGAACCCGCTGGCTCAGGCAATCCACTCACCTCAGCCTCCCAAAGGCACGGGATTACAGGCTGAGCCACCAAGCCCAATTCCTCTTTTTAAATCATACATCCAGTTGGGTCACTCTCTGGTTTCTTTGAACGTAATATGCATGCTCTGGCACTGCTTCCCTTCTGAGTCCCTCTTCCTGCCATTTGCTTGCACGTGATGCATGTATAAGGTCTTCTACACCAAACATAGTACTGAAAATCCCAAATGCTCATTCATGACTCCATGTCTTTGCATGTGCTACTTTATTTGCTTGCATTTTGTCCCTCATGAGTCTGTTGTGAAATAAGTACTATTTATTTTGCAAGACTCTGCACTATCATTGTCCCCAACTTGGGGTCCTAGTTGACAACTGCTACCTCTGCTACCTACAGTGCTCTGGACATGAATCTGTTATGATTTCTTTCACTCTTTTGAAGTTGTTTGTCATCCCCACTACACTGTGAGCTTCAAAATGGGTCATGTTTTATTTACTCATGTCTTATTCACATGATTAATGCAGTACCTTGCATAAGGTAAGTCCTCAGTAAATGTTTCTTGGATGAGTGAATGTAGCAGTGCACATCATTGTTTTAAGGATCTTTGCCTCCATTAAAAACTTCATCCTCTTTAAGAAAATATTCTCCATATGAGGAGGAATAAAAACTCCAGAATTTATTTATAAAAATTGTGTATTTATTCTTACATGGTTAAACTTCAGTCACCTTCAAAACACTCTCTGTTTGATGCAATACATCTAACAAGATGCTTTTCCACTGCTCAAGTTTTCAAATTCATTAATTTTGATGGTTTTTAGTGCTTTTGCCTTTTTTTGTTTTACCTCTTCCACATCAGCAAAACATTTCTCTTTGAGGACTTTTCTTCATCTGGAAAAACAACAGAAAAAAAAGTTGTTCAGGGAGAGATGGGATGAACAGGGAGGGTGGCACATGGGAGTCAAAAATTGCTGAACACTCAGCATTGTATGGGCAGGTTTGTTGTCATGGTTGGATGAACTCTGTTTGCCACAACTCAGGATATTTCTTCTGCAAATCGTGATACAACCTTCTCAAAACTTCTAGATAAAAACTTTGGCTGTGTGATCCGGAGTAACAAATTCCGAGTGTACTACAAGGGGTTTGCCCTCCAAAAGATAATTCTGGTTTTTGGGAGGTCCTCCCTCACAAATGTGTTAATTTCCATGTAGTTGTTATGATATGATTTAGTAAAAACTTTTTTTCTACTGTGAAAACATCTCGTGTAAACAGCGTACAATATTTATAAGTCCTATTCATTGAGGTGTTCTATAGTACATGTTTAAAGATGCTAGATATAATATTCAGAACTTACAATGCTCATGTAGAACATAAATAATTTTATCCAAAGCCTATGTCACTAATACCTGTAGAAATCCATGGTCCACATATCATGAGGCTCAGGAACTACATGAACATTTTCTTGCAGGGATTCTGAAGTGAGGCAGCAAAAATTGAGTTGAAATTCCATAATTCACTTCTACAATTTAAAGACAGCCAGATGCTTATTAGTTTTCATTAGGTGGTTATCATTTATATACCTCATATATTATTGTAATATAGGGGTTTATGAAACTGTCTTCCATGTCAGTTATTACTTTAAAATATTTTGTCTGCCTGTTTTACAGAACAGCTTCATGACTTTTCTTTCTTTTTAGTGTTCATTTGTATAATTCCTTTAAAAACATTTATCACTTCATGCAATTGCTTGCATTAGTTTAGTTCAAGGAGTCGTTTTTGTGTTTCCATTTACGGAAGAATATTATCTGCATAAATTCCAGTGAGACAATAGCAATGAGTTCAAAGTTTTAGATTTTACAGTAGACTTCTGTGTTTGTGAAAAACTTCAGAGGAAAGAAACAAGGACTAGCTGTGGGGAAAGAAAATTCTTTACTTCAGGAAGTGTCTTCTATTTGGATTCTCCAGTTTTTGATAACACAGGGTGCGTGTGGCTATCTGCTTTGAGATAATTTCTCAGGAATAAAGTTTGGTATGACATTTGGTACTCATGTCTGGGTTGTTTGATACTTTTCTCTCTGCTTTGGGCATAAGTTTGACTCTAGAAGAGAATTGGGGTAACCAAAAAAATCTTTTTTTCCATACACATGATACCTAGAAAGACAGAATTAAGCAAAATATTTCATATTACTGTAGTATGGCCTTGCTATATTTTTCTTTTTTTTATTTCTTCAATTTATGTCACACTAGTAGGCTTATATCCTAAATTGAATAATTCTTATGAATTTCTTTATACTGTTTTCCAGTTGTTTCATATCTTGTCTTCGTGATGCTATTGAATGTCAAAGACAGAACAAAGCTGGTTTTCCAGTGGAACTCTTTTCTCAAACACATCCATTCATGGGAATGAGAGAGAAATTATGTATAATTTTAATTAATAACATTACTGTAGTGCTTACCTTCAGAATGTCAAAAGAAAAGCTGCTCAGGCTGGTCTTGAACCCCTGGGCTCAGGCAATCCTCTCACCTCGGTCCCCCAAAATGCTGGGTGTGAGCTACTTGCAGTGTATTTAGAAAAATCTTTTCTTTTTTGCATATAATGAAACAGAATTTTTGCCTTATTTTTCAGCTCATGAAAATGTCAATAATTAGAAATGCTTTTCAAATATATTGCCAACAGTTAGCTTGACATGGATTGGAATTTTAAACTGAGTGCCGTAGTCTGAATGTTGGTGTTGCTCCAAAATTCGGATGAGAACCTAATACCCAGTGTGATAGTATTAACAAATGGGGCCTTTAGGAGGCGCTAGAGGCTCCGCCTTCATGAAGGGGATTAGTGTCTTATAAATTTAAAAAGGCTTGAGGGAGCCTGTTTGCTCCTTAAGCCATGTCAGGACACAAAAAAGGAGCCATTTATGAAGAAGATAGCCCTTCCCAGACACCAGATCTGTTGGCACCTTGATGTGGGACTTCCTGGTCTCCAGATCTATAAGCAATAAATCTCTGTTGTTTGTAAGTTACTCAGACTAAGATATTTTGTTCTAGCTTCTTAAATGAACTGACACTGGACTAAGTATTCAAGCTAGAAAAAACAAACAAAAAACTCAAAAATAATATACTTGATGTTAAGAGATTATCAAACTAATAAATAGAAAGTTTTTCTATGAGTAATCTTTTTTGGGGGGAAATAAGGGCACTTTTAATTTTCTTCTCCATATACTTCTGTGTTTGTTTGATTTTTTGGTTTTTTTAACAACAAATTTAGATTTGTTAGATTTAAACCAAAAATCAATCAACCACATTTTCCGTTCACATCAAACATGATTGTCTAATCTTGAAGACAATGATACATGCAGTTACAGTGCTTTCTGATACATACAAATTACCTTATTTATTGCTTCTGGACTTTACAGCTTGCATTTGTTTTGATTCTTAGAAAAATGAGGAGAGGTAGGTTAAGTATTAATAATTCTATGTAGTTTCTCAAGATCAAGCAAGTGGAGTTGTTGTGGTTGTTTGAGTGTCTGTTTACCCTGAGATTTGCTCAATTTAAACCATTCTATCTTTTCTTAATTTTCCATCCCCAAAAGGAAGATTAATTTTCAAGATGAATATAGACTTCCTGCCTATTATTTCCACCCCGTTTTTAATACTTCTCTCTTTATAGCTTCCTTATTTTTAATCTGCCAAATACAGGTAATAATAGTACTAACTTCGTAAGGCTATTGGAGGATGTAAACAATCAAAAAAATAGAAGCACTGTGTACTAGTGTACTTTGGTTACTTTATGGGGTTACTTTGCACTTGTGCCCAAATGAGCATATATAGGACATACACACATACATACACACTCTCTCATACCACAGCTCTATTTGTTGTGGTGCTATTGTGGCTGGGTAGAGCCAAGCCTCAGTTTATTCACAAGAAGCACAGAATAGTATGTATAGCGGCAGTTTTCAAACATTTTGTCTTTGTGTGTGTGTGTGTGTGTGTGTGTGTGTGTGTACAGTTTTAAAAATTATCGAGATTCCTCAGAGAGCTCTTGCTTCCATGGGCTATATTTACTAATTTTAGATATTAAGCTAGATATTAGATATTAGAATTACAATTTTGAAATTATTTAAACAGGTATTTAGATTTAGTTTAAAAGAACTGTAGTCACAATAAACCCATTACACATTAATGCAGACAACTTTAAAAAACCTATATTTTCTGCAACAAGAAAATTTAGTGAGAAAATCTGGCTAAGGCTTTCTGAAACCTGTGCTCTCTCCTCATAGGGGAGGAAGCAGAGAGGTCTTGCCTTGGCCTGTGACACATGTGTAGATAGAGATATCACTTACAGTTTTATCAGCATGATTGGCATGCATTGCACAACTATGCAAATAAAGCAGATTGGATTTGTAAATGGTATAACATGATTTATTTACTCTATTACTAATACACAGGGAGGATTTCCTTATACCACATACTTTTGCTTTAATAACATTTATCTGAATTTTAGATTACAATAGTGATTATCAATATAAAATTACTAGGAAATGCCAATATAAGAAATGGTACTTCTATGAATTAATAATATTAGAGATGTGACAAGTACAGATGTCTCTTGAACAATATGGTGTGAACTGTATGGGTCCACTTATACACGGATCTTGGTGGCTCAAGCCTGTAATTCCAGTGCTTTGGGAGGCCGAGATGAGAGGATTGCTTGAGCCCACAGATTCGAGATCAGCCTAGGCGACTAGGCGACTTGGTGAGACATCATCTCTACAATAAGTCAAAAGCCTAGGCGACTTGGTGAGACATCATCTCTACAATAAGTCAAAAAATTAGCCGGACGTGGTAGCATGCACCTCAAGTTCTGGCTACTTGGAAGGCTAAGGAGGAAGGATCGCCTGAACCCAGGAGGTCGAGGCTAGGGTGGCGGTAAACATGCCACTGCACTCCAGCCTGGGCGACAGAGTGATACTCCAAGTCAAAAAAAAGAAAAGAAAAGAAAAAAAAAAATCCAGATTGTGCCTGTCTCTATTGCCTCCCTTTTCATTTCTTCTGTCTCTGACACTTCTGAAACAACATGACCAACTCCTCCTTTCTTCCTCCTCAGCCTAGTCAATGGAAGGATGACAAAGATTAAGGCTTTTATGATGATCTATTTTCACTCAATAAGTAGCAAATATATTTTTCCTTCCTTATAATCTTCTTAATAACGTTTTCTTTTCTCTAGCTTACTTTAAGAATTATAAGAATACACTATATAATACGTATAACAAAATATGCTAATTGACTGTAAAAGTTATCAGTAAGACCTCTGGTCAACAGTAGGCTATTAGTAGTTAAGATTTTGGAGAGTCAAAAGTTATGTGTGGATTTTTGACTACACAAGGGTCAACACCTCCAGCCCCCAACTCTATATAGAAATGGAACACATTTTACAGTATTAAGTTATATTTTAAAGGAAGTGAGATACATAGTGATCTCCTCGTGACTTAATAATAATGGGTTATATTTACTTAATACACAGTTTGTTTTAATCCATTTTAATCTTCACACTAGCCTGATGAGGTAGGTACTATAATTACTGGTTCTATAACACTGGATAATTTCTTTAATATCTCTGTGGATAATAAGAATTGCTTACTTTGCAGGAAAATAAATGTAGCCTAGCAGATGTTCTAACACAAAATAGAGGTAATTATTGTTATTCTCTACCCCTTCCTAATTTTTCAGTCTTGTTTGAGAATTAAGCTCTCATGAAAGCAATGCTTCAATAAAGTCACTTTGAAAGGGAATAGAAAGAGGAAATAATGCACAGGGTTGTTTTTTTTCTTCTTCGTTTTTTCCAACCTCTTTTTTTTCTGCTTAACTCTTTCTTGATTTCTTTTCAATCTTTCTCCGCAGGATTGTGCTTCTTTTCCCAACTCTTAGTGTAAACATATCTTGACATCTATTTTACACAATCCCAATTCCAAAAGAAAATTTTTTTAAATCCCTATATGTATTTCATCTATGGAGACCAACTTTCCCTTTGAGAATATAATTGCTAACATTTGGAATAATTCTTGAGAATTTCCACAGATCTGCTTGTATTTAAAATATTTTTCAAAAACATATGTGTGTGTTTACTTAAGCATATGCTGTATTTTTCTTTATCAAAAACTGTTGATTAATATTTACATAAATACATCATGCAAAAGGATCAGTCATTTTTTCTTGCTGCAGATATGCCTGGAAAAGTTCATTTTGTTTCTGTTTGAGCATGTTAACTATTGGCAGAAGGATGGCAAAATCTATTTGTTTGACTTCTATGGATTTAGGTGCATCTGTGGGTGGATACTACATGCTTCTATAGCTTCTAATTTAGACTGAGTTTATGTTGTCAAAAACACCAAATCCCCAAATAGTTGGTTTGGTATTTTGAGGTTTCTGAAGGATCAAAAATTGCACACAGTCCTATTATCCATGCGGAAATCACATATTAGCAATACCAAAGCAGAGAAATAAATTAACTAAATAAAATAAGAGATTTGATTTGATTTTTAGAGGGAATTTGATATTTTTCAGGGTTCTAACTGAAAAGCAACTATTGCATTAAAATTTTATTTATCAGGGCAACCCCTTCGGGTCTCCTCCTACTGTGAGAGCTTCTCTGTTCTCTCAATAAATCCTGCTTTCTCACTTAAAAAAAAAAATATATATATATATACTATTTATCTTGCTCACCAAGAACCATTCCACTAAATGTCTAAACTCTCCTCTTTTTCTGGAAGGTTCAGCTGCAAAATTGTAGAACCACGTTGAAGTTGGAAGCAAGAGGAAAATATATGCCCCTGTGTTCACTTCTGAATACATTCTTCTGTATTTTGAACCAAGTAGAAGTTAATAAAAACTCTGTAATTAAAAGACATGACTATAGAAAACTTCATGTTTACCAAGATTTTCTGCACAATAATTCAGGGCTTGAAAACAAACAGCATCTGTTTTTACCTAAAATTTTGATATTTTGATCATCATGGACTTTTTATTATAATTTAATTTTTTAAAATATTGCATTAAAATATTATTTATCTTGATAACTGAGTTTTTTGGTGCCCCTTAAATTCTGTGTCAGAGGCTAGTACTTTACTTATCTTACCCTTGTCCCAGCCCTGTGAGGCTACTTTTGGAGTGATTTCTGTTCGTATAAAGAATGACTTTAGTGATACCTTACTTAGCATTAAAGGAGCCTTTAAACTTCTTATTGAAATATGAGAAAGTAAATTATAGGATAAGCCTGGCAGATTCATTTACCAAACTGAAATTATTTTCCAAGTAGAAAAGAAAAATTTACGCTTTCTCCCTTTTTGTTCTTAAAGTTCTTTGTCTTTTTTGTAAGCATAATACCCAATGAATCTAGAAGTTCCCTCTTCCTGTCACGCATGAACTCACTCCTCTGCCTTTGGCTTCATCTGAGTAAAGCATGTGAAATCACAGACCATGTTCTCTGGAGGTGACCTTTGCAATGTCGATTCCATCTGTGATTCCCTTTTCATTTCCACCATAAAGGATGGTGCACTTATTATTCTTTATCTGAAATGTAAGCACTTTGTACCTCCTTCATTTTCTCAGTCTGCTGTAAGTCCATGTCTTAGTTAACTGATTCCATCTCATGTGAAGTTAAATATACACTGCACTGCCAAGTATTCAATGATTTCTCAATTGGGCATCCATTTAAATTCTCAGCCTTTGGTCTAGTTATGTCCTGTACTATGGCCAAACACTGTCATGCTCTGTTTCTCACTCATATAGTGGGCTTTTATGTCTCTGTGCCTTTGCCTCTTCTGTTTCTCATCAGGAGCACACTTACATAAAGTCCATCTCAAGTGTAAAACTTTCTTACAGCTTTTCCTTATTACTCATTTCCATGACTTGATGTAATTTCTCCTTCCTTTAAATTTCTACATCTACTTTGGTAGATCCAGTCTTATTTCTTATATTCTAGTTTATTGTGTAATTATCTTCTTGTCTAATTTCTCCTACTCAATTTCAAATCCTTCCATAATATGAATAATGTATCTTCTCATTTTTATATGATATATAGGATCAAATTCAAAGCTATAAATATAACAGACTACAAAAAAGATTTGCCTAATTCAGTATTGCCTAAACATGTCCAATAATTATCATCCTAGTAAGAAATGAGATTCTCAGGAACTTTCCTGAGTGATTCTGATTCATTAGACTTAAGTGGAAGCCCAGGAATCTATATTTTTAGAATCTTTTGAAAATATTCTGATGAATAACAAAACTTGAGAAACACTGACTCAATTGAATGCAAATTATTTATATATCCCAATTACTTTTTATGAGGAAGTATTTCTCAGAAAAACTAGATCCTTAATGTGTTTATTTTTTGAAGAAAACTTATTTTGGAAAGTTTTGTACAGGTAAATGGGAGGTTATAGTTAGTTAACATTTTCACTATGAAGTTTCCTAAAACAAATGTTCTTTGTTCTGTTTAATTTTGTTCTTCTAGTGTTTATGAAATGGTGTTTTGCCCTGATGGCATTTGACCAGTTTGTTTTCAGGGTCTGAACTGGGAGGGCAACAGTTAGAGAAAGAATGTTTGAGGCTTGGGAGAAAAGAGGGTCAGCTATAGGGTGAAACGTCTGAGGACTGTTTTTCTAGACTCACATGTGCGTGGAGAAATGTGCATCCTTGAATGAACTCTGATTTGGCAGAAAGGGCCCACAGCCCTAGACCTCTTGCAAACCTCTCCATGGTGGTTTTAGATTGCAGACAAGTGCTCCATAGGGAGAGCTCAGGGGGTGCTGTCCTTGGGGTGATTAATGCAGACTTTTTTCTTGATGCTACAGTCAGCACCAAGAGGATGCTGGAATCTGCACCTGCAGATCCTGTTGCTGGCACAGGCTGCCTTGACTAAAGGCATGAATAGAAGGAATTTGCTCTTTATGTACAAATAAATATGTCGATTAATTTAGGGCAGCAATGGGAAGTTTCATTCTAGAAAATGATTGCAAGAGGAAGCCTTTGTATTAATGAATATAAAATGGCTTACCAGCAGTAAACTTTCTGAGTCTAACTTGTGTAATCTGTTTGGAACAAAATCGTAGGGGGGAAAGGAGATCTTAATTTAATTGGCCTTGCTGGCAAAAATACTATTAATGAAGCAGAAATCTTTCTCTTAGCCTCACTGAATGCTTTGATAGCAAGTATAATTTATTTCCTTTGATTAGAAATAGGATAGTTAATACATCTTTGAAATGGACTGCTCAATTTTCTAATATAGTATTAACGTTTTTCATTTGTTGCTGGCAGACTTTTGTTTTATGAAAAATGGACCTCTTTCAATATGTTAGGCCATGAACAGTATATCTTCTATCCTCTTTAAATACTCCTAAAGAAAGGTAAATGCTGTGGAACCTATGGAGATATCGTCTGATTTAAGCTTGCATTTGGATTTCTACATGCTTTAATGATCCCCAAATAAGTGATGTTCGGGAAGTATATTTGCAAGAGACCGAGGGAAAAACTGGGGTGGGGGCAGGTGGAAAGGGCAGGAATCTTAGAGCATGACTGAGATGGACTTACACCTTGGATGACTTGGGCAAGCCACTCCATCTTTTTGGTACATAGTGAAAGAAGATAATACATAATTCCCTGGTTTATTTTTAAAATGTAATGCTCTAACATTTGCAAAAATGTCTGAACATCTATTTTGTGCCAAATGATAAGATGATCTCTGTGCTAAAGAGCTCATAAACATGTGGAAAGATCAAGATGGAAGAGTCCAACATAAGGTCTAGAGAAGGCACCTATATGCTCAGAGTTACCAGGAATGGTAACACCAAGACTTAATAGATATGAGCAGAAAGCAATCCCAGAGCACCCAGGGCCCTTCAAAAGAAAGGTGTGGCACTTTAGTACAGCTTAGAACTGATGGTAAGTCTTCTTCACATCCAAAGCAAAAAATACTAACTTTCAAATGAAATGTTTACAGTGTTTAAAATAAGTCAAGAGTAAAATAAACTTATAGCACAAAAATTTTAGGGTAATAGAATATGTCACTGATGCTTTGGAGATGAGTTTTAGATTTTTAACATTTTCTAAATACTGGAACACTTCTGCTTTTGTCTGTAAGACTGATTTATTGTGCTTGTGTTTCTTTTAAAAAATTTTTATTTTAAAGATGTGGGATAAAATTCACAATTAGGGATACAAATGTTCAATATGCAGGTACTCTTGTTGATGAGGCGTGCCCTGCCTCCCCTGGTAATTTTGCACTACTGCCAGTTCCACTCCCACCCCCTACTACTACCAATCCCTTTCTTATAGTATTATGATAATTGTCCAAGGTCCGTTTATGAGTGAGAACATGTGGTACTCAGTTCTTTGTTTCTGTGATAGATCACCGAGTATGATAGACTCCAAGTCCATCCAAGTTGCTGCGAAGTCCATATGTTTGTTCTTCTTTATGGCTGCATGATATTCCATTGTGTATATGTACCACATTTTAAAAAATCCAGTCCTCTTTTGATGGGCAGCATGGTTGGTTCCATGTTTTTGCTATTGAGAACAATGCTACAGTAAACATGCATGTGCAGGTATCTTTTTCATAGAGTGATTTGAGTTCCTCCAGGTATATTTCCAGTAGGGGGATTGCAGAGTTGTATGGAAGGTTGATTTTTAATTTTTTTTTTTCTTTGAGTTGGAGTCTCACTCTGTCACCCAGACTGGAGTGCAGTGGCCGCTCCTGGCCACTGCAGCCTCGACCAGCTGGGCTCTGGCGATCCTTCCACCTCAGCCTTCCAAGTAGCTGGAACTACAGGCGCGCGCTACCACGCCCGGCTAATTTTTTGATTTATTGTAGAGATGAGATCTCGCCAAGTTGTCCAGGTGGGTCTCGAACCTGCAGGCTCAGGCAATCCACTCACCTCAGCCTCCCAAAGTGCTGGGATTACAGGCTGAGTCATCGAGCCCGGCTGGAAGCTTGATTTTTAGATCTTTTAGGAATCACCAAACTCTTTTCCACAGAGACTGTACTAGTTTACACTCCCACCAACAGTGTAGAAGTGTACCGTTTTCCCCGCATCCTTTCTAGCATCTGTTGTTTTTTGAGTTCTTGATGATTGCCGTTTTGACTGGTGTTAGGTGTTAATCTCAGTGTGGTTTTAATTGGCATTTCGTGGATGACTAGTGAGGCTGAGCATTTCTTCATGTATCAGTTGGCTACTCATATGTCTTCTGAGAAGTGTCTATTCATATCTTTTGCCTCCTTTGTAATGGGGATATTTGTTTTTTGTCTTTTTGACACATTGTGTTTCTTTTAGACCTTAGATGTTAGGCCTTTGTCAGATATACGGTTGGCAAATATTTTTTCCTAGTCTGTGGGTTGTTTCCCTGCTTGCTTGATGGTTTCTTTGACTTTGCAGAAGCTTATCAGTGTGATGAGGCCCCACTTGTCTATTTTATCTCTTCTGGCATGGGTATTTGGGTTTTGATCAGGAATTGGTTGCCAGTTCCAATTTCCATAAGTATGTCTCCTGCATTTTATAAGGTTCTTATAGTTTGAGGTTTTACATTTAGGTCTTTGATCCACTTAGAGTTGATTTTTGTGTATGGTGATAGATAGGGGTCTTGTTTTAATCTTCGGCATGCAATCAGTCAGTTTTCCCACCATCGTTTGCTGAATAGGTTCTCCTCTCCCCAGTGGTTGTTGTTGGAGGCATTGTTGAAGATGAGTTGGTGGAGAAATTGAAGTTTTCCTTCCAGAATCTCTATCCAGTTTCATTGGTCTGTATACCTGTTCTTATACTAATACCAGGCTGTTTTTATTATTGTAGCTTTATAATAAAGTTTAAATTCTGGGAGTGTGATACCTCCCGCTTTTTTTTTTTTTTTGCTGAGGATTGTTTTGGCTATTTGTGGTCATTTATGTTTCTAAATGAATTCCTGTATTGTCATTTCCAGGTCTGAGAAGAATATTGCTGGTAATTTAATGGGTATTGTGTTAAATCTATAGCTTGTCTTGGGTAGGATGGATAACTTAACAATATGATTCTTCCAATCCATGAGCGTGGGGTATTTTTCCCTTTGTGTCATTTTTTTATTTCTTTGAGCAGTGTTTTGTAGTTTTCATTGTAAAGGTCTTTCACTTCTCTGGTTAGGAAGATGCCTAGGTGTTTCATTTTTTTGTGTGACTATTATGAATTGTATTGTGCTTTTTATTTAGGTTTCTGTTTGCTTATTGTTGGTGTATAGGAATGCAACTGTCTTTTGTACATTTATTTTATAGCCTGAGACTTTGCCAGAGTCCTTTATCAGTGCAAGGAGGTTTTTGACAGATTCTTTTGAGCTTTTGACATATAGAATCTTGCTGTCTGCAAAGAGAGATAACTTAGCTTCCTCTTTTTCTGTTTGGATTCCTCTGATCTCCTTCTCTTGTCTGATTGCTCTAACTAGCACTTCCAATACTATGTTGAACAGGAGGGGTAAGAGTGAGCATCCTTGTCTTGTTCTGGTTTTCAGGGGAAATGGTTCCAATTTCTCTCTGTTTAGCAGTACGCTGGCTGTGGGTTTCTCGTAGATGGTTCTACTATTTGGAGGTATGTTCCCTCTATGCCTAGGTGTTTGAGGGTTTTATCAAGCACGAGTGCTGGATTTTGTCAGAAGTTTTTTCTGCATCCAATGATATGATCATGTGGTTTTTGTTTTTACATCTGTTGATGTGTTTAATTACGTTTATGGTCTTGGGGATGTTGAACCAGCTCTGCATCCCAGGGATAAAGTCTATGAGGTCATGTTAGATGATTTTTGAAATGTGTTGTTTAATCAGATCTGCTAGAATCTCATTGAAAATTTTAGCATCAAATTAAAACTACACTGAGATACCACCTAACTCCAGTCAGGATGGCCATGATCAATAGGTCAAAAAACAACAGATACTGGAGAGGATGCGGCATAAAGGGAACACTTCTCCACTGTTGGTGGGAGTTTCAACTATTATTATCTCTGTGGAAAACAGTGGGGCGATTCCTAAAAGATCTAAAAATCGATCTTCTGTATAACCCGCAATATCCTTACTGGGAATATACCTGTAGTAATTCAAATCACTCTATGAAAAAGATACCTGCACACGTGTGTTTATTGCAGCATTGTTCACAATAGCAAAAGCATGGAACCAACCGTGCTGCCCATAGAAAGAGGTCTGGATAAAAAAACAATTGTGGTACATATACACAATGGAATATTACCCAGTCATAAAGAAGGACAAAATCATGAACTTCACAGCAACCTGGATGGACTTAGGGTCTATAATACTGAGCAATCTATCTCAGAAACAAAGAACTGAGTATTACATGTTCCCACTCATAAGCAAACCTTGAAAAATTATTGTAATACAATAAGAAAAATTGGCAGCAGTGAGAAACTGCCAGGCAGTTGATGGGGAGAGGATGCGGGATTGCCAGAGGTTGGGGTACACCTCATCAACAAGGGTACCTGCATAATGAATATTTTTATCCCTAACCCTGAATTGTACCCAACGTCTTTATACCTGGTTTGGGTATCAATGTGATGTTAGCTTCATGAAATAATTTGGAGAGAGTTCCATCTTTCTCGATTGTCTGGAACACTTCCATTAGGATTGGTATCAGCTTCTCCTTGTATGTTTTGTAGAATTTTTCTGGAAAACCATCTGGTCCAGGGCTTTTATTTTTAGGTAGTTTTCTTATGACATAGTCGGTTTCCTGGGTTGATACTGGTCTATTTAGGGTCTCAATTTCTTCTTGTTTCAACCCGAGGAGGTTGTGTGATTCAGAAAATCCTCCATTTCCTTTAGGTTTTCAAGTTTGTTTCCAAACAAGTATACATAGTAATCACTGATAGTCTTTTATATTTCTTTGGGATCAGTAGTGACTTGGTCTTTTGCATTTCTGATTGTGTTTATTTGGACTTTTTCTTGGTCAGTCTATCTAGGAGTCCATCAATCCTGTTTATCCTTTCAAAGAAGCAGCTTTCTGTTTCATTATTTTTTTATGTTATCTTTTTGTTTTCTATGTCCCAAATTTGGGCCTTTATTTTGGTGATCTGGATTCTTCTGCTGAAGTTAGGGTTATGGTGTCTTGCCTTTTTTTTTTTTTGGTGTCAGCTTCCTTAGGTGATTTGTTAGGCTGTTAACTTATGGTTTTCCAATTTTCTTCGTGTGTGTTCATAGAGATATGAATTCCCTTACTAGTACTGATTTCATGGCATCTCAGAGATTTTGGTAAGATGTTTTTTCATTTTCATTTGTTTCCAGGAATCTTTTAATTTCTGGTTTGATTTCAATGTTAAACCAGTAGTTGTTCAGCATGTGCCCACGTCTTTGTGGGTTTTTGGGGAACTTTGTTGGTGTTGATATTGATTTTTATTCCACTATAGTCTGAGAAGTTACATGGCAGTATTTCAATCTTATGAAATTTGTTTATGCATGATTTATGGCCGAGGATGTGGTCGATCTTAGAGTCTATTCCATGTGGTGATGAGTAGAATATATATTCCGCGGTTGTTGGGTGGAGTGCTCTGTAGGTATCAATTAAGTCCATTTGGTCAAGTGTCACATTAAGGTTCCGTATCTCCTTGTTGATTTTTTTTCTTGTTGATCTATCTAGGGTTGTGAGTGGGATGTTTAAGTCCCCAGCTATGATAGCATTAGGGTCAATATCATTTTTTAGTTTACCTAGAAGCTGCTTAATGAAAGTTGGTGTTCCTATGTTGGATGCATATATGTTTAGGATGGATATTTCTTGTTGATGGATCGAACTTTTTGTCATTATGTAGTGACCTTCCATATATTTTTAAATTTTTGGTGTTTTGTTTGATATTAAGATTGCAACTCCTGCTTTCTTTTGTGTTCCATTTGCCTGAAAATTTTTCCATCCTCTTTGAGTCTGTGAGTACCTTTTCTGGTGAGATGGGTCTCTTGGAGACAGCATATTGTTGAATCATGATATTTTATCCAGTTTGCCAGTCTATGTCTTTTCAGTGGTGCATTTGGTCCATTCACATTCAGGCTAATTATTGAGATGTCAGAGTTTATCCCTGTCATGAGGTTCTTATAGAGCTTGTTGTTGCTGCTGCTCTTTGTTTGTTTGTTGTCTTTCTTTTGATTTTTGGGTTGATTCATGTGTGTTTTCAATCTTTTTCCTGCATTCTTGTGTAATGCGTTGTCGTTCTTTTTTTTTTCCCTTCTCTTCTGTGTTTAATACTTTCTTAAGTGTTTCTTTTTTGCATCTGGTTTGGAGATGGTGTAAACTCTTAGGGATTGAATGTCTGGGAAGGATTTTAATTCTCCATTGCTGATAAAACTTACTAGCTTGGTAGATAATTTTTGGTTGAAATTTTTTATATTTGAGAACTTTGAAGATTGGACTCCAATATCTCCTAACCTGAAGTGTTTCTATAGATAAGTCTACTGCTATTCTAATTGGTTTTCCCTGGTAGGTAGTCTGACCTTTCTCTCTTTCTTCCTTTAGGATTTTTTCTTTTATACCTATTGTACTTCTATTTTTTGATTACTTGTATACTCTTGGGCCACTTTAAGAACAGTTTTGCCTGGTGATACCTACAGAGTTTGTAATGGTATCTTGAACAGAGATCTGCCAATCTAGAAAATGTCTACCATCCTACAACTAGAAGAGCCAGCTTACTTTTTAAGGACTAAAATGATCTCAATCTGTGAGTTAATAATGCAGCAGGATTAGAATTATTGTGAGGTGAGTAAGGCAGTATTGTGGATGTGCAGGTTCTGATCCTGTCTTCAGTAGGCAGAATAATGACCTCCAAGGAGGTTCAAGATCCAATCCCTGAAACCTGAGTATATTACCCTGCATGGCAAAAGTGATTTTGAAGATGTGATTATTTTAACAGACCTTGATGTGAAGGGATTATATTGGATGAGCTGGATGACTCCAATGTAATCACAAGAATCCTTAAAAGTGGAAGAAAGAGGCAGAAAGTCATAGTAATTCCACTGGAGAACAGCTCGACTCACTGACGCTGGCTTTGAAGCTGAAGAAAAGGGTGCCCCAAGCAAAGAAATGCAGGCAGCCTCTAGAAGCAGGAAAGGGCAAGAAAATGGATTAACTTCTCAAGCCTCCAGAAATAATGTAGCTCAGCCAACATTTTATTTTTTGTCCAGTAAAATCTATGTCAGACTTGTGGTATACAGAACTGTAGGATAATAAATATGTTTTGTTACACACAAATAAGTTTACAGTAATTTGTTATGGCAGTCATAGGAAACTAATTCACTAACTTTATTTAAAATTTAGATTTTGTGCTCATCCTGGATTTTTTGCATTAGTTTTAATTAAAAAAAAAACACATTGTACTGCAATATTATTTATCTTGGTGACTTAGTTTTCTGCACCTGAGGTGAGCACCTCGCTTGCCTTCCTCTAGTCCTGGGACTTCAATGCCAGTTCAGTTTTGACTCCAGGATACTTCATTGCTGGCAGCACTGGTAATGTTGGTGCAGCCTCATGTAGAAACATGAGCAACAGATTTGTAGGCCATGTGTCTTTTCACAGCTCTTTGTCCAACCTGAAGAATGTCTTCAGGTCTTAACTGAAACTGCAATGAAGGTTTCACTTTGACTCTGCAGACTATTTGTCATGAATGAATGTCAGCATCAACATTGACAGGGTACATACAAGGAAGAATTGTTCTGTGGAATACATTTTATGCTTGGAGATCTTAAAACTAAATAACCTAAGTGTGTTTCCGATATTGAATTCTATAGTCTTATTTTATAACCAATATGAAGGATCTTTTAAACCTAACTCAATGATATATTTACTTTGTCTGGAAATAGGATCCTCAACTACTTAAGCAACCCTGAGATTGAATTCCAGACTTGTCTTATAGGCATAGTCTGTCATCCTGTAACTAAAGCAAGATTTTGCTCTCTTTTTTTTTTCCAGTTAGCATTATAGTGTATGGTACAACAGTCTGACACAAATAACTAACATGTGGAGAAAAACAACAAGTAGTAGCTATACCAGCAACAACATCTACCATTTATTAAGTATTCAATTTTCAAAACAAGTCTACAAGGTATGTTCTGTTATCCCTATCTCCCAGATGAGAGAGTTGAATCTCAGAGAGACAATAATACGTAAAAATAGCTAACACTTAAGTAGAGTTTACATATGCCAGGCACTGTTCTAAAGGCTTTACTAACTGAGTTAATTCACAACTCTTAAGGGGCATGATCTTATTTCAGAGATGAGGAAATTGAGACTAAAAAAGTGAACAGGCTTAAATGGCGAAGGTGACTTACTTATAGTATGCTGGTGGAAAAATAAATTGAGAAATAGGAATTTAAACTCAGATCTGTCCAATTTTAAAATGCCATCTTCTTTTTACTATACTAGAAGCATCCTAGAATCTTTAACTGGAGTTTTGCTAATCTAACTGATCTCATAACCTCAGTCATTTCCCCCCTCTCTACCATGATCATGTCATCTGCCTTTTAACAAATGCCAGGCATACTTTGCCACAGCCCAGGACTCCAAGCCAGAGCTATGAACTCCACCCGCAAAGGTGCCTTCCTCCTAGGACTCCCTTGCTTGCTTCTAGCAGTACATGTGGTAAAGGGGTAAACTGCTTTTCTCAGAGAGGATTTATGATCCTGACAGCATGGCTTAGGCAAATCTTTATTGCTCTAGTGCCTTGGGAAAAGTATTATCTGACCAGGGCGGGTAGTGATAATGCTTTTACATCAGTAGAACCTATCATAGTGTTAAAGTACAGGCAGAATTTGTTTTACTCTCCTTAGCAACATTTCAGGATATCTTTAAAGGGACACTTCAAAGTGAAGGTCATTTTTAAAATTCAACTTTGAATCTTATGATTTACCTGTCAGATACCTTCTACAAGTGCATTTAAAGATGAAAATCTTTTTTGAGTCTTAAAAGGTAGCTGATTAATGTTATATACTTTACTTAATGACACATTTTTAAACTCTCTATTCTTAGTTGATTTATTTTGAAGAGTACATTGCAGGAAAGAAAGTTTTGTCAATTTATATTTTAAATTAATTTAAAGCTAACAATAAGTATGATCTTTTTTCTTTTTTTCATGTTTTCCACTGGAAAACAACCTTTATTGAGATTCCACCAGCTGCTCAGTATGATCTTTTTTTCTGAGGTCAAACTCTTGATAACATATGTCCTAGGATGCTTATTTGGTTTGTAGACATCAAAATATACATTCACTTAAATGATTCTATTTTTTACATATTTAACATTTATTAATAATAGAGAATATCCATTTTAGAGCTTTTAACACCCATCACAATGCAAAGGAAAAAAGAAATATTTTGACCAGGCATCCAAAGACCTAGTTTTTATCTCACCCATCACTAGCTATGAAACTGTACTTTTCTGCATCTCAATTTTCTCTTCTTTTATATGTTCTTTCTGTTTTTATAGGATTTTTTTAAAGAATAAAATGAAGTAATGTAAAAATAATTTGAAGAGAAACAATGTAACATACTCTATATGATTTAAACTATTGAAATGTATGTTATATGGTATCTGTTTCCCAGGGACTAAATACACCAAAATGTGTATGCATTTTGGTCACATCATAATTTGCATCATGCATTGTGTATTTGCATTTGTTATGTGTAGTGAACAAGTAACCATGACATGGAAAGTATCTTTTGTCAGGAGAAAGTTTGAGGTTTTGAGACGTATACTGAAATAAGATTTGGGGATCTTCCTTGGCTTTTGCTCTGTACTCTGTCACCTCTAGTGGCTAGACTCTAGTCCTATTACCATTAGAGGTCATTTTACCACTCAGGGTGTTGGTTTTCTCATAAGTAAAAAACATGGAGTGTGTACAAAATAGTATCTAAAGTCTTCTTCATTCAGATCTATTCAGTGTCTTCTGCAGCCTTAGATTTTAAGTTTTGACATCAGTTTTCATTGTCAAGGAGCATATTAAAGAGCAAATGCATTAATAGCTCCATATTTTACTTATAAATACAAAAGAGTGACTCAAAAATCACGCATTTGAATATATCAACAGTTTCATGAGACTTGTTCACATATTTTACATGGGTCATTATTGGCTTCATTAAATTCATGTTTAGTGTTATTTAAAAATTGCTAACATTTATTAAGCATTTCCTTTGTGCAAAGCATTTTGTTAAACACTTCTTATATATTATCGAAAAGATACACTGAGGCCAAGTGGGCCAGTGCCACAGGAATAATGCAAGATTGTAACAGAGAGGAAAGTAGAAGGGAGTAAAGTTTATTATTCACCTTTCACAAATGGAAAGGGGGCTGGTACTCACGTGAGTGAGGTGTGGAAGGCTGGAAACTATGTGTATTTAAGGGCCTTTAAAGCAAAGGGGGGCTTAGACCTGAAGGAGGTCTGGGCCAAAAGGAATGTCCAGACTTGTGTTCTTTGGTTTCCATAGTAGTCACATGAATCTAGTATCGTGACATCGCCAGGCATCAATGTCTCATGATCTCAGGTGGTGTGCTGGAGGTTGTCATGATAACAATATACCAATGAACATGCCTCCCTGTGGTGTGCTGGATGTCATCATGGCCAGCCAACAACAATGTATCAATACGACTGCCTAAAAGTTAGATGGTTAGCAAGACCAGAAATGCTTAAGGAGTTCTGTGTAATCACCATTTCTAAAACTAAAGTATTTTTCTTGTTAATGATTATAGGGTAAAAGGACATGTGTGCCGTGCAATCCGTGCAGCAAGGAATGTCAAGGGGGGGGTCCTAAGCAAAATGACTGTGCTGATTCAAAATGGCTACATTATATTTTAAATTTCTAAGATTCTCTCCTTTTAATTATATTATTTAATCTTAAGAATAACCCTAAACAGTAAGTGTGGAGATTACAATTACTATTTTAGAGATGAGGAGATTGAACCTAAGAGAGAGTAAGTAAATTGTCAATGTTACACAGTTGCTAAGTCTCACTTAAAAGTTTGAATCCAGACCTTTGCTCTACATTATTATTCCAAGTAAAATAATAAATTCCATTTTGGTGTATTTTGTGAATTATCTAATGCAAAAGCTTTTCTTAGATTAATCAAACAACAACTCTCTGTCTTAAGAGATGTTGAATATATTTGAACACCTGGACCTAAATTCCTCACCCAAAGATATGACCAAAGAAAGAATTTGAAAATCCTGACTTCGAAGTAACAATTATACCTATTCTTTTGCTATAGTAGCTCCCAAGTTATTTTTTTAAAAATTCTACCTTAAACTTGGACTAAATAATTGCAGTCAGTTATTATGATATGCAAGATAAAAATTACTTTATATGCCACACTCAGCATATGCTAGAAGACAGCATGTATGCCTCAAAATTAGTTGAAGTGGACAACTAATGACATTCTTCTTTCATGGTAAAATTAGGGATGAGGATAAAATATCAGGTTAATTGATTTAGGTATGTGTGGTATGACTATGTAAACACAACTTTGGGTACATATATTAGAGTAATTCTTAATTTTTAATTCTATCCAGTAGAGGGAGATGGCATATTAGCTTTAACTTTGCAAATTTTGGTTCCATATTTTTAATAATTACTTATGGCATCCTAATAGGTAAAATTTGAGATAAGCACATATTTTGATACTTGGAAGGCTATGGAAGTAATATGAACTTCATTCTTTTAGGGAGTTAAATAGACTCACTTTATTTGAGTGGGATAAAGTTAATAAAATATTTCAGATGTCCTTATAGATAAGAAGGGAGAGAGACTAAAGTAATTTTACAGGAAAGTTAGAAAAAGTTTCCTTTATTAGTTAATAACTTAAAAAAGTAACCACATCCATCTTATGCCAACATAAACAATGTGGAAGGTTCTGCCCCAGGTGTAGACCACAAGCACGGTGGCCATGTGGTGCTCATAGTGACTGGCTTGATTTCCCCTCACAACCTGCAAAACAGTCACCCTCAGTGAGGATTCTTTAATCTTGAAATCAATGATCAAATTAAATCAAATGATAGACCTTTGGCTAATAGTAACATTTCTTCACTTTCTTCTCATAAAAATTTAAATATCTTATGAAAATTGTAACTGTTCATGACACAAAGTCATACTGAAGTGAAAGTGCCAGAATTTAGACATATGGAAAAAGACATCAGTATGCAGGAGTTGGAAAAAAGGAAATCAATATTTTTGATGAAGTGAGGATACCAGAGGTGGATTTTTTGTTATGAAATAGTTCATAATTTTGTTTCTTAACCAGTTGAAGAATTGTTTTATTTTCATTTTATCATTTTCTTGGTTCCTTCTTTAATAGGAAGGTATTAAAATATTATGTCAAAAAATTTTTTTTGAATGGTAGTGGAAATATAAATGAGTCATTTAAGAAACTCTAACTCTAATCAATCCAGGTGTAACCATTTATGCACTTGATTAACTGTTTGAAATACTCTTCTGCTTTCCCCTCAGTGACACACCATCCTCTTCAATCCCCTAATGCAGCAAAACAAACTGACCTTGGTGCAGAGTATAGCTGAATATGGCCGTATGCAAAATCTAGAATATTCTAGAAAAATGTTGGTGGGGATGTAGCACCTGGGTGATACCTATGACGGTGACTCAAAGGCACAGGCTGACAAATGTGCCAGATCTCACCTGGGACTGAGCTTGAACATTTTGTTATCCTTGATTTTGTGTTTCTGCTTTTGCACGAAGCTGCTATGTTAATTCTCACATTGAGGTCCACTGACTTCCAGAATTTCACCAAGATACTAAAACATTTTAAACGTGATCTACATGTATGCTATCTCTTTGCCTTTCTGGGCTGATCTGCTTCAGCAACATCCACAGAAGATCTTCTAGAAAACATCCACAAAAAATCTGATCACCTTAAGCCTGTGGTGATTTTTTTAGTGAATATGTTTTGGGGTCACTGAACGTACGTATTTGTATCATATAGCAGATGGAATGTCACTCAAGCATGCTCATCAAACATATTTTTCCCAGGATCTTTTTTTTTTCTTTTCCATTTCAACAATCAGTAACGTTCTCTTATACCCATCTTTCTCAAGAGTGCTTCCCTTGTGTCAGAACAAAGCAATTCATGTCTTTCCTGTTGAAGAATGGTTGCCATCTGTATACTTTTCATTAACTTTATGTTTCCATTATGTTTCAGTATTTCTTGAACTTTATGGTTTTAACAAATAGTCCAGAGTGAAAAATATGACTGAAAATATAAGTATAATTTATTCAGCCTTTATGCTTGACTTGGCCTATGGATGGACTAAAAGTTAAAAACTGGGAATTATTTAAAATAAAACAAAGTAAAACAAAGCCCACTAATATTGTGTGAATCATCTTTGTAAGCCTAGTTATAGTCCTCTCATGTGTGATGTTCAATTATTTCCCCACTTTCTATTAAATTTTGTGTTTACGTAATGTCCTAAGTTATACAAGTTACTTTACCAATTTAAAAAATGAATTAGAGTTTTTAAAACCTCAACAATACATATTATAGTTTTAGCAAATTTTATTTATGACATGTAACAGAAAAAAATATTTGAGATATAGTTAGATGATTCTGGAAGATAACTTGCAACAAATAACTTGGCACATGAAAGGGGATTCCTGAGACTGCTTAGCCATGGTCCTGTTCAATCAGACCTTGATTAAATCCCTTTGGTCATAAATAGTTTTTGATCTTTTCATTATTTCATCCTCTTTCTTGTTTCATATAGCCAGCCACATTGTGTTACATAGCATGGAATGGAATGATTTTAGTATCACTGTGCCAAACTTAATCAATGAATAGGCTTTCAGTGGGTATTTCAAGTTGATTTATAGTGTTTGGAGTTTTTCCTTTCTTTTCTTTCTTTCCTTCCTTCCTTCCTTCCTTCCTTCCTTCCTTCCTTCCTTCCATCCTTCCAATCAAACATGGAGCAAAGTCCAGGGAGCTTCCTCTCATTGTTCATAAACATGGGCCTGCTTGACATATACTGGAAAGAGATCATAACTGGAACTGAAAAGACTCAGGGACCAGGTTTTATTCTCATGTGTCCTGATTGTGAGGTATTGGCCAAGTCACTCTGCCTCTCTAACACTACTTTCTTTTCTGTAAAATGGGAATAACAATGCTTGATCTGCTCTCTTAAGTTGGGCTCAAATGGAAAAGTTCTTTGTAAACTCTAAAATGCTTAATATTGAAGCATATTTTCTCTGTGTCACTGATCAAGATAAACCTACACAGTAATTTCATATTCTTGATAAAAGTCATAATTTGTCACCCTATATACTTTAAACAATTTTCTGTGAGCTGTTGATTTTGAACCATGTATGGAGTTTTGCCAATATACTCCATCATGAAAGCACCATAGTATTCTCAATTTGCAAGCAGACACACTTGGTTTAAAATCGTGGCTCCACCACTTATTAGGTTTATTGGGAAAATTTCCTTATCTTGTGAAGTCTCAGTTTTACTTGGCAAGGGCATAATAATACTTTCTTGATGACGTTGTTATGAGAATTAAGTGAGATAGGTTTTTAAAAAATCACCCTACATACAGCAGACATCAGTAGAATGGTGGCTATCTTACGATGGTGATAATGTACAATAAGAGGTTGGCAACTGGCTACTGATATCTTAACCAAGTCATCCAGTCATCAAAGTCAATATGAATGACTTAACAGGATGTAGTGGTATTACCCAGTGTAATGCCTATGTGACTTGGCTGTATTTCTACCCCAGCTTAACCCTGTTTATCTCCAGGAGCAAAATGCGGTCAGAATGTCTAATCCTTCTGACCAGATCAGCTGAAATCAATGGGATCCAAGAAAACAGGTCACTTGACCTCTGAGGTGCCTCTGACCTCACTATAATCTAATTTCCATGCTGAATGACACACCTACCAGTGCCTTGACAGTTGACAGTCATCATGATGATGACTAGAAAAATCCTTATAAAGTCAAAAATAAGCTGATACTCAGCTTCTGAGAAGCTCACCTGCCCATATCCTGAAAAGACATGAATATTCCTCCCCTTCCTCTTTTAATAGTCAGCCCTTCATTAAAGGAAAATTACACGAGAGGGGATCCCCCCAAACCCAAAATTTATTTATAAAAATTGTGTATTTATTCTTGTATGTTTAAATTTAATACCTTCAAAGTACTTTCTGTTTGATGCAATACACCTATCGAGATGCTTTTTCTGCTGCTCAAAACAGTTTTTGAACTCGTCAATTTTGATGTTTTTTAGTGCTTCTGCCACTTTTTATTTCACTTCTTCCATTTCAGCAAACTGTTTCCCTTTGGGGACTTTTTTCATCTAGGGAGACAAAAAAAAAAAGTCGCTCGAAGTGAGATCGGGAGGATAAGGAGGGTAGGGTACTGGCATCAGGCTGTTTTTGGTCAAAAACTACTCCACACTCAGTGTAGTGTGGGCAGGTGCATTGTCCTCGTGGAAGAACCAGTCACCTATTTGTCACAACCTGGGACTTTTTTTACACAAATCGTGATGCTATCTTCTGAAAACTTCCAGATAAAAACTTCAGTTAACTGTTTCATCCAGAGGGACAAATTCTGAGAGTGTTACAAGGAGCCCAACCTCCAAAAGATAATTCCAGTTTTTTGGGGGGAGGGATCGCCCCTCATATTTTAACCTGCTTCCCTCCTACTTGGTGAGAAATTGATTTGTGAACCATGCTCCTGCTTCTTCATTCTATGGCCCTTAAATAAGAGCCTGCACTGTTTGATACCTACTTTCAGTCTGTTTATTGGCAACACCAAACAGGAACCCTATTTTCTGGGCGAAGCCAACTGTGTTGGTAACAGTGGAAACAGGAGAGTTCTTAGTAATTGGCAGTTAACTATGCTATTAATTACAAAGTTTCTAAAGAAGTTGGTTTTTTCATGCCAAATACATATAAATTAATAAGTGCAATCTTTAGTTGGTAAAGACAACTCTCAAAATGAGTACAAATATAAACAGAATTTTTTTCTACTTTCTTTAAAAATGAGTTTGACAATGTTTTACCTATTTAGGCTTTAAACTTGATGTTATACTATATAATGTTTAAAGCCTGTTTCATTCACAGATCACTCCATTGTGGTCATTTCTAAGAAAAATTAACTTAGTGAGGAAGGTGTTAATCTTTAAAATTTGCAGTAAGTGGCAAGTGACATCATGATTAGCCTATCTCATTCTTATGGTCAAAGTTTATCTCTTTAACCCCTCTCTGGAGATTTTCACAATGCTCTAACATTTATAAACCAACCCAATATAATCTTTCTCAAAGATATACAATATTTGCTCATTGGGCAGCTTGCAGTTCTCTGGCTCTTGTCTTTGTTTCCCGATTTGCCTGTCTTTGGGGACATTTTAACAGTCATTAGTGTGACAGTGACAGGGTGGGAAGAAAACATAAGAGATCAAAATTAAATGTCTGACAGTCTCATACATCAGCCTTGCAATGTGAGTCATCACAAGGTCTTTGTAAGGAAATGCAAAAGTCTCAACACTTTTCTGACAAATTCTGCTACTAGTTCAGTGATCTATTTCACAGGGTGTATGTTTGTTAGGAGAAGAATGAAAGGGTGGCTTGTGTTCTGGGTACAGGATCTTCCTTCGGGCAACCTACCATGAAGTCAGTCTTTTCCAGGCTAAATCATGTGATTTCCGGAAGTAGAGGGCCAGAGAATCAAGCCTAACAGGAGTAAGATGGGTGGTGAAAAAGCACTCTGGAGAAGTAGACAGGGAAAAGCCAGAGGAAAGTCAAATGTAGCCTACCTCATGGAACCAGCTAACCATGCTTGGTAAATATCAAGCCATCCATGATTAAAATGTGATCCTGAGCTCACTGAGGGAGAAGGAGTCGGTGATCTTATGTTAGGTCACATTTGCTGGAAGGCACTTGGAAATAGTTGTGATGCTTAACTTAAATGTTTAGTACATTTATATTGCTTTCCCCCCATAATGTATACTTAAGTAATAACAAGTAGGTCATTTTTCTTTAGTTCAAATTTCAGCTTAAGAACAAATTAATAATTGTATCAAAAATAGGGAGACAGCAATGTCCATTTTACTGTTCTTTGTGCCTAATTTCTTTTGCAGTGTTTTTTTTTAATATAAGCCACTTAATAAATGTTTGTTGAATTAAACTAATTGAAGGAGAAACTTCTGAGCTTTGCCTTTCTATCTTCGACATCTATGTAACTTTTAACTTCATTTTCAGATACCAGCTGGCTCACTCAGCCTTGGGGTCAGCTGGGTTGGATGTTTGTGGGAAGTTAGTAGTTTGCAACCCTGGAATGTGTTGTTTATGCTAATGAACACACAGCTATCTTCTCACCCACAGTGAGATTGTCATTTATCTGTCAATTAGCGCTTTTCTCAGGACTGCTTTTTATGTCTTTAAAGTCTCAAGAAACACCCTGAGCTTTCTATATATATGAACTAGTAAGCTTTAACTGAGTCACTTAAATTTGTTTTTTGTTTTATATCACATCGCTTATATTCTATTTATCTAAGCCCAAGCATAATGTTTTCTTTATTCTCTATCTCTTAGATAGGGTTCACTTGCTTGCCAACACTTCGTTATCAGAGTCCAGTAAACAATATCCCTATTTAGCTTCCTCTCATTACTTTGGCTGTTTTCTATCAAAGAGGTGTCATGTTGCAGACAGATCGACATTGCAACAAGGCTCTTTTACCTTTCATTGTTGGGGGGGCAGTTAGAATAGGGTAATTCACCAGAGTATGTTTTAAAATTATTTACATGAGCAATTTAAAAACATTTGAAAAAATCTCCAGCATTTATGCCTCCTATCTAAATGTAATTAAGTATCCTTTGACCAAAATCTTCTATCAGTTGAACTAGGTAAATATTAAGTGCGTTTATAGGTTAGACATGGTGGATTTTTACCGCTATGGCTCTTCTTGTAGAGCAGGTTTATTTTTGCTGTGTTCACTCGAGAAATGTTTATCAAGTAGCTACTATCAACTAGTATTGGTTTAGGTAGTAGGAATATAAAAATGAACAGAGGAGTTCAGAAAATACCATCCACAGGCTTCTATAACCAAGTCAAGGAATCTGTTTGCATTTTTACAGGAAATTCTGATTTTCTTCCAGTTACAATGAATGAATTGTATATAATTCTGTCCAAGGTTATCTAGATCCAGTCCTCTTTTTCTTTTCCAGAACTTTGCTCCAGTTATTGCCTCACCATCATAAATTTATGCTCTTTATCACATCATATCTATTATCAAACTAACATGCTATAATATATCTCACTTTTAGAAAACCCACTCGATCATTTGTTCCACTTTATAACTTGTTAAAACATAATTTTGAAAAAAGATAAAAGTATGACTCTTCTACAGATATAAAATGAACAGATATTAAATATTTTATTTAACTTATTATTAATGAGAGAATCAAGAAGATATTACAAGCAGTTAAAGAAGAATCCAACCATCTCACACCCATTAGGATGACTACTATTTAAAAACAAACATACAAACAGAAAATAGCAAATGTTGTGAAGGATGTGGAGAAATTGGCATCCCTGTGCACTAGTGGGGATATAAACTTGTGGGGATTTACATCCCTAGTGGAGATGTAAATAATATTGTAATTTCTCAAAAAATTAAAAGTAGAATTATTGTATCATCTTGCAATTCCACTTCTGGTTATATGCCCAAAATAATTGAAAGCAGAGTATTGAAGAGATATTTGTATATTTGTGTTCACAGTAGCATTTGTCACAGTAACCAAAAGGTGAAAATGTCTACTGATGAATAAATGGATAAACAAAATGTGGTATATACATATAATGGAATATTATTCAGTTCTAAAAAGGGAAAGAAATTCTGACACATGCTACAATATGATGAAACTTGAGGACATTATGTTAAGTGAAATAAGTCAGTCACAAAAAGACAAATAATGTGTGATTCTATTTATATGAGGTACCTGGAATAGTGAAATTCACAGAGCCAGACAGAATGGTGATTACCAGAGGCTGTAGGGGAGAATAGGAAGTTATTACTGAAAAGCATTTGGGAGCTAAATGGTGGTGACGGTTGCACAACAGTGTGAATTCACTTAACACTGCTGAACTATATATAAAACCTTAAAAATTATTAAGATGGTAAATTTTATGTTATATGTATTTTACCACAGTTAAAAATATATTTAAAAGGAAAAGGAAGAAACAAAAGAAGAATGAAAGCAAAAGGGAAAAAAAGGAAAAAATACAAAGAACAACCATATTTATAGATTAGGAATGTATTTTTAATTTTTAAAATTAAAAAAATTAAATTCACAAATGACTATATTTCCATCACAAGCAACATGATGTTTTGAAACATATATACATTGTGGAATGGTGAAATCTACCTAATTAGCTAATGCATTACCTCATACGGTTATATTTGTGTGGTGAAAGTCGTTAACATCTATTCTCTTTACGTTTTGAAAAATACAACATATTGCCCCTAACTATAGTTCTCTTGCTGTATAATAGATCTCTTAAAATTTATATCTCTTATCTAACTGTAATTATGTATCCTTTGACTAACATTTCCCTATTCCCCGCCTTCCCTTTACCACACTAACTTCTGGTAACTACCATTTTATTCTCTATTTCTATGAGATAAACTTTTTTCAAATTCCACGTATGTGTGAGATCATGTATTATTTGTCTTTCTGTGCTGGTCCCATTTCACTTAACATAATATCTTCCTGGTCATCCATGTTGTCACAAATGACAGGATTTCAATTCTTTTTTATGACTGAATCATATTCCATTGTGTATATATACTACATTTTCTTTATGCATTCATCTGTTGATGGACACTATTTCTTGTGAGTATAGCTATGATAAATATAGGAATGCAGATATCTTTTTGACATACTGATAGCATTGCCTTTGCATATATACCCTGTAGTGGGATCGCTGGATCATAGAGTAGTTCTATTTTTATTTTTTTGAGGAACTCCATACTCTTTTCCATAATTTACATTCCCAACAATAGTATACAAGTGTTCCCTTTTCTCCACATCCTCATAAACACTTGTTATCATCTGTCTTTCTGATAATAGCCATTCTTACTTGGGTTAGATGGTATCTTATTGTGATTATGATTTGCATTTCCCTGATTATTAGTGAGTGGAGCAATTTTTTTTTATAAACCTGTGGGCCATTTGTATGACTATATATATATTTGTGTGTGTATATGTGTCAGAGTTTAACTTGGCTAATTTTTATTATTTTTATTTTTTTGTAGAGACAAGCTTTTACCAGGCTGGTCTTAAACTCCTGTGTTAAAGCAATCCTGCTACCTAAGCCTTCCAAAACGCTGGGATTATAGGAATGAGCCACTGCACATAACCAACAGATATTTAATAAATATCTTTTTAATAAAGGTGCAAATAGAGACAAAAATGGCTTCTTCCACAGTGGGAAAGGAAATTCAAAATATCCCCTAAGGGACAGAATTCATTTCCATGTCCATAGACAAGAATATTGTTGTATTACCATAAGTTATACATAAGATACAGAATTGTAAAATAACTCACATCGAATTAGAATTAAATAATCCAGAAGATTATGCTCTAAACAATGCACAATTTTCCAGTGAAGCACGATTTTTTCTTTACAAACTAAACTCTTTTAAGTAGTAGACTGTAATTGCTGTCTTTTCTATCTATGTAAATTTAAAATGGTCACAAATTATTTGCAGCTCCTTGCATGAAGAGATGCAATCTATTTCCTCACCCCTTGAATCTGGACTGGCTTTGTCACTTGTTTGGGTTAATAGAATGCAGCAGAAATGACCTTGTACAAGTTCTGAAGATAGATACCAGGAGGCCCTTCAGCTTCTACTCTTGTCTTGGAAAGCTCCTGTCCTATGAATAAACCAGAGCTAGCCTGCTGGAAAGGCCACATGGAGAAGGTCCGATGTACTCCAGCCAACAGCCTACCAACCACCAGACCACCAAGTTTTAGGTCTAGTTTGTTATGTAGCAAATGTTAACTGATATACCATTTTACTAAATGGTTCCTTAATTTATTCTATTTTCACATCTCAAACCTTAAATTTACCTTTACCTATTGCTTATTAGCAAATACTCTTAACTCTTTCTTTAAAATATATGCCAAACCCCTGACTGTTTCTTGCTACCTTGGCTTGTTCTATGAGTTATGTTAAAGAAAAATGAACATAAAAACTCTTATGATTCAGAAATAGAAATCTTGTCCTTTTAGCTTTAAATATACACATTTTATTATATTTATAATGCTCACATTGTACTGTAATACTCAAAATACTCATGAGCATTTTGAGGGCATTAACCATACCCTCATTCAACCACATTATTTTTGTATTGGTAGTATTAATGCCAGGTACTAGCAAGCCAGGCTCTCAAGGAATCTCTGCTAAGTAAGGGGTGGTAGTGACAGATAATCGAATAGCAATTAAAAGTGTCATTAAGAATTTACACATTTTCTTGCCATTGATTTTTCCTAAAACTAATAGTGTTATCCTGTCCCTAGAAAGCCTTTGAGTACCCTCAGGCATATTCTTATTTCCTTTTGCAGCTTTTAGTAGTTTTTTGAGTATATGTTTCTCTGCTATCCAGATTTTACATTCCTTGAAGGATTCAGCCTTGTATTTCTTATATCACTGAGCACAGTATTTCACACAAAGTAGATGTTAATAAATAATTCTTGAATATTACTGAATTGAACTCTCTAAATTCAGTATTAACAGGGAAAGCATCACTGAAAAAACAAAAAATGTTTTCCAAAGACTTGAATGCCCATATGAAAGATACAACCACCGCGCCTTTGGGAGGCTGAGGTGAGTGGATTGCCTGAGCCCCTGGGTTCGAGACCTGCCTGGGCAACTTGGCGAGACCTCATCTCTACAGTAAATCAAAAAATTAGCCGGGCGTGGTAGTGTGAGCCTGTCGTTCCAGCTACTTGGAAGGCTGAGGCGGAAGGATCGCCAGAGCCCAGCAGGTCGAGGCTGCGGTGGCCGGGAGCGGCCACTGCACTCTAGTCTAGGTGACAGAGTGAGACTCCAACTCAAAAAAAAAGAAAGATACAACCAAATACATGCAAAAACAAAAAACAAGTAAGCAAAAAATACAACAAACAAAAACCCAAAAAAGCAAGCAAAAATTTTTTTAATCAGGGAAAAATAAGTTTTTTAGAATGCCCTGCTTTTTAAAACATGCCAAGAATCATTTATAATTATGCATTCTTAAAAAGAAAGACTTTGGCCAGGCATGGTGGCTCAGCGTGTAATCCCAGCACTTTGGGAGGCCAAGGCGAGAAGATTGCCTGAGCCCGGGGGTGTGAGACCAGCCTGGGCAACTTGGTGAGACCTTGTCTTGATTAGTTCTTGATTAGTGTCTTTTATCTTCTCAACTTGTCTCCTCATCTCTAGAAATATTAGGATTGGAAGAATTTATTTCACAATTATTAGACGCTGTTGGACATTAGTGCTTTTGAAACATCTAGCACATTCTAAAAACTGGAGATGTGAATTACTTTACTTTTGCAATATGATTATCTTATATTAAGAAAAACAGGAGTATAAAAATTCTTTAAAGAATGCTTGTCAATACTAAACTTTCTTTTGATAGAAACAAAAGTCACATGAAGCCATTATTTATTTATTTATTTTTTGTGATTTATTGTAGAGACGAGGTCTCCCCAAGTTGCCCAGGCTGGTCTCACATCCCCAGACTCAGGCAATCCTCTTGCCTTGGCCTCCCAAAGTGCTGGGATTACACGCTGAGTCACCATGCCTGGTCAAAGTCTTTCTTTTCAAGAATGTGTAATTTTAAATGAAATGTAATTATTCTATTTATGAAATTTATAATTTCAGTTGTCTTGGAAATACTATGTGAGCATCTACAACTGCTACAATATCTGTACAAGTGGAATTCCCAAAGGAATATCTGTGCCCTTGGAAGCCTGCAGCAGCTTTCCAAGGACTATGCTGACACCAAAAACTTAAGGTAATCAATATATTGACTCTCAGCTGCCAAGTACAGTGTTTACTATAATTCATGAAAAAGCCTAAAACTTTTGCTGTAGAATACAAGGTTTTTCTTCCTTCTTCCTCCCTATTCACAATCTCCTTTTACCTTTCTTACAAAGGTATACCTTTCACACATGCAGAATTAGTGTGTTTTCTTGGGTGTAAACACCAGCTGAGGGACAAAGACGATGTTAGACTCACTGAGATTGATGGTGAGAATGTAGAAGACTTTGGTGACGAGTTAGCAAACAAATCCTCTTGCAAGATGTGGCAGTTTCTAATTCCTTGCTTTCAAAAAGTAAATAAATAAACAAATGAGGAGCACTTACTCAGATTGTTAACTGATTGATCTATATGAACGGTGTCACCTAACTCAGATAAAGTTGGAAGACAATGTTGCTCTCGCAAAAGTTTTTCCAGTCCTAACTACTGTGTGAACAAGTTTTTCAGTGCTTACCTTTATAAAAAATGAAAAATAGAAATAAAATGGATTCTGAACCCTGTCTTATTCTAGCTGTAGGTAATTCATTCAGATACATGAACTAATCTTTTTTTAAAAAGTGCCACTTATCTGAATGAGAGAAACTTTCCAATAAAGTTTAATTTTTTAGGTTGAAAAATGATCTAATTTTTAATATATGTTATTTTGATTGTGTAGTATTAAAAACCATAGTAACTCAAGTCGCAAAATTTTTTTTTAGATTGGAAAATATAGTTTATTTAAAAAGTAAATTAAAGAGAGAGAAGATAGAGGCTCATCTCCCCAAGGTAGGGGAGGAGGCCAAAGCTAAGAAACATGGCAGTGGTAGCTCAGAGAGCCATGTGGACATACCAGAGTTTAGCAAAGCAATGGCCCATGAAAATATCATAACACTTACAGCTTTATGGCCAGATGATATAAAGTATTAAATTTCATATAGACAGATTTATAGCATTATTTTATAATTTAATAATTTATAAATAAGATGATTTTAAATTTAAAATATATAAGCAGAATAAAGTTTGGTGGGTGATGAAGAGAAATATCATGAATTAGTTGAAGAACAAAAGGAATATGTAACACTTCTGACTGTTAAAGAAAAACATTTTCATGTAGTTTTAAAATGGATAATGGATATCAAATTACTATGAAATAATTCAGAAAATTAAAAGGAATCAGTTTGTATGGAAACAACAAATGCTTTAGACCCTCAATAAAAATTTGAGATATCCTTAGCTCTAAGACTGTATCTTACTCAACTTTGTTTCCTCATGACTAGCAAAGCATCTGATGCAAATTATAAAAAGCATTTAAAACCTTCCCTTCACAAGCATCATCTGTACAAGTCTGGTCTGCTTAACCCTAACCTGCCAATGCTAGACAACTATGTCAGAGACTGATATCCCTGAACTCAGTGTGGCTTCTTCCACCTCCAACCCTGGAATCTTGATCTCCTATGCTGATTTTCTATTTCTTTGACATTTCTCCAGTAGCATTATTTACAATATTATGCAAAAGCCAAAACAAAAGCCCTTGCTTTAAATGCTTGCTGAATAAGTTAAAATGAAAAAATAGAAATGAATAAGTGAATGAAAGAATAAATGCATAAACTTTCATGAGAACTTCCAAAGGAGCTAAAAAATGATGCTTTCAAATTCAGCTTTAGGGTGGCCATCATCAGTAACTCAAAAAAAGAACAATGCTGGAGAGGATGTGGGGATAATAGAACACTTATACACTGTTGGTGGGAGTGTAAACTGGTATGATCTCTGTGGAAAAAATTGACCTTCCATACGACCCCACAATCCCACCACCGGGAATATACCCAGAGGAACTCAAATCACTCTATGAAAAAAGATAACTGCACACGCATATTTATTGCAGCGTTATTCACAATAGCAAAAACATGGAACCAACCATGCTGCCCATTGCAAAATAACTGGATTAAAAAAAAATGTAGTACGTATCACAATGGAATATTATGCAGCCATAAAGAAGGACAAAATTATGAAGTTCGCAGCAACTTGAATGGACTTAGAGTCTATGATACTGAGTAACCTATCACAGACACAAAGAACTGAGTACGACATATTTTCATAAGCGAACCCTGAACAATTACCATAATATTATAAGAAAGACATTAGCAGTAGTGGGAAACTATCAGGGGAGGGAAAAGGGGGCACACCTCATCAATAAGGGCACCTGATGTCAAACCAGGTGAAGTAGGAACCAAAGTGAGGCCGAAACTTTACCTACAAAATGACTGTTTATATACCCAATCCTGAATTGTACCCTGCAACTTAAAAAAAAAAAATCAGCTTTAAACTGGTTTATGACATTTATCCAAACCACCTCAGAGCTCACTTCATTTAGATCCTGCAATTTTATGTTGCATGGCTTCCATCAAGTCTCACTGTCTGTTAAAAAATTGCATATCAGGAAAGGCTAGACTCTTTTAGAAAATAAATAACAAAAGAAAAAGGGGAATGGATAGAACAATCAGGATTTGTCAGGCATGTTTGTGAAACACTTGTATATGGAATGATACACAAAACATTGATAGCTAATTAAAAAAATAAGTATCTAAAAGTTTTAAATTTTAAAAATTACTCCTTATGAGGTGTTTATAATTGTAATAATAACTAACCTGAAGAAGGACAAGGACTTCAATCTGATACAAGAGAAAAGGAAATGTTGGCTTTTGATAGTCCATAAAAATTGAATACAAAACAATGACATTTCATTAGATTCTATTTCACTATGGCTTATTGGGATCAAAGGCAATTGCAACCCTTAGTTGTGTCAAAGACAGCTTGTCAGATAATTTTAAACAGAATGGAGAAAGGCCAAACTTAGGGACCTTGGAAAAATTTATTTTCAGTTGCCAATTACAATCCTGAAAGACACAGTACAAAATGCCATAATCCCAAATGCTGAAATCTCAAATGATCAACATCCTGAAAATATAATTTTAGAAAAAATTATTTAAAAAGGGATTTATTTGAGGGACATATAAAAACACCACAGAACACTTCACAGGCTACCTAACATCATAAAATAGGCAATAGTAATATACATGTTTTTGTAAACATAAACACATAGAATAATGACAGTCATATGGATAAAGAGGTCCTCAAACTTTTAAAACGGGGCCAGTTCACTGTCCCTCAGACCGTTGTAGGGGCGGACTATAGTTTTTTTAAAAAAAGGAATTTGTTCATAGTTTTTTTTTTTAAACTATAGTCTGCCCCTCCAACGGTCTGAGGGACAGTGAACTGGCCTCCTGTTTTAAAAGTTTGAGGACTCCCGGCAGACAAACTATTAATAAAGAAATAGATCAAAAGTGAAATGTATAAACACCATAATTGTGGTGGGTAGTTGTGTGCATTCAGCTTCATTAATGCAGTCATCTGAAATACTTGATGAGTAACCTAAGTCTTTTGACAAGATTGATAAAAAACCATGATAGGGCATCACCACGTAATCACTGCCAAGATCTTGAGAACTTTTATGGTGTACAAAAAGTACATCTCTTCATTTAAAGAAAAGTTCAGTGTTTTTACATAAGGAACAGTGCTTACACACAAAGTCAACATTGTAATAATGTACTTTTATGGACTCTCATTTGCAAAAAATACATAAAACCAATCAAAAGTCTCTAAAAGTCTTTGCACTATTTATGCTTCCAGTATTGGAAATGATGCAAAAATGAAACACATAGCAAAGCAAGCTGGAAAAAATGGTACTGGCAATTTAATTTTTTTTTTCAAATAGTGAAAAAGAAACTGTAAAGAAAAATTGACATGGTAAAGGGTGTTACAGGAATAGGTTTGGGAAATTGCTCAGAAATAAGAGCTGGCAACTTGTACAATAATTTGCCATATTTTGAAGTCTTACATCATGAGGAATAGCTGCTTTTTTTTCTTTTCCTTTTAGGACATGGCTCTCCTGGGAGAATGATTTCACATTTATTCTCTCAGTGATGCTGCTCTTTTTGAAACTCTTCTGATTCGCTGTAGACTGACATGAGCATTCCCTGGTCAACTTTTCCATTTTCTGTTCACTGTATAAGTATCTTTTTAACCTACTACTCACTCATTATTTTTAAACCAGTCAGTAACTTAGCAGACTTTTTCAGGCAAATGCAGATTTAATTTATCAAAAGCTCCTGGATTGTCATCAGCTGGATGGAATACCAACACAGGAAGACAACACATTTTTGAACCTGAAGTTTTCGTGTTGCCCTATTTTGTGGTCAGTCTATCTGTATTTTCCGCCAAATGCATTGAGCTTAATGGAAAACTTTGTTGGTAACACCTCAAAATTCACTTTTAGAAGTCTTGGTTGTACCTAATTCCAAATCTGTCATGGTCTGGGAATCCAACTGAAATCCTTTTTTTTTTTTTTTTTTTTCCTGCATGAAGGCAGTAACAAGATAATAGTTCTACATAAAATGATGCCAACTATACTGTGATTGTGATTTTTGGGATTTTCAGTATTGGGTATTTTTAGACTTTAGGGGTTTACACTTTGAAGATTTTAATCTTTCAGGACTTCAATATTTGGGATTATGACATTTGGGATTGTGTATTTTGGATTATTATTCAAATCCTTCAACTTAATAAAAAACTGTCAAATAGCTTTTATTGTGCCTTTTTTAAGTTTCTTAGACTAAGAGAATCTTTTTAAACTGAATGTGTGATAGGGAAATTTTTGATTAGTTCTTTATCTCATCCTTTCTAATGAACAAGCTTTCTCTACTAGGTCAAGACCTAAACAAACACACAAATGTAGACAACAGGGAAAGAACCTGCTGTTGTACCAAGACAGGCTGCCAATGGAATCTTGAAGGCCTGCCTAGATGCTTCTATGGAAATATAATTAATCAGATTCCATTTATGCAAAATACTCATTTTAAGAGTACTCAGAAAGTAATATAAGAGAAATTGTTATGTAATGTTTGGTTAGAACTACCAGAAGATTAAAAAGAAATGTGTATTTTTATCATTCAAGGAAACATAATTTCATTGTAAGATATAATCTTTGTTTTTATAGCCAAATAGAAATATATGTACCTTAATATAAAGTTTGGCAAAAAGAAATGAAGATAGAAATTTTATCAGAGAAATTTTTTATTATAGAATAATATAACTAATAGTTTACCTATCAGGTAAAAGATATTTTTAATGAAATAATCATGTCATTATTTTTCTAAAATATTTATAGGGCCTATTGTATGTTGAAGGTGATTTTTATCATGAAGTATGCTCTCTGATTAGCTGCTATTTTTATTTTCATATTTGTTTGAAGTGAGTCTTTTTACTGATTCTTTAACATAAACTGCCTTCGGTGACCTTGCTCAATATTTAAAAAGTAGTTAAGACAGAGGTATATATACTGGAATTTATTTCTGGATCCTTGAAGTAGCAAAGTGTAGTGGAACTCTTTAATCCATAGAGCAATTACTTCACTGTATAATGACTCTCCTACTTACTCCCTGAATCATTCTTTCTGCTAAACACTACTAATGAGAGTCTGTTAGGCTATAGAAGAAAATACTCATGATCTACTTAGGTATTCATGATGTTTTCCCCTGGTGGATTTGCCCCTAAAACCCCGTGTGTGTGTATTTTATGCCTCATATATAAGATAGAGGCTGGTAGATGGGAATCACCAGCAGAATAAAGACATGCTCTGGCCTAAGTCAACCACCACTACAGCCCACTTCTGTGTAGGCCCTCTTCCTGAAGATTCATGGAAGCCTGTGTCAAGGCCCTTTTCTTTGGTTCTGAGCTGGCATGTTCAAATGGAGTTAATTCTGTGGATCATGGCTTTCTGTGTGAGAATGAGGTGTTGTACCTATAAGAATCTTCACCTCCTTCATCTAGTAAACATACTTCAGATCTCATCTCAAGTCCATTGCTATATGCGACTATTATACTTAAGTAACCATTTAAAAGTTGTAGAGGAATATGTACAAGGGAGACCCCAGAAAACCCAGAATTATCTTTTTGGAAGGCGGGCCTCTTGTAGTACAGGCTTCCTCCACTATATAAGTGTTCTAGGAATGCATCAGCCTCAGCTAGCGAGAGGCTGCATTCAGCTTTAGTGAGTTTTTTTGGGAAATTCTTTCAATTCATTTGCTCATTTTATGATGGGTGATTTAGGAGTGCACTGCCCACACCACACTGAACTTTCAACAGTTTTTGACCAAAGCCAGCATGAACTCTGTGCCCCACCCTCCCTATCCACCCACCTCAATGACTTTTTTTTTTGTTTCCCTGGGTGAAAAAAATCCTCAAAAGGAAATGTTTTACCAATGTGGAAGAGGTGAAACAAAAAATGGCAGAATCACTAAAAGGCATAAAAATTGAGGTCAAAAACTGTTTTGAGCAGTGAAAAAAGCATCTCGATAAGTATATTGCATCAAATGGAAAGTTCTTTGAAGGTGACTGAAGGTTAAACATGTAAAAATAAATATGCAATTTTTAAAATAAATAAATACAAGATTTTTGGGGTTTCTATATATATATATATATATATATACACACAAATATATATATATTTGTACACATATACAAATAAACTATTTCAAGAGACTGTATTTCCTAAGGTATGTGAAGGTAAATAGAGTAATTGTAGCATCAGCAATATGTTACTATGTTCCTCACTAACATAGACACAATATCAAAAATTGGTAGTTATGTTGTTATTAAAAATATGATATGGATATGTATATTGGGAAAAAAAAATCTATGAAGGATATACTTCAAGGCCACTTCCAACTCTCTTTTTCTTTCCCTGCACACATTTGCTACCACAGAAAAGCCAAAATTTTAGACTTTTTGAGTTTAAAGTCAAGGTTGAGGAACCATGCTGGGTTTCACCTCTTCTCCCATGTCTTGCATAAAAAGAATGTAGTCAAATAAAATGCTGTTTAGTGAAATAGTGCTTGTGAATTCAGCGTGAAATGTCTGGTCAAGTGTTTTTCAAGTTCACATACGTCACAGTTCTCTTCTTACTTTTTCCTCCTTCAACCTCAACCCCCATTATCCAGGGTTTCATAAGGTTTTACTTTCTGTAGCTTATACTATAAAATCAAAAGTTTTCTTCTCTTCCCCCAAGTATAATCTTGTCTAATAATATTAGTTGTACTTTTCCTAACTCCATATGCTTCCCTGGAGATTCTAATCTGTCACTATTTCTCTTGTCCATAGTCCTTATGTGTTCTTTGGTCTAGTGGGATATTAGGTGGCAAAGTCATCCTTCTGAAAAAAGTTTAGCCTTGCAGTCATAGAAGAAATAAGTCAACAATAATAAACATAGTTAATGCACAAAGTTAAGTCCTCTAAACAGGTCTCCTGAATGCTGTCACATTTCACTTCATCAACTAGGAAACAACAAAATGGAAGCTCTGTTGATGTTTAAGAGAGTTCCCTTGTTAGCCATTGAACTAAGTTTTTTTGTTTTTTGTATTTTGTTTTTTAATAAAGGTCACTGTGGGCCATAAACGATGTGCATTCCTAGGACTACATGTTTTATTGATTGAATTATATGTATAGATTTAATGAAACTGTGGTTTAATATTCCTTTTGAAGTTTTTTTAATCACTGGAATATCAATGGAACAAGTGGGCCCAAACATTTTAGAATTTTACCATTTACCTAAGTAATGAAATTGGGGTAAATGGGAGAGATGGGAAGGCCAGGGCATTAATGAGTAGTACTTCATGTAAAAAGAATGATTGACCAGTAATATCTGTACTCTTTTAGTTAACTGGCTGGTATATGTAGTTGTGCAGGTTTTACAGTGCACAATTCTGGGTAGGTACCATTCACAGTTGTAGTCATTATGGCTTTCTACATTTATAATGGCAATTTTCTAGCAGATGTTGGTACACTGTCTTGAGAAAGTGTCAGATTCTTCTAATGTTTGCAAAGATGCCTTTGGTTAGTTGAAAGATTGCCTGCTACTGCTATACTGTCTTGTATAGCTTAGACAAAATACAATATTTTTGAATCTCAGATTCCTCATTTGTCAAATGGTTAAAAAATATACTAAATGTAAGAATTGTTATGAATTTATAAAATTATATATGAAAAGTACCATCACAGCAGTTATAAATGAAAGGTATTATTATTATAAATATGTTACAACCTTCTGATTATTTAAGTTGATATTCTTTCTTTATGCTGACTTTAGAGAGTTTTTAAAAATAGATTTGAGTTTATTATTTGCATACAACTACTCATTGAAATATGATGAAAAACACTTACTAATGGTAGCTTAAAATACTTTTTCCTGTGAACTTTTTGTTTCCTTTGGTGAGATATTGAATTTCAAAATGCAATTATTAAATAAAGCCTGAGTTTCATTCAGCTAATTAAAAATGTTATAATGTTATAGTTCAATGTCATGTTCACTGTATTAGAAAGAATGCCTTCAAATCAATATTACTACAGTCATCATTCATTTAGTATTTTCAGTATGCAGGGTATTTATGTAAACTGTAGAAATTAAATTTTCTATAAATGCAACACATCTTATGACTGATACCTACTGTCTATAAAAGATGACTTGGTTAGCAGAAAAGAGATTAGTTTTTTCTGACAGGCTGGCAGTCCCAGCCAACTCTGTTCATATTTGCATGTCAATTGACTCCCAATCCCTGGCCACATCTGTTTGTGCCAAAGTGGAATGTGACCCAAACTGAGACAATCAGACTCAATCTCTTGATAATTTAGATTCAGAGCTCCACAAACTGAATTAGGCAATAATAGGCATTCTACTTAAAAGTTAAAGAGAGTTGGAGACAGGAAGCACAACTCACTTGGAAGCTGCTGTTATGGAGAAACAAAAATAACCACATTGCAGAAGATGTTCTGAAAAAGTAACTGCCTTAAGAATATTTCATTTTTTGTCAAAGCCTAAATTCCTTTCTGTAATTAGTGACTCAAAGATAATCTTGTCTCTCTTTTCTAAACTCCTCTTTGACTTGAGCTTGTTTGAGTAGTTTTCTATTATTTTCAAATGAAAAGTCCTTAAGATCTTTGTCTTGTTTCAAGGAGGATTTAATATTCCTTAAACAACCAAAAAAAAAAAAAAAAGGATGGGAACTACCATCCTTTCAGTGAACTTCACCCCCCACCCCATACATTGTTTTTCCAGACTGATTAAAAGAAGATAGGAAGAGGATCATGATGGAAGAAAGTTCTCTCCTCTTTTTTGCATAGAAATATGAATGAAACTGATTGATGACATCTTTCCAGGAGATGGAAACTCAGTTAAAATCTTTCCAGTGGCTTCTGGTTCTTACCAACAAGAAATTTGGAAGATCATTAGGAACAACTTTTAGCCATTTTAAATGCTTAATTGTGATTGTCACTGGATAAGGGACTGGAAAATAGGGTGGTGGTGCCATTTGCCTAGCATCATGGTGAATAGAAGTACCTAGAATAGTTATTTGTGGCAATCCTTTCAAGGAAGATGATAAAGCTTCATAGTTTTGCTGAGTAGTAAAACTAGTGCAAAGTTGTCTTTATTATCCTATAAGAACTGAAAATTTAGAAATAAAATTCTCTTCTGACTTCCATTATATTTTGTGGAATTCAGTATAGTTTTTTTTTCTTTCTTCTTTAATTAATGAACAATTGGTCAGATCTGGTAGTATAACATAGAATATTCCAGATCCATGTGGAACCTACCTTGCTGTATTTGTGGGAAATTTTCTAAGGTTAAAATTTTGATTATGGGAATAATAAAATGGGGAGGACTCTTTTTGTAACAAAATGTTAGACACTGGAAGAAGGCTGCAGCCTAGAAATAAAACAGATCTTGGCATTTCTTTGAATTCACCTTAAAAACCACAGGCTGCCATGATAAATAGTGTAAGACGGTGCTTTCATTGTGTACTACCTTTGATCACAACCATACCCTATAAAGGCCATATACTGGGTGATCATTTGATTATTCTGTGTTTGTTGATAGTCATTTATTCTGTGCAAGGGAATTACAAATTGTGTATGTGGTCATGCAACCTATCACTAAATACAGCTGATTTGGGGTAAAAGAGTGCAGCTGCTTGACATCTGCCCCAAAACTTTTTGAGGCAGGAAGCAGGACTTGGATTATTACCTGAAATAGACAAGTAGTCAGTTTGGGAAACAGCCTCGGTGTGTTGGGGTCCTTTGCCAATTCCTTTCTAGCTAACCTCACAGTAATGGGATTTTTTTTTTTTTTTTTTTGAGTTGGAGTCTCACTCTGTCACCCAGTCTGGAGAGCAGTTGCATGCTCATGGCCACCCCAGTGTCGACCTGCTGGGCTCTGGTGATCCTTCTGCCTCAGCCTTCCAAGTAGCCAGAACTACATGTGCGCACTACCACGCAGACTAATTTTTTGATTTATTGTATAGATGAGGTCTCGCCAAGTTGCCCAGCTGTTCTGGAACACGTGTTCTCAGACAATTGTCTCACTCTGCCTCCCAAAGTGCTGGGATTACAGGCTTAAGCCACCATGCCTGGCCAGTAATAGGATTTTAATAGGACTTTTTTTTTTTTTAACACCAATCAAATTTTGTGAATTACATTTTACTACTTTGAATTTGTTTGTCTTAATGAAAAGAGGGAGAACAAGATAATTTAGGGGGATAAAGGACAGTTTTCCCATTACAAAGATTATTGAAAGATGAATACATATATAGAATGCCTTGAGGAGGTGAAAGAGAACTGACTCAATAATGTTATAAAGTGGAAAAATACTGAAGACAGAAACAGGCATGGGACAATTAAGTAGAGAGGGATTCTGTGTACTTCATTGAAACAACAATGAGAGTATAATTTGGTATTTGAAAACAATAATTAATGTTTTTAAAGCCATGACTGTATAACATCATTGGATTCCCTAAAAACATCTCAATAACCCAAACTTGTTAATTAGCATCACAAACTATTACTATTTTAGCTACTTCAGGATAAATCATTGGAATTATAAAGGAATTTATAACAAAAGGCAATGTTATATCTTCCAAATGTAGAATAATTCACTTTCCTATAATAGAACCTCTAACAACTGAAAGTCCTGAAAGACTTTTGGTAAAGACCAGGAAAAGATCAACCATAGTGAACATCTTATTCACATGCAAATGATGCTTCTTAAAGTGCTTGACTTCAATTTGCTTGTTTAAGTAGTTTAATCAACACTGTATACTTTTGTTGTCTTGTTTAAAACTGTAATTTTTATGGAATATGAAGTTAAACATAAATTTATACCATATAAAGTTTCAATTTTTGGCTATAAGTTATTGAGGCATTGCTCCAGTTTGGCAGTTCAAAACAACAGGCAAAAATAAAAATAATAATAATAATTGTCAAGATGAAAGAAAAAAGATAATTTGTTGATTTTTTTCAAGGTCATCGAGTAGGTTGGTAGTTAAGATTATTCTTTTATCTCTGCCCCTGGCTCTCCAAGAGTGCTCTTCTGATCAATCATCACTATAAAGCTAGCTTTTAGTTGACCTCACCCTACAGTTGGGCGATTCTTTTGCTCTCCATAAATATAGGACATTGATCACAATGTGCTGCTAGATATACTGAGTTCAATTTTATTTCAGTTTTTCTAGCTCGATAGGTATATTTAAATATCACAGAGGTATGCTCCTCCTGATACTCACTGGTATGGAGACTATATTGAATTACAATATTTAAAGAGTTAGATTTAAAAATTTGGAGTATGGATAAAGGGAAGAGAATATACTCTGACTTTTTTAAAATGAAAAAAAAATGAGAGAGAAAGAAAGAAAGAAGGAAAGAAAGAAAAAAGAATGCAAGGAAGCTAATAAGCAAGCACAAAGTCATGCCAAAGAGTGAAAACAAATTTATCTTGCTGGTTAAAAATTAACAGGTGTCATAAACCCAATGACAATTTTCTTTGATAATGTATCAACTAAAACTCAATAAAAGTAGCTGGCCAGGTCTCAGTTCTGCTTTTGTGTATTGCCATTCTTTCATTGTGATGGTGTTACCTGTAGTTGAAAAAATTTATGGCAAAATTAATTAATGTTAACCATCATTTTGCCATGTGAAAGCTGAAGACTGTAAATAAACATCAAAAGAAGTAATTGTTCTTTAGATGATGTTTGTTTATAATAGGAGGCATGAGTTATGCAATGTATTTCAAATAGAAGATGTTTTATTGCCATCATTCCATGTTACCTGAGTTACTTATATGACTGGTGTAAAGGTAGTTAATTAGGGAGAAATAGTCCACACTGGGTCTTGGAGGATGATGCAGCTTGCGCTAGTATTTCAAATTAGAAAAAAAATTTTTGTTAACCTGTTTCCAAAGATGGTGATCCGTGTCTGACTATATCCAGAAAAGCCAACACAATGCCAGGCATAACCAGGATTCAGAATAAATAAAAAAACATCACACACACACATACACACATACACACACACACACACACACACACACACACACACACACACACACACACACTTTTAATGAGAGAATTATATAGAAAATTCTTATGGTCATTTCTAACTTGAATAGTCTATGACATTGCTAAAATTTAATATGTTTGCTTATTTTTTTATTGTTAGTCTTGCCAGATAAGTGACTGGTGAAATAATAATATTTAATCTTTAGTTTGAATATATATTATTAGAACATAACATCTTCAGAAACTTTTGTTAAGAAAATAATATGAATCTAAATTTGTAATATGACATGTAAAACAACGACTTTAAGGTTAACAGGCAAATCAAAGTTGCTATAGGAAAGGAGAAATTTTAGAAACAATTTTTGTTTAAAGGATGATAACAAGCAGAAGCTATAGCAAATGAAAATATTTTAGAAACTATTTTAAGAACTATAAGAACAAGGAGAAGCTAGCTACTATATCTAAGACTGTTCCTTTCATCAGGAACTTGACACTGTTTACATTTTTTTCCCTTAATTCAGTCACAAACATATAAATTAATATTATTCCTTTTTAGTACATATTTTATGTATTAACTTTTCTTAGTCATTTAAAAACTTCTACTAATAGCATTATAGTGATATCTTTATGATCAAATAATAGACTATTTCATACAAATTAATTTTCCAGACAGTTTACAAAGCAGCAAGTTGTGTATATTTTAACCATTTAAAGTGTCAGTCTTTCTAAAATAGAGAACATAGTTTCTCGCTAAATGAATATACTAAGAAAATTTAAGTTTTATCATGTGGACCAATGTGATTATGGACATTCAATGATCTATTTTTGTTGTCATTTAACTTTTGGAGTCTTAGTTTCAGTTTCACAGCCTGTTTACATAAATACATGAATATTCATTGAGGGAACAGATCAGAATTTTCTGTTCAGCACAGGGCTCTGAACATAGTAAGTGGGTAGTAACAGTTTATGAGTTATATGTTATGTTTTGAATTGTGTATGCTTAAAATTTATGTTGATGTTTTAACCCCCAAAACTTCAAAATGTAACTATATTTGGTAATAAGTTCTTTAAAGAGATAATTAGGTTAAAGGTGGGCTCTAATCCAATATAACTGGTGTCCTCAGTAGAGAAAATTTGGACCACAGACATGTCCAATCTGAGGACTCAGGGAAAAGTGGTCATTGTGCTTTTATCTTGGACTTCTAGCCTTTAGAACCAGAAGAAAATAAATTTCTGTTGTTTAGATCACCCAGTCTGTGGTGCTCTGTTATAGCAGTACTAGAAAATACTAATAAGAAATAATGTCATAGTGCCTATAGAAGAATAAAATTTGCCAACAGAATACTGTACTTTTATTATTCTTATGCCTGTGTGTGTGTGTGTGTTTCTGTCCTCTTGATAACTCTCAGGGTGTCAACTGTGACCTATTATTAAAAAGTTCTTGAACATTAGAATATTCACTTGATGAAAATAATTAAATCTCTCAAAACCTTAGTTGTTTTAATTTCTGCATTGTGAGTGGTCTCATGAGTTTTTTTCCTGTGGAAAAATCATGGTAACTGGTGTTACAGCACCAGGGTTATCATTGAGGCTCTTTCTTGTACTAACCTTATGACTGTCAAGTTTTACTTCCCCCTCTGTCAAAGGAGAGTAGTGATAATACTTTATCAGGCAACTGTGAGATTTAAGTGAAATAATGCATGTGAAAATTACTTTGCAAACTTAACAGTGTTATATAAACACCCGTCATTGTAACCCGAAATCTGACCTCCTGACAAGTATTTGTTGGCAAGTAGAATAGGGATCTTTTGTACCAGCCAATTTATCATTAACCAATCATAAATTATTCAAAGCACTGATACCCATAGCCCTTCATTGAATCAGAGTATACATTGTATATGTAGTCATTTTTTAAAAGATATTATTTTAAAAGTGGAAGTTCTAAGTTCATGTTGTGAAAAGGGCTGCTTATAGTTTCTTTGCAATTTTTTAAATGACTAAAGAGATAAGATTTTTCCTTTTCTCTTTTAATACTTTAAGTAATATTCTTTATTCCCCATTTTAACTTATTCTTTAGTTTATTTATTTTTGGTTAGTTAGTATCATAAATCATTTTTAATCTTCTTTCTAAAGTTTTTAATTTTTTTAAATTGATGAATAAAATTGCATTTATCGTGTACAACATAATGTTTTGAAGTATGTATACCTGGTAGAATAGCTACTCAAGTGATACTCTACAGTGATCCATATGATCACAAATCTGTAAGTTCAAGTGGAATTTTTATTGTTGACAGTGATTAGTTTAGATTTTACTGAATTTTTTGACATAAAATGTTAGATGTGACTCAAATATGAGTATGTTGCATAGCTTATATATGTTCCTTTTTATCAGTCTTGCTTTATGAAGGAATTTAAAAATAATTAAAGAAGCTAGATCCAACATATATGACCAGTGAAACCTAGCTCTAAATGCAATTGCTTTCCTTTTTTTCTTATTTTCTTCTTATTATTTGTTATTATTTTCAAATGTGCTGGTGTGTATGATATCTAATGGCAGCCAGTTGCACAGTGGCAGCAACCTGGTGAAAGTTAGTACACCTAGTTTATCTGCCAAATTAGTCTCAGACACTTCATTACTAAATTTTTAACTGTAAGATTCAATGTGATGCTTTGAAAACAGGTATGATCTTTACTTTAGATTAGTTTAACTAAATAAATATTAGTTTATCTAATTACTTTCAACTCATTACCATCTCTCCTTTTCCATCTTAGTTTCACGTACATGACACACTTAATTTGATATCGCCACATCTCAGAATACATTTTAAACCTCCTCAGTGAATGTAGCCTTGATCAGATGAATGCTGGCCCTTTAAAAGGCCAAAACTTTAAAAATGGTATTAGTCTACACAGAAACAAAAGGTATCTCTGCTTGTTAGCAAAAGCTTAGGAGACAAATTCACAACAAAGTTTCTCTTAAGTTAGACTTACTTTTTTGACACGCAGATTTGGAGTTTTCGATACCTGTTTTATCTGAAATCTGAGGAATGGTGTCTTGCTTTTATCTTTCTTAATTTTTTTGTTATAAAGTATACATAACATAAAACTTACCATTTTAACCATATTCTTCTATTAAGTGCTGTTGTTAGTCTCAGATTTCCTATACTATTAAGAAAACTACTTTTTAAAAATGACAAACACAAGCTATATTCTATTCTAATTAAATCCTAGGTGGTACTCCCATAAAGACCAATTTTCCTTTCCTTGTGCTCTGATGAGACCTGCAGAATAATATACAAAATTTCAGCTGCAATTACGATATGCTGAGTTCAGCCAATAAATTGCGCCATGCTCCAAACACATGTTGCCATTGAGGTTATTACATCCCTTGTAGACCATTTTCTTTCCCTAGAGGAAATATCAGCATGGTCGTAAACTAGAAAGCATCTTCTGAGCATTCAAGAACACACCCAGGAGTGGTAACAGCAGTAGCAGAAAGTGAATGTGGAGTAGCAGAAATAAATTTTTCATGAAATGCAACCCACCCCCTATTTATTTATTTATTTATTTATTTTGCCATTTTCTATTTCAAGGGCCACTTAATATATTATGGGAGTGAACATCTTTATTTTTATCTTTAAAAATGCTATTACCTGATTTATTTAATGTATTTAATACAACAAAGCTTGAGACAAGGGCAAGGAGTCTCTTTAAAATGTCGTTTGTAGCACAGTGTTACTCTGTAGTGTCCCTTCTAAATTGTGCTAGAGGAGAAATATTTTAGATCATCAATCTTAAAAAGTTAGTCAGACTTTTTATGACAGAGAAAAAGGCAGTTATTAAAGGAGTACTTAGTCTCTAAAAAAAAGAAGACTTGCTAATTCATTGAAAGAGTGAAATGTCAAAAAGAATCTCAGTTTTGTCTTTGTAATGTTTTGCTTTCCACGAAGAATGATTAGGCTATTCCTCTATGTAGAAAACAAGTTATAGCCTTAAACAGATGTCAGTTTCTATTTGTAGATGGTGGTATTATTTTTATGGCATGCATGAGTACAGTTTACTGGTACATTTTTTCCCCACCCATAGATATGCTTCAAAATAATTAATGTCTCTACCCCTACTGACTCAGTTGACTACATGAAAACTTCATAAGTTAGTGTGAGTGGGGAGGGTGGAGGAGGAAGTGAGGAAAATGGTAAGGCATTTTATAATCTACCAAAATATGACCATGACTACATTTTGTTTTGTTTTGTTTTTTGGTTTTTTTGAGTTGGAGTCTCACTCTGTCACCCAGACTGGAGTGCAGTGGCCGCTCTCGGCCACCGCAGCCTCGACCTGCTGGCCTCCCGCGATCCTTCCACCTCAGCCTTCCGAGTAGCCGGAACTACAGGCATACGTTACCACAGCCAGCTAATTTTTTATTTATTGTAGAGATGAGGTCTCACCAAGTTGCCCAGGCGGGTCTCAAACCCGCGGGCTCAGGCAATCCACTCACCTCAGCCTCCCAAAGCACGGGATTACAGGATGAGCCACCGAGCCCGGCTTACAATATTTTTTTTTATAAGCAAAATTTGTATCTCCTTCAGAAGACTGTCCCCAGACTAAGAAATAAGATAATTATATTGTAAGAAGAGAATTTTGATAATTGCTGTGGTAAAAAACAGTGCAATTGCTTTGGATTTTTCTTTTTGTTTGGTAATCAAAGACCTGGATTTATTCTTGCTTTTTGGTCAATTGAAGGAAAGATTATAAAATTTTCATTCAATTTATGTTAATTTTTCTGAATGCCACCAACATATCAAATTCTAAATTTATTTACAGATCTACCTGGCTATTGAAAAACCAGCTTAACTTGTCAGTGAAGAGAAATGAATAAAATTCAGAAATTCAACAATTCAAAATGCTATTCCTTCCTATTCTTTTTTCCTTCTACATTAAAAAAAAAGTACGGATCTATACAGAGGTGGAGAGTCAGACACAATAAAAAGTATTTTAGATCTCATTTGGTAGAAGGAAAAGAATGAAGTTTCTGAAACTACAGTCTTAATTCTCAATGAACAGTCTTAAAAGGATAATGGTATGAGTAAATGCATGCAACTGTATACATATTAGACTTGCTTTGCCCTTACTTTTTCTAAAAATACTATCACCTCTTTTTAAATCTACTAATGGGTATATGTAAAACCAAAAATTAATTCAAGTTTGAAATCATAGGCTAGAAGTGAGTTAGAGAAAAGAAATATGGGTTGTTGGAATCAGATGGGTAATTAAAAACTCTTTTTATTAAGAAATCAGCTTATCAATCAGTTATTGATTTAATTAACATATACATTAATCAAATAGCTATATTGTCTCCTGTGAGTCATGTATGATGCTTAGCATATAAGATAAACAGGTTATTGTTGTTGCCTTCAATTTTGTAGTATGTACAAAGCCCCATACAAAACCATTTGCTGATGCTCTCTCCTCCAAGCCTAATAACCATATTATGAAGGAAGGATTATTGTGTCATTTCATAAATGAGAAACTTGAGGTTAGTCCAAGTTAGCCTAGCTAATAGGCAACTAAGCCAGGGTTACACCATTATCTAACTGACTCCAGTGTTTACATTTCTGAATCAAAGGAGGCTGCAAAAATCATTCTCTTAACTCAAAAACTTCAGGTTTATTTTATACCTCCTTTGTCTCATTTTCTAAAGAAGTGAATTACTAAGCCTCATGGATAGGCATCTTCAGAGAGGCAGCATAATGTGATAGTTAGCATGGGCTCCAAGTTTAGATTACTGGCTCAAATTCACACTCTATTTTGGGTCTAGGGCAAGGTATCAAATTCTCTGTGTTTCTCTTTCCTATTCAACAAAATAGGAGCATTAATCATGTCTACTTTTGTCAAATGGGAATAATAATTGAACAAAGAATAAATGAGTTACTACAACTATTGTTAAGATCTCATCTTTGGGGTTAGACTATTGGGGTTTTGATTCTGAGCTCTATCACTAATTCACTGGGTGACCTCAAAAGTCACTTTAATCTTTGAATATTAATGTATCAATATACTGCTAGGCATATAGTGCTATAAGTGGAAGATAAACATATATTTTACTGTGGTCTGCATGCTGTGGTCTGAATGTCCCCCTAAATTCCTGTGTTGAAACTTGATTCCCTTTGCTGTAGTATTAACAGGTGGGGACTTCTGAAAGGTCGTTAATGGATTAGTGCCTTATAAAAGGGCTGAAGGGAACTATCTTAGGCTGTTGTTCTTTCACCATGTGAGGACATAGCAAGAAGGCCCTCACCAGACACCAAATGCTGGCATCTTGATCTTGGACTTCCCAGCCTCCAGAACTGTAAGAAATAAAATTCTTTCATTTAAACATTACCCAGTCTGGGATATTTTTTATAGCAGCACAAATGGACTAAGACATTATATAATTTTAAAAAATCCATTCTTCAACTTCTTTTTAATCTTATTGCATAATACCCATTTTCAAGTTTAGCACATTTTAGAACATAGATTAAGATTTCATTTAACAGTCTCCTAGTTTTCTATATTGGTGTTTTATTTCTACTACCATACTGCCATTCTAGGTTGAGCTTTAACCAGCCTTTGAATAAACTGTTGCAATATCTTATTCTTCTTACCTTGAGTTTTTCTTCCCCTGAATCCATCCAGCATACTACTGTCAAATTAATCTTTTCAAACACCACTTTCATCATTTATAAGCTAAACAGAACTACTCACGTGAGTCATGCTTTCCCATATCAGGTACTTGCTTTTTATTCTACCTCTCCTTTGATTTTTTTTCCCACCTAATTCTGCTTGGCCATATTATGTTTATCTTTCAAAACTTACATCTGTCCAATGCCACATTCTTGAAGAAGCAGTCTGATGCTGCCTCATCTTTCATATCATTATATCTTACCTCTCTAAGGGTAGAGATAGAACTCTTATCCTTTATTATATTCATGTAATAGCTAGAAGTCAGGAAAGTGGTAAATGAGCTGGGGCAATAATGAGAACTGCTTTGTTTAGCAAGACATCTCAAGAAATTATTTTTGTTGTTAAAAGACCTGAGAATATGTCAAGGATGAGACCAAGAGACAGGTGAATTCTAGTTCAAGGTATGCATAAATATTTGGGGGAGTTTGGAGCAAAGATACTCAGAGAAAGGGAGGAAAGTTATAGGAAATAAAAGGGTTTAGCAATAACAATGAATGTTTGGAACTGGTAGAAGATATAATGATAAAATTGAAGAAGGAAACAGCACAGTAAAAGACTTTTAAGAACAGGCTATAAACTATAGTTAATAACAATGTATTGTATTCTTGAGAATTGCTAAAAGAATAGATTTGAAGTATTCTTGACCACAAAAAATGCTACATATGTGAGGTAATTCATATTGCATATGTTAATTAGCCCAATTTAACCATTTCACAATATATTCCACAGTTTTAAAACAAGTCATGCATGATAAATACATATATAACTTTTTTTCAATTAAACATTTTGAAAATCAACAGGACTCTCTAGCATTCAAGTTATTCTTTGTGCTATAGCATAACCTTTTTACTGTTATACCTTAAGTAGTCAGGAAATATTTATTCTGCATTATAACAAGATCCCGGCAAGAAAGAGATAGTAACTGAGGAGGGTTTTAAAAAGGGATTATATAAGAAGTGTGGACAGGGTTTGGAAAATGAAGAAGGGATAGTACAGTTGCTTAGGCCTTCAGAGAGGAAGCAGTGACTAGAAGGAACTCAGAGAGAGTAGCTCTACTTTAGGAGTGAGAGACAGATAAATGCAGACAATATGCAACAACTCATGAGGAAGGGAGCTAAAGAGATAAACTGCTTTGTTTATTCCTTGCCAGCATCTCCCATTCGCCAAACCCAACAGGAAGTCAGTGGGCATGAGAAAACATTGAGCAGGGGCTACTTTTCAGAATCTCAAATTGCAGGACAAAATGGGTAAGGTGGAGTGTGATTTGGTGACGCAAGCAGAAAATACCCAGCATGCACAAATTGTGTGATTTATGTTTGAGGAGATCAGAGAAAAGGAGGCATGTTCTATGCTTGGGTTAATACATGGTGGACAGAAGGGAGCAACGTCAAGCGGCAAGATCCAAGATACTGTGAACTTGGCCAAAGCTGGAATTAGAAATAACTAGACACTTGCAAATCCCCCATTAAAGGAGGCTCACTAATTTTTCTCCTCAAGTTGGATGGGGATTTGATTCAATTTTATTTGAATTGCAAAGGCAGAGTGACTCAGATAAAATATGGGTGCATGGTTATTTATACATATATCTTGCCTTCTCTACTGTAAACCTCCCTGAAGATAAGGAACACATAATTTCCACCTTTGTTTTATCTCATAGCCCTAAAACAATGCCTTGTAAAAAGTATGTGTTCCATAATTATGTACTAAATGTATTAATAAATAAATGTAACTCCCTGTTCAGAAAGCTGCCACTGCATCCTGGGCTTGTCTTTCAATGCCCCAGTAGTATTGCTTCAATTCACCTTTTCCAGTATTATCATATTCTGCTCTAAGTACTTAATTAGTGTTGTTTTTTTTAACCTAAATATGCTTTAATCTTTGATATTTCTTTGTCTTTTCTGATTTGGCTTTTACTTACTAACTCTCTAAACCGTATGCATGTCTTTAGTCTCAGTCAAGTTTTAACTTCAGAAATAAATCCACCACTGACCTCAGTAGCTGCCTCTCAATTTCCTTCATATTTGATAACTTTACCGGTTTTGTGGAATTAAAAATATTCAAAACCCTTGTCTTTCATTTATCAGTTGTAGAAATTAACATTCAGCTCAGCTAAAATGCTTTGTTTGTTCAAGCTCTCTGACTCATCCTTACTTTGGCAGGTTTGGATGGTGTATTTACCCCAGTTTGATGCCTTCCAATCAAAGCCATCAAACTTTGATCCCAAGGTGGTTCATACCTTTAGTATTTCCCCAAAAGTTAATGAATTGCATGTTTACCCAAGATAAGGCTGCATTGCATGGTCTACCTTAAATATTAAAATTATATTAAATCAGTGTGGTATTAGTTATGCATGCGTGTATCGATTGTTAAAATACAGAGATAAGGGACTTCACAAAATATCCAGTCCTTTTGAAGAACAACAACAACAAAAAGGAAATAGGAAAGAGATCCTTGATGAAAAGTTTGGGAAGCACTGCTTTGTTGTGAAGCTTGTAGAATGTTTAAACTGTAAAGAATTTTAGAATAATCTGATCCAATTGTTTCTTTTACCAAATAAACTGTGCTAGGAAGTCTAAATACCTTGCCTTGATTTGTACAGAGGTAGTGCTAGAATTAGTGTCCAGGTCTCTGATTTTAGCTATATCCTTTGTATTACTCCGTGCTGCTCTAGAGACCGTTTTAGCATAAATGTTGGTTTCTAAAATGTCAAGACTCGTTAGGGTTGTGTTATATGGATCTGTGCCCACTTGATTTTGTGTCATATTAACACTCCACTGTTGGTGAGACCCGTGTTTCTGTGTTCTTGCTGTCTGGCACATAGTGTAGTAAACTCTTGCAATGATGTAGCTAGAAGCATATTTCACTGAGCTGGCCATGTTCCCACAGACATAGTCTAATTATGCTTATCTTGCTTAGAGAGGCAGTGCCCACCTACCTTATGTTGTTGCTGGATGCTAAAACTATGATGGTTCCTTTTACTCCCTAGTGAATTTCTTTTTAATACTATAATTATAGTTATCACCAGCATAGCTTACCTTTTCTTCTGTTTGAAACAAATTTATTTTAAATCTAAATTACTATTGTTATTTAATAATATTATTATTTAAACATTAGATTTTAATGATATATATGACTGTAATGTAACATAACTTGTTTTCAAAATTTTTTCCTATCAGTAGATATTTGAGCATCTAAGTTTAATACTAAATTCTTGGTGGCTTTTATAATTTTACATATAAGAGAAAACCTGAAACAAACAGTGGCTAATATTAGCCAATTAATGTGGTTGGAAGATTGCTAGAAAAGGTGGGGAAAATGGAGTCCTTTATCATGTTATGTAATTCAAAGTCAAAAGAAACACCATGTTCCTCCTGAGATGGAAACCTTCTGTTAGTTTTCATCACATATACTTGATTTTGAAATCATAATGCACATTGAGTAAGACCAGAGTCTATTTTTCTTCTTCTTTTAGATTTGTGCTTATGTTTCCACAGTTCATATTAAAAGGAAAAAAAAAAACAGGAAATAAAAGTAGTTTGAGTCCTAAACAGTCTGAAAGGAAATGGCAAAGCTACACAATTCCATTTTTCATAGTTTAGACAAAAGAAAACATTTGGTTTTTAAATAATATATTCTTAAGAATATTTATACAGTTGATTTAACATTATATCAGTTTATGCCCTTTGTATGTTTTAGATAACATTGTTGAATTTCCTTTGACTTAACTCGGAGTAGACTTGCCCGTGTGGAGAGCTATGCAGGCAGGCACTCCCTCCTCCATCCCAGCAGAAGCCATTTATTAAGCAGCTGTTGTTATTAGTTTACAAAAGATTTTTCAACACTGTGTGCTTTGTAACTTTACCTCTCATTTAGTTTTGAGGAAAACCACATTCCTTAGATGCCCCTTTCTTAACTATCATTCTGTCAACTGGCATGCTTAGACCATATTGTTTTGAAAAGTTGTCAAAACTATAATATAAATGTAATTTGTAATACTCCTAGCTACCTGCAAAGTATATTTTGGTACTGAATGCAGCAAGTCTATGAAATCTGAAAACAAAGGAGCTTTGTGCAGTCACGCTCTTTAGGAGCTCTCTGTAAATCTCAGAAAAAGTAGAACCCTAAGCAATTTTTGTGACCTGAACCTAAGTCTTCTAGGTTTCCCTTTCAAAGGGGGTAAATAGCCACATTTTCAGCAATTAGATATTGTTTGGATCTGATGAACTATTGCAGAGAAGCAATAGATCACCTGTCCCACCTGTGGACTAGTGCCAGAAGGTGTCTTTTCCTTGAGCCCAAACAGTCATGAATCAAATCTATTTGTATTTTGCTTTTTTGGCACCCAATTCTCCAGCAGAGTGGAAATGGTTTTTATGAGTCCAGATAAGTTGGAGAAAACAAGCCAACATGTACACAATGCCTGATATCCTATTGTTTTTAGTCACAGAACATGTGGACCTAAGTTTGTTTTATTAAAATATTTTTATGATTGTTACAATCAAATAGAAAAGATATGCTCATGTTCTCTGTGGTAGGAAAATAAAATATATATCATAGAATGTCCATGGTGCATGTATAATTTTGAAGAATGTATGTATAACTCAACAATTTATGAATGATTATGTATTTAAAAGATTATTTGTAAAGTAATTCTTCCAAGCAAGGAGTACATTTCCCTATAGAAGTAATATCATAGATGCTACTTGGCCTTCTAAATCCTGTTTAACTAAAAAATGTAGCTATTGACCTTGAGTGTGGTAAATTACACCTATTCCATAAGAAACAAATACTGAGTCACAAAGGCACAAGGGCTATGTCTGCCCAAAAAGTAACAGAAAGTAGACTGCCAGGAGAAAATGTAACTTCTTATTTCATTATGCCTTTGACTATCGTTGTTAAGAACACTGAGCTTGTTGGGGCTACAATGAGAACAGGGAAAGGACAGAAGATGCGTGATCACATGTCTTTGATCATGACCAGGTAAAAAGTTTGGTAGTTTTTTAGGGGAAGTAATTTCCAAGCCAAAGCAACTGTCGAACTCTGGGGAAATAGATTTTCACTGTGAAAATGCTTACTAGCCAATTGATAATACATTCAATGTATAGAACCATATTACCTACAGAAAATATGAAAAACAATTTTTATTCTGAAGTATCTTTCTATTTATACCTTTTATTTTCATGCTTGTTTAGTGCATAGAGCAGAGAGGGAAACAAGACCAAAGGAAATACTGAGCGCACCACTGCTCTGGAGGACAATTACGAGGTAATGGGTAATACAAAAAGGATCATTTGGTCTCTGAGTTGGTCTATTGGAGGTCTCCTTTCCTTCCTAACACAGCTCCCATTTGGGAGATTGCTCTTCCTACTGAAGGGAATTCAGTGTAGTAGCCTTAGAAAAGGAATGGATAGCAGGATAAATGCATGCAAAATCCAAAGAAAAAGGAACGTTGATCCTGAGAAACAGAAATGTCATGGAATAGGGTTGTACCACTGAAAGCACGGACACTTTGCAAAGCACTTGAGAGGAAGGCAAAGCCGCTTTTAAGTTGGTATTAATAATTTGTATGTAAAGTCGGTTTTAAGTAAGCATATAACAGAGCTCAAGTTTCTCTCATGATAATATGGGCCTTGAAAGAAGGAAATATTATTGCAGTAGAAACCGATAGGGGACAAGAATTGCATAGGGCACATGGGAGAGGATCTAGACTTGGATGCAGCAGAGAGGCCCACACGGGGAATATTCCCTTAATCACTTTGTAAAGACTTTCCCTGGTCCCTTATATTTAAAATGTGTTAGAGCTCCCTTGGAGACTGCAGTATGTATTTGTGCTAATGTTGATGAATTCTAAGTTCTCAACCATTCTACAAATCCTTTCTTTATAAAGCCCAGGAATACAGAATTCTAATGAAACTGATATTTGAACTAGGCTGCTTCTGCATGTCTATTAAGGTAGGATTTTGAGACCTAGAGTAGGAAAACCAGGTATGTGGAACTCAAATAGAATTTTGTTTGAATGAAGTTTATTTCTGCCAGTCTTTAATATGTTGTACAGTTGTTCAGGGCCTTGTTATTCACTCGCTTCTTGTTGTAATACTGTAATATCCAGATTCATTTGTGAACATATAATTAACTTGGCTTTGTATTATAAATACGAAGCTGTGATTATCTTTCTCCCTTTTTAACCTGAGTTTCTATAGCTACTATTGCCTCCCAAATTCCTAAAGTTTTTTAAACTTATTTGGACATTATAGGACAGAAGATTATTTAGGTCTGAGTAATACAAACTTGCTAACTACACAGCTGGCTGGCTTCAGATGCTGTTGACTACATAAAATCACAGAAATGTGAAGTGGTAGAGATCTTAGCAAAAAGCTAGTCCAGTTCCCCACCAAATGAAGGAATCCTCTTATAGGACCTCAGCTTGATCTTCTAGCTTCTGTCTGGACAGTTCCTGTGACACTGATGCCCCATTAAGAAACAGCTTTATTAGGGTGAGCTCTTTGTATATTCACCTAAGGTGCTTTCTTTACTTTGTCACTGTGGTCCTTGTTTACTGTCTTGGAAACTCAGAATAGGCTTTTCATAAAATAGGCTTTTACATATTTACAGATAATTAGTGAGATTATTCTTTTCTTCTTTAAGTTAAACACATTCATGTGCCCCAAAATTGGGGTCACTAAACATTTATTAGTTCACTTGACCTCTGGAAAACAAAGTTCAGTTGTAAATGTCTCTCTTCAAGTGGATATATCGAAATGGTTCTTCACAAGTAATTTGATCTTTAGAAATGTCAGTGAGATGATCCCTTCCACTAGTACCTCGATTCAGATACTGTATCAGCTCATATAACCTAACTATATTTTTTAGTGTTCCTGACAGCCTTATTGCATATTGCAGTCAACTGAACTATTTGGCCTTTTTTTCTGAGCAAAGTCTGAACTAATGGATCCTAGAATATAAAATATGTAATCAAAAAATTAAAAGTATGGTTTTATGCTTACATGTGATAAATTGCATGTCTTGGTTTCATTATAACTTTATAGCATTCCATTAATTGGAGATCCTTTTGAATCCAGGTGTAATGTCTTTGCTGTCCATCCTAGTGTGATGTCATCTACAACTTGATAAGGCTACCTCCATCTCTTCCTTCAAGTCATTGGTCAATAGTATATGGGCACGGCTTCCTTCCAGGTTATTGCTCTATTATTAATGTGTACCTATTGCCTTGGATGTTGCAAAAATATATGTCATCATTGACATTTCTTTATTTCAAAAACGACATCAAAAGAGTTTCTATCAAACACTTCCTTTAATTTAAATTATGATGTATCTATTACATCTTTTCTATCCCCTGCCTAGTAACCTTGTTAAAGAAAGTTAGTAACATTATTTTAGCACGACTTTTCCTTTGGAATATATGCTGGCATTACAGTTTTTTTCAAAATCCAAAATTGCAAGCATCCATATCAAACTTACTGAACTGTAATTTATGGAATCTATCCTCTCTGTTCTTAGGTAACCAGGAAAATGTTTGCTTAGTTTGGGCTTCTCACATTCTTCCCATTCTTCAGTTTTCAAAGATTCCAGATGTTGGTTCTATAGTCAACATCTGTGCATTTCAGTTCTTTGGAAGGCAAATTAGGTGAGACAAGAGAAGGGAATTTATGTAAATTAGATATTCTCTGACATGTGTTTCACCTTCTTGGTGCTTTAGTTACTTTTAAAACAAAATTGTTCCTACTTTCTGAACTGAAGAGTACTATCTTGAACAAAATAGATGAGTGGTGACATTTCTGTCACTTCTTCACATAACATCTTCTTTAAAAAGTTCATCACTTTTTTCTTGAGCATCTTCTTGTTATAACTTTAAAATTATCCCTATTTTTATTTTTTCTTAAGATGATTTCAGTTTTTCTGAGTCTTTGTAAACTTTCAGAAACAATGTTTGTGAGTCAATGATATACTTTTACATTCATCCTTGCTTACACATCTCCCTCTAAATTTTATATTCTTTAAACATCAAACAATTTTCTTTCTCACTTTAATTATTCAAATTTATGTTAATAGATTGTGGTACATTAATTTTTAAGTGTCTAGCAATTGAATCATTCTTATTTTTCTATCATTTATTTTCTGTCGTTAGCTTTATTGGGAGTCTAATGTATATGTAATTGTATACTTGTTATTCCATTTATTTTTTTCTCATTCATTGTCACTGGAAATATTCTCAATTCCAAGGTAGCATGAGCAATAATGCCTAAAGATTCTATAGTTGTCCCCAAAATAACTCTTAGAGGTCAACTCATTTCTTTGCTCCTGAGTCATCAGCACCATTTGGGCAGTGCCGCCTGCAAGGAAGTCTGGGTTTCGACTCTGTGGTGGCCCCCCTCTTCAGGTGTCTAAGGCACCAACACAAATCAGACAGTAGCCTCACTTCAGTCTTGGGGTAAGTTCTGCTGGGCTCTTCTTCTAAGCTTCTGAATTTTCATAACTTACCTTTGTTTCCTTAGATGTAAGGAGTGGTAGGTATCTCCTGCAGTCTCTACTTTTATAGTACCTCACAATCTTTTCTGTCCTATTCCCTCTGTTAAAATAACTGGATGACTGAGTGATAAAAGCACTATTGAAACAATCACTAATTTACTCTCCATTTCCTGCTTCCCTATCCTTAAGTCACAACATTCAAATGAAAGTAGAAATGAACACATCATCTACCTACCACAGGTGATCAGCTCTGTTTCTGGAATGTTAAGTCAACATAGATGTCTTCTAGAATTTTGTTCTTGATGCTAAGATTCATCTCAAGTTTATCAACAAAAGTGAAAACATTGCTGAAATCAACAGATTTTATGAAATTTGTTGGAGCAGTTTCTGCTGTTTTTCTCATCTCAGTCTTGCTGTCACCAAATTCATTACATTGGCTTTTACTCTATGACTTCCTTGAAATAGTTTCTTCCTGGCTTCTTATTTCCTGAATTATTTTTTTATTTCTGTAAAGGACAATTTGTTATTCTTAAGATGCTACAAGAAGAAGGTGCATTTCCTTCATTTTTGTGCCAATTTGTCAAGCACAGATAGCAATAGGCATTTTTATTATACATGCTTGGAGATCAGCTCAGGATGCTACAACCTGCAGGTTATTGGAATCATTCACAGGGTGTGCAAATAACCTCTCAACAATCTATATTTTAAAGTGTTTCTCTGGCTACTCACACAAAACTGCCTTTAGGTGTGCCAAAAATAATATTTGTCCACAGTATGACAGTGAAAATGATAACCCTAAGCTCGGGCAATGGCTCTCAAATATTTTTGTCTTAGAAGCACTTTATACTGTTAAAAATTATTGAGGACCTCAAATATTTTTGTTTATGTGGGTTATACTTATCAATATTTACTGAATTTTAAGTTAAAATTGAAAAAATATTTTAGTATTTTTTTGGGGGGGATGCAACAACTTTATTGAAAGAAAAGTACAATAAGATTTGCTGATTGTATCAAAGAAAGGAGAAATTTAGCCACCTCTCCTCAAGTGCAGGACCAAGGGTAGGGTGGACTCTTCCTGGATGTTTTAGTTAGACAGGGTATGTCCATCTTCCAGTTGTGTGCTGACAGAGATCAACCTCTGCTGGTCAGGAGGGATGCCTTCCTTGTCTTGGATCTTTGCCTTGATGTTCTCAATGGTGTTGCTGGGCTCGACCTCCAGAACGATGGTCTTGCCAGTCAGGGTCTTCACAAAGATCTACATCCCACTTCTCAGGTGGAACACTAAGTGCAGGGTGGACACTTCCTGGATGTTGTAGTCAGGACACAACCGTCTTTCAGCTGTTTGCTGGCAAAGACCAACTTCTGCTGGTCAAAAGGAATGCCTTCCTTGTCTTGGATCTTTGCCTTGATATTCTCAATGGTGTCTCCAGGCTCGACCTCCAGGGTGATGGTTTTACCAGTCAGAGTCTTCATGAAGATCTGCATTGTCAAGCGATGATGACAGCAGCATGAAAAACAGAACTGCAACTCAACTTCAGCCTTGACGGAACAAACGCCAATATTTTAGTCTATTTAAATGAATACAAATATAAGTAATATAGTTTCATAAAAATAATATGTTATTTATGCTTCTTGAAAATCTCTTTAATATTTGGCTTAACAGAAGACAGCTAAATCTCTTATTTCTGCTCTGCATTCAGTCTTTTGTAATATATTGCTTTGGTTGATGAATATGGAGAATCTGGCCTCACACTGATAATTAGTCTGAAAAGAGAAGAGTATTTTAATAATATGCTCAGGTAATTTTGGGTAATCTTCTTTGATGTTACACCAAAAATTCAACAAGTAGTAGTTTCCTAGAGTTTAATTGCAATATGGATCTGAAAGCATAGTAATGAGCTTTTTGTCCTGCATACGTTACAATTCGTTGGTCTTTCTTCCACTTTTACACGTTCTGGATTTTGTAGTAAGATATAGTAGCCACTTGAAAACTCTTGGTTCACTGAGTTAATGCAGTCCCTCTAAATGTTGACATATATCATTATATAATATAGACATTTAGTTTCATTAAAATAACTGCTGAACTCATTTGAAGTTTTAAAGTATGAAGAAGTGATCAAACTCACAGAGACAAATGTAAGTTTTTTGTAATTTTAATTTTTGCTTGAAAACTTGAATTTTATTATTGGCAATAAGCCTATCAATTATTTTCCTTGAAATGATTAGCTCACTTCTTTCATTTAAAAAAAAATTATCAGTCAAATGGACGAATCTGCATAATAACAGTTTGCCTGTATTCTTTTTTTTTTTTTTGAGTTGGAGTCTCACTCTGTCGCCCAGACTGGAGTGCAGTGGCCACTCCCGGCCACCGCAGCCTCGACCTGCTGGGCTCCAGTGATCCTTCTGCCTCAGCCTTCCGAGTAGCCGGAATTGCAGGCATGCGCTACCACGCCCGGCTGATTTTTTTGATTTATTGTAGAGATGAGGTCTCGCTGCCCAAGCGGGTCTCCAACCCGCGGACTCAGGCAATCCACTCACCTCAGCCTCCCAAAGGTGCGGGATTACAGGCTGAGCCACCGAGCCCAGCTTGCCTGTATTCTTTAAAGTAAAAATGGTGTGCCATAAAAAAGCTCATGTTTGTGACTCAAAAAGTTGCACATGTACTATGTTTAGAGATAACCGTTGTACTTCGTTATATAGCAAAAGTGCTTTATGTGTACTACCCATTACATCACACAGAATACTAAAAAGATGTTGACTAAAGGATCAAAATTTAATAAAATTAATAATTTTTACTCTTCCATCAAAGAAATTCTTGATTGAAGACATTGTTTCATTTTTTTTAAAAGTTTTTATTATTTTATTTCAAATTTTTAGGTTTTGCTATGTTGTCCAGGCCAGTCTTGAACTCCTGGGCTCAAGCAATCCTCTTGCCTCGGTCTCCCAAAGTGCAGGCATAAGCCATTGTTTAAGAAGGCATTGTTTTAAATAATGAAGTGTTATAGAGGTGATATTTGGTTCTGTGGCCCTATTTAGTTCTAAGACACTGGTAGCTTTGCCCACCTTAGCTTTTGTACCATGGGAAGACATTGAAAGAGGCAAATAATACCTTAGTATGATTACTTATTTTTTATTTTTGAGTTAGAGTCTCACTCTTGTTGCCCAGGCTGGAGTGCAGTGGACTGCTCACGGCCACGGCAGCCTTGACCTGCTGGGCTCAGGTGATATTTCTGTCTCAGCCTTCCAAGTAGCTGGAACTACACGTGCACGCCACCACATCTGGCTAATTTTTTGATTTATTATAGAGGTGAGGTCTCATCATGTTGTCCAGGCTTGTCTTGAACCCCTGGGCTCAAGCAATTCTCTCACCTTGGCTTACCAAAGTGCTGGGATTACAGCCATGAGCCACAGTGTTCAGCATCAGAAACTCTTAAAGGTAAAATACTAATTCATATCAATTGGTTTAAAAACACACACACACACACACACATTGTTTCTATTTCCAATAACTATTTTAAGCAATTTGAAATTTCTTATTCTTAGAAATAATGATATTTCATACAATATATTATGGTTCAAATGGTAGCAAATGACCAAAATTAGCACAGAAAAAAGTAACAAAGGTACTTGTTGTGGTCCCATCATAAGAAAAAAATAATGCTAGAAAGATTGTCTTTTCCTGTATTATCTTTTTTGTATGTGTACTTTGCACTGGAAATTAGGGAGCTTTTTCTTTTATATACACTTATTCTCATCATGTTTGTTTTTTTTACCATTTAGTTAGTCCACTTGTAAAATTTTATTCCTGAAATAATCCTAATGTCATTAAAATCATGAGTTTATACCAGGAAATAGTGATGTTTGAGTCTAAGCAATAATGAATAAATTTCACTAATTATATTTATGGAAGGTGGTAGACTCAACTAATATTTTCCCATTCTGACATGTGCAGTCAGAATCTATACTCTTTCTCAAAGAAAGAATAAATTATCTCTGCAAAATGTAGCAAGAACCAAGCTTCTATTCTGAATTTGCAAATTATCCTTTCTTGACACAGATGTAAACTGTTGCTATCTTAAATCTTATGCTCCTAAAGGGAAGTGTGCCTTCTTCTCACTGTCTTTTCTTCTCACGCCATATAAATCCAGTTTGTTCACACTTTCCAGAAACGTCTACACATTTTACATAGCAGGGGTAAACAATGGACTTGTCTGCTGAAAAGATAGAGAACATTGTAGTAGCTGTCATTTCAACAATGCCAAGCAGTAGCACAGCATTGGAGAATGCAATCTTCCTAGAATCAGTTTTATTTGAAGTAAGAACAAATCTGATAAACTAACAAAAAATAAAACTCTCCAGTTACTTCACATAAAGTGGAAGGAAAACAAACTCTTTCAATTTCCTCTTCTTTTAAGCAAAGTTCACAAAGAACATTGACTTTATAACTTTATGATATACTTAGACGAATTTGCAGATCTTTACATGTTTTCATTATAACATTTTAAATCACTGTCAAGGAGTTAGTGACCATCTGCAGCACACATGGAAAAAAGCTGCTTAGACATGTGTAGCATTAATAAGTGAGATATTTACAATTCTGGAATTTCTTTACTTTTTTGAGAGTTTCATTAGAAACCTATGTTGGAATATAAAATTCGGGCAGATTTCACCAAGTAGAGCCAATTGCCCTTTGTTTCTTTTGCTGACTCCTACATTGCATAATGGAAATCAACATCAGACAAGAGATTTACCTAGAATTTAGCTAACAGAGCTGTGGTTCACCCTTGGTGCAAAGGCATAAGGATACCATCAGTTCTAAGGGCAAAACTGCAAATTGGTAAGCTGCATAGAGAAAGAATATGGCTGACAAAACCAGAGGTAGTCTTTATCTTCCCAAGTGATGTGAGGATTTTTAAAATTCATTTATTTTCTCTTTTTGGAAATGCCCAGAAATTGTGTTGGAAGTTATCATTAATAACATGATCATATATATAAGTAATAAAGGTGCTAGATGTTGCATAAAAGATTTTAGTAAGATAAAGAGCTTCACAAAGATGATCTCTCCTTAATATTCACTCTCCTAAAAATAGCACTTTTCATTAGTCTTTGTCGTTTTCAGTACCTTATGTAATCATGTTTGCATCCCGTCTCCCCTGCCCACGCATATGTTTTTCCCTTCCTTGTTTAGAAGGGAAAATAAAGAAAAATGTTTTCTTGCAAAATTCTTTTGCTTTCTCACTTTTTCTGCGTTGACACAGCAACCAACCCAGCTGTCAGCAGAGGCTGCTTGGCGCTTTAGAAATTTGTATCAGCAGAACACATTCTTATCCTTGTGCCAGGGCGAAATAGTGGAGCAGCCAACTGGGTCGTTACTGGTTCTAGTAAGGAGAGAGGAGTCTACTCAGCACTGCTTTTCCTATTCCTGCCTATTTGCCTGTTTACTTCCTGTCTCCCTTGCATAGAGTTTCTTTCACCTGTCTAGGGCTGGTGCCACAGAACTTTGAGCTAACCGATTATTATACTAATTGCAAGGATTCTTTGTCAAGGTGTATGTGCAAAGAAATACTATATGGAGGAGATGGAAGACAGCTAGTTTATTGATTACTAGCATAGTAAAGTTTACCCTCATCTCTCCATACTGTTTTTGGGGCTATCACCCTATGTCCAAACCCATGCATACTCAAGTCCTACAATTGGCCCTATCAAACCCACACTTATGGAAAAAGTTGGTCCTCCATATACTTACAAGTTTCTAGTTTTGAGTCCTGTGAACTGTAGTTTCGATCCATGTTTAGTTGAAAAAAAATTTTGCAGTTCAAATTTTTGTTGTTGGAGATTCAACTGTATTATCTAAATAGCTGTTGCTTTAAGTTTAAAGTTTGGTGTAGAGATGGTTCTTAAACTTTAGCATGTATCAGAATCACTTGGAGGTCCTCTTTAAGGACAGATTGCTGGTGGTAATCACCAAAATTTCTGATTCAGTGGGCCTGAGGTGGGTTTAAAAATTTGCATTTCTAACACGTTATCAGGTGATGGTAATCTGGGGAATATACTTCAAAAATCTGTATTCTAAATCTGTGTATTAGTCATTTGGAGAGCTTTAGGAAAAAAACAAAACAAAACAACAATAGTTAGTAAATCTTTAAAGACTCCTGGTCAAGAAAAATGGGTTTTAAGCAGCACGGGTAATGAATCATTCCAATGAATGCATTTCTCCACCCCCAGGTTACACGATACCGAAACCGTGGGAAGGGGTGGAAATACAGTTTTTAAATGTTTCTCAAAGTTATTTTTGGGAATGTTTCAGTCAAAATTACCTTATATTTATTAAAAATGAAGATCCCTTGGCTCACCTCCAAAGGACCTACAAAATCTCAGATGCTTTACACAACACACCCAAGTTTGAAAATTAGCGACGTGACTGAATTATATTGGGGGAAAATCACAGCTGTGGATGGGTTTGTTAGTGTCTTTAAACCTTATTTTGTTTAAAACCATTATTCTCCATGAACTCAATTTTTCTTCTTATTCCCTAGTATCTCCCTTTGATTTGTTTATAATTTTTTTGGGGGGGGAACACTTTATAGCACTTGCTTTATTATTTTTCTGTTTTTAATCAGTTGGGGTAAGCAACTAAAAAAAATCTGCCCTTTCAATTGCAGGATGTTTGCGTCTATTGCTTTAACTAAGTTGAGATATTTGAATAAATAGAAAGGTGAACATATTTCACTTTCAAATTTTCAAGGCAATGTTAGCAGCTTCTGAGAAAAATGAATTTGGCTATTTTAATAAAGTCTCCACCAAATTTAGTCTTTTTCTCAGGATTTGTTTTTTATGTTATTTATCACATTAATAGGTTTGTATATACTGTGGTTTGGGCAGAGTATTATATAGAAAGGCCAGAAAGCTAATCCCTTTAGACTTCTGTGTCAAACAAAACAAAACAACTACAACAAAAACCAGAGCAATTCAAGACGTCAGGTGTCAGAAAAAGTCTATACTTTATAAATTCTTGACCCAGTTTTGTAAACCTTGCGCTTTAAAGTAAACCTTTAATTTTCTCATTTATGATTAACAATGTGGTAGCTTCTTACACCAGTTTACATTTTTTAAAAAAAGAAAGGATGAAAACAACGGGGAATAAGAGAAGGCTGTTTTGTTTTTTAATTCTAAACTGAATACATAACAAATATGAGATATATTAAAAGATTAAAACTGACTAGATATTATTATTATTATTTTGAGTTGGAGTCTCACTCTGTCGCCCAGACTGGAGTGCAGTGGCTGCTCCTGGCCACCGCAGCCTCGCCTGCTGGGCTCCGGCGATCCTTCCGCCTCAGCCTTCCATGTAGCTGGAACTACAGGTGCGCGCTACCACATCCGGCTAATTTTTTGATTTATTGTAGAGATGAGGTCTTGCCTGCCCAGGCGGGTCTCGAACCTGCGAGCTCAGGCAATCCACTCACCTCAGCCTCCCAAAGGCGTGGGATTACAGGCTGAGCCACTGAGCCCGGCTTAAGATATTATTGAATATCACAGATAATGTAATAGGAATGATTTCTGCTTCTTTCATACAGAATTGAGGACGGAGAAATTTATATGGAATGATGAAAACAGATAAAGAGAGTTGATTGACCTAAGAACCTATATTTTCAATCTCTCTTACTTTTTAATTTCTCTAGGTTTTAATTCCTTTTACCTCTAGGCACAAATAAGTATCTGTGGGACGGTTTAGAGTTGGAGGTTAAGCTAACTGGAAGACCCGTCTTTTGAGCAGGTCCTCAGGCGTTCACTACTGTCTCTTCTGCATTCAGTCCCGTGGTGTTTTTAGTCAAGCCATTTGTAAATCTTGGTATAGCTGAAAGAGCTTGAGGCCTGGAGGGCATATGGCTTGGGTGTGAATCCTGACTCGAAAACCCCATTGCTTTATGACTTCAGAAAAACCACCTAATCCCTCAACATTCATTTTCTTCATTTGTGAAACTAAAATACAAATATCTACTTCATAAAGTTGTTATGACCAGCCTATGATTAATAACAACAGCAACAGCAACAATAGCATTAACAATAACAGCTGGACATAGTGACTCACACCTATAATCTCAGCACTTTGGGAGGCCAAGGTGGGAGGACCACTTGAGACTGGGAGTTCAACACTAGCCTGGGCAACAAAGCAAGACATGTCTCTACAAAAAAATAGAAAATTAGTTGAACATGGTTGTGCACGCCTATAGTCCCAGCTACTTGGAGGCTGAGGCAGAAAGATTGCTTGAGCCCAGGAGTTTGAGACTGCAGTAAGCCATGATTGTGGTATTGCACTCCAGTCTAGGTGACAAAAGTAAAAACCTGTCTCAAAAAAAAAAAAGAATAGAACAATGCAATAGCCAGAGCCTCTTCTGAAATACTGACTTATTATTAGTTCAACAAGCATGAACTGGTTTCCTTTGAGTTCTCAAACTGCTGACAGAAGATAGTCTAGATACTTAAGCACAGTAGAGAAAGTTTTCTAAACAATCAGATATTAAAAACCAGTCTTCGAACCTCTGAATTGGGTAAGGTTAAAATTTTTTTCACCAAAATATGTATTTTTGCAACCTCTATTAATTTCTAATGGGAGTTATGCAAATGTCTCGAAGGACTGAATCTGGCCTTAAATCATGAAAATCTGAGGGGCTGCACTCCTTTAAATATGTTTTAACATGACGTTGGCTGGGCTTTGGGCTGGATCTGTGCCTTTTGAGGCAACATCAGGCTACAAGCAAGTGAACGCAAGTGACCAAAGTCCTGCACATTGTTAGGAATTCGAATAGAGTTTTATACATAAAGTTTTCATGGTACTATCAACATTTCATCAGTAGTTGCACAATCTGGTTTTTATCAATTCGGATACACAGCTTATCTGTAGACGGCCAGAAAGTAAGCAGAATATCTCCAGGAAAAAAAATTATACTTTCAGATTAATTCTCTCTTGGAAAACAAGAAATAACAGGAGTTAGTAGTTCCTGGCCAAGGAATGCAAACATCCATATTGGGGGGAAGTAAAAGAATATTCAATTTGTTACTTTAAGTTATTCCTATATGGCACTTGATAAAGTTGTTTTGGGGACCGACTTTCACTACACATGGTTACATTCAAAGTGATGAAAACGAAGGTTAAAAACTTTTATCTCTATCCTTTTCACTAGTGCTGCACCTATTGTTTTGAAATGTTCAATGTGAGCTATTGTCACACATCTGCAAGTGCAGAGTATAGATGCTTAGCTTACTTAGATCAGCCAAAAAGTCAGTGATGCACTCTGATGACCCACATCTGTTCTCTTCTTTGAGCCAATAATGTGCATGAGTCAGAGAAAAACACACTGGTTCCGTCAACAGCAGCACTTTTTCTTCATTTAAGGAATGACTGAGTCTTAAGAACTGGAATGGTTTCAAAATACGTATCTGTTTTTTTCCCTGCCCAAAGGCAAGCATATGGTAGACAGTATTTTCATGATGAACCATCTCCTAGAAAAAAGATTTTACAACTTCCTTGAACACACTTAAGTGTCTGAATTCTACACATTATAATTCATCCATTCTCTTTTTTGCTACTTTAAATTTTTACTGCTGGGACTTGTACTTATTTGACTTCACTCTGCTCTCAGCTGAAAGATACTGCTACTCTCTCCTTAATCTTTAATACTATCACTGCCTGCGAGGTCTCAGCTAGCATGGCATTTAACATATTATGGTGGCATGTTTGTGGTCAAAGGAATATAGTTAATGATCTCTTTACAAAAACATATAGTGTTCACTTATGTGACCTCTTCATGTGTCCTTGGAAGCTCCTTTATGAGTATGTAGACAAAAGAAGTACACAGTGGGGAATGGCAGAGTCTTTGCTTTGCATTTTTCTTGCTCCTGTAACTAACAGAACTCTTCAGTAGTGTGTGTTCCTTTATGTGACACAATCTCACAGTGCATGAACTTTGTAACTTTGGGAAGGGATACCTCCAAAACCTTTTCTAAGGATAGATGAACAACTCTGAAGTCGTGTGGTTGTTTCTCTGTCTGAGACACTCTCATTTTATAGGGCTTAATTAGTGAAAAGGAAAAGAAAAAGATGCACAAATATGGATATAAAGAGGATATGGGAAGAAGGAGAGAGTTTTCCATTTCAAAACACAATTCCTAAATTTGACACTAAACTTGCATAAACACATGCATGCAAAGTGACAAGTCTGAAAATAATGATACCTGCTTGAGACTGATAAGGTATGGTCTTTGCTTACTTTTCCCATGTCTTTTACTTCCTGTGTCCAGCATGTTTTTCAACCCCTTTGAATAAATTATGGGAAGAACTAATGGAAAGTAAAGGATAGAACAAAAATGAGGCCAGTGTATGAGGAAAGTGTTTGCTCCAATCAGCTTCCACTCTCATGAGCAATTACACTAAAGTCTTCATTTTCTTGCCATTAAACTTAAAGCATGTATGTCACAAGTATAAAACAATTCATATACATTTAATATTGAGGACATTCAGCTTCTGGTTCATTTGTTGTAAAGTCTAGATATTATTCTTGGTAGTTATATAAGTGAATCAGGGCTCTTTTGATTTGCAACTGATGGAAATTCAATTCAGTCTTAGGCTAAACATGTATCCATTGGCTCATGTGACCAAAATTTCCAGGAGGTGGACATACTTTAGATATGGCTGATTCAGACATATGTCTTCAAACAGTGTCCTCAAGGATTTTGGTCTTTATCTTGCCTTGCTTCCTTCTGCGTGGACTTCACTCTTAGGAAGGATCTTCCTGTAAGTTAAAGAAAGGGTAGCTGGTTGCCCACAAACATCCTTGAAGCATCACAATCACAAAGGAAAGAAAACTTTTCTCTTTGCTGCCATTTCCAGAAGTAGACCTGGGATTGTGACTTTATTATCCTGGTGTACCCTAACCCTAACCCTAACCCTAACCATCCCTGAATATTGCAGTGGTTATAGGGACATATCTGCTTGGACCCAGCTTCTCTTATTCTGATTGACTTAAGACAGTGAAAATAGCTGGTGGTCCATGTGGAATGAGAAATCTTCCAGGTGAGAAAACCCCTGGACAAAGAGACTGCCTAGGCTTTTTTTTTTTTAAATCAAGTTTTCACTCTATCCCCCAGGCTGGAGTGCAGTGACTCACCACAGCCTCAACCTCCTGGGTTCAAGCGATCCTTCTGCTTCAGACCCTCGAGTAGCTGGGACCACATGTGTGCACTACAATACCCTTCTAATTTTTTAATGTTTTGTAGAGGTGAGGTTTTACTATGTTGCCCAGGCTGGTCTCGAACTCCTGGGTTCAAGTGATTCTTCTGCATCAGCCTCCCAAAGTACTAGGATTACAGGTATGAGTCACCATGCTGGATCAACTGCCTAGACTTTTATCCTTCCATCAGAGAGCTCAGAAACCACCTCTGTTACAATGTAAAGCAAAAAACCCTCCTCAGCATACTCTTACCGTGGACTTAATATGTGGTTTTGAGTTCTTAGGCCTTCTTTTTTCAGTGCCTATGTCAGTTTTAGCACCTCCCTTTATCTGTAGCTATGATGCAAAACCTATGGATTTTCCTTTAATCCATATGGGGGCTTTCCATAGGCAGACCTAACTGGTCTATCATACAAGGTCAACTTCAAAGAGGTGATTAAATATCCATAAGCAAATCAAAATGCTTTCAGCAGAAAACAGGAAACTGGGAAGAAAAAGAAAGCTATCTGTGTCAGTGTGTATTAAAAATAAGCTATGTAGCCGGGCTCCGTGGCTCAGCCTGTAATCCTGCGCCTTTGGGAGGCTGAGGTGAGTGGATTGCCTGAGCCCGCAGGTTCGAGACCCGCCTGGGCAACTTGGCAAGACCGCATCTCTACAATAAATCAAAAATTAGCCGGGCGTGGTAGTGCATGCCTATAGTTCCAGCTGCTTGGAAGGCTGAGGCAGAAGGATCGCTGGAGCCCAGCAGGTTGAGGCTGCGGTGGCCGGGAGCAGCCACTACACTCCAGTCTGGGTGACAGAGTGAGACTTCAACTCAAAAAATAAATAAATAAATAAAAAAAATAAAAATAAGCTATGTATTATCAATCCAATATATTTTTGATAATTTTGTTTATGATGAATGGCAAAAGTGGAAGTTTTCTGTGTATAAAGATATTTGTGACTAGAAAAATTAAAAAATTTTAATGTATATAATTCTTTACATGAATATTTATTTAGTTAGAGATTATTCTTTTTAGTTTTGAAGTTACTTTTGCCCACTAGACAAATATTTATTATTTTCATTGTGTATTAGTCAGGATTCTTCAGAGAAAGAGAACAAATAAAATGTGTGTGTTTGTGTGCGTGTGTGTGTGTGTGTGTGTGTGTGTGTGTGTGTGTGTGTGTTTATTTATTTATTCAGGAACTGGCTCAAGTGATTATGGAGACTGGCAAGTACCAAAATATACAGGGTGGGCCAGCGGGTGGAGACCCGGAGAAAAGCCAATGTTATATAGTTCAAGTCTTAAGGCCTTTTGCTTCAGAATTCCCTCTTGCTTGGGGGAGGTCATTTTTTTTTTCTTTCTATTTAGTTCTTTAACTAATTGGATGAAACCCCCATATTATGGAAAGTAATCTAATTTACTCAGAATCCACCAATATAAATGTTAATCTCATATGAATAGATCCTCACAGAAACATCCAGAATAACGTTTGACCAAATATCTGGGCACTGTGGTCTAGTCGAGTTAGCATATAAAACAAATCATCCCATTTTGTAAAGTATTGTGCTGTGGCAAATCAGATTTTATGAATTTGCATTTATTTTCATGTTCCAATAAATTTTAATATTTTTTGGAATTTAATGTTAGATTTTGTGACTGTGACATCTTTCTTTTTATACTTCTCTACCATGAGAAATAAATGGCATGCATTTGTCTTATGACTGAAGTGAACTCAAATGAACATTGTTATAAGAATTTAGTGAAAAATCTCACCTCTTGAGATCTTGAATAGAAAGCCTGGAATATAAAAACAAAAGTTTAGAATATGTTTTAACAGTACCAACTGTTTAGTTTGGTAATTTTTTCCTAAAGCAGAAAATATGAAAGACTTTGAAAACGGGCAGGAAAAAAAATGTTTCACATTTTCTAAGGATTAGCAGATTGTAAGGAAGGGAGAGGTAAACTTCATGGTTCTCATGATAGTTTGATAATAGCTAACTAAGCTTATTCATTCATCAAGTACAGGACATAATGCCCCTTTCCACACTCACATCCTGCATATTTCCAACAGGGAAATTTGCTATCTGAATCAATAGTTGCTAGTCTCAATATATTTCCTTTCAGAATTCCGGAACCAAAACAATTTGAACTTTTGTAACTTGGAATCAGTTCCAGGTCTTAGATTTATTTGTTTATTAATTGTTTTCTTCGAAAGTGTCTACTCAATTTATGCTCTATAATTAAAGATAAGTAGAACATGTAAAGCATTCAGACATGAAGAAGCCTGGTTAAGGCAAAATGTTGTGGGGGTTAAGGCCGTTTGCTCTTGTTCACTTTGGGTACCAAAAATTTATTTTCCTTTTTGTTTATTTATTTTTTGGAAAAATTTTAATTAATATTTTTTTTAATTTTAAAGATGTGGGGTACAATTCAGAATTAGGTCTGTAAGTGATCATTGTACAGATAAAGTTTGGGCCTCCCTTTGGTCCTCACTTCATTGGTTTGAGATCAGGTAACTTACTGATGTTACGTGATCGCCCTCCCTCCCCTGGCAGTGTCCTGCCACAGCCAATACCTTTCTTACTGTATTATGGTAAATATTCAGGGTCCACTTATGAGTGAGAATATGTGGTATTCAGTTCTTTGTTTCTGTTATAGATCACTGAATATGATAAACTCTAAATCCATCCAAGTTACTGCAAAGTCCATAATTTTGTTACTTTTATGGCTGCGTAATATTCCATCATGGATATGTACCACATTTTTGTATTCCAGTCCAGTTTCAGTGGGCAGTATGGTTGGTTCCATGTTTTTACTATTGTGAATCGTGTTGCAATAAACATGTGTATGCAGGTATCTTTTTTGTAGAGTGATTTAAGTTCCTCTGGGTATATTCCCAGAAGCAGGATTGCTGGGTCATATGGAAGGTCAATTTCTAGTTCCTTTAGGAATCGCCGCACTGTTTTTCATAGAGTTTTAACTAGTTTGCATTCCCACCAACAGTGTAGAAGCATTCCCTTTTCTCTGCATCCTTGCCAGCATATGTTGTTTTTTATTTTATTCATGACGACCATTCTTACTGGAGTTAGGTGGTATCTCAGTGTGGTTTTGATTTGCATTTCTCTTATGATTAGTGAGGCTGAGCATTTTTTTATGTGTCTGTTGGCTGCTCATATGTCTTCTTTTGAGAACTATCTATTCATGTCTTTTACCCACTTTCAGCACACTTGAGTTTCTTGTAGATCCTAGATGATAGGCCTTTGTCAGATATACAGTTGGCAAATATTTTTTCTCATTCTGTGGGCTGTCTCCCTGTTCATTTGATGGTTTCTTTTGCTTTGCAGAAGCTCATTAGTTTGATGAGGTCCCACTTGTCTATCTTATTTCTTAAGATATGGGCACTTGGGGTTCTGAATAGGAATTGGTTGTCAGTTCCAATTTCCAGAAAAGTGTCTTCTGAGTTTTCTAAGATTCTTATAGTTTGAGGTTTTATATTTAGGTCTTTGATCCATTTAGAATTAATTTTTGTGTATGGTGACAGGTAGGGGTCCTGTTTCAATCTTCTGCGTGTTTTCCCAGAACCATTTATTGAATAGGTTTTCCTCTCCCTAGTGGTTGCTGTTGGAGGCTTTGTCCAAGATGAGTTGGTTGAGAAACTGAGGCTTTGCTTCCAGAATCTCTATCCTGTTCCATTGGTCTGTGTGTCTGTTCTTGTACCAATACCAAGTTGTTTTGATTATTGTAGCCTTAACTAAAGTTTAAAGTCTGGCAGTGTGATACCTCCCACTTTATTTCTTTTGCTGAGGATTGTTTTGACTATTCGTGTTCATTTATGTTTCCATATGAATTTCTGTATTGTTGTTTTCAGGTCTGAGAATAATGATGTTGGTAATTTAATGAGTATTGCATTGAATCTGTAGATTACCTTAGGTAGGATGGATACGTTAATGATGTTGATTCTTCCAATCCATGATTATGTAATTATTTTCCATTTGTTTGTGGTCATCTTTTACTTCTTTGAGCAGTGTCTTGTAGTTTTTGTTGTAAAGATCATTCACGTCTCTAGTTAGGAAGATGTCAAGGTATTTCATTTTTTTGGTGGCTGTTGTGCATGGGATTGTGCTTTTGGTACTCTTCCTGTTTGTTGTTGGTATGTAAGAATGTGACTGTCTTTTGCACGTTTACTGTATTCGTGGTACCAGAATTTTGACCGTCATTACATGATAGTCCAGATACCTATTTATTATAATACTTGGAGAGGTCTTGTAATTCCTTACTTCAGGGAGACAATGAAAATGTCAGGTTAAAATGACTTGACACATGCAATGGAATGAAAATAACATTGAATTTGCTGTGTTGTTAACATAAGCATAATGATATACAAGAGGGAGTGGTTCCGATAGTAATTTCCCATTTTGTCTTTATTTTAGAATGGGAGAAATGTATTTACTTAACCTATGTGCTATGAGAAGTATCTTTGTTTTCATCCAGATGTAATCTGCTCCCCTGTGTCTCTTCCTTGTCCTTACATTGTCATTTCTAAATACAACCTCATGCCGTTCTGGTTTAAGATAATTGAGTCAGATTCTGCTTCTTGGTCTGCCTTCTGTCTCTCACAAAACTTACCTCAAGAGTCAGTGTCAATTTTCTTACTAAGAGTGTTCATTGCTCCATTGAAAGTTTCTACTGTTACTTATTATACTGTGGCTGCCACTTTTTCTTTGCCGGGCCCATATATCTTTGTCTCTCATTTCTGTGTTTCATGTTTTCTGGACAAATATCTTGAGTGACCAACTGCAAGACTGCATTCTGATACTGATTCTCTGACATCAACTGGCTGTCCTCCAGTTCAATTCAATTCAATTCAATTCAATTCAATTCAATTCAATTCAACTCAATTCAATTCAATTCTGACTCTAGCTACCTGGAGTTAGAGCTGACCCCATGTCTTAGTCCATTTAGAATACTATAACAAAATACCAAAAACTGGGTGACTTATATACAACAGAAACTTATTGCTCACAGTTCTGGAGCTAAAAAGTCCAAAGTGCTGGCAGATTTGGTGTCTGATAAGGGCCACTTTTCTGTTTATAGATAGTATCTCTCTTGTTGCATCCTCAAGTGGTAGAAAAGGTGAGCTAGCTCTCCAGTGTCTTTTATAAGGGCACTAATCCCAATCATGAGGGCTCCACCCACCCAAAGGCCCTATTTCCTAATATCATCACCTTGAATTTAGGATTACAACCTATGAATTTGGGAGGTAATCAATTGTTCAATCTATAGCACGGCTCAGGTGAAAGACAAATTTTTCACAAGACTTCTCCCACTTCAGATGCCAGCCACATATCTGAGTATCTATCTGAGTGTCTCTAGCTATCCTTACTTGTGGCTAGCTGGCTGAAAATCTAGGGCTTCCCACAACCACCTCACACTTGAGAATTTGTTAGAAAGACTCACAGAATTCACTGCATGTTCTATTCTTATGCTGATCGATTTCTGAATAAAGGATATAGATCCGGAACAGCCAAATTAAGAGAGGCATAGAGAAAGGTCAGGGAATGGGAGGTGGGAAGTACCTCGATCTTCCATGCTTTCTTCAGAAATCCAGGAGCCTCCCAGAACATCAATGTGTTCACCAACAAGGAATCTCCATTGACCCTGTGTCTTCCATGCTTTCTTCAGAAATCCAGTCAGCCTCCCAGAACATCAATGTGTTCACCAACAAGGAATCTCCATTGACCCTGTGTCTTCCATGCTTTCTTCAGAAATCCAGTCAGCCTCCCAGAACATCAATGTGTTCACCAACAAGGAATCTCCATTGACCCTGTGTCTAGAGTTTTTATTGGAGTTTCATTATGTAGGCATGATTGACAGATTAAATCAGTAGCTGTGTGATGGAACTCAGTCTCCAGCCTCTCTCCCCTCCCCAGAGGTTTATTTGGCCCAAAGTTCTAATGCTGTAATCACATGGTTAATCTTTCTGGTGATGACTCCTCAACATGTAGCTAGGCAGGATCTCCACCACAAGTTTCTCATTAGCATAACAAAGGTACTCCTTATTACGGAGGAAGTTCAAATGATTTTTGAAGCCTTATGTCAGGAACCAGGACAAAGACCAGAGATATATATATTTGACTCTGTCACAAACACATTCTTCTAATTTCTGATCTCTGTATGTGACATAGTTAGGAGAGGTTAAATTGGCCCACTTTTTGTGAGAATATCTTGCCTGAATTCCAAGCTGAAAATAGTTCTTCCATTAGGTAGAAACATGGATAAGGTGACATTTCTGCTGAAGCAATTCCTTAGCAGTTTGAGAACTTACTATTTAACCCTTTCCTGATCTACTCTTATGTGAGATGAAAAACCACTTCTTAAACTTTTTATTTTCTTTTAGGACTTTCATGTTTTCAATTACTCACTAGAGATAAAGTCTTAACTGATATTTGAATTTTTGTTGAGTCTCTCTATATATCTGCACGCTAAAGTTAAAAAAAATATTTTCTCTTGAGCTCTTAAATAGGACATTAAGAGTTGACTGAAATGTCTGTCATTTGTTTTCAAACTTTATTATATTCCAAGCAGAGCTACTCTTGTTGAAGTGTAATACTAAAACCCTTCACGGGACTTTAGGACTTAGAGTAACACAGCAGTAGAAAACCACACCAATACAGTATATATTGCAAAGTACTTCACAAGGCAAAATACAACTGACTAAAATAACTAGAGTAGACAAAGTACTATGAGATTAGAGAAATGAGAGATCATGGGAAGCTGAAATTCCCTGTGAAACCTACCCTGCGTAAGGGAAAATGCATTGGAAAATGGAAAGCCTTCTTTGTGGGGAGGAATATTAGAAAATAACAGCCGGGTACAGTGGCTCACATCTATAATCCCAACACTTTGTAAGGCCAAGAAGAGAGGATTGCCTGAGCCCACGGGTTTGAGACCAGCCTGGGCAACTTAGTGAGACCTCATCTCTACATTAAATCAAAAAAAGTAGCCAGGGGTGGTGGCATGCACCTGTAGTTCCAGCTACTTGAAAGGTTGAGGTGGAAGGATCACCTGAGCCCAGGAGGTTGAGACTGAGGTGGCTGTGAGTGTACCACTGCACTCCAGCCTAGGTGACAGAGTGAGACTCCAACTCAAAAAATAAAAATAAAAAATAAATAAAATGAAATAAAATAAAAGAAGTAGGAATGTGAAATATATGTTTTGAGACACCACAGTTTATTCTCCATTTTAGCAGGGGCATAATGTGTATAAGCTGAACAATAGTTTATGAGGCTGCATTCTATCTGGTTGGCAAAGAGGGGAATTAAATTTTTTTTTAGCTTTACTTTAAAGGGGAGTTAAGTTTTTTTTGTTTTTTTTTTGAGTTGGAGTCTCACTCTGTCGCCCAGACTGGAGTGCAGTGGCCGCTCCTGGTCACTGCAGCCTTGACCTGCTGGGCTCCAGCGATCCTTCCACCTCAGCCTTCCAAGTACCTGGAACTACAGGCGCGCACTACCACCCCGGCTAATTTTTTGTTTTATTATAGAGATGAGGTCTCAACCAAGTTGCCCAGGTGGGTCTCGAACCCACGGGTTCAGGCAATCCACTCACCTAGGCCTCCCAAAGGCACGGGATTACACGCTGAGCCACTGAGCCCAGCTTAAATTTTTTTTTTATTTTAAAGATGTGGGGTACAATTCAGTATTAGGTATACAAGTATTGAATGTTTTTGAGAGACTTGCAGAATGGATTGGGACAGATAAGACCTGTAGGCTGGTTTATAGTTTCAAAAGCAATTGAAAATGTTTTGGCAGAAGTTGATAAAGATTTCAACCATGAGAGACAGCAGATATGGAAAGAAAGGTATAAGGACATTGTTGACTTTGCAAATAACTTAGCAACAGGAGGTGGCAAGTGAAATGAAGGATAATTTAGTCAAAAATATCAAAATCTTGAGGAAAATATTAGCTCACATTTGGCTGAGGTTGTATAAAACTTCTTCAGGCAAAAGAGGAATCTATTAAAATCAGGAGGCTCTTCTTTTGTCATGAAATGTTCAGGTTTACACACTACTTGGAGAATATTACATTTATTGAAGTTTTTAACACCATAAGATGACTTGAAAATGTGTTATAATGGTAATCTCTTTGATAATGTAAATTGTTGTTAAAATACTTACTATCAATGTTACACATGGAAATAAAGGCATAACATTTGCAGTACAAAAGAAGCTCTGTGGAGTATTTAGAGGATTAAAGCAACATCTGGACAATACTTGCTTTATGAAACAGATAAGCAAACATTGACTGATGGCACTATTACAGCTGAAAAACATATTTCACAATAAAACAAAGCAGGAAGGCAATTCTTGTTCTAAGGTAAACATTTTCAAGATGATCACTTATTTCAAACATTGCCTTGAAACTACTCAATAGAGTTTACTTAACTGAAATCTTTTGCAGATTGTTCTATTCTTGGTTACTCTACAACACCCTATATTGAGGCTGTCTACAGGAAGCCATTGACTTAAAACACTTTGGTCAAACACTGTTTTCGACACACTTTTTGTTTTTTTTTCCAAAATAAAAAGTTTTGTGGGTAGATTCATTGATGTACTAAGCACACAGCTGTCCGTGGCTTCTTTTCCCTGGAATCTGAATAAATTGAATGGTCTGATGTGTTTTTGGTTAATTACTAGAAGCTTAAGGTTAATTGCTATGTTTTCATAGTATTAATTCCCTTCATAAAGAGCTATACTGGTTGGTTTACCACATTTTCCAATCAGTTCCCACCAATAGTCGGCCAGCCACAAAACACAGAAACCAAATGAGGAAGAGACAACCAAATGATTGGCTGTTTGTGATTATTTTCATTCTCAGGGGCATCTTTTAAGGATAAAAGAAACCAATTTTCTTTATCCTGTTTATTTCTAGAAGAGTTTGAGATTGTCACTTATGTGCAGTCTTTGTGTTCTTGGTGACTAAAAAGCATTTTTCTGAGTTTTAGACTGGATTTTCTTATAAAATTTTAAGTCGAATTGAAAGGTCACTGTACAAATGGAACTGATAATTCGGAGTGACTGGACTGATGAGATTAAGCATGTTGGAATTCAGAAACTGATACCTCAGAAAAGATGGCACTTTGACATGCTGAACTGAAGAAGTCTCAAATTCTCTCTGACCTTTTCTCCGTCCCTCATCTGGTCTCTTAATTCTATGTCTCTCCTAAAGCATAGGATAAAGTTGTTCTCTGTAGTTCCCCTATCTTTTTAAAGTCTGGACCTGTCAGAGAAGAAAACAATTACCTCTGGTCCTTTCTCTGAGTTTTTTATTAAGTGGACTCATATCACAGGAACAGAGACTGAAGTCTGTCAACACACATAATGGTTTGTCACAAACCATTATCTGCCCTGTGGCCCAACAGACCTTGTTCTAGACCAGTGTATGTTCTTCAAGCCCATTGCATTCCCCTAAAAATCATTTACTATCTCTGGAAAATCACTCACACTTCCCCATCTTCCTTTCCGTTAAGAAGAGTATATAACAACCTAAACACCACTGGGTTATTGGCTTATCATTCTTCTATGATCCCCCTGTGCTATGCATGTTAAAATAAATTTGTATGCCTTTTCTACTATTAATCTGTCTTTTATTAATTGATTTTCAGCAAACTTTCAGAGGGTGAGGGGACATTTTCCTTTGGTCTCTACAAGTACAAAGTTAATTTCTATCTGAATGCTTTCTTATTGGCTTTTCCATGCTAACGTTCCAGCCAGACTTCTTCAAAACTCCCTGCATCTGTGAACCCCAAAATTACTTTCATTAACCTCGGCAAGCCTCCTTGGAAATATTTAGTGTATAGAATAAGAAACTTAAATTTTGTGAGAGTTTTATAGTAAAACAGAGAAGTGTTACAGTTTAGGAAATGTAAAACTTGATTCATATTTATGCAAATGGTTACATGTATGAACATTTATAGCTCAAAATTATTGGCTATAATTTTTTGATAAACTAGGAACAGCCTTCCTATAGATTAAAGTCAGGAGGCCTCAAGACCTGCCTCTACATCTATGTAATTTTAACTGTCTGTATTTCTAATTTGGTTCTCAATTTCTTTTGTATACATAAATTGATATCTTTGATCCTTGTTACTCAAGTTCATGTGTTGTCATTTTAAATGATGTATATTTGAACTCAAAGTAAAGACTGAGAGTTATAGTAATCTATTCAAAGTCCCCATATACACTTAGAAGTAACTCTATCACAAAAAATAAATTAATCATAGCCTGTGGTTTTTTTTTTTTTTTTTTTTTTTCATGTTTCCTGGAGCCCATTAGAAGTTGCCCGACTGAAGGGAAAGTTTGGGAGTTGTAGAAGTTTGGGAGCTGTAGAGGTGCCCCTAAACTGAGTGAATGTGTTTTTGTTTTTGAAATAAAAAATAGCTTTATTCATTTATTCTTTTCTTATTATGGCTTGTCCTTTGCTTTCCAGTTTGTAATCACTTCCACCTTGGGCACTTATATTCCCTGAAAATTCAGCAAATTAAATAGACTTGTAATCAACAGGTAAATACATGAAGTAGGAATAAAGGAAGAGAGAGACAAAAGAGAATAATGAAAGAGAAGATGCATGACTGAAGTTACTTTCAATACCTACTATATCCTCAGAATATTAGGTATTGTATATGAATGGCCTCACTTGCTCACAGGATCCATTCGCTGTGGTATTACACTTTTTAAAAAAATGCCAATCTAATATTGAAAGTAATAATCATGGCAAATACTTAGTTGCATCAGAAAACTTTTATACTGGTGTCAAAAAAAAGTCCTAGTTTGGTAGTTTGTATAAAGTTTCTCACAAAAAAATGGTGAATGTTTTGCAAAAATGAAAATATGTTGCTATAAAATCTCAAAAGGAACATTTCTAATGTAAGCAGGCATTAAAATGTTTGCTTAAAGCCTATCAGAGTGACCTACAAAACAACAAACATTGCAAACTTAGTTTTTACACTTTGGTGTGGTGTGCTCACCTCTTTCTGGTGAGGTAGAGACTTGGCTAATAAAAGTAATATCAGCTGAGTGATATTTTCTTCTTTTCTGAAGTGATCCAAGTCTTTTTGGTCCATTTTTTCCCTCCGTTATTTTACCTGTAAAATCACAAGGGATTCTCAGAGAAAGGTTTTTGTTGTTGCTCTGCCATTGATTTAGTTTTTTGAATGCTTAACGGTTTTAAAAAATGGAAATAAGAATTGGTCTGCCAGTTTTTGCCTGTTAGAAGTAATATGTAATTTACCAACTAAAGGAGATTACTAAATACCTTCATTTTATACATTATATATTTCTAAACCTTAAGAAAGTGCATAGCAATATATAAGTACATTTGTGGTGAGTGTAAGCAACCAAACATCACAGAATAGGAGTCAAGAAGGCTTTGTGAAGAAGCTGTGGTTGGAGCAGTACCTTGAATGGTATGTTCAATAAACTGAGGATAAGGAAATAGAATGAATAAAGTATATAGAATCTTGAAAAGCTGAGTTTATAGCCAAGGAATGGGAAGTCCTTTGGTATGGCTGGCTTGTAGGGTGCATGAAGAGGTTTAATCGACTCGGGAAGGTTGCTATCAGCCAGTTCCCAGATGATTTGAAATGCCAGAAACATAAGTTCAAGTTTATTTTCTCATAGTTTCTTATTGAAAGATTTTGAGCATATGGGTAGAAGACTGATGATAAAAGCCATGTTGTGAAACTGGATCTTAATGGTACCACTCAATTGCTATTCTTACTCTTCCAATGACAGTTGTGAAATGTAAGATATAGGCTAAAAGCACATGCAATAAAAGTATTCAAAGTATTGTCTAATTATAAAGCAGACACTTATGTCAAGAAATAGTACATTAACAACATCCAGAAGCCTCCTGATCACTTAAATCTGCCTACTGACTAGAGATAACCACAGTCTATTCTATGGTAATCCTTTCATTGTTTCTTTGCTTTACATTTTTACTATTTACCTACAAACCACTAAGCAATGTAGCTTAGTATCATCTGTTTTTGAATTTTATATAAACTGAATTTTGATATATGTATTATTTTATGTCTGATTTATTTCATTCAGTTGTATGTTTGTAACATTCATCCTTATTGTTGTATATAGCTCTAGTGCATTCTTTTCTCATTGATATATAATATTTCATTGTATGAATATACAATTTATTTATCTAAACTATTGTTGACAAAGTCTTTCCAGTTTGGGTCTATTATGAACAATGCTGATAAGAATATTTATGTACATGTTCCTGACTTACTCTAGAACATATACTTAGGAGTAGAACTGCTGAGGGTCCTTAGGGTATATATAAATAATATCAATCTGTTTTCCAAAGTGGGTGCACCAATTGCACGCCTACTGGTAAAATATAAGAATTTCCACTGCTTCAAAGTCAACAGTATTTGATATTTCAGATTATATTTGTCAAGCTATTCTCATTGTGGTTTTAATTTTAAATTCCTGATTACTAATGAGGTTTAGTATGTTTTTATTTTTGTGTGGTCTTTAGATTATTTATTTTGTGATGCACAAGTCTAAGACTTTTGTTTATTTTTCTTTTGAGTTACACTTCTTATTGATTTTAGGAGTTCTTTATGTATTTTAAATTGAATTATTTACTGCTATCTTATATATATTATTTTATATCTTCTAGTTTTTAATTTTATTTTCACTTTCTTTAGAATTTTTTTGATTAATAGAAGTTTTTAAAAAACTATTAAATTTATTAAACTTTTTCTTAATGGTTAATGTTTGTGTCTTTAGAAAAGTCTATACTATCCAATGTCATTGTGTTAGTTTTCTATTTTCGGTCATAATAAATTACCACGAACTTAGTGGCTTAAAACAGCACAAATTTATCAGCTTATAGATCTTTAGGTCAGATGTCTCACACAAGTCTCACTGGGCTAAAATCAAGCTGTCACTAGGGCTGTGTTCCTTTTAGGAGGCTCTAAGGAAGAATCCATTTCCTTGTTTTATCCCAGATACGAGACTTCCTGCCTTTCTTCATAGTCAAAACTAGCTATGGCAGGTTGAGTCCTTTTTACATTACTTTGACCTCCTTTTTTGCCTCCCTATTCAACTTTTAAAGTTCTTTATCCATTTTAAGGCCAGCTGGTTAACAATCTTAATTCCATCTGCAATCTCAATTTCCCTTTTCCAGGTAAACTATTAAGAATTCCAGGAATTACGGCATGGAGTTCTTTGGGAGGTCACTATTCTGCTAGTCATTAATATAATGTTAAAGTAAGATCTTTTAATATGCTGTTTGTCTTTCTACTTCTATTTATTTTTTATTCTTCAGCATGCATTTGTTGAGTATTTACCACTTATGTGAAACAAAATTCCAGGCATTGGGGATTCCTGAGAATAAATGACATCCTGTACTCCCATTCTAGTGGAGAGAGACAGGCATAATGGCAATTGTCGTATACATAATAAACATGTGATAGGTGTCTGTTCCCATTCTGTGGTCTGCGAAGAGTTGAGAGAGGAAAAGGATGAGTCTAATGGGATTTGAAATGTAAGTGGTTTTAACTAGATGAAGGAGGAAATGCAGGAAGGAGGAAGGGGTTTGAAACAGAAGAAAAAAGATGTGTATATCCTTAGAGGTTTGAAAGAGAGTAGGGAATGTTGGTGACACTGCAAGTAGTTTACTATGGCTGGAAGAATGACTAAGGTAGGATAAGGGTTAGAGCAGCTTAAAATGCAGCTGGATGGTTAAATGGGGACCAGATCTTATATACCCTTGGGAAGGTGCTTGTATTTTGCTCCAGACCATTGGTACTTCTTAAAGGGGTGTTACCAAGAATATTTCGATTACACTATAGAGACTTGTTGAGATGTGATACATCCAGAGATTTTTGCCTTAGTAACTAAAAGCATCTTATTGGGCCAAGAGTCTTTAGGGGTATAGTCTGAGTGACAGCAACATAATAATGCCAGAATATTTCAGAGCTGAAAATAAATGACTTACTCAAGTCAAATTTAGCTAATATGTTGAATGACTTGCAAGAGTTCCAAGTTCCAGCAGTAATAAAAGAGTATGAAGTGGTTTTCCCCATTTTTTGTTTATATACAGAATTTCTAGCACTTTAGAAATTCATCTAGTAAAGACTACTTTAGAAAATAAGTCATTGGTTTTCTAGTTATGTTTGCACTCAAGATCATCAAGTCAAATTCTTATTTTAAAAATAATGAATATAATGCATCAAATAAATGTCAAAGTTAATATAATGCTTTGATTATAAAAAAGCTATTAGTTGGAGAAAATAATATTTTTGGTCTACTTTCATCATACTAAATTCAACAAATTCTTATGTAAATTTCTACGTGTGTGTGTGTGTGTTTGTGTGTGTGTGTGTGTGTGTGTGTGGTGCTTAACGTGACTTCACACAATTAAATGTTAAATGTCGGGCTGCAGTTTAGTAATGGAGAAGATTTAGTTTGTGGAGATTCTAAAGTCTTTGTGTCTCTAGTTTCATATATTGATTTTATTTAACAGATATTTATTGAGCATCTGTGTTTTATTGTTTCTGCTGATTCTTTTTAACACACATAATAAAGACTTAATGAGTAATAATGAACCTCACAGTTTAGTTAGGGAGTCAGGGATGAACTGGAGGAATAAGACCAAAAAAGGCATTCAGGAATCAGTAATAGATTCATTTAAAGACATGGCCTGCAAGGGGCAGACTGCCATAAGCACATCCTTATTGTCCTTCATTTTTTATGATTTGTCTATTATATTCATTTATCTATTCCTGCCTCCTATTAACAAAATAATTGTAAATTTTACTATTCTTTTAATTTACCAAGCTATATTCGGGTTGCATTTGTTTAGTTAAGAAAAACTTTTAAGTGACTATAAAGTATGTTCAATTATGTGTCTTAATTTTCTTTCCTTATGCTTGAAAAACTCCAATTCTGAACGTATTTATGACTTTAAAGAAGAAGTTTGTATCATTACATCATTTATATTTAATATATAAAACAAGTTGCTCACGGCAGTTTTTCTTATATACAATAAATACTTAATACTATGTAATTTTCACACAGCTTAATTTCATTAATCACAATCACAAGCTAACCTAATCGAATTCATTTGCTCAGTTATAGAAGTATGTACATATAAAATGATGTTACAAACACAATTTGCTTTAAATGGCATCGTTTGTTATTCTGTACAGTTACATTATGGTAGCCTGTGGCTCCTAAGACATTTGACCTGATTTTAAGACATTTTAAGATGCAATTTTCTTCGTTATATTGTATAAAATCTTTTTAAACTAGAAGAATAAGGCAGCTTTTATATTTATCAATATTTGTTTCATGATATCTCACTGCATAAAATTTACAGATTTTCCAAAATAAGGAAGAATTAAAAGTATATTTATAATTTATGGCTTTTGCTTGGCAGAAAAATTATTCTTTTGTTTTCTGTCATGAAATATATGTGATAATGCTGATAACACCAAGATATAATTCTCCAATAAGATTTTCTGATATATTGCTAAATGACTGTTTGCTTTTTGAAGAAGGGGAACAACAATAACAACAATTTTTTTAAAAAAGCCTAACCCTCTAGAGTTGATTCTATTCTAGGATGTTATTGACATTCTTAGTCAACTTAACTTTGAGAGGAAAAACACGAAATTCTTTGTGACTGCCTTGTCCTATTTACTTATAAAGTGTGGGAAGGAGGACTCTGTCTAGATGTTATCCAGGTTCTCAGAAAATACAAAATGTTAAACGTTTTAATCATTATACCTAATTGTACTAAAAAAATAAATCACTGAAAGCAACGTGAGAAGTTTTTCAAACCCAATCTAAAATAAAGAATGGTAACAAGAAAACAGGAAACTGCCTGGAACAGGATTTAGTAATAAGTCAAGATATGATTTAGGACTTGTCGGTCCCAGCCCTGAAATGACGACTGCTTTTCCATGCATGGGATTTCAGATCATTTAGTGATGATTTCTGTGTGTCAGCTTTCTTACCTACAAAATGTTAATATTTTAGACTAGTTCAATTTCTTTGAGTTCATGGGAATCCAGTGCCCACCTCAAAACTGACCAATAAGCGATACCTGTTAATGGAGACAAGTTATTCTAATTTATCAACACTTACTCACCTGGCTGGGAAATTTTACCATTAAACCACACACCGTATTTGACCATATAGGGAAACTAGAACTTTTAGAGTTATAAAGACTCCTTTATATTTTTATGCTACACTTTATGTAAATTATTAATTTAATAAAATCTCCATCCCGAGTGTTTTTTTCCATGGATTCATTAGGCAAATAAATGTGATGTTTAAATTTACTTGCTTACAATTTAACTATAATTGCTTTGATAGCAATCATGACTGTAACTGCTCCAATGTAGAGGGCTTGGACTGTTAAAAACCAACTCTCCAGAAAGATGGGAATTAGTCACCAAAACAGCATACTTTGTAAGATAATACACAATTTTCTCTCTCACATTGGCTTTGCAAATCAGTTCTTCCTTCACTTTGGTATGTAAAAATAACTTACACAAAATTTAAAAATTCAATAAATACAACCCTAGCCTCATAGCCACTGCGAATTGAACCATCACATTTACCTAGTAGATTTTATGACTCGTCTCCAGGTTGTACAGATTAAAAGGTTAGCAGCCATTGATTTTAGTACCAACATCCAGTTGGGATACCAAGAGAACTTGAATCCTATGCCTCCCACCTGTTTAATGTATCCAGCAATTAATTACTATCTTTATTAGGTACTTATGATTCTTATTACATAGCCTTGAGCCATATGACAAAACATTTCTACTTGGTAAATTTAGAACACTTTTGGAGACACAAAATATAAAATAATATTACAAAATATATTTTCTTACTAAGTTTCTTCTGCCTATGTCTTTTCAAATTTATTAAGAATATCCTTTAATCTTAAACCCTCAGCCCTGAGAGTAAAATAGTGCTTCCTAGAGAATATTTTTTTATGTGATTCTTGATAGTTGCTACATCTGATGGTAATTAGATATTGTTTTGCCTTTCTTTGGAATATAAACTGTATCTCCATAAGTCATGTCAAATATTTGAGCTCAAGTTCTATTTTGGATCCCAACAAGTTGTATGTGTCATTATGTGTCAAATCTAAGAAGATCTAAAGTCAAATTTACAGGAATCCATGTAATAGAATAAATAAAATTCTGATTAACAGTGGCTTATAAAGCATTTTTTAAAATGGAGTTTTGTAAAAACCTATAAAACCACAAACAGACAAAAAACAAAAAAACAAAAACCCCTCATGGCGTGTTGTTTCTAAAGCCTGTATGCTATGATTCTGTTTTTGAGAAACTGAATATGCTGATTTCATTTAGGTTATTGTGGATGAAAATAGTAAAACCTCCTTAATCTTCATTAATGAGGATAGAGCTTTTTTTATAATCTGATGTTATAGATATTTTACATAAATTTTATCACAGTCATATGGATTTTAAAGTTGTGCCCTTTGTGTGACTCCTCAGGGAATAGGACAAGGACAATTATTTTCATTTTTTCTTTTTTTATTTTAAAGATGTGAGATACATACAACTCAGGGTTCGGTATACAGATGTTCATTATGCAGTTATCCTTGTTGGTGAGGTGTGACCCTCCCTTCCCCAATTATTTTCACCAGTGACACAAGATGCACTCTACACCATAATATCGCCAGTAGCGTCTTCTAATGCATCTCTTGATATCTGACTAGCTCTTTCACTTGAGGCAGAAACCTGGCAGGCAAACAGATTTTGCAAGTGTGCTTTGACACTAGTAAGCCTGTAACCAGAACTGGCATGTTTTTCTGGGTCTGAGGGTTACCCGCAGAAGTCAGCTCAAATGGCTTTAAGTCTTTAAAACTTTTTACTCATCCTTATGTATTTATCTGAGGATATATGTCCCAAAATATGAAATAAGTTTCAGTTTGGTTTAATTTTCAAGTATAAGTAACTGATCCATGTTTCCAATTTTAAGGAAACAAGAACAACCTTCCAGATTTCTGTGTTAGGTTGACCTCACATGAAGGTGTAAAATTATGTAAGCTTTTCTTTCAGTATGCATAAATGTTGTTCGGAAGTCATTCCATAATGTTTGCTTTGAGGAGATATTATATACATACATACATACATATATATATACACACATACATACATTTTTTTTTTGAGTTGGAGTCTCACTCTGTTGCCCAGGCTAGGAGTGAAGTGGCATGCCCTCTGGCAAGCCTTCCGCTTCAGTCTTCCAAGAAACCAGAACTACAGGCGCACACTACCGTGCCTGACTAATTTTTGATTTATTGTAGAGACAGGTCTCGCCAAGTTGCCTGGGCTGGTCTTGATCCCATAGGCCCAGGCAATCCTCTTGCCTTGGCCTCCCAAAGCGCTGGATTACAGGCTAAGCCACTGAGCCTGACCGAGGATATTACTTTTAATCAGTATTGCTCAGCAATAAAATCATGCAATTTCTAGGAACAAAGTCTGAGGCTGAGAAGTACGCGTACCTTTTCTCTTTAACTACCATGAGTTTAACTTGAAAAAACATCTCCTGGTGATAATGTCCCTTTGCTTTCATGGTAACACTATGGAGTCCTCTGTGATAAAGTGATGGGAATGTAAGCCCATAAAAAAGTAATTTCTTTTTTGAGGTATCCTTTTTTTTTTTTTTTAAATTCAGAGTCTCACTCTGTTGCCCAGGCTGGAGTGCAGCGGCACGCTCACGGCCACTGCAGCCTCAACCTGCTGGGCTTAGGCGATACTTCTGCCTCAGCCTTCCAGGTAGCTGGAACTACAGGCATGTGCACCACATCTGGCTAATTTTATTTATTTATTTATTGTAGAGATGCAGCCTCACCAAATTGCCCAGGCTGGTCTCAAACCCCTGAGCTCAGGCAATCCCCTCTCCCTGGCCTCACAAAGGGCTGAGATTATAGGCTTGAGCTATTGTGCCCAGCCTGGTATCTCTTTTTTATGGTGAGTGATAAAGTTGGTGCAATTGGCCGGGCTCGGTGGCTCAGTCTGTAATCCTAGCACTTTGGGAGGCCGAGGTGAGTGGATTGTCTGAGTCCACGGGTTCGAGACCCGCCTGGGCAACTTGGTGAGCCCTCATCTCTACAATAAATCAAAAATTAGCCGGGCGTGGTAGCACGCACCTGTAGTTCCAGCTACTTGGAAGGCTGAAGCAGAAGGATCGCCGGAGCCCAGCAGGTCGAGGCTGCGGTGGCCGGGAGCGGCCACTGCACTCCCATCTGAGTGACAGAGTGAGACTCCAACTCAAAAAAAAAAAAGTTGGTGCAATTGACATGCTAACTGGCAAGCCTTCCGCTTCAGTCTTCCAATTTTTCTGAGAAAAATTGTAGGAAGGACTGGGTGTGGAAATAACAATTATAGCTCACTGCAACCTTGAACATCCAGGCTCAAGTGATCTTCCCACCTCAGCCTCTCCAGTAGCTGAGACTACACGCATGCACCACCAATGCCTGGCAAATTTTTAAATTTTTATCTTTGTAGAGATGAAATCTTGCTATGTTTTCTAGACTGATCTTGAAATCTGGGCTCAAGCAAGCCTCCTGTCTCAGCCTAGGCATGGGCTATCATGTCTGGCCCAAACTTTTCTCACTTTTGAAAAGAAAATGCTGGTTTTACCCAAAAGGACTTTTAACTATAAAGAAAATAACTTATTATTCTGTGTTTTCAAAATCAGAGTACACTATCCGCTTGGTTGCAGTTTTTTGTTTTTATATATTTTTGTGTTCAAAATGATAGGAGTCACCTCTTCCCAGATGACATTTCAGGAGACTGCAAGTTCCTTTTCCAGTAACAAACCATCCTGGGCAGGAAAACTTACAGCTGTTGGCTCTTTTCTCTGGGTGAATTAGTTAGTGTCCAAACTTGAGAAATGGATTGAATTTCAGCCACATATAACTATAATTATTTTGTCACTATTTTCAAGTTTGTTTTTTAAAATAATTAAGACTTGGTGGGGTGGGGGTGGGGGAAACCCAGTTCCATTCAGAGTGTTTTAAGGAAAATGCTAGGTTAACATCAGTGTGACTACAGAATATGTAAGTTCCTAGAAATGACTGCTAAAACTGTACTTTGATTAAACACAATAAGGTGTGACAAATTTAATAGTCATAGTAACTCCATGGATAAGGGCATAGTGATAATGAAAAAAATTAATTTTATTATATAAGTCATTTAAATTGAAAAAAAACCCAATATGTCGATGTTCTTAGGATTTAAAAAGTTTCTGGAACTTGTGTAATCATCTAAATTCTTGACCCCAACCTACTAAGTTGTTCTGCTGGTGGTGGTTTAGGGGAAGGGAAGCTGGAGGAGGTTGAGAGGATAAGAGAAGGTAAGTTCTGCCACTGAATTATCCTATTTTACTCTAATTATTAAAATTGCCTAAGACTTTTCCTGATTTCTGACTTCTTTCATGTAGGTCTAACTGTGGAGGGATTTCCTTTCGAGCAACTAGCATGTTCTTTCTGCATCATATGGTTTGTCATTAATACCTAAAAGCCACAGATCACACCATAGTTATTTACACAACTAGGTAGTCTGAGTGGATCATTAAGCTGTGCTCCTACAACACTGTATTTTTCCTACACATATGTGATTCCACTGTAATTATTCTTTCCTGCTAAGGCTGGGAGCCATGTATCTTTTCTTGCTCATTCATGCAACCTGGAACCTGAAAAAACACTTGGCAACAATAAATTTCTGTTCATGGAATCAATAAACTGAATGAGTGATTGACTGAATATGCAACTCATAAACAAAAAATGTGCTCATAATAAATACAACTTTTAAATGCCAGTCCATTCACTGTCACATTGTTGGAGAAATTGTTTTATATTGTTTTTACTTCAAGTCTAGTGGCTTATATGAAGAATCTCAGGGTTTCTATTTTGAAAAATTTTTATCGAGTAGACTATGTGTTTTTTCAGGGTGAAATCATTATTAAGGACTGTGGCAGATTTTATTTTCCAATACACATATATCCTTATCCCTCTGCTTTTCTTACTATGATATTGACGTTTCTCCAAAGAGAGGTGAGATTCTATATTCCCATCACTGACCCTGGGGATGGCATGTGCTGGAAGTGGATTCCCATGACTTCTGAGGTCATAAAAGGTGAAACAGCTTCCACCTGGCTGTCTCTTCTCTCTCTGTTGAGACGTTTGTCCTTGGAACCTCGCCAATGTGCTGTGAGAAAGCCCAGGCCATGTGATGTGACCATAAGAAAGTGTTCCAGTCCACATCCCCAGCTAAGGTCAGCCCAGAGCCAAGCATCTACCGCCAGACAAGTGAGTGACTGAACCTGCGGGTGATTCTAGTCCTCTGGAGCCTTCCAGCTGAGGTCTCAGACATCACAGAGCAGGGAAAGACTATGTTGCTTTAGCTTGTTTGAATTCCTAAGCCACACAATACATGACCATAATAAATTATTGCTTTCTGTCACCATGTTTTGGGGTCATTTTTTAATGCAGCCGTAGTGACTAGGTACCTAACTTTTGCTTTTGCTTCATTTATTGATATGATTTTTAAAAATTAAGCTATAATTCACATATCATAAAACTTACCATTTTAAAGTGGACATTGCAGTGGTTTTTTTTAGTATATTCATTATGCAACCATCACCACTACATAATCCAGAATATTTTCACCACTCTGAAAAGAAACCCCTTTACAATATTACAGTAGATGACTAAAATCCCTCTCCCTCAGTTATCCACAGAAAACAGTCTCCTTTCTGAGTAGTTCATCTTATTGGGCTTGTGAAATCTGTGCATATCTAAGGTTGACTTATTCTAAGAGGCTGCTGCCAGGGACTTAGCATTTGGAACCACTATCGGAACCACACCTATGACCACTGTGGGACAAAAATGTTGGCAGGAGAATGACACTGGAAATTGTAACTGATTACTCAGATGAAGTGTGTGAGATAACATAGGGATTTCTCTGTACCAGGCACTGATGTGAGAGACTTTACATATATTAACTCATTTAATGCTCATAATAACCCTACAAGGTAGATCAATTAGGGGAGTGCTGAGAGATCAACCCCTGATATCCCTGTTATAGACTGTCATTAGACTCAGTTTGTTCCAAAGAGATACTTGGTTACTATATGGACTCAAATCTCTGACTATTCTGCAATTTCATGTGACTGACAAAGGGAACATCCCTACCCGCTTCAAACATACCCCGAATTATCTGGAATGATATAATACTTTCTTTAGTGCCTAGGTATCTGTCAACCATAAAAAAAATTCTAGAATTAAGCTTAGAAATATTTAAGAGCTTTAAGTCTACAATATCATTATGTTTGTGTTAAGAGCTCTGTTTGTATTTACAGATATTTAAGATAATTTGGACTTTGAATTGATCAGTCTTGGAATTCTTGTTTAAAACTTTTATTAAATGTATGTACAATATTTAAATATTTTAAAAACATTTAATATATATAATGTACCATACTTTAAAGTTTTTTTGTGGTTAGAATTATAAAACTACTTGAGTACTGAGAAGGTTCATTAGTCAGACAAATGAAGTACTTAAAAAAAAGAAACTGAATGCGTTAAATTTGTAAATGTAGATTCGAAGCTGTTAATTAAACTTTTAATTGAGAGCAAACATTGTGTAAGTGCGCCTTCAATATGTTAAAATTTGCCAATTTGTAAATAGAATAATAAATTTTGTAAGCTATGCTTAAAGCTTACAGAAAAAAATGTATTCATAATTTCAAGGAACATGCTTTCAAAACCAAAATTAACCTCTGAACAATTTTTTTTTTTTTTAACATAAAACTACGTTCTTTTTTTTTTGAGTTGGAGTCTCACTCTCACCCAGACTGGAGTGCAGTGGCTGTTCCCCACCACTGCAGCCTCGACCTGCTGGGCTCCAGCGATCCTTCCGCTTCAGCCTTCCAAGTAGCTGGAACTATAGGCGCGCGCTACCATGCCCGACTACCATGCGCGGCTAATTTTTGATTTATTGTAGAGATAAGGTCTCGCCAAGTTGCCCAGGCGGGTCTTGAACCCGCAGGCTCAGGCAATCCACTCGCCTCAGCCTCCCAGAGCGCGGGGATTACAGGCTGAGCCACTGAGGCCGGCCAAAAAAACTACATTCTTAAGCATCAGAAAATTCACATTTAACAAAAATGAGAGACATAAAATTCTGGTGAAGTATTAAAACTTCTGTTCTCTTTCCCTTGAGGAAATGTTGTAGCAAGAATATGCTTTATGCAATCTGTGAAAAGTAGCAAATAAATATTACTTATTCACATGTGTTTACAATCCCACACCACCGCCTATTGCAGTCTTCCCAGGTTACTTCTTCAAATGGCAGATGTTCTACTGTTGCTTCCCCAGAACTTAGAAAATACCTCCTCACATGCTGTCTGTCTTGTCGCTGGTCTATGCTGGGACTCAGGTTAATTCTTCTCTCCAACCTAAAAACTCAGCTCTTTAGTAGACGATGCCACCATATTTCACACATTTCTATCTTTTGTAAACTTAACTGACCCAATAAATTAAATAAAAAATGAATTTTTCTTGTATTTATTGCAAACTTCTAAGTTAGCCTCTGTATTAATTAAGATTAGTGTGACTATGAGTATCAGAAAATCCAAAATTTGTTTAAAAACAGATTTATTATTCTAACTTAGTGGTATAAATTGATTATGCAGTTTCTGAAATCTTAGTGCAACATTACAAAACCCTTAAGTAACAGAGAAATAAGCGCAGTTGCAAAAATTGCATTTCCCTTACTAAAACACATGCATAAAACATGTTTAAATATGAACTGTGAATTTTTTCATTTTCTTTACTGAATTGGTCTTCACACAAGAAAGAATGCTCACAACTTGGAGGCTGCAGTGTTGGGAAACTTTATTCACATTCTGTATATTTCAGGTTAATACATTAAATTGCCATTTTTGTTGGAAGCATGAGCAAATATAGGCAATTTCATATGGCTCAATTTACTAATTAGAAAATTCAATAATTGCTACTATCTCCAAACAGAAATATAGTCATAATTACCATAATTAGTTTTTAAACTGAACTTGGCATTTCTAAATTATCTTTGAAGAAGAATTTGAATCATACAAGTTTTATTGCTACTATATTTAGCAGACTAAAATGGCAAGATGGTATCTTCTGTAAACTTAACTGACCCAATAAATTAAATAAAAAATGGATTTTTCTTGTATTTATTGTAAACTTATAAGTTAGTCTCTGTATTAATTAAGATCAGATGTGACTATGAGTATCAGAAAATCCAAATTAACAGTGGCTTGTTGAATTTTAACTCAATGTATTTAGAAATCAAATAAAAACAAATAAAAAACACAAGTATTATTTATTCACCTTCCAACTTGTCAAATCTAAATGAAAACAGAAATAACTCTAATATTTTGTGGCAGAATGTTATAGGTCTGATCATTTTGCAAGGTAAATTGGCAATATACAAAGGGTGCCAAAAATGTACTCACATTTTGAAAGGAAAAAAACTGTATTAAAATTGTAATAATGTATGCCGATAACAAAAGATGAATACAAATCACGCTTGACTTCTGCAGTTGTACATTGCTACCATAATTCAATTCAACTTCAAAAAGTAATACATAGATAAAATCTTTTAAAATGTGTACACATTTTTTGCCACCCTGATATATAATATTGAAAATATTTTGATTAAGGGAATTTGTTGTATGGAAATCAAAATAAATAAAAATAAAAATGTGTAAAATAACATATTTATTGCAGCATTTTGCATAACAGCACCAAATTGGAAGCCATTCAAATATCCAACTATCCATCCAAATATCCATAAATTATGATACATGAAGGAAGACTATGTAACTTTCAAAGTAGTAACTGTGAAGTTTTAAAAATGGTATTGAAAATTCCCATGGTGTATTAAATTAAAAAGACAATAGAGAATTGTCTTTATACAAGAAAATTATACATAAAAACTAAATTTTATGTTAACATGCAAAAGCAAATTGTACATTAAAATATAATTTTTTTACATTTTAACTTACTGGAGTATGTTACCTTTATAATTGATTGGATTTGGTATATACACTTTAAAATCACTAATAGAAGGGCACTAGAGCACCAGATAAATCTTCAAGAAATCTTATACAATCTCACATAATTACTGTACAACTAGTAAAAATACATAAAAGGAAGCACTTGGATATTCAGAAAGCTGGTTAAGCCATGTTGACATAATGCCATTAGGTAAATTAGCTTTAATGTTCTACTCTGCTGCAAAGTTTTAATCCTATGCTACACTAGGCAGGTGTTTTGGAATTCATCCATGTGTATAATTATCAGTTTGTACTCTGACCCCTTCCACTTTTCCCATATGATATTGCTCACATCGAAAGGTTCATCATAAGTACTTTAGTCTTAAATTTTAAATTTTTTAAACAAGAAAGAAATAAAACCAGAAACAACAATAACAAAAACCCCCTTTTCCCTGGATATTAAATAAAGGTAGTCCTTCCAATGTCCCCCCTTTTTCTTACCCATGTTTTCCTTCCACTTTTTTTTTTTTTTTGAGTCAGAGTCTCACTCGCTCACCCAGACTGGAGTGCAGTGGCCGCTCCCGGCCACCGCAGCCTCGCCTGCTGGGCTCCGGTGATCCTTCTGCCTCAGCCTTCCGAGTCGCTGGAATTACAGGCATGCGCTACCATGCCTGGCTAATTTTTTGATTTTATTATAGAGATGAGGTCTCGCTGCCCAGGCGGGTCTCGAACCCGCGGACTCAGGCAATCCACTCGCCTCAGCCTCCCAAAGGCGTGGGATTACAGGCTGAGCCACCGAGCCCGGCTCCTTCCACTTTTTTATTGTGGTAAAAATATGCATAATGTAAAACATATTATCTAAGCCATTTAAAAATATTCAGTTTGGTGGTATTAAATACATTCATTACTAAACATATTTCACTTTTTTTTTTCTGGAGGGACCTTAATACTTGGCTAATTTACTCAGCAACTGGTTTAAATTAAAGAAGAGTAAGTGTCAAAAGTTTGATTTGGTAAGTTCCCAAATGGTATTTATCTCCTTTGATGTTGAAAACTTGCAAGTTTTTAAGGAAGATTTCTCTTGTTTCATTGAAACTAGTAGACAAATCCTCCAAGAAAATTCATTCTGATTTTACTTACTCTTTCTTGAAGAGCAAAGGCAGAGTTGAACATTTTCGAAGCATATCATTTAACACATAAGTGCCTACTGTGTGCCAAGCTTTTGCACACAAACCTAATTACAGCAACAGTCCTCTAGTCTAGATGATATTACTCATATTTTGTAGGCAGGAAAATGGAAGCTCTGCAACTTTAAGAGGCTTGACTCAAGCACGGTCGAACTAAGATTACAATTCAGATCTTTGGACTACATGTTCACTGCTGTTTCTGTGCCCCTCCCCCACCTGCACTGCTGAACGTTTGCAGCAGCTCTCAAACAAACCCAGGTGTGGAGATCACACAGGCTGACTCCCAAAAAGTCACACAAAGGTGAATGTTCCCGATACACCTTTCTCTGGTTTAATTGCTCTTTGGCATTCATTCCTTAAAAAATAAAGAAAACCCGTGAGCAGTTGCCTGGGTTTTTCCCGTGTTCTTTTAAGCTAACATTTTTCAGTCATTATAAGTCTGCCACTGGACTATACACACTACCTGTACTCTCATATGATCCTCACATTCAACCTATAGGGTAGGTATGCTCACCTCATTTTACAAAAGAACCTGCAGCCTGCAGAAGTCAAGGGGTTGAAGAAAAGTGCTAGGGCAGGGAGGAGCATACCTCATTAACAGGGGTACCTGCATTATCAATGTTTGTGTACCTAACCCTGGATTGTACCCCGCATCTTTACAATAAAAATTTTTTAAAAAGTCAAGGGATTTGGTCCATTTCTCATAACTAGTAGGAAGAGGTGAAGCCAGAATGAAAAGCCAGGTACTTCTGTCTCTGTCATCTCAAAACTTGTTTAATTACCTCACTATATTGTCTTTCTGAATAATTTAAGTCCTTGTGATAATTCTACATTTTAAACTTAAATACTGAATTGACCTACGTCATGATAGAGTGAACTCTCTGGGCCCATTTATTTTATATATATGTGAATATGTATTATATGGCAGTGTTATAGTTTAGGGACACTAAATACATACATATTTAGGCCCCTGAAGTATGAATGGTGATCAATTATACCTATATTCAGTGGCCCAAGACTGTTGTCCTTTTTGGGTTTATAGCACTTGATTTTTTTCCTATCATTCTTTCACTTAGGAGGCAGCTTTTTGTGATGAAAAATGTGCAGTTTGTAGAGTTAGAGAGATGTATTAAATTCCAGCTCTGACATATACTAGCAGTGCGATCTCATTTTCTTCAACCTTAAAATGGGTGTAATATTGCCTACTTTGAAGAGAATGAAAAGGGATAATGTGGTTAAGAGTTTAACACTGTGACTGTGAGTAGCAAGTTCTCAGCCAATGGCAGTCATTATTGTTATAGTGTATCATTGCTGTCAGGTGGCTAACCATAATTTCTCACTGCTATCAATGTTCCTGTTATATCTGGCTCTTTACTAATTTGTAGAGTCTAATCTGTTTAGGCTTAGAAAACAGTTCCTGTACTGGTAACATAGCAAGTGGACTTGTGCAAGACATTGGCACTGAGATGAGGGTACAAAGTCAAGCCAGGAACAAAACAGGGGTGGACATGCTGAGAAAACATAGACAGTGTTCCAAAGCACAGTCCATGGAGTTGAAACAGAACCAGGGACGTGACTAGGGCCAGACACTGGGGGAGCTCAAGAGATACCAGTGGGAAAGCCAAAGTCCACGGCTGGGTCAGGAGTCACAAGCTGACAGAAACAAATCAGAAGATAAAGCACAGGGGCTAAGGAAGACAGGCTTTACTGGGAGTGCTTCTTGCAGCCAGTAGTTTGTGCTAATGCTCATTTTGGAAACCTGGAGTTTTTCCAAAACAAGTACACTTCAAATTTTTTATAAGTGCAACTCTCAAGGCTAACATCTCTTAACCAGAAAATAAAGTTTTTTCTAAGTCATGATAATGAATTATAATATACACTTTTTTTCTGACTGACTTAGATATCTTTTATTTACCAATAGATTTTTTTGTCTAAACGATAAATGTATTTTCTTGACTACATTTATGTATAAATAGAATTGCCAGATAAAACACAGACTGCCTAGCTAAATTTGAATTTCAGGTAAGCAATGATTAGGTTTTCAAAATAAGTATGTTGCAAATATTGTATAGGATGATGTTTGAAATAAGTATTATTCTAAAAAAAATTCATTGTTTATCTGAAGTTCAAATTTAACTGAAAATTTTGTTTGTTTTGGAAACCCTGGAAACCCTGTATATGAACAAATACAATAAGGTGAATAATTGTTAATAAAATAAAACTTTAAAAAGTATTCATTGTTTATCTGAAATTCAAATTTAATATGAAAATTCTCTTTTTCCCCCCTAAATCTGGAAACCTTATATATGAATGAAAATGACATGAGTAATAGTTAATAGTTACTGAGAACTTCCAAAAACAGTGATGCTGTTTGAACATACATTATTTTACTTAATTTTTACAACAAATGAATACAACTATTATTCTTAATTTGCAATCATGAAACTGGAGCTAGAAAGATTAATTTCTAACAGTTTGTGAATAGCAGAGCTGGAATTCCAACTCAGATCTGTCTGACTTCAGAGCCTTAAACACTTAGTATTTTTTTTATTAATTTAAAACCATACATATACTCCATGTGACTGGGTAGGTAAATACATCTATACTAGCATTCTGTGACATTTGGAGATTTGGATTCTGGCTACAATTGTCATTTATTATACCTTATGGTGTATTCATAAAATGCAGCAATTTTATATTTCTGTATGTATTCTTTAATCGAAAAAGAAAACACATTTTTGATTACTCATGTTCAGACAGATGTGTCCCTGGGCTTTCTCAGGAAGTGCTGGTTTTTCTGTGCAATTTGAAGCTGTGTTTAGGTTACGCAAAGAAAGGCTTTTGAACACCTTGCTTCTGATTTTGTCCTCATTGCAAAAATTTCAGTTTCTTATTCAGTTTTGTTACTTACCTAGCATTGGGAACTCCGCCGAGGCGCACATTATTTAAATGTAGGTCGATTGGCGACTTTCCAGAAGCTAATTGTTGGCAATTCTCCCTTGACATTAAATATTACATATTACAAGTAAGTGAGGCTAATAAACCACTTAGGAAAATGGATGGCACGTTATCATGACACCTAATTATGAACATCTGAAGCTATGGAGGTGCCCAGGCTTCTTTGTGCTTTGGGATTTGAGCATTTTTGCTTGTTTACCCCAAGTAAAACTTTAAAAATCATTACTTATTACCGGAACCCAAACTGTTACCATCTAAATTGGAAAACTCTATTGATTAAAAAAAATTATATTATCAAGGCCCAGAAGCGAAAAACCACAATTTACATCTCTTCATTTGTTGTGTTACATTGCCTCTTTTGTTATTCTATTTGTGAAACACTCTGGAAATATTTACCATAAACATGACTAAAGCATATAAGAGGCTTTTAAATAACATCCAGCCATGTATTGTCTATTGCATTTAACAATAAGAATTTTTGGCAATTCAGGAGCTCATTATCATTAAAAAGTGATGATTATCCTGAGATACTATAGAGAAACATTAGTTTTAAAATACTTTTTAAAGGGAGTTTTTAGCTAATTCCTTTAAAAACAAAAGCAGTAGAAAATGTACTGGATTAAAAAAAGGTCTTTGCTTTTTTGTCTACATGATATATTTATATTCATGTAGATTCTTTCATACGCAAGTTGGTCAGTATTTTAGTGACTTTATTGTTATTTGTCTGATTTTGTGTAGACCACAACAAAAATATCAGGATTTTATTTTTTGAGTTCTAGTTTCATATTTGAAAACATATGTAATTGAAACATATTATTTTTTCTTTATTTTATTTTATTTTTTTGAGTTGGAGTTTCACTCCGTCACCCAGGCTGAAGTGGAATGGCACACTCAGGGCCACCCCAGCGTCGACCTGCTGGGCTTCAGTGATCCTTCCGCTTCAGCCTTCCAAGTAGCCAGAACTACAGGGGTGCAATACCGCACCCGGCTAGTTTTTATTTGATTTTATTTTTTTATTGTAGAGTCGAGGTCTCACCAATTTGCCCAGACTGGTCTCGAGCCCGTGGGCTCAGGCAATCTACTTGTTTCGGCCTCCCAAAGTGCTGGGATTACAGGCTGAGCCACCAAGCCTGGCCCATATTATTTTCAACTAATTAAGTCTTGTTGTATAGAAATATTCAAATGATTCATGGGATTTTTCACTTTTCATCTGGATGTTTGGGTTTTATGTCAATACAGTCACAGACTGAATTTACTGTGATAAGCTTTGGCAAGATGCAACTATCTCATATGACATCAAAGTGCTTGAAGGGAAACGAATGTACCGGTCTCTTTGATGTAAAAATCTGACTGGATCTGGGACAGCATTTGTGAAATATTCAAAATGAATCATCAAAGTGCAGAATGACAGATCTCATGATGAAAGAAAAATAATTTCTCAAATTCTTCAGGTACTAAGTTAAGCAGAAGTGTCTTGAAACTTGCTGGTATGATTATCAAGGATTGGGAATATCATGATGACCTCAAACGTCATGCAATAGTTTACCAGCTTCTCAGATATCATCACTCACATTCTTCTTATGGTGCATTTTTTAAAAACTCTCAAGACAATGGTGTTTGCACACTATATACATGACATTTTGTTTCATTAGGTTAATTTGACACAATCCAGTACAAAGCAACACTTTTAATAATCAGTGTAAGCCGGGCTTGGTGGCTCAGCCTGTAATCCCACGCCTTTGGGAGGCTGAGGTGAGTGGATTGCCTGAGCCCGCGGGTTCGAGACCCGCCTGGGCAGCGAGACCTCATCTCTATAATAAATCAAAAAATCAGCCGGGTGTGGTAGCGCATGCCTGTAATTCCGGCTACTTGGAAGGCTGAGGTGGAAGGATCGCCGGAGCCCAGCAGGTTGAGGCTGCGGTGGCCAGGAGTGGCCACTGCACTCCAGTCTGGGCGACAGAGTGAGACTCCAACTAAAAAAAAAAAAAAAAATTCAGTGTGTAAGACTTTAAGGAAATTATCAAATTGTGCCAACATATGAAATGAACTAAATTCTCGAGAGCTCTATGTGAGGAGGCAAACATTCCCGCATATTTAACCTAAAATGTCTCTATTTTCTCTTTGTTTTCATGAAATTACAGTGAGTTTTCTCTGACAGCAATAAGAACATCTTTAAAAATTGTAATATGAAAGTCTCAAACATTTACAAAAGAAGATAATTATATAATGAAATGCATTCATAACCAGCTTCTCCTACCATCAGCATGATATGATAATCACTTTGTTTTGTCAACTACTCTTACCTTCTCCCTCCCCCTCCAGGTTGAATTCTTGACATCATATTGTTTCTTCTTAAATATTTTATTTTGAATCTGTAAAACATGAAGTCTCTATAAGAAGCCCACAATTCTATTATCACACTTTTAAAATAAAATTAATTTGCTGGTATTTTTATTTTTCCAGTTTGTTTACTTGAAAAAAATATAAAACCTATATATTGTGGTTAGTTAAGATGCCTTCATGGTTCTTTAGTGTAATTGCTGGAAGAAAGATGGTCATGGATATAAGTCCTGCCCTAGTGATCATTACCTCACTACTAGGGTGGTTCAAGTAAAACACAACATTTTAAGATTGATACTTAATTTATGTAAAGTAAAACTGTAAGTGAAACAGTCAATTGTATTGTATCTGGGTCTAAGCATTGTTTACTAAAAAAAAACCAAAAACCAAAAAACAAAAACCTGGTGATTTATTTCTTTCCATTTTTATTTCAAGTATTTTCTTATTGTGTACATGTAGGAATGCTATAAATTTAAATTTTGACATTTTTAAAGCTTTGCCATTGATAGATATCTATAAAAAACAACTTTCAGATTGAAATACTCAATTAAAGCTATACTCTGTTGCTGTTGATACTTTGTCATGTTAATTACATTTTCTCCTACTTATATCAAGATCTTTAATTCAGTTCCTAGTTTATCTTGATTATAAATTTAGAATCTTGTTCTGAACATGGAAGTTGAATATAAAACTGTCAGAAGATATTTATGTACTTTATTTAGACATAATTTATATAATTAATTGTAATTGGTACTGTAGTTGTTATAGATAGAGAAATGAGTTCAAAGCAAAATAATCACCAATCATTTTATTTGCTCTTGGTAAAATGTCACCATATTATATCTGATTTTGTTCTAGATATGCATTTGTTTAAAAATACCTTTTGACAGAGTAGTTTCTACTCACAAAAAATGACGAGATTTTTTTCTCCTCTGAATTATTAATTTATTTATCTAGAGCATTAATTATGAAAATGACATTAAGAATACCCTATCTAACTAATGATGCTTTCTTTTTTGCTCATGAATATGAAGAGTGAGAAATTGGAAGTAGATAATATTACCATCATTATCACTTAACAGGCCTCTAAATTACTTAGAGCAATGAAGAAAAAAATAGTTTTTACATTTGTTTGCTTGTTACAGAATGTGCTAAACAATGCAAGCTATTTTTTCACTTTTCTGAATAAATATAATGTTATCAGCCTGATTCTCTGATAAAGTACATTTTTTTTGCCTTTGTAAAGGAAATAGAATTGTAACATCTGTATCTTCAGTTGAATCTTCTATTGTGCTTAGCCACTGAAGTTGCTTTTGTAAATGAATTTTCTGTTAAAATTCTGGACAACAAATAATACACAAAAACTGGTAGTCCATGGCATCATTATGCCTTTTTCATCTAACAATAAGTCTCTAAGCAAAGATCTTCAGGGCTGTGAAGTTTTTGACCTTATGAACTCAGCTAATGCTTATGTGACATTTAATATGTGCTGGGTACTGTTATAAGTACCATTAATTTATATACATTAATTTTTTAAATCCTTCTAACAACTTTAAAGTTACTATTGTTATGATCTAAGGCATATTATGGTCTAAGGTATAGAAAGGTTAGGTGACTTATTGGCTGACTTACAGTTAGTTGAGGTGGCGTTAGGGTTTGAATCGAGACAGTCTGGCTTTAGGCTTTACTTTTATCCATCATACTGTATTGCCTAATAAACATAAAACATCAGTGGTTGCCGGGGATTAAGGAGGGAATTGGCTGCAATGCGGTATGAGAGAGTTAGTTGTTTGATAAGATAAATATATTCCAGACCTTGATTGTGGTGGTGGCAAGATGAGTGTATTTATTTGTCAAATCAAACTGTGCATGTAAATCGATACATTTTACTAGATGTAAAATGTATCTTAATAAAAGTGATTTGTCAAAAATAAATGTTGACTCACTTTATAGTCCATTATAAGATAAATTTTGGTAACCATTACTGTATGGTAAATTCTGGCAATTTTTGAGTGCAATGTTCTATATATGACCTAATGATATATAGAGAACAGTGCACTAAAAAATTAACAAACACACATTGCTTTGAAATGCGACGGAATAGTTAGTAATATGTACCATAGAGGTGTATCATATAGTGTATCTATCACTATAGATGATCTTCTTTATTCTTACTAGTTTTTTGTCAGCTTTCTCTGTCATCACAGAGACTATATTAAATTGGCTGTGAATTTGTTTTCCCTTTTCATCCTGTCTTTTTTTTTTTTGTCTTCATATATGTTCAATCATTTTTATTAGTTACAAATAGTTTTTTTTTTTTGGTATTGTTATATTTTTCTACTGGATTGATTTCTTTATCATTAAGAAAAGTCTCTATTCAAAACAGCCTGGTATTGGTACAAGAAAAGGCATGTAGACCAGTGGAACAGGACAGAGAGTCCAGAAACAAAACCTTAGTCTCTCAACCAACTTATCTTTGACAAAGCCTCCACCAACAACCACCGGGAAGAGGAGAACTTATTCACTAAATGGTGCTGGGAAAATTGACTGACCACATGTAGAAGATTGAAACAGGACCCTTACCTATCACCATACACAAAAATCAACTCTGAATGAATCAAATACCTAAATGTAAAACCTCAAACTATAAGAACCTTAGAAAACACAGGAGATACCCTTATGGAAATTGGAATGGGCAACTGATTCCTGATCAAAACCCCAAATACCAAGGTCATAAGAGGTAAGGTAGATAAGTTGGACCTCATCAAACTGAAAAGCTTCTATAAAGCCAAATAAACCATCAAGAGAGTGGGGAGACAGCCCACAGAATGAGAAAAATATTTGCCAACAGTATATCTGACAAAAGCTTAAGATTCAGGGTCTACAAGGAACTCAAATGTGCTGAAAAGAAAAAACAAAAGTCCTATTAAAAAGTGGGCAAAAGATATGAATAGACACTTCTCAAAAGAAGACATATGAGCAGCCAAGAGATACATGAAAAAATGCTCAGCCTCACTAATCATTAAAAAAATGCAAATTAAAATCACACGGAGGTACCACCTAACTCCAGTGAGGATGGCCATGATCAATAACTCAAAAACCAACAGATGCTGGAGAGGATGCGGGAAAAGGGAATACCTCTACACTGTTGGTGAGATTGTAAACTCTGTGGAAAACAGTGTGGCGATTCCTAAAAGATTTAAAAATTGACCTTCCATATGACCCAGCAATCCCCCTTCTGGGAATATTCCCATAGGAACTCAAATCATTCTATAAAAAAGATACCTGCATATGCATGTTTATTGCAGCATTATTCACAATAGCAAAAACATGGAACCAACCATGCTGCCCATTAAAAGTGGACTGGATAAAAAAATGTGATACATATACACAATGGAATATTACACAGCCATAAACAAGGATACAATTATGGACTTCACAGCAACTTGAATGGACTTAAAGTCGATAATACTGAGTTATCTGTCACAGAAACAAGAACTGAGTACTATATGGTCTCACTCATAAGGAGACCCTGAACATTTATCATAAGACTATAAGAAAAGGATTGGCAGTAGTGGGAAACTGCTGGGAGGTGGGAATTGGAACACAACATCAATAAGGGTACCTGATCTCAAACCAGGTGAAGTGAGGACCAAAGGGAGTTCCAAATTATACCTATACAATGGCCACTTGTATATGTAATCCTGGATTATACCCCACATCTTTTAAATAAAATAAAATAAAATAAAAAAGAAAGAGTTAAAAAATAGTTTCTATTGATTTCTAATCATGTCTTTTGACTTAAAGCCTTTTAAAAATTTATATAATAATAGCACATCACCTTTCTTTAGGTTAATATTTGCATGACATCTTTTTCTGGCCTTTTGCTTTCAACCTGTTTCCTATATTTTATAAGGATATACACCTGTATTTGCTTTTGCTTGTGTTTTGTTTTTCTATAGTCTGGGATGTCTTTCATTAATTTTTATTTAGTTTAATTACTTATATAGTTGAGTTAATCCCATCTTTCTATTTTTAAAAAAATTAGTTCCATCTTTTTTCCCTTTATTTTTTTCTTTTTGATTTATCAAATATTTTTTATTTCTTCTCCACATGTAGTAACTTGTTAGTTATATATTGTCTTACTATACTTTCACTGTTTACTTTGACATTATAATATTCATATCATAATATTGTCTGATTGTATCATATAACTTTTATGATTCTCCAATCATTCTAAGAATTTTGACTTAAAATTCTATTTAACTTTTTTACATTTTAATGTGTCACTGTCATAATACCAGTTCTGCATATATATTTATTTATTTCAATATATTTAAGAATTTCACATACATACTTAAGCCCCAAATAATTTTTTTCTCAGTCAATGTTAATTTCTATTTGCCACATACTTACCATTTCCATTGTTCATTTCTCACTGAATCTCTGCATTTTCCTCTGGGACCATTTTCTTTCTGCTAAAAATTCCTTTTAATATTTCTTTCAGTGTAAGTTTTCTGGCAATGTATTTTGTGAATTTTGTTTTCCTGAAAAAAATCTTTATTTTGTTTTTATTTTTTATGAAAATGTTTTCACCTCTGTGTATAGAATGGACAGATATTTACTTGGAACCCTTCAAATATGTCATTTTGTTCCTTTCTGTCTTTCATCATTTCTGCTGAAAATTCTTTTAGTCTTGTTGTTTTTTGTGGTAATATATCTCCCCTCAATTTCCCCAACCCCTAAATCTCTGGGTGCTTTGAAATTTTTTCTTTGTTTCTGGTTTTAGGAGTTTTGCTAGGATGTGTTTAGGTTTCATCTTACTTGTATTTATCCCCCCAAGAGTATGCAAAAAGCTTCATGAACCTGTGGCTTGATGACTTGTGCCATCATTTTTCCTTCAACTATCACTTAATCTTCTCTCACCTTTCTTTCTGTATTCCAATAACATGTCTGACATTTTAATTATGTTTCTTTTATACATTTCTGTATTGTTTAAATCTTTTTACCCATCTTTGCTTTAGTTTGAAATTTTTGGGGGGTCAATCTCTGTTCAGTTTATAAATTCACTATTCTGCTTTGTCTAATCTGCTATCATGTCCCTTTATCAAGTGTGTCATTTTAGTTATTTTATTTTGCATTTCTAGAATTTCCATGTGATTTTTTTTTGAGATGTAACTTATCTGGTGAAAGTTTTCATCTATTTTCTTCATCTTTCCCTCTGGTTTCTTGAGTGAATTAGTTATGATAATTTAGTGTCCTTATTCAGTAATTCCAATATCTGAATCACCTGTGGATCTCTTTTTATTGACTGTATTTTCTCCTGGTGTTAGGTCATACAGTACTGTGTTTTGGTATGCCTGGTGTCTAAGGTATGCCTGGTGTCTATACAGGTATGCCTGGTGTCTATACAGGCTACTATAACAAACTACCATAGACAATATCTTCCAATTTAGGGTGTTTTTTAAATAGCAGCCTGAATGAACTAAGACAGTGCGACAAAGTTAACAAAACAGGAAACAATTTCCTAACCATTTAAAATTTCAAAATATAACAAAAAGTGTGTGACTTTTCTCTTTTCTTGTGCTAAAATAAATTTTGGATGGATCTGAGATGTAAATGAAATGTAAAAGTAATTAAAAGAAAGCATGGAGCATTTAAAAATAAGTGTAGAAGTTATTGCTATGCATCATGAAATAATGAGGAAAGGAAAAGATCGACTACTAAAACTTTTAAACTTTTTACTGCAAAAATCAACATAATCGAAGTCAAAAATGAAAAAATGGGAACAGTCATTTGCAACACATATATGATAAAAAGAGCTAATTGAACTTCATATACACAAAACTGAAAAAATTAACAATCCTTTATAAGATAGGAAAAATTCATGAACAGATATTTGACTAGAAAAAGGAAAAGAAATATTAACCGTCAACAAACATCTGAAAAGTTTATTTTCCCTCCTGATTTTTTAAATAGCGAAGTAAATATAAGATATTGTGATGCTCAAACATTTAAAAATTGAATACAATGATCCAACATTTTGGAAGGCAATTTACCAAAATCACTCAAAATTAAAACACATATATTATTCACATATTTTTCTCTTAAAAACTTATCCTACAGAAATATTACCATAAGTCTACAAAGTATGTTCAAATATTTTAATTACAGAGTTCTATGATATAGCAAACAGAAGCAACTTAAATATCTACGAATAAGAGCTTGGTTAATAAATAGTAATATATTTATACAACAGAATGTCAGGCCATCAGTAAAATAAATGAAAAATGAGTTGTTGAAAAAAAATACCAGAGCAAAATTGCTAACAAAAAGGCAAGTTGCAGAAAAACTTATATATAAGAGCTGGATGTGGTAGCTCACACCTGTAATCCTAGCATGCTGGGAGGCTGAGTTGGGAGGATCTCTTGACCAGGATTTTGAGATCAGCTGAGGCAACAAAGTGAGATCCCCATCTCTTCAATAAATAAAAAATAAATTAGCTGAGCAGGGTAGCATGCTTCTGTGGTCTCAGCTACTCAGGAGGCTGAAGCAGGAGGATCACTTGAGCCCAGGACTTTGAGGCTGCAGTGAGCTGTGATAGCACCACTGCACTCTAGCCTCAATGACAGAGGGCAGCAATATCTTTTTTAAAAAAGTACATAAGAATTTATTATGTTTTGGTAACCTTATTAGGCTTATATATACATAGACAATTTCTGGAAACAAGCACAAGAAATTGTAAACATTGTTTACTTCTGGGGACTAGGACTGAGGTTCAATAATGGAGGGTAATACTTTTTTTTAAAAATTTGTATTCCTGTATATCACTTGAAATTTTTTATAAGCATGTATTTACTTTTATAATTAATTTAAAAAAAATCTTAAACTGATATGACAATGATAATTTTCAAGTTTTGTGCTAATGTTTGATCATTGATTTCCTTCATATTATTCCTAAGGAAGAAATCTCAGTGCTCCTCATATGTGTGAAAAAAATCTGATTTTAAAAAATGTAAAGATCAAATAATATAAATAGAGAAGTGCATTTAAAATTTCAAGGGAAAATGAGATCTACTGCTGTTATTCAAGTTTACATACATTGCTAGACAGTTTCCAAATGACTGGGTGACTCTAGGGCATTGCCCATTATTGTCATGTCTAAGACCACCTAAAAGGGTAGAGGCTTCTGAGAGCTGAGACTCAGAAACCACTGTTTCCAATCAACTGAGGGTTCCAGTTAAGACATCCCTTGTCTTTATTGGAGTCTTAGCTGTGAGGGAAGAATTTTTAAGTAAAACTTACTTGTTTTTCATTTGTTTAACCAATACACATTCAGTATTTGCTTATGCAGCATACTAGACCAGGCATTGGGTATATAGTGCTGAAATATAATAGTTATATCTACTTTTATTGATTTATTAACAAAGCATTTTACATATATTATCTCACTTATCTTCACAAGGTTCTTGTGTCACGAACATTGTTAGTACACTTTTTAACAAAAAAAAAATTAGGGTTTAGAGAGATTGGGTAGATTGCTCTAGATTATATAACTAATAAGTGATGACCATGAGTTTGACCCTAGAACATCTGGTTCCAGAAAATGTATGTCTAAATATTATTATTTACTGCCTAAAGGCAGTAAATAATAATGTGCTAGTAATTTTTCTGGGTAAAGGATAATTTTAAAAGTGCTAGTAATTTTCCTGGGTAAAGGATATGGCCGATAGTAAGTATGCACAGGATAGTAAAGGGTGTCGTCTCCTGAGTAAGGGACAGTGGCCACAGAGTAGTATGCACTTAAACCCATTTCCTTTGCTCAGGGCACAGAACTAAACAATGTTTCTCAACCTCCTTTACAAGTAAACAAGGTCAGTGGAATGTGAGCAAAGCTCCCCTGCAAGCCCTTGTGCCAACTCTCTCCTGTGACTGACTCTCCACATGTTCCTACCTCATCTTCTTGCTAGATACAGTAGATCCAATAAAAGAATCTAAGACCCTAGAAAGTGGTGGAGTCATTATATTGAAAAATGCAGTTCCTGGCATCCCCATTGGGAATGCTGGTTGCAGAAACCTGACACTAGCTAAATGCCCTGTGGCACATCTGTAAAATATACCTTTTTTAATGCAAGATAAATGGTCAAGATTTTGGGGTTGTCATGACAGTTAGTACATACTGACAGGTAATTAAGCTAAGTCTTGAGGGATGAGAAGGAAGTAATGTGTGAGTGTTTCCTAGGGGGGAAATAGCATATGCAAAAGATCTGAGGCAGGAAAGAACCACCATGTGCAATAAGCAGAAAGATGCCTGCGTGTCTGAAACTTCAGTGATTGAGGGTGTTGAAGTTGGAAAGAGAGCCCTCAACCCAACCAGGCAGGTCTTGTAAACCTTGATATGAGTGAGGACTGTATCCAAATGCAATGGAAAACCAATGTGTTTTAAACAGAAAAACATCATGAGTAACATTATAAAAATATTACCCTGACATTTTAGGGTACTGTGGATTAAAAGGCACAAAACTACAAATGAGAATAGAAGAGGCTTCATCATCTGTAAGGCCCAGTGTACATGAAAATGTACAACAATAACAGAGCATTAAGCACAACTCAGGGCTCTTCTACAGGGCCTGGGTGACTGCATAGATCTGGTGCCCACAAAGTCTGTTCTGAACAGGCAGTCCAGTTAAGAGGCTCATAGAAAAATCTAGAAAAATCTATCAAGTGACTGAGAAAAGGTTGATGGCAATAAAAATGGAAGGAAGATTATAATGGACTGATTATAAGCCAGTGGGAAGTGGGTTCCAGGGTATCTACACACCTGTCAGCAGATACCAGGATCTGCAGATAGCTTCCAAATCACAGCTCACCCCTTAATTAAATCTCAAAACTGCAAAAAGCACAAGCCTCCACCCCCAGTAAAGCATCAGAATTGAACAAAACCAGAGGATCTACATAAGGAAGAATAGGAGATTGAGGAAACAGAAATAAAAGCTATTTCCTCATCACTGAGAAACAGAATTAAAGAAGAGGTAAAAAAAAAGGGTGAGGAGGAAAACCTACACAGATGGAGAAAAACCAAAGAAAGAATATGAGTCTTACACAGACCCCTGGAAAGTCAGCCACTGAGAATACAGACTTTGGAACTCAAACAGTGAAGAGTCCCCAGAATGACTGATCTCAAACTACAAACCCAGATATCAAGGTATTAATAGAGGGAATAAATAGAAATGAGGAAAGATAAGAAGAAAGAATGAAGGAGTTGATAACTGAAATAACAGCAATAAAGAATACAGTGAATGAAATAAATAAAAAACCGATGAGCATGGAAAGCAGAATTAACCAAGCAGAAGAAAGAATCTCAGAACTTGAGAACCAAAATGAGAACTAACCCAAACTATTAAAAACATAGAAACGAAGCTTCAAAAGACAGAACAAAACACCCAAGAAATGAGTGATTATTTCAAGAGACCAAACCTAAGATTAATTGGAATCCCTGAGACAGAAAGAGAGACAGAGACTACCCTGGAACAAACATTCCATGAAAGTATCCAAGAAAACTTCCCTCATCTCATCAGCGAAACGGCCATTCCAACACAGGAGATTCAGAGAACTCCTGCAAGACAACAAATGAGAAGACCAACTCCTAAACACATAGTAATTTGCCTACACAAAGCAGGTATAAAAGAAAAAATCCTAAAGGCAGCAAGAGAGAAAGGTCAGACTACCTACCAGGGGAAGACAAATTAGAATAGCAGCAGACTTATCTAAAGAAACACTTCAGGCTAGGAGAGCTTGTAGCCCAATCTTAAAGTTCTCAAAGATAAAACAATTTCAGCCAAGAATTACTTAACCAGCTAAGTTAAGCTTCGTAGTGATAGAGAATTAAAATCCTTCCCAGACATTCAATACCTAAGAGTCTATGCTGCCTCCAGACCAGATCTACAAGAAACACTTAAGAAAGTATTAAACACAGAAGAAAGGAAAAAAAACAAAACAGAAAGCAACAATGCCCTTCCCAAGAATGCAGGAAAAAGATTGAAAACACAAATGAATCAACACAAAAATCAAAAGAAAGACAACAAACAAAAAACAAACAGCAGCAACAACAACAAACTCTGTAAGAAACTCATGACAGAGATAAACTCTCACATCTCAACAATTAGCCTGAGTGTGAATGGACTAAATGCACCACTGAAAAGACACAGATGGCAAATCGGATAAATTACCATTGGGCTACCATATATCATCTCCAATAGACCTATCTTACCAGAAAGGACACTCACAGACTCAAGGTAAGAGGATGGAAAACAAAATTTCAGGTGAACAAAACACAAAAGAGAGCAGGAGTTGTGATCTTAATATCAGACAAAAATACCCTTCAAGTTATCAAAAATTTAAAAAGATATGGATGGTCACTACATAATGATAAAGGTTCAATCCATCAACAAGAAATATCCCTACTAAACAAACATGCACCCTAAAAAGGAGGACCAACTTTCATAAAGCAGCTTCTAGGTAAATTAAAAAAGATATTGACTCTAACACCATCATAGCTGGAGACTTAAATACCCCACTAACACCCTAGGCAGATCATCAAGACAAAGAGTCATTAGGGAGATCCAGAACCTCAATGTGGTGCTTGATCTTAATTGACATCTACAGAACACTCCTCCCAACAACTACGGAATATACATTCTACTCATCACCACATGGAACATACTCTAAGATAGACCATATCCTCAGCCATAAGTCAAGCATAAACAAATTCCATAAGCTTAGGCTAGGCTTGGTGGCTCAGCCTGTAATCCCAGCACTTTGGGAGACTGAGGCAAGTGGATTGCCTGTGCCTGTGGGTTCGAGACCAGCCCAGGCAACTTGGCAAGACCTCATCTCTATAATAAATCAAAAATTAGCTGGGCGTGGTAGCACATGCTTGTAGTTCCACCTACTTGGAAGACTGAGGCGGAAGGATCACCAGAGCCCAGCGGGCCACTGCTGGGGTGGCTGTGAGCATGCGACTGTACTCCAGCCTGGGCGATGGAGTGAAACTCTGACTCAAAAAACAACAGCTACAACAACAAAAAAACAAATTCCATAAGATTGAAATTCTGCCATGCACCTTCTCAGACCACAGTGGAATAAAAACAAATATCAACCCCAACAAAGTTCCCCCCAAACCCACAAAGACATGGACACTAAAGAGAATGATGCTAAACAACTCCTGGGTCAACACAGGAATCAGAACAGAGATTAAAAGATACCTGGAAACATATGAAAACAAAGAAACATCTTACCCAAATCTCTGGGATGCCATGAAATTAGTACTAAGAGGGGAATTCATATCTCTACAAACACACATGAAGAAAATGGAAAGATCACAAGTTAACAGCCTAACAAATCACCTAAGAAAGCCAGAAAAGCAACACACTAAAACCCTAACTTCAGTAGAAGAATCAAAATCAAAGATCACCAAAATAAAAGCCTAAATTCAAGACATAGAAGACAAAAATTAATTTTAAAAAATCAATGAAACCAAAAGCTGGTTCTTTGAAAGGATAAACAGAAATGATGGACCCCTAGCTAAACTGACCAAGAAAAAGCCCAAATAAACACGATCAGAAATTCAAAAGATGAAGTCACAACTGACCCTGAAGAAATACAAAATTTTATTAGAGATTACTATGTACACCTGTATGGAAACAAACTCGAAAACCTAAATGAAATGGAGGACTTTCCTACATTGCACAACCTCCCCAGGTTTAAACAAGAAGAAATCAAGACCCTAAATAGACCAATAACAACTCAGGAAATTACCTATGTCATAAGAAAACCAATTACAAAAAAAAAAATCAAAAACATCCTGGATCAGATGACCTTCCAGCAGAACTGTACAAAACATACAAGGGGGAGCTGATAGCAACCCTATTGAAAGTATTCCAGGCAATTGAGAAAGATTGAACTCTCCCTAAATCATTTTATGAAGCTAACATCACATTGATAGCCAAGCCAGGTAAAGACCAAGAAAGGGAACTACAAGTGAATATCCTTGATGAACATAGATGCTAAAATTCTCAACAAGATTCTAGCAAACTAGAGCCAATAAGACATCTCAAAAATCATATACCATGACCAAGTAGGCTTCATCCCCGGGTTGCAGGACTGGTTCAACATTCACAAGACCATAATTGTAATTAAATACATCAACAGATGTAAAGATAAAAGTCACATAATTATATCATTAGACTCGGAAAAAGTTTTTGATAAAATCCAGCACCCCTTCTTGATAAAAACCCTCAAACATCTAGGCATAGATGGAACATACCACTAAATAGTAAGAGCCATCTATGAGAAACCCACAGCCAGCATACTGCTAAACAGACAGAAATTGGAACCATTTCCCCTAATTGGAACCATTTTCCCTGAAACCCAGAACAAGTCAAGGATGCCCACTCTCACTCCTCCTGTTCAATATAGTATTGGAAGTCCTAGCTAGAGCAATCAAACAAGAGAAGGAAATCAGAGGTATCCAAACAGGAAAAGAGGAAGTTAACTTATCCCGCTTTGCAGACAACATGATTCTATACCTCAAACATCCAAGAGAATTTGTCAAAAACTTCTTTGCACTGATAAAGGACTTTGGCAAAGTCTCAGGGTATAAAATAAATGTGCAAAAGTCAGTCGCATTCCTATCCACCAACAATAAACAAACAGAAACACAAATAAAAGCATACTCACATTCACAATAGCCACACACACACAAAAGAAATACCTTGGCATCTTCCTAACCAGAAAAATCAAAGACCTTTGAAACAAAAACCTCAAAATACTGCTCAAAGAAATCAAAGACAACACAAACAAATGGAAAAATATTCCATGCTCGTGGACTGGAAGAATCAACCTTGTTAAGATGTCCATTCTATCCAAGGAAATCCACAGATTTAACGCAATACCCATTAAATTACTAGCAACATTCTTCTCAGACCTGGAAACGACAATACAGAAATTCAAATGGAAACATAAATGACGATGAATAGCCAAAATAATCCTCAGCAAAACAAAATAAAACAACAAAGCAGGAGGCATCATGCTCCCGGACTTTAAGCTTTATTTTAAAGTTACAATAATCAAAACAGCCTGGTATTGGTACAAGAACAGGCATATAGACCAATGGAACATGATAGTGATTCCAGAAGCAAAACCTCAATTTCTCAACCAATTCATCTCCGACAAAGCCTCCACCATCAGCCACTAGGGGGAGGAGAACCTATTCAATAACGGTGCTGGGAAAACCAGCTGACCACATGCAAAAGATTAAAACAAGTCCCCTATCTATCACCATATGCAAAAATCAAATCTAAATGGATCAAAGACCTAAATGTAAAATCTCAAACTATAAGAACTTTAGAAAATGCAGGAGACACCCTTAAGAAAATTGGAGTTGGTAATTCCTGATCAAACTCCAAATGCCCATGCCATATGACTGAAGATAGACAAGTGGGACCTCTGAAACTGACATCCTTCTGCAAAGCCAAAGAAACCATTGAGAGAGTGGGGTGGCAGCCCACAGAATGGGAAAAAATATTTGCAACTGTATATCTGACAAAGGCCTAACATCTAGGATCTTCAAGGAACTCAAACATGCCAAAAAGAAAAGACAAACAGCCACTTTACAAAGTGGGCAAAAGACATGAATAGACACTTCTCACAAGAAGACATGAGCAGCCAACAGATATTAGTCATCAGAGAAATGCAAAGTAAAGCCACACTGAGATACCATCTAACTCCAATCAGGATGGCCGTCATCAATAACTCAAAAAACAACAGATGCTTGCTGGAGAGCATGCGGCGAAAAGGGAGCACTTCTTTTCTTTTTAAAAAATTCTTAATTTTAAAGATGTGGGGTATAATTTAGGGTTAGGTATCAAATGTTTATTATGTAAGTACTCAATTGAAGAGGTGTGCCCCCTCCCTGGCAGTTTCCTTCAACTGCCAATCCCCTCCCCACCGGCAACAGGGAACACTTTTACACTGGTGGTCTGAGTGTAAACTAGTGTGATCTCTGTGAAAAACAGTTTGGCGATTCCTCAAAGAGCTAAAAATCGATCTCCCATATGACTCCACAATCCCTCTACTAGAAATATACCCAGAGGAACTCAAATCACTCTATGAAAAAGATACCTGCACATGCATGTTTATTGCAGCGTTGTTCACAATAGCAAAAACATGGAAACAACCATGCTGACCATCAAAAGAGGACTGGATAAAAAATGTGGTACATAGACATGATGGAATATTATGCAGTCATAAAGAAGGACAAAATTATGAATTTCACAGCAACTTTTATGGACTAAGAAGCTATAATACTGAGTGATCTATCACAAAAACAAAGAACTAAGTATCACATATTTTCACTCGTAAGCAGACCTTGAACAACTATCATAGTACTATAAGAAAGGGATTGGCAGTAATGGTAAACTGCCAGGGGAGGGCAGGGGCAGGATTGGAAGTAGCGGGAAACTTCTAGGGGAGGGGGGCATACCTCATCAGCAAAAGTACCTTCATAATGTACATTTGTATATCTAATCTTGAATTGTACCCCACATATTTAAAATAAAAACAAATTTTTAAAGATATATTTTAGTGAAAGAATGCATAGAATTATTTTTTATTTTTATTTTTTTTTTTGAGTTGGAGTCTCACTCTGTTGCCCAGACTGGAGTGCAGCCTCGACCTGCTGTGCTCCGGCGATCCTTCTGCCTCAGCCTTCCAAGTAGCTGGAACTACAAGCGTGCACTACCACGCCCAGCTAATTTTTTATTTATTGTAGAGATGAGGTCTCGCCAAGTTGCCCAGACGGGTCTCGAACCCACAGGCTCAGGCAATCCACTCAACTCGGCCTCCCAAAGGCACGGGATCACAGGCTGAGACATTGAGCATGGCTTACACAGAATGTTTAAATGCATGAAATGGTGTCATATAATAAGAAAAAGAAGAATCAGTGATAACACCCATGTTTCTGCAGCCTTGCATTGGTGTCTGCACATTTGGAGAAGATGACACTTCTGCCAGTGTTTATAGACTAGTTTTGCCAGGAAAAGCCTTACATCTGTCAGCTTGCTCATGGATTCTGTGTAGGTCAGCTAGCAGAGTCCAGCAAGCTTACTGCTGGAGTCCTTGAGCAGGCTGGCCTGGTGCTTGGGTCAGTGGACAGATGTGCCCGGAACTTATGTTTGCAAGGGTTGTCCTGGCATCAAGACTTTCTGAGGTGGACCTGGGGCTAAGGTTGGTGGTGAAATCAAGTACTTACTTCACTCTCCTTTCCCGATGAGAAGGGTACCTCTCTGAGTTGTACTGCATGAGCTTGGGGGAGATGGCTGCATGGGGAATGTGAAACTGTCCTTCCTACTCTCTTCAAAGTGTCTTTTCTTATTTCTGTTCGCCACCAAGGTACTATAATCTCTTACCTGAAATCCTTAGCTCTCGTGAAGGTATTTTTTTTTTTATAGATACTAGTTAAATTGACTTATCTATAAGCAGATGAGCACTAAAAGCTTCCAGTCTACCATCTTGATGTTGTCACTTTCTTCAGAATCTTATTTGCATGTAGAAGTAATGGTGAAAAACTGAAGAATCCCCCACTAATGATGCTTACTTTCTCAATTGACATATAAGCTGAGAGGAGAACCAAGATATCTCAGGGTAAAGTTTGAGGAGAGAAGACAGGTGTGAAATAATCATCTTTGGGTAGAAAAACAAGCCTACTAGAGAAACACAAAACTCTACTCATAGTATTGAATGCTAATTTGGTCAGTTCAATAAAATTCATTTAAAATTTAGTCATATAATTTTTCTGTGCAATATTTAGCTGGCAAGGAATATTTAATGGTTTGATCTGTACCAGATTAAAATTTTAGTAAGCTAGCACATGGGGAGAAGTGGCAAAGAGAGTTAAGCATAATTGTGAAGGAGAATATATAACGAAGAACCACATCATCTAAGGTGAAGAAGGAGTAAGTGAAGCCTGAAGTTAATTGAAAAAATGGCAGATTCATTCACTGATGTCAAAGGGCCATGAATCTAAGAAGCAGAGGTGGAAAGCCAAATGGTGGTGGTGAGAGGAGGGAATATCTGTAATCAAAATTTTAGAGGTGGTGAATTTTTGGCATAAAGAAGTCTAGACTGAGCCCTTTGAAGAAGGTGACTAAAGTGGAACAGAAGAGAACTATTGGAGTGAGAAGGTAAAGGAATGGAGAAGCCAGACTGCTTAGTGTCACTTGTGTAGATGTTGTGGTCATCGTGTATGATGGATAGAACTAAGTTGAAAAGCCATACTATCAAGTGGAAAGGTATTATCTTCAGTAAATGAAAGGGAATAATGGTTGCTGAATGGATAACAGCAGAAATAAAGGGGATTGAGTATTTTCCCCAACTGTCAGGATTTACAGATGAAATAATAGTATGGAAACAGTAATGGTGGATGATGAAGCTATCTATACCATTTGAGAGAGAAAAAACAACTACCGTTTGTGAGGACTGCAGAGGAAGCTGAATCGATAGAGATCCAAATTTTAAGGCAAGGGTTGCCAGGACTTTTATGGAGGAGTTCAAGATATAGGTTTGTTTGCTGATCAAACTGTGAGAATTCCAGAGGGCACATTATGATGGTGATGAGAGTAACTGACAGCGGTGGCAACACAGGATGACATTCAGTTCTAGTGACCTTTTGCTTTCTCTTTTTAGTGATAAATCCGTGATGAGTGTGGTGATGAGGGTAGAGAAGTGCATATCCTCTCAGATTACTTTTGGTTCTGTTCCCAAGTGGATCCCAATAAAGCAACTAATAATACTAAAGCAGAGGGAATACCCTGTTTTAAAGGTTTGATTATTCCCAGAATCCCAAATGAGGAGCCTATCTAGGATAACACTGGACCTCACATGGTGACAGAGAGTTGGTATTATCTTCTTTCTCGATGCTTTGGTGTCTAGTGTCTCAAGACCTCTGAGGAGTCCTTGGTTCATCCCAAGTATATTTTCACATTTATTCTTAAAATAATTTCAAGCAGCCAAGTTATTAGTTTATAACCTGATAGGAGCAAAGCAAATTGGGTTATTTTTTGAATGAGAATACACCTTTGGACCCATAAATTATCTTATGGTAAGAAGGTAAACTCGCATCAGCCAAAGTAAAATTAAGCATGCAGATAAAATGCTGGTGAAATGCTATTTTGCATAGATCTAAATAGTGTAATTTGCTGTTTTTGTGAGTCAGGCAGATGCAGTTCATTTTGAAGCAGCCTTTGGGTCTTTTCACATGATTTAGCTATTCTTAGATTTCTGAGTCATTCTGTCCTCCATGCTAGTCATTTTTCAATTCCATATTCTCTATTCATGAGGGAGATACAACATTAACGAGTCCAAATTTGGCTATGTGGCTTAATACTCTTAGCAAACAGGCTATATATCCATCCCTATTCTTAGCAATACCTTGGGACAAGTTGGATGTAAATAAAATATTTGGGCAATACACTCTAACACTGTAGAATTTCTGGTAAGTGATGCCAGGAAACCTTGGCATGCACATTATTGCATAATTGTTTTGATTCTATTTGATTGTCCTCTTAACAACTAAAATCCCAAAGCAGTAGGAATACTTACGAAAGTAACAGATATGTGGATAACACGGGATGAGCCAAAAGACTCTGCCAATGTCTTATCCAACAGAAGCAGCATATTGTAAAGACTAATACCGGCAGTACATTGATGCCTCCCATACATTCACAGGAAATGCAATTCCCTTTAACAAACCAAAGATAGAAATAAAATCTTCATCCAGGGCATCATTAGGAGAGAGCTCAGAAGCATATGTACAAATAGGACTGGTAAAAGACTGGGGAGTGAAATTTGGGATTCCCCCTGCAAGGGTTAGTGAATTTAGCAGAGGAGAATGGAGACAGCCAACCCACCAGATAAACTAAGCATTTCTGATGTTGCATTGGAGAGGAGTCTCTCTGACCCTCACCTTGACTGTTCACTAGACTGATGCTGCTTGAGGATAGAGTTTGTGTCTTCCTCAACTTTGTGACTCTATTGCCTGATAAAATGCCTGGAGAGTCTAATGGACATTCAATGAATACTTGTTGAATTGAAAGAAATTTCAGTGGAAGGTAAAACAGTCCCAACACTTACCCTTCCTCTATATTGTTCTAAGGAAGCCAGCATTTTGTTGAAAGCACCTCCTTCCTTCCAGCAAGCCTTTAGCCCTGCACCTCACAGCAACACCTCTGAAAATTATAGTGGAGACAAAGAATTGAGCATGTCCCACTTTTTACCTCTTCTTTCATTTTATTTTTTCCATCAGGAAAGTTTAGAGAGCCATATATGCTTCAACTGTAGGAGAATCCCAGCTTTGTATAGTTGACCTTCCAGGTGAAGCATAAGGTTTTGACACAACTTGTCTGGCAAGGGCTGTAGATATGGTTTAGGTCCCAGACCATCTTCTCTATCCTCAAAAATAATAACCAACTTGAGGTCATTCCTAGCTCCCTCAGTCAGCACCCTTCTAGTAAAGTTAAGCAAGTAGGTATTGAAGACCAAGATACAGCTTGTCTATGGTTTGTGCTGCTTTGTGCTCAATGTGTGGTACAATTAAGAAGTTTCCTGTTGCAATCAATTCACATGAAGATTCACATTTCATGCTTTCCTCCATGTTTGAGATCATTTTCTGTTGTGCTTAATTTGAATTTTTTCCCCCAGGAAGCCAGAAGAAAGAAATGCCACACATACAGGAGATAATTGTGAGAAAGAGGGAATGGTCTATGGTATCTTAGGCCACAATGACTTTAACTAGAATAAATTGAGAAGAGTATACTCTGGAGCTAGTGATGTGGCCAATAGCATCCTTAGCAGAAGCAAATTTAACGTGATGCTGGGAACAGCAGCCAGTGTTCTGAGGGTCATGAAGTGAAGAAGTACAGACTGAGTTTGAGTCTATGCTTTCAAGGACCTTGATTAAAAAGAAAAGGATTGAGGCTACAGAAAAGTTTAGGATAGATAGTGGAAAATTTCTTTAGATGGTGTAGACTTAAACATATTTAAAAACTGTAAGAAAAAGTTTACTTACTGCTAACTCCATATGAATAAATAGGGACCAAGAAGGGACCAGGCCATGAGGTGAACACAAGCACCAGGAAGTGGTCAGCAGGGTGAGGGTGGAACAGGCCTCTGGGCTGTAGAACAAGGGAAAGAGTCCTTTGAAAGGGAGGGAAAATAAAAGGCAGGCGAGTTTTTCAACTCTCATGAATCTTAAGTGAGACTCTCGAATGGAAGCAATAGGAAAAATACAGAGTAAATAAAGCTGCCATGAAAGGCCTTAAAGTAAACTGTAGGATGTAGAACCTGGAGAAGTTGCTTGTGCCTTGGGAACGCAGCCACCACTCTTATAGAGCTCCTGTTGCCGCAGAGAAGGACCATAAGGGGGTTCCAACCAGTCTGAGTAAATAGAGATGTTGAAGATATTGGAGAAAAATTCTGTAACAGATAGAATAAGGTCCCTGAGGACATGGGGTTGGGTTAGCATCCTGACCACAGGTTGAGTAATTAACTTCATTAGCATCATACAAACCACACACAGCATTTTAAGCCAAGAAGGAGATCCAGCTTGCATTTTCATTTTGTATATGCATATTTACAGGAGATCCAGGGAGAAATTCAGCTTGTTTTAAGAGTTTGAGGGGGAAATGCACATATAGTAAATAGTTTGCATACTGTGTTTTAAAAAAATTCCCAATATTCTTAAGCATTCCAAAAACTATGGTCAAGTTGACGTAAATGACCTTTAGTAATTTTTAAATGGTTATTATTTTTTCCAACTGAGAAGACACTCTTAACCTGGTTTTCTCTGTACCAGTCTTCCAAAGTATCCCTCTTAATTTCCATTAAATGAAAATCTCTACACTTATGGTTTGTGTTTTCTTTGGATTTAAGTTCATCCTTCAAGAACAGTGTTAACTTTCTCAAGCTACTGGAACTTCACTTTTTGGAACAGTTATGTTTACTATTGGGGAGTGACTTTGGCACCAAGGAGAACTTGGCTCAATAAATATTTTCAACAAAATTACTAGCATTATAAATTTTGTATTTATGATTTATATTTTGTTATTCCATTGTATTTCTCTGAGAAGTCCTGATGCATTGTTTGCCTGTTTAGAGTTACCAGTTCCACGAAATCCAGCATTATTTGAAATCAAAATTTAGCATAATGAGGCAACCATCTGGTTTGAAAAAATTAAATACCTAGATTCAAAAAGAAACTGAGTAGAGAAAACAAAAGCAATAAGCAAACAACTAAACACTGTGCTGATTTTTTTTCCTTTCCTTTTCTTTTTTTCTTTTTGGATAAAATGTATTAATAAAAAGTAGTACATTTTCCTTTAAAACCGTGTATTTCAGTGGTAACTTGTTATTAGATGCTCATTTACTTAAATTATTTTTTTTTGAAAATAGTAGTTTGCTAAATGAAGCTAATTATCTAAAATATTTAAGCAGACTTTGGAATTAGCTTTCCAAAATCATAAAGGTATTTTCAAAAATTTTATTGGAAACTTCCAAGACTCTCTCATTTACCAGTGCCATTTTATTTTCTATCTCTCTAGAATAACACAGCAAGTTTACTTTGTAAATTTTGACATGCACATATTTAAAACGCATGCTATGTATTTATTTTATGCTATCCAAAAGTATTTTTACTATCTTGCCTTAAAGTTTCAATAAGATCGAAAAGTGATAAATAGTTTATGATTTGGATTTTGAAAAAAGATGCTCCTCTTTATATAAATCTGAACCCTTACCATCTGCTAATATTAATAACATAGAAAATTAGCAGAGAATTTATATGTTTATTCATTCATGTAATGAATGGCATCTGATTTATGTTTCATGCTAGATCTATAATTCAGGGTCTTGCACTAATTCCCACATATACTAAGTCAATGTCTGACATAATCACACTGTCTTATAGTAATCATAAAATGATTGATTTATAAGGACAGTTTAGATAATCAATGAGCTATAAAATCTGTTTGATTGAAGTAGATTGTAAACCACAGCTATTGTGAATTGGATTAATCAAAGTAATCAATCAGTGGATAATGAAACTGTGATGTATATAAGTAGTATTCTGTTTTACAAGACTACCAAAAGCACTGCTCAACCTTTCAACTGTTCTTGTAGATTGGCCAATGCTCTTAGAGTAAGTACACTTTGAGTGGCCTTTTGTATCTAATTTGTTGTCTTCTTCTGGATCTTGGTTTAGCAAGTTCTGTGGTTTGATATATGTGAGAATAATTTTGTTGATCATTCTAAGATTATCATAGATCCTCAGGTTCACATGTGACATAATTTGCTACTCTTTTTCTTCATTTTCAAGTTAAGAATTACATTTGGAATTCTAATATATAATAAAATTCAGAGTATAAGGGAAATATGACCATAGTGCCGTTAATATGCAAGTTCACAGGATTATTTTAATTAAAGAGCTTCACAAACATCTTTATCATACATACCTGGTTATAAGATTTTTTTCCCTAGAAATTGTTTAAAATGTCAAACAATCTAGGATTTATGTGAGAACATAAGATACTGAGATGTGCAGATTCTTTAGGAAAGCAATGAGTATTTGTAGTAAACTATCACATATTAAAATGAGTATCTAAATTCAGAAAATTAGGCATTCTTATTAGCTTTTTATGAACGTTTTGAATCAATGCACAGCACAGTTTTGAATATTTAAATAAATTCTCTTTTTCTTTTTGAATTAAATATATTTATTCCACTCAAAAAAGAGCTTACATATAAAATTTTATCCTATTTTAACTTAAATTCTATCCTATTAGCAACAAATCAAGTAAATGAAATTTTGACAGGAGTTTTTACTATCTAGCTCTAATGGGCAAAATACTCCAACACTACTTGGACAAAGTATAAAACAAGGCTATTTACCATAATAACAAGGGAGGATTAAGATAGGACCTTGGACTGGTCACTACTTTTGAATATCACATATGGTGAACTCCAAAGGTAGTCTCTTTTAGCAATGCTTTAGCACAAGATTGTCTTGCATGGAAGTATATTGTAAATGTTACATGATTCCCAATATAGCATCTAGCTACAGTCCTGGAAAAACTTCTATTTATATCGCTTAGAAACAGCTTTTATCAGGAAATATTTTGCCCTCCTAAAAAGCCCTATAACCTTCAGGAGAGAATCTTTTCGACAGTGACACAGAAAGGCCTAGGGGTTACTCGCTAAAATAAAATGTTTGATAGAATGATTAACTACATATACTGCAATGAGGAAATAAAAAAGGAAAGGTAGAATCACTACCAGCTGCTGCAGAACCCCAAACCAAGAGATGTGAATCAAGATACCACATTCATTTAAAACATATCTTGCTCTGTAGTGGACTTGTGAGAGCATTCAATTTCATGTTTCTCCTGCTTGGTCTTGGTGAGCTCCTTTAACATTTGTCTGATTGTTGGTTCCCTTAAATAAAACTGAAGTCAGCTACTGAGTATTGAGAATAAGTTTGTATCAAGTAAGTCACGTCTTGATTTGATTCAACTCCAGTAAGAAAAAACAAAAAGCACTTTTATGACATTTGGTTGACCCTATTGAATTCAAATAGAATAAAAGCTGTAAGTCAAAATCTGCTAGTTCCTGACAACTCTAATTTTATAAGAAATGTAAGCAGAACTTATTTAAGATAGACACTTGCACCAGTATTTGTTTCTAGTTCTTTTTCCCTTTAGAATGAATGGTTTAGTAATCATAAATCTTCATAATTTGGGGATTGTTTGAATATTTATTACATAAAAAATTAGTGATGAAGCACTTAAAATATGCCAAAAGGTAAAAGTGGAAAACACAAAGAAAATATCCCTGTAGAATTTTATATTTAGTCAAAATGATTGAAAGCCAAGCAAGTGAAAAGCTACCAAGGGAATAAAGAGTTAAATTCTGACCTCAGTTTGAATAGAAAGTGCTTGTTTTAGAGGTTTCTAGGGAGGGATCTGTGCCCTCTGTATGAAAAACAGTTGGGAAGAGAGCATGAGTAAGATAAACCACTTGGGAAGAAGGGTTACGTGAATGGTTATGTGATAGCATGAAATTTCAGCATGTAGAAAGTGCATAGCCCAATCTTAGTCATCACATGAAATCAAAGACTGGTGCTCAGGCCAAGGTAAGATCTTTTAGCTTTAGAGAGAGTGGATCAACATGGCATTTTCCCCCCCCATCATCATTCTGCCTTAATGGGCTGATTGGAATTATAACCACAATATTCAGTATATATTAAATGTTGACCATGTCCCATCCATGCTTTAATGTATCAACTCTAAATCTTCATAACAAACCTTTGAGGCTGGAACTATTTTAAAGATGCAGAAACTAAAGCATATGAGAGGTGAAGTTCTTTGCCCAAGATAACATGGCTATTGAGTAGTATTCAAGTTCCAGAGTCTCTGGAGTGTTTTTTCACCACTTCACCAGACTCCCAGCTACATACCCTACTCAGCCTCAGTGACTGCAAGATCATATAGGCAGTTTCTTATATTTTTAGACTTGCCTGGAATCCTTAAGACACTAATAATTCAGAAAGCCCTTTAGGAGGATTTCCAGCAAGATGGGGATAGGACAGGTTGGACTGTGAGAATCTCCTCACAATAAAGACTCCCTGTGTGAGTGGGTGTGTGTTGGTGGGTGAGTGAAAGCCTGCCCATCAGGAGACTCAGGTTCATGCCCCCGGGGATCTCCTCTGGAGGTGACTGCAACCCCTCACAGCCCTGAGATTGGAGCTGCTGGCACTGCAGGATCATCTGCTGTTCTCTGGACTCTCCTGAAGAACCTGCTGAATACAGCTGATTCTCTTTACCTGGCACCTGGTCCACACCATCACCTGTGACAGTAAAGGGACTGGAGCTCCCATTGTAATCCGTGGAGAGAGAAGATAGGGGAGAGCTGGAGAGGGTCCCCACCACTAGTGAGGAAATGCCAAAGGGAGTCATTTTCTCTATGCCAGGGCCAGGTAGAGATCTGCATTGTCCCATCAGCTCTAGCCAGCTTCCAACTTGGGACCTCAGGTAATCTCATCAAACTCAAAGAGACAGAAGCCCCTCTTCCACACTGGATTGGACACAGACACATCAGATCTGAATGGGAGACTTGTCAGGCAGTAAGCTGGATGAGTCCAGACCTGATCCACCCTCCTCCCATAGTAGTTCCTGGGGCATCTGACCCACACTGAGAGCAACCCTATCAGCCTGCACTGAGAGCAGAGGGGAGGGGCTGGAGACCAGAGCTGAAAGGAAGTTAGACTTACAGGAATGACCTCAGAGCGAATTTGTGTGTGTGTGTGCATGTGTGTGTTTTGTTGTTTGTTTGAGTTTTCTTTTTCTTTTTCTTTCTTTCTGTTTTGATTACATTTTTGTACTTGCTTTGTTTTTGTTATTGTATTGCTTTTTTTAAGACTTCTTGTTTGTGTATGGGTATTTTTGGAGGGATAGTACATCAATAGGGGGCTTTTGTCAGTTTGTGTGTTTGTATGATAGTCCAAATGTTTTAGTTTTTAAAAAATCTTTTCTGTCTTTGTTTGTGTCTCTTTTCATTTGTTAGTTGGTACGCCTGTCTGTTTTCCCTCTTCTTCTTCTCTCTCTCTACCTTCTTCTTGTTCCATTCCTACTTTTTTCCATTATTTTTCTTTTTCTTACCTCATTTTGCTTTCAGGGAGCAAACCTATACCCCCATGGCATGGACAGATTGTAAGGCTGTGGGAAGTGGGTTCCAGGGGGCCCACACACCTGTCAGTGGATACTGGGATCTGTAGCTATTTTCTGAATCACAGTTCCCCCTCAATTAAATCTCAAAGCTGCAAAAAGTACAGCCCCCAACTCACAGTCCAGTTTCAGAACTGAACAAAGCCAGAGGATCCACATAAGGAAGAATAGGAGATTGAGCAAACAGAAGTAAGAGCCACCACCATCCCTGAACAACAGAATTCAACAAGAGGTTAAGGGGGGGGGAACTACACAAATGAAAAAAACAAAAACAAAAGAAGACTGTGGGTCTCACACAGACCCCTGGGAGATCAGACACTGAGGCTACAGACTTCAGAATGCAAAAAATGAAGAGCCCCCAGAATGACTGATCTCAAACCACAAACTCAGATATCAAGACATTAATAGGGAGAATAAATAGAATTGAGGAGAGAAAAAAGGAAAGAATGAAGGCATTGATAACTGAGATGACAGCAATAAAGAATACAGTGAATGAAATAAATAACAAACTGATAAGCATGGAAAGCAGAATTAGCCAAGCACAAGAAAGAATCTCAGAGCTTGAGGACCAAAATATGGAATTAACCTAAACTGTTAGAAACATAGAAAAGAAGCTTCAAAAGATAGAACAAAACCTCCAAGAGATGAGTGATTATTTCAAGAGGCTGAACCTAAGATTAATTGGAATCCCTGGGGCAGATAGTGAGACAAAGGCCACCCTGGAACAAACATTCCATGAAATTTTCCAAGAAAACTTCCCTCATCTCATCAGTGATGCAACCATTCAAACACAAGAGATTCAGAGAACCCCCGCAAGACAACAAATGAGAAGACCAACTCCTAGACACATAGTAATTCACCTAAACAAAGTAGGTATAAAAGAAAAAAATCCTAAAGGCAGCAAGAGAAAAAGGTCAGGCTACCTACCAGGGAAGACCAGTTAGAATAGTACCAGATTTATCTCCAGAAACACTTCAGCCTAGGAGAGCTTGGAGCCCAATCTTCAAAGTTCTCCAAGATAAACTATTTCAGCCAAGAATTACCTACCCAGCTAAGTTAAGCTTCATTAGTGATGGAGAATTAAAATATTTCCCAGACAGTCAATCCTTAAGAGCTTATGCTGCCTTCAGACCAGCTCTACAAGAAACACTTAAGAAATTATTAAACCCAGAAGAACGGAAAAAAAGAACGACAGCGCATTTCACAAGAATGCAGGAAAAAGATTGAAAACACACATGAAACAACCCCCAAATCAAAAGAAAGACAACAAACAGAAAGCCCTTTAGCCTTAGTGAAAAACAAAAACAAAACTCACTTGCCTTTGCGTTTTGTGATATTTAAAAAAATAATAAAAAACTTTGCTCATACTCCATTTCGAAAGAAATTTATAGTTGTCTATAACATGTCTTATACAATGCTTTGTTCCAGTTACTCTTCAACACATTCCTTGAATGAGTCTGAGGTTAGTATTGTCACTTCTGTTTTAATAAGTAACAGTGCAAACCTGGAATTTCAACCCAGATATTGTTTATTTCAAAAAGGTGTTCTTTTGCAAGTTATTACAAAGAAAATTAAGGTTATTCTGAATATAATTGATGAGATGTTTATAATGTTGAATAGCTATCCAAACAAGGCCATATCTACAGGTAGAATCTGACAACTGGTTATTCTGAGGAGATTTCCCTGGTGGCATGCTGATGGACCACTCATTTAGAGATGAAAGCATTTTCATGTGATTCCCATAGGAATACTATACCTACTCTTTCATTCATATTAAGAAAAGAACAAGAGGGTAGATCAACCTACAGTTAAACTTAATAGATAAATATCTTTTGCCCTCTGGTGTAGAGTGGATTCCTTATATCTTTATTCTTCAGTGATGAGATACTCAGAGGAGACATTAGTGATGGTCTTACATATACTCAGAAATGTGCACTACCATACCTACCCTCACCCCCAACCCCCATGCACACACACACAGAGGGAAGCACTAAGGTAGCAAGAAAAAATTTATGACTTAGAATATGGGTCATTTAGGTGTAATGTGGAGAGCATATTTGAAAGAATAAGACTGGAGACTCTGACTAAGCAAGAAACAGAAAAATAAACTAAATAACTCAGTCAGCACTTTCCTTAGGAGTCTGAAAAGGATTACATGACACAGAACTCCATACGAGGGGGCATATCTTAAGAGATATGGTAGCATTCCATCTTTTCTAGGTGTGAGGTCTGGACATTAGACAAATGTCACTTTGAACTTCCTAAATTATTCATAAATGGTATCAACTTTACATTAAGTGACATATAAGTGTCAATAATATGGTACCAGAACTTAGCCAGCCTGTAGATGTAGACAGTCATACCAAATGTTGTCAGCTCTTCACTCATGCAAATATCTGTACCTCTACTCCCACTGATTTCTTCAATGTCAGCGTCCTTCTGTCTTTGTCCACCTGGAAAATTCCACTAATTTTTCAATTCTAACCTTTTATGACACTTTCTCCATGAAATCTTCTTTCCTCCTTGACCATTGTCTTCTTTGTGCCCCATGACTGCCTGAAAATAATTTCAATGAAATGTTACATTTTGCTAATTCCTTACTAAGAGTCAGGCAAAGTGCAAAAATACTTTTCACAGACATGGAATTCTGCAATAACCCTACAATAATCCTAAAATTTACCCTGGATTACAGCTGAAGAAAATGAGTCTCACAGATGTGATGTAACTGGCCCCAAACCTGGTGGTTAGAAATGTAAGACCACAGTTCAAATCTAGGTATCTTATACTCCAACACATATAGTTTTTCTAATGTCAAAATGTTATATTTATTTTCAGTCTTTTATGCTGTGAGAAGTTAAGGACCAAAGTGTCATCTATACATATCTCTAATATCTGAAACGTAAATAATGGGTGTTCAAAAACTATTTTTTGAATGCATGAGTGTTTGGAGCAATATCACTATTCTATGTAGATATTGCAGTAGCTAGAATTCCACAATTGAAATGGGGCAACATAGGGGTTAAATCATCTGTTTTAAGAATATACTGAAGGAGATATGACAAAATCAAATTCAATTATGTGGTCACAAGAAAGAAAAAAAAGTATAATGGTGTATAAAGGATAAGTCTGTCAGAAAAATGAAAAGTTTACCACCTTTTTCAGTCTCAAGAATCTGAAACTATTGGATAAAGTAACTAAGAGAAAATACCAACTATGCTAATAAAGTGACAAAAGTGCATTATGCTGAAAAATGTTAAAATTAACTCATGCCTTCATATAAATAATTATGTAACTACTGTTATTCAAATGTCAATTATGATGTCAACATTTAAATGCCTACCGTATGGCAGTTGCAACTAGGATTAATTCTTCTACATGAAGGCCACTATATGACAAATACAAATATAATTCTGCTTTCTAAATGACAATGCCTATTATGTAAATGATTACATAAATGATTGTGCCTGCTATATGAATTATGTATATGATCATTACAAAAATAAATATGATAGGTTTCTTGTGACTAAAGAAATTAAAGCTTTGTAAAAGATGTCAAACTTAAAAAGTAATGGGGAATCTAAATTTGGCTAGAGATGTGTCATCACGCACCATTCTTTAACTTGTATAGAATAGAAAAATTAGATTATCTTGATTTAGACCAATCACTTGAGGCGTGATTAATGATAGGCCATCACTCACAATGTCCCAGTAGGAGAAACTTATTGCAGGCTTCACAGAGGAAACATCATTTGACCTGAGGAGAATGAGGGAAACAAGGCAATTGAGATGATTGGAGTAACTGAACAAAAGTTGCAGAAACCTAAAAACCCTTGATACGTTCTGGAAGAGTGGGTAATATGACTGGAGAAGGTATGTATAGGATGTGATATGCCAGGAAGGGATATAGGGATATAAACAGGGATTGATCATAGAGAATAATATATGGAATGCTAATGAAATTGAACTTGATCTTGTAAGGTATCACTCAAGAGTTTTATGATGGTGTGTGTGTGTGTGTGTGTGTGTGTGTGTGTGTGTGTGTGTGTGTACATGAAGCTAGTCTTGCCTTTTAGAAGGTTTGCCTATGATAAGGAGGATATAGAAAAAGATAAGGAATGTATCTAACATAGTTAAAGTAAACATGGAAATGAAGAGTCAGGTACCAGGAATGTTAACAAGGTAAACTCTGCTGTTCAGAGGGTCTAATTATAAATGACCTCTGATGGAGAGGAAGAAGTCTCAGATGGTGTTGTAGTCAGTTCAGGTTGTATTATAGACCAGGTGGCTTATCAACAACAGAAATTTACAGATCTGGAGATCGGAAGTCCAAGACCAGGGTGCCAGTATGGTCAGGTTCTGGTGAAGGCTGTCTTCAGAATTGTAGACTGCTTTATTTTTATTGCTTTCTCCTATGGTGAAAAAGGTGAGAGACCACTCTGGGGTGCCTTATGTGTGGGCACTAATTCTACTCATGAGGGCTCCACTTTTATGACCTCATTACCTCCCAAAGGTCCCACCTCTAAATGCCACCAAATTAGGGATTATATTTCAACATAAGAGTTTTGAGGAAGCACAAACATTCATTCCAATGGAGATGGCTTTTGGTTTTCTGACTTGAATAACTTACTAGATTAGGTTGCTATTCATCTATGTAGAACATGAAGAATAGGAAGCAGATCAAGGGTGGGGGTGGGGAACAATGTAATGATATAATTCAGTCTAGTGAGAAAAGTGTAAGTTTTTTAGTCATACAGATCTGAAACTATTTCTAGATTGTTGTTGACTATGTGACCTTGAACAAATTTTTGTAGAAATCAAGTCAAATTGACAGAGATAGCAATTGAACTTTTTAAGGAATAGATACATTAACCACATTATCTAATGAAACATAACTAATTAGGAAAGAATTTAGGTTAATAAGTTTCTTTTATTGAGACTTTAGCACTAGTGTATGCTAACAGTCTAATTTCACAACTTATCTCTGTAGACTAATATCTACAGAAATCCAATTCAGAGTGTCAATCTTAGAAAACTTTAATTAACTAGCTATTTGGCACATCATAAAATCACTATTGTCTATATTAATATTTGTAGATTGGTATAACATAAACATGTCTAAAAATATACATTAAAAATCTCCAGAGGAGTAATAAGCAGATGAATTATGGTTTAAAAAGATATTTTAATAAGAATGCAAAAACACAACTATAAATATGATCATTGCCCTTAAGTGAGGACAAGGCAAATGAACAAAAAACAGATATCTGAGAACAGTGAAAAGAAACCAAAAGATTATATTCTTAACATTTTTATACTTTTCCAAAAGACTATAGTAGAAAAGGTAAAATTTAAAAAGACCATTAAAAAACTATATATAGAAAAGCCATTACAAAGTCAACATTTAAAATAGGAAAAATGTAGGAATTTGTCCTGAAAGCCTATTTGAATCAGGCAAGAGCAAGTAGTGGAGTTCTTGTTAAGTGCATGGTAGCCAGATAAAGAGAGCTTTACAGGAGAGTAGACTCATTTTAATTGGAACAGGCCCCTGAGGAGAAAGAAGTACGTCACTGAAGTTGCCCTCTAGACTAACAGTGGATTTGAGGCTAGACTACTCAGTGAAACATTTTCTTATTTCATTAATTCTTCTTAAAAATAAACCTACTCTGTATTCTCTGGAAACAAAAGCTATAAAACTTGTGTTTTTAATGGGAAGTGAATGTGTATGTTATGAATTCATTTGTCTAGCAGTCTGGAAAATATTACTGTATGTGGTGAACATTTATCAATTTCAGCAATAACAAAAAGCACACGAGATCAACTGTGAATAAAACAACAGTCTTCTAGGGAAGAGATTAGATTTCAGCACCCTATTAGTATCACTAACTTGCTACAGTTGGAATAATAAGTCTAATATCTAGTAGATCGTCACATGTTCATTGAATGAATGCAAGATTTTAGAAAGTAAGTAAAATACAATGTTAATTAAACTGTATGTGTGGATTTTAACCATTATTTATTCATGGGAATTGTTCCTTGGCTGTCATCCCGTTTATTCAGTCATGATTTTTATTTGGCCATTAGTCATGGTTGATCTCATATTTCAGGACTTACAGTATATCTGATATGATACATTAGAAAGATACTTTCCATTTATAATTATGTATTTATGTCAGAAACTTATTATTGACTTAAATAATAAAAATAATTTATAATTTTTCTTTGTTTTAATATGTAAATTATTTTTCCTTGCCCCAAATAGTAAAGACTATACATCTGGTATGATTTATGTCTATAAATCTGGTATGTATATGTTAGTGGGGTGTTTGTGTATGTGTGTACACGTGTGTGCTTTCTAGGTTGAATTTGTTTATGTTGCTCTATAGAAATTTGAGGACTTTTAAAGAAGGGACATTGTCAGCAATTATTTTGTAGTGAGGTGAATAATTTTCTAGAAGTCAATATGAGGTTTTGATCTGTCTATAGTAGATAAGTTATGTTTTGTCTAGTTTTTTCCTAATCAGCTGATTCTACCTCTGGAGGTAGGGCTTTAAATATTATCATTCATGCACTGAATGTTCTTAATATTTACAAAAAAATTTAAAGAGATAATGTATAAGTTTCTTGTTTGTAAACTATATAGCAATCACTATTATTATTTCTGACAGAAAGATCTCATTCCTCATAGCTCCTGTATTCTCATTTCATTCATATTTCCACATTTATATTCCTTTTAGTTTGCTTTTTTTTTTCCTGTCAGAGAAGTCAGGCAAAATAAAAGCAAATAGTGACTAATTTCACTTTAATATGATTCTTTCACCAGAACATATGAGAGACATTTAAATGAAGAGGGAAAAAAAAAGCCAACCTTGATTTGACAGCTGTTTTACAAAATAAGAAAATGAATTTCAAAGTGCATGGGTTATGAAATTAGTAGTCATATTTTATTGTTCTCAACTTCTTGAAATTGTCTTATTTCTCAGAACTAGGATTGAAAGAAAAGAACACACAAAACAATTGGTAAGTTGGCTTGCTCTCTAGCCTATTGATCTCATGTAATCTGTGGATATGAGAATTTAAACTACAGAGAGTATTCCAAATATTTGAATTCTATAACAATTAAGATGCTTTCCAACTCTGAAATTCTGTGATTCGACAGTGTAACCCTTTGAATTTGATCTGAGGAAGAGCTATCTTTATGTTTTATATATATTAAGTAAATGGTAAATAGTTGTTTGACAAGGGTACATGTTTGACCATGACTATGTCTGGAGCTATATTCGAACAACCAAGATTATGCTGGGATTCCAATTATACCTTTTTGAAATATTTAAACCATTATGCAACTGTAATTATATAAATTTTCAGTGATTGTAGATTTAGACCATAGATTCTCTCCCTAAAGCACAACCTGGGAAGGAAAATCAACTTAGCTAAACGTAATAGATTGGGAAATTATCTATGGTTGTTGGCACTAAGTGGTGAAAGAGGCACGGTGGAATGAAATCTCCTTCTATTCCCCCACCCCCACCACAGCTCATGTATAAATAATAACCAGGTCCTGCCAATGCTTCCTAAACACTCCATAAATCTAGCTTTTCTATTTATTCTCCATCTCTGCAATCACTGTCCTGGTTCAGTTTCTTATCACCTCTCCCCTAGACTCTGCACTGTCAATATAAATTCTCATGTCCTTGTCTTTGCTTACATTGCTCTCTTTGCAATATAAGAACATTTCCTTCCTCTAAATCACCTCATCTTATGTCTAATTAATTCCTTTAATTCTTTAAGTCTCAATTCAGGAAATTCCTCTGAGACTTAGTGTCAGCTCTTCTATAAAATCTCTGCGTGTGCCTTGGAAACTTTAGGGCCCTTCTTCTGTTCTCAGTATCAAGGGTATGGCATGCTTGCTGCACTCATGACATTGCATTCTACCCTTCTTGAGAAGAGGGAGTCTATCTTTGTTATCTCTGCACTCTCTAAACATAACAAAGTATTTGCCCCAAAGTAGTTGCTCAATAAAATATTTATCAAGGGCTTGCTCAGAATTTCCACTCTGTAGTATCACAAGAGTCATCTGTGCTACTACACATAATTCCTACCACAGTTCTATTATCATATGTCTGTACCTTGTACCTAGCCATTTTATGTCTCTACTTTCATTACCTCCCTATAATGTTCAAGAAATGTTTAGAATGAAGTGAACATTCTGGTTTACCCTTTAGAACATCATCGGATCTGGCCTTTGCCTATCTTCTTTTCCACCTTTGCCATTCTTCACTTTTACATGTGCTTCTTTGACACAGATGTACAGAACTACTTGTGCTTTCTCATAACTAATGTGTTTCAAGTTTGTATGACTGTACATGCACTTTGTCTTTTGCCTAAAACACCTTGTTCCCAATGCCTCCTTCCTTCATTGCTATCTTTTCTGTCTCTTAAGGCCTCATCCTCATTGGGAAAGACTGGCTGGAACCACTCCACCCGCATTACCTCCCCATATCTGAGCCATTATTCTGTTGTGTGCTCTCATTTCATCCCGTGCTTTTTCTGTGATGTGCCTATTATACTTCCCTATCCTTGCCTCTTTTTGTTTCTATTTCTCTACATTAAGTTCAAGTTCCTTGAGGGAGGGGGCTGTGTCTGCCTAGGCCTGTGTTTTGAGTGCTCACAATAGTATTGAGCATACAGCATGAGCTCAATTGCAAAGGAAAGGAGAGGAAGGGAGGAGAAGTAAGAGAAAGAGAAGAAGAAAAGGCAGCAGGCTTGTACTAATTTCCAGATATTTAAAATCATTCCAAATACTAACTTTTTTATACCCAAGAATCTCAGTAGCTGACGGAGTTCTGCCCTCTCTGTTTCTGCAATACTGTACAAAATAACAATTAATCTTACAATCAACATGTATTAAAACCTCACAAGTGAGTAGGATTTCCTGATATGCCTAGTTTAAAGCTGCAAGAAAATAATTTATAGATGTTTATGAATCTAGGAAGTAGGAAAACCAGAATGGGAATTAGTTTGATCTCCACGAATCTGGAGTATCTGATACCATATACTCAGAACTGGCTACATGATTTGTGCGGCCCAGTGAAAAACAAAAATATGGATTGCTTTGCTCAAAATTATTCATTTCAAGACACAACAGTGGAGCATTAACTAAGCAGTTTAGAATTCTCCAAAGTGCAGGGCTCTGTGCAACAGTAGAGGTTATATGCCCATGACACTGAACTTGACATGCCTTTTCATAGTTCTAAGGTGCTCTTCTTTTGAGTGGTAAGAATGTGGTTGGTAGCACATTTACCCGAAGCAAACTCTATCTTGTTTGACTAGGCAAGGTCTATCTAGTTGGACTAAAGAGTGAAAGTATTAAAGGTGAGTTCCAAGCACAACGTGAGGATAAGTGTTTTGGATACTAGCTCATGAATTCTCACAATCCCATTCACTATCCCTTTTGCCTGAGTCACATTTTTTCCAGCATCTTTATCACCCAGTTGAGTCTTGTGCCTCTTAAAATATCAACTCCTCAGTGAAAGACTTCCTTAAGCTCATTCCTCCACCTGGTCTGAATCACTGCCATTCTGTGTATCATACCCTCTGCTGCCTCTAGTGGGTCATTCATGTTGATTTTACTTTCTTAACTTTATATAAGAGCAAAACTGAGGCTAGAATAGTCACGTAGCTCGGAAGTAAATGCTAGGATGATTAGGCTTCCAGCTCCTTTCACTGCTAATCTAGCCTTCTTTTCTGCTACTCTGCCCTATTCGAGATCACTTGTCCACTTAGAGTGCTCAACATTGGCCACCCTTACCATCTTACTTTCCTTTTATCCCTCCAGAAGAAACACACTGAGGGCTGAGGGAGTGATATCTGGTTCTCCAGTTTAAAAATGACCCATTGGCACAATATGTATCTTACTGAGGCTTTGTGATCTATCTGGTGGAAGTATATGACCCAGTGCGTGCTAGTGTAAGTATGCCTCTTTATCTCTTCCCAATTGGGAGCAGAAGATGAACCAAGAACACTCATTGATCTAAGAATAAGTCTTAACAAGTTGTCATTTGAGTCAAAAAAAGGGAGGCCAAGAGTTCCACACTTTCCAGGAAGCTAGAGGACAGCATTAGCATTCCTTACAAGACTTGATTTGCTAAGTGCTCTTGTTTTGGTTTTTATTTCTTTATTTTTAATTAACAAGTAATAATTGTACCTATTTATGGGGTTATGTACTTCAATACATTAGAACCATATTAAAACTGCCTCAGTGGCAAAATAAACATTGTGCTGTGATGTAATTTTTTTAAAGCTTGGCTTTACAATTTAAATTTTAAAAAATACATTTTGTGAGATAATGCATGGGCCTCAACATTTAAATATTAAGATAGGGGGTAGAGATTAATACTCAGCATTTAACAGATGACATGTGGAAGGCAAAACAATTTCTTGAAATACATTAACTGCGGAGCTATGATCAAGATGAATATTTTTCATGGTTTAATTGGTTTAATTAATTGAAAATGAGGTAATTGATTTTTAGAAGGTGTTTAAAAGTATGGTTAGGAATTGGGAAACTTTCTAAAATGAATTCATAAGTCTTTGATAATCCTCAAACAGAATAAGGAAGTCTTGGTTTCAGTGAATGTCTTATTAATCATATAAGGCCATATGAGGTTAAATCAATGAGACCGTTGTTTGTAACCAGATGTTAGTTTTTCATAAACAGTAGTGTGGTTCATAGTAATACAGAACCTAATGTGGAATTAATTTTAAAAATAAAATATGCCACTTATTTGTGGACACTTTTCCAATATTTGTGGAGGAGACTGCTAAGAATTGAAAGACTCTTCCATGGGCACATCCCAGGGAATCTCCCAAATTGTTAAATAGCCTCTCTTTATAGATTGTTTAGCTCTTCTTCCCATTGTGGCTAGGAGAGAAACATTTACATCCAAACTATGAGGGAAAGTGTGCAACTGAGACTGACACATCTAATAAAGGACTGATTCACTGTGTCTGCCAAGATCTCTTGACAAGGGCTTTGGATCCAAATAATACAATTTCCTAACATTGCCTAAAAGGTTATATTTTCAGAAGCATAGCAATGTTATCTCCTGTCCTTTCAATTCAATCACTTAGCTTTTCCTTCTGTCTTGTTGTAATAGGAGCAATACTTGGAAAAATTTAAATATGTGTTCCTTTTTAGCTCTCCAAGTATATAACATTTATTCTAGTTGGCTCAAAAATTCATCAAACCTGGAGAAGATTAAGACATGTTATTGCAAATAGGATGATGTAATAGCTTCTGACGTGGAAAATAAGATTTTTAAAATTCCTTAAGTTTCCTTTCAGTGTACCAAGAACACTTGTGGATAAAGAGAAAGAGCAGAAGTTAGTAATTCAACCAAAAATGTGTGTTTTTATTTTTTCTTCCCTGGGCTGCTCCTCAAAGACATAAAAGAGAGTAAATAAATGAGACAAAATGAGGCCAGAATGGATTTTTGTGTCCACTTCTCATTTGAAACTCTGAGCGTTGTGAGCTATTCCTTACAAGACCTTATGAGATAAATGTTCTTGTTTGTATTTTTAAAACGAAGGCAAAGGGAGATGAGCAATTTGCTCTAGATCATACAGATGACACAGAACCTGAAATTGAACCCAGATCAGTTTGAGTAACTACTCTTACTGCATTGGGTACAGAGTGGTGCTAAAATTTTTTTTTTAAGTTGATTAAAATCATTAAAGAAAAAAAAAAAACAAAAGTCAGTAAAATTTCAATACTTTTACATTTAAGGTATAAATGAATTCTGATAATGTATTTTCAGTTGATGTGATTCAGGGGAGTAACACTTGCTATGTTGGTTTACCAATGTATTAAAATCTCCTAAAGTTGTGAGTAGAAATGAAGATTTAAATTGTAACGTGAACTTTTATGTCTTGCCAAAAAAAAAAAAAAAAAAAGGAATAGAAAGTTCTTAACTGTATTTTTTGTTCAATTGCATTTCCTTTAAAATTATTTTTCTCATGTAAATATCTTTAACAGCTTTGTAATTATTGATGATTTTGAATGATAATATAACTTCTAGTCTTGATTTATCAAGCACCATAAACTTTTACAATAGATTTGCAATTTCCTAAGAGTTTCAGAAAGTGAATTAATTGCCACTATAAAAATAATCTTTGGAGCTCTTTTAAGTAGGGTACTTTGTTTATATTTCAGTCACTTCCTTAGAGATGGTGTAAATATTTCATAATTGTTTTGGGAACCAAACTTTATATATAGGTATATTCTGAGTCTTTGTGTCATCTAATCCCACCATCCAACATAATATAAACTAACTTTCTCATCTAGATTTTTACTTTTAGGTACTTGGCTCTTCATGTGCTTTAAAGCATTTTATTTCTCAGTAGTTTATTTGAACTAAATGAGACATTTCTGACATCAACTTTTAAAACTTGATGGTTTGGTTCTCTTGTATTTATTTTTTTGTAGACTTGCTGTCTCTAGTTCAAGGCTCGCTTTTGCTTGTAAACCTATAATGTTACCAATTAAATGATGTATCAGTTCGAATAATGTTAACCACCCTGGGTTAAAATGCTCTCAGGCAGTTAAACAGCAGTTTTAAATCTTTGGAATTTGGAAAAATAATCAGTGTCATATGACAGTTGCATGACACATGATGGATCTTATTTTTATTGTATGCAACCTGTGTTAGAAAACAAAGGTAAGCCTGTAATCCAATTTCATGCAAAAGGTAGTCAGGCAGAGAGAGAACAAAAGAACAGAGAATTTAACTCTGAGAAAAGTGATAAAACTGCCACAATTCCATTAGTTTAGTCTCACAAATTGTGAAACACGTCACAGTTTTCACTGTGAATATACAAAAAATATGTGTATTTTAATACGTCCTATTTGATAAAAACAAGTAAAAGTCACAGGCAACTTGATGCGACTCAGTCAAACACTTCAGTATTGCCTTCTCCTGGCATGGTTGGTATTGGTGGGACTTCACCAAAGCATTTGTCTATGTCTTCCTTGTTTTGCCTCTCTCCATGTGGATATTTTTATTATCACCAGTCATTTGCTATTTTGGCCATGTTTGATTTGGTTTCTTTCTAGTTGTCTGTGGTTATGTGAAAATGATGTCAAACAAACATTTTTGTTTTATTTTTCAGAAAAATCTTTAAGAGTTGGATTGGTGAGTCATGCTGTTGCCAACGATAGCTATGTGACATAGCTGAACATTTCATCATCTTCAGTAAATAACCAAAATAGTAAGCATTGTATAGGTTCCAGCACAGATTGTGGAATTAGTGAAAATAAGTTATGGTATGTGTGTGAGTTAGGGTTAGGTGTGGCTGCCGCTGACAGAAATCTCCAAATAACAGTGTCTTGAACAACACAGGCAAACAGAATCTAGTGTCATCTGTTCAGAGTTGATATGATGACTCTGTGATCATCAGGGATCCAAATGCCTTCTACTGTGCTGCTGGGCAGTAGTCACCCTGTGGCTTCCACCTCACGGTCTGATAAGACTGATTAAACTCCCATGCCTTATTGACATGGTAGCCAGCAGAAAAGAAAGAGGGCCCCAAAGGGCCAGGTTCCATTGTGAAGGAAGAGTGGGGGGAAATGAATGATGAGGGGAAATTTGCAATCTCTGCCACAAGAATAATCAGCCTAAATGATCCCAAATTATCAACTTTTAAAGCACAATACTAAGTTTTAAGAATATTTCTATTCATATTTTCAATGGCAATGCCATGGAGCATTCTGTTATTTGTGCCCATTATGTTACCAACAATTTAGATATACAAAGAGACATTTATAAAACAAAGTGTTTCTAATTGGATAGAAAATCCTGGAAAAATTTAGAAGACAAGAAAGATGAGAAATAGACTTTAAATTATTGCATTTTGACATGTATTTGTGGAAAAAAACTTGTGCTCATTAAATAATTAAAACGATTCAAAATGAGAGGCTGAAGAAAATAAAGTGCAAATAAATTATATAGTTAGAAGTTTGCATTTAAAAAAAATTGTTTACTGTTGAGAAGTCTGAAAAGCTCTGCAAATGGCATAATTTTTGCATATTTTGTTCACTGTTATATTCTTGACACCTAAAATAAGGTCTCAAATAATAAACAAAGGGCTAAGCCAGGCTCGGTGGCTCAGCCTGTAATCCCGCGTCTTTGGGAGGCTGAGGTGAGTGGATTGCCTGAGCCCGAGGGTTCGAGACCCACCTGGGCAAGTTGGTGAGACCTCTTCTCTACAATAAATCAAAAAATCAGCCCGGCGTGGTAGCGCGCGCCTGTAGTTCCAGCTACTCGGAAGGCTGAGGCAGAAGGATCGCCGGAGCCCAGCAGGTCGAGGCTGCGGTGGCCGGGAGCTGCCACTGCACTCCAGTCTGGGCGACAAAGTGAGACTCCAACTCAAAAAAATAAATAAATAAAAAAATAAAAAAAGGACTAAATAAATGTTTGTTGAATTAATTCATCAATCAATTGATTAAATTAGAATGAAAAGTATTTCATCATATGAATTATATTTCTACAAAAGAGAATAAATTTAATACTAAATTTAACAAATATAAAAATTTACCATAGTAAATGAAATCTATTTTTGTTTACCTTATTCAATAGTATGAGAAAATTGTGTAGGAAAAGAACAAGAAGTATATATGCTAACCACTGAAAATTTCAAAATGCATCCTAATTTAAAAGAAGCTCCTAAGTTTCGTCAAACTAGAAAAAAAATCACTGAGACTAAGTAAAAAAAATTTTTTTTTTTTTTTTCTTTTTGAGTTGGAGTCTCACTCTGTTGCCCAGACTGGAGTGCAGTGGCCGCTCCTGGCCACCGCAGCCTCCACCTGCTGGGCCCCGGCGATCCTTCCGCCTCAGCCTTCCGAGTAGCCGGAATTACAGGCACGCGCTACCACGCCCGGCTGATTTTTTGATTTATTGTAGAGATGAGGTCTGGCTGCCCAGGCGGGTCTCGAACCCGCGGACTCAGGCAATCCACTCACCTCAGCTTCCCAAAGGCGCGTGGGATTACAGGCTGAGCCACCGACCCCGGCTGAGACTAAGTAAAAGTTTAATTGTAGCAAATCACAATAAAATATGTGGCCTGATCTGCAATGAAATCATAAAGTTATTGGAACTTTAATGAACTCCTTTCTGAATTTAAAGAAGAAAACCACAGAGGTTTCCTTATCATTGTGTGTGCTTTTTGCATGTTCATGTATAAGTAAAAAAGCTGTGAAAAGCTCTTGATACTGTTTCTTTATATATCACCTATAAATATACAAAAAGAGAAACACTTCCTCAAAATATGTAAGCAGAACAAAGGTATTAGAAGGAAGTTATGAAACTTGTAAAACATGAGTCGTTGTATACTTTGTTTTATATTATTGGTGTAATTGGGACACCTGTGGAGATTACTATATCTTTAAATATGAAGACGAGTGGTAAATTCAATGTTTGGCTAGTAGAGTTTTCAAATTTGAAATTGTAATTTTAAAAAATGCTTTAAATAAATTCTGTGTTATTAGCGTTCTTTCCCATTAAATATATAACAGACCATTTTTTCTCTTCTTCAGCAGAAAACCATTATTTCATTTTTTTGTCAAACAGAAATGATAAATACGTTAAATATATTTGGGAAAGAGAGAAAATATATATCACAAACTAATTCAAAGTACGCATACCCTCTCTACAAAAGAGGCAAAACATATTCACAATGATTTTTTTTAATTTCATGGAATGAACTCATAAAGCAACACCGGGCTGTTCATTGAGAACAAGCTTTTGTCTGTTTTGTTCACTCTATTCCCTGTACCTTGAGCTGACTTCGCATATAGTAGATACTCAACAAAAATTTTCTGTATGAGTGATTGAATATATTAATAAATAAATGAATAGCTAATCATATGCGTATGTAATCCCAGACCTCCAATTTTACTGAAATTTGGCAAATTCTGCCTTTATCTATGAATGTGTAAATATAATCAATTTTGGCATTTGAGGTACATAGTGTGGTATTTATCATAATGCTCAGAACTGGCACTTGATGTTTTGAGTTGACTAATTGTTACAGCTAAAGCAAATGACTCATTTTCATTACATTTTATCCTTAAGAATACTTTAAAAATACCATGGAGAAAAATAAAATTAGTGTCTACCGTTAGTGGATATTAGGAAATAATTAGTAACCAGACTGAAGAAAGAAGAGCTCAGTGGCACTGGGAAGAGATTTGCCACATTGGTGGAGAAAAAGTGTTGCTTCACTAATAATACCTCTATAAACCTGTTGCTGCAATTTCACACATTTCCGTAATTCATATTTCAGATTTTAGTCTCTCACTTCTAATGTGTATTGCTCTGGCTATAATTTGATGCTGTCATAACACTGTTGCTGAGAGAGACATTAGGTAAATTAACACTATTTTATTAAAAGTATCCAATATTATTAAAATTAATAATCCACTTGAAAGACACTACTCTGAAATTTCTCAGAAAGTTTTTGTTTTGTTTTGTCTAAAGTCTTTGTTTATAGTAACCACCACAACAGTTCTGAGCAATCACAACTGTCCTATAGACAAACCTGAACTCTAAGCATTCAGTGCATTAAACATCTTGGGATGGGAATATAATCTTTGTTTTAAATTGGTTAGAGACTTAAAGTTATAAAATAGGACTTAATGGCTAGTTTCTGGAAAGTGGCATACCAGTGTACAAAAAAAAAAAAAAAATTAGCCGGGCGTGGTAGCACACGCCTGTAAAATGGCTCCTTCGAGGCTGAGGCGGAAGGATCACCGGAGCCCAGCGGGTCGACGCTGGGGTGGCCGTGAGCATGCCACTGCATTCCAGCCTGGGTGATGGAGTGAGGTTCCAACTCAAAAAGAGAAAAAAATAAATAAAAATGAAAAGGTAGATATTTTGACTTATTTGGAAGTGTATTTCAAGGCTCAAAATCATTATTTTCGCTCAAATTTCCTTAGGTTTTACAGATTATTTTCCAAATTTTTTAATATGTTTATGTCATAAAATATAAATGATTAATTTTAAATCACTTAAAATCACTTTTTAAAAATTCAAAATTGCCTTGACTATCTCCTGAAAATTTTGAAATAGAACTCAGTCATTACCATTAGTTCCTGAATAGTTTGTGATTGTACATTGATTTTTTTTTTTTTGGTCCAATATTTGAGAAACTGTTCTTAAATTATAGGTAGCATGTTTTTGACTCTTTGAAACATCTTTTTTTTTGGCATATATATATATATATGATATATATATATTTTAAGGATCACTTGCACTGGTTAACTCTCTTTCTAAAGGCTTACAAAATTTGGTATATATACAATTCTGAATATTATTCTAATTTCTTACATATATTCTACATAATTGCTTACGGGCCAATAAATGTGTTATTAAACTGGGTAATTGTGTCCAGGTCAAATAATTGCTAAATGCCAAGAATTCTGCTTTACGCATTTTGAAAAAAATTAATGAATTTTACTATGTTATTTTAATGACCCTTTTCCCTGTCAAAAACAAAAACACTTTCAATTTCATTTTGTCCAAACAATGTGGCTATTGTTGCATTTCTCTTGATTTTATCTGATACATTGTGGCCAATCATTTTTGTTTCACTTTGCTGTGCTGTTCTGTGTTAGTTGTATCTCTTGAAGTTAAGATGATCTCATTTGGAATGCTCTGAAATGTTTTCTTCCATTCCCCTCAAGCTGATTGAGAAGGGATTGAAGGCGGCCCCTCAGAGGTAGCCTGGTGACCCTGGGGTCATGGAGCATGAAATTGCTGCTAGAAAAACCTAAAGGCACAGGCTGCCCTGACCAGTCTTCTGCCAGTTGTTCACGGAGTAAGGAGTTGGTTGCCTTAGGAACAGTCTGCACTGCCAGAGGTCTTTGGATGCAGGCTCCTGGGGGCCATGTAGAAGAGAGAGATATACCTAGAAGCACCTTGAAAGGGCAATGGACTCCTTGGAGATTGAAATGGATCTCAGAAAATCAAGGTCAAGTCATAAATGGTCAGGCAGAAGAGGCCTCACTTGTATTTAAAGAGCAACAGTGGGAGATTCACATTGCCAGTAATGGGTTTCATAGGAAGTAAAAACACACTCCAAGAGAAAGAATCATGGGAAACCAAGGCAAGGCTATATGAGTACCTGTCACATATGAACTTGCTTGGTCCTTGCTACTTTTTAGTAATCTCCCCCAATTCTAGATGGTCTGGAGCCAGACTGTTGAGTAAGGAAGACAAGGTGGACGTTTTAGGCAGTGAAATAAAGAGGTAACTGGAGCCCTCTACACTCTAGTCTTGCAACCTGCTCCTATGCCTGAGCTGGGAGAGGAGAAAATTTAAATGAAGTTTGGAACTTTGACTATCACTTGGGAATATTTTTAATACTGAAAGTAAACTTTTTGTGGCCAAAAGTGACTAGAGACTTTTTATTTTCTGAGAGTGACAAGAAAGGTAATGGGATAGGTTTCATTGAAGGGGTTTCAAAGAATTAGTCTCAGGAAACATCTGAATGGGCAGTGAAGGAAAAGAATAAAGTTTTCTGTTCCATTCTTTGCGAAATAATTACAGCTATTGGTAACATTATGAGTTTTCCCTTTCTGTGTTTTCCTATATTGCTGTCTCTGAAATTGTGGTACATATCAGAATGCCAGGGGAATTCAGAAATGCAGAGGGACAGACTTGTTGAAGAGAATAGACCTGAGCTTCTGTTTATAACAAGTCCCCAGGTGATTATGATTCCACCCAAAGTTTGAGAATCACTCTCTTGGCTATATTAGTGGAAATGTGAATGTGGCTGTGTCATGAGCCTTGCTAAAGGCAAGTCAAAACAGAATTCTCTCTGGAAGCTATGTTTTATTCCATTCATCTGCATGTTTCTCAGATTGTTGATTTTTCCTGTTTGTGTTTCAACAGTCTTGTTCCTGTTTCTCATTTCTTTACATCCTGAAGAACTAATGAATGTCTTTTTAATCATTCCATGTGCATTCTACTTTATTTTATATCCTATTCTATTATAATCATGTGTTTCATCATATAGTATACTGAAGACTGCAGAAAAGAACATTAGTCTTGATTCAATGATACTTTTTTTTTTTCCTCTTTAATTTTAGAGATGAGGTCTCATTATGTTACCCAGGTTAGAATGAAACTTCTGGGATAAAACAATTCTCCAGTCTCATCCTCATGAGTAATTGGGACTACAGGTAGACTTTTAATTTTTTTAGACATTTTACTGAGGTATAATTGACACACAAAAAGCTGCATGTATTTAATGTATAAAAGGTGTACATATTCAATGTATGCAACTTCATGAATTTAGAGATATGTAACCACTACAATCTATGCCTTAAAGATATCTATCTCTTCTAAAATCTTCCTCACATCCTCTTTATTTATTATTATTACTACTATTGTTTGTGATGAAAATGCGTAAAATAAGATCTACCTTACTAGTAAAACTTTAAGTTAATATTGTTAACTGTATGTAAGCACTGTGCTATACAATAGAGCTCTAGAACTAAGTCATCTGGCATAACTGAAACTTTGTCATTGATTAATAACTCCCTGTTTTCTCCTCCCCCTAACTTCTGGCAACTACCATTCTACTCTGCTTCAAAATAGTTTGACTATTTCAGGTCCCTATATAAGTGGTAGCATGTAGAAGTTGTCTTTCTATGTCTGGCTTTTCTACGCTTAGCATGATGTCCTCCATGTTCATCCATGTTGCAAATGACATTTTCTTCCTTTCTATGGCTGAAAAATATGCTTGTGTATGCATGTACCACATTTTAAAAATTCATTCATCCAGCAGCAGACATTTGGGTTGCTTCCATGTCTTAACTGTTGTGAATAACACCGCAATGAACATGGGAATGCAAATATATTTTTGATATCCTGATTTCAATTACTTTGGATGTATACTCAGAAGTGGGTTGCTGGATAATATATACGGTAGTTCTACATTTAATTTTTTGAGAAACCTTCATACTGTTTTCCAAAGTGTCTGCACCAATTTACATTCCCGACAACATTACCAAGTTCATCTTTCTCCACATACTCGCTGACACTTATTGTCTTTTGGTATTTTGATAACAGCCATTCTGGCAGATGCGGGGTGATAGCTCATTGTTTTAAATTTGCATTTCCCTGATGGTTAGTGAAGCTGAGCGTTTTCCCACATACTCATTGACCATTTGTATGTCTCCTTTGGAAAAATGTTTATTCAGATCCTTTACCTATTTTTTTAAATGGGTTACTTGAATTTGTTTTTTTACTATGATTTGTAGAAGTGCCCTATATGTTTTGTATATTAACTCCTTATCTGATATATGATATGCAAATTTTTTCCCTCTTCTGAAGGTTGTTTCTTCACTCTGTTAATTGTTTTCTTTGCTAGGCAGCAGTGTTTAGTTTGATATAATCCTGTTTGCCTATTTTTGCTTTAGTTGCTTGTACTTTTGATATCATATTCAGTGCAAATGTCATTATGATTTCAAGTCTTATGTATAGGTCCTTATTCCATTTTGAGTTGATTTTTGTATGTGGTGTAAGATAAGGGTCCACTTTCATTCTTTTGAATGTGAATAGTCAGCTTTCCCAGTGTCATTCATTGAAGAGAATAACTTTTCTTCATTTGTGTTCTTGGCATATTTGTTAAAAATCAGATGATCATATACAATGGTTTTATTGCTCAGCTTTCTATTTTATTTCATTGTCTCTATATCTGTTTTTATGCCAGTACCATACTCTTTTTATTACTGTATCTTTGTAATGTATTTTAAAACTAGGAATTGTCATGCTTCCATCTTTGCTCAAGATTGCTTTGGCTATTTGAGGATATTTTGTGGTTTGATTTCAACTTAGTTTTTTTTTCTATTTCTGTAAAGAATGCCATTGGGTTTTTGATAGGGACTATATTAAATCTTAGAATGCTTTGGGTAGTATGGATATTTTAACAATATTAATTCTTCCAATCCATGAACATGGAATATCTTTCCATCTATTTGTGTCAGGTTTAATTTCTTTCATCAGTGTTTTATCAGTACATAAGTTTCTCACCTCCTTGATTAAGTTTATTACTAAGCATTTCTTTATGCTGTTGCAAATGGAATAGTTTTCTTAATTTCCTTTTTGGATAGTATGCACTTAATGTATTGAACACAAATGAGGTTTGTATGATTTTGTATCCTGTAATCTTAATAGATTTGTTTATTAAATCTAAAGGGTTTTTTTTTGTGTAGTCTTGAGGGTTTTCTGCGTATAATATTATATCACCTGGTAACAGAGATAATTTTATTTCTTTTCTGATTTGGGATGTTTATATTTCTTGCCTAATTTCTCTATTAGGACTTCTAATACTATGTTTAATAGAAGTGGTGAAAGTGGGTGTTCTTGCCTTCTTCTAGATCTTAGAAAATTTTTCCCCCCACTTTTCTCCATTGAGGATAATGTTAGCTGTGGGCTCTTCATATATGGTCTTTATTGTGTTGAGGTAAATTCCTTCTATACCCAATATGTTGAGGGCTTTTAAAATGAAAGATGTTGAATTTTTTTTTTTTTTTTTGAGTTGGAGTCTCACTCTGTCGCCCAGCCTAGAGTGCAGTGGCCGCTCCCGGCCACCACAGCCTCCACCTGCTGGGCTCTGGCGATCCTTCCACCTCAGCCTTCCAAGTAGCCAGAATTACAGGCATGCGCTACCACGCCCAGCTGATTTTTTGATTTACTGTAGAGATGAGGTCTCGCTGCCCAGGCGGGTCTCGAACTCGCGGGCTCAGGCAATCCACTCACCTCAGCCTCCCAAAGGTGTGGGATTACAGGCTGAGCCACCGAGCCCGGCTGATGTTGAATTTTTTAAAGTGCTTTTTCTGCATCGATTGAGATGATTGTGTGATTTTTATTCTTTGTTTTTTAATGTGGTTTGTCATATTTTTTGTTTGCATATCTTAAACTATCCTTGCATCACAGGGATAAATCCCACTTGGTTATGGTGTATTATCTTTTTAATGTGTTGTTGAATTCTGTTTGCTAATATTTTGTTGAGGGTTTACATCCATGCTCATCAGAGATATTAACCATTAGTGTTCTTTTCTGATGATGTCTTTGGCTTTAGTATTAGGGTGATGCTGGTTGTAAGAAATGAGTTTGGAAGTTTCCCTCTTACATGATTTGGAAGAGTTTAAGAAGGATTTGTGTTAATTCTTTAAGTGTTTTGTAAAACTTACCTGGGAAGTCATCTGATCCCGAAGCTCCTAAGCTTTTCTTTGTTATGAGGTTTTTGATTACTGATTCAAATTTCTAAGTTGTTATTGGTATATTCAGGCTTTCTATTTTTTTCTTGATTTAGTCTTGTTAGGTTGTATGTTTCTAGGAATTTATCCAGTTTTCCTTAGTTGTCAAACTTTTTGGCAAAGTATTGTTTATAATAGTGTTCTATTAGGTTTCTTGAGGCATAAAGTTGGATTATTAATTTGAGATCTCTTTCTTTCTCTCTTTTGATGTAAGCTTTTATGACTATAATCTTACCTTTTAGAATGGCTTTTGCTTCCCATAAGTTTTGTTTTTATCTTCATGTGTTTCTAGATATTTTAAAATTATTCTTTAGGTATCCTCTTTGACCCAATGGTTCTTCAAGAATATGTGACTTTTTTGTGTGTACTTGCAAATTTTCCCATTTAATTTTGCTTTGATTTCTAGTTTCATTTTATTTGTTATTGATTTATAAAACTGATTAAATTTGTTAACATTAGTTTTGTGACATAGCATGTGATCTAGGCTGGAGAATTTTTTTGTGTGTATTATGCTCTTATGGGGTAAAATATTCTACTTATGTCTGTTAAGTTCATGTAGTCTATACTATTGCTCAAGTTTCCTTATTTATTTTGTTTGGATGATATAGCTATTGTTATAGATGAGGCATGAAATTGCCTACTGTTATTATATTGCTGTCTATTGTCCCTTTCAGATCTGCCAATGCGCTTTAAATACTTAGGTGCTCTGATGTTTTTGCTTGCATACATTTATAAATGTATGTATTCTTGTGAATTAACTTTTTCATCATTATATAATGACTTTTTTTTGGTCTCTTGTGACCGTTTTTGGCTTAAAGTTTATTTTATTTGGTAGTATATGTGTAACCACTTCTGCTCTATTTTGGTTACTATTTAAATAAAATACCTTTTTTCATCTCTTCACTTTCAAACTGTTGTGCATTTTAAAATCTAAACTCTCTCTTATAGAAAGCGAGTAGTTGGATCTTTTTAAAAAAGTCTATTCGGCCACTCTGTATCTTTTGATTGGTGAGTTTAGTTCTTTTACATTTCAAATAATTAGTGATAGATAAGGGCTGACTATTGCTGATTTATTATTTTCTTTTTGTTTTGTAGTTCTTTTGTTCCTTTTTTCCCCTCTTTTGCTGTCTTCCCTTGTGATTCGATTTTTTTGTACTGATATACTTGAATTCTTTTTACATTTTCTCTTTACATTTCTCTTTTCTACTGTATGTTTTTTCTTTATGACTACTTTAAGGCTTGCATAAAATTTCTTATATTTATGACAGTCTATTTTAAACTGATAATTTCAGTCGCATTTTAAAACTGTATGCTTTTACTTTTTTATTTCAGCGAATTATATTTTAGAAAATACATTTATGGATTTATCAATAAATTATGTATTTGTTCCCTGTGGATGTTGTCACAAATTACCACAGACTTGGAGCCTAGAAGTCTGAAATTAGTTTCACTGGCCTTGCCTCAACTGTCTTCATGACTAGACTCCCTCAGAGTTCCTGAAGGGAAATCTGTCCCTTGCCTCTTTTAGCTTACATGACTGCCAGCATTACTTTGCTTATAGTCATATAAAAGCATCTTCAAATCTCTCTTTCAGCACTGTGTTCACATTGCTTTCTCTTCTATGTGTGTGTCTCAAAATTTCCTCTGCCTTTCTATTCTAAAGATACATGTGATTCTATCTAGGGCTCATTCTGTTGTACATATGTATGAGTCTTTCCAGCATATATGCCTACAATTAAAATTGCTGGTCATAGGGAATATGAAAGTTTAGAGTTTGGAGATAATGTTAAGCTTTTCCAGAATGATTTCACTACTATATCTTTACAACAGCGATGTATAAGAGACCTTGAAATACGTTTTCCCCAACACTTGGTATTCTCAGACTTAGAGTTTTGCCAGTTTCATTGATATAAAATGATACCTCATTATGGTCTTGATTTGCCTTTCACTGATATAATATTGGCTATGACATACTTATTGTCCATACGAATTTTTTCTTCAGTTAAATGTTTATTTTATTAATTTATTTTTCCATGCAGTTTCTGTTTATCCTAGTGATATTTTTGGAGTTTTTAAGATATGGTCTTTATATATATTTTTTAAGATGGAATTTTGCTTTATCACTCAGACTTGAAAGCAGTGGTGGAAACAGCATCATCTCTGGTTTATACTTATCTTTTATTATTACAAATGTTCCAAATGTCTTTTTCTAAACTATGGCTCTCTCTCTATTTTACCTTCCTTAAGGTGTTTTGGATGAATTATATTTTTTTTTCTGGTTTTTGTGAATTAAGAAATTTTTCTCTACTGTACAGTCTTAAAATACTTATCTACATTTTCTTATAGAAGCTTCATATTTTTGTTTTTACATTTTCAATCTTTATTTCATTTAGAGTTTTTTTTAATCGTGGCATAAGAAAACAGTCAAATTTGATATTTTTCCATAATGGGTAACTTTTTTGAAGCTCAATTTGTTAAACAGTCCTTCCTGTTCCCACCTTTGCATATCCCAACTTTCCATACTTGAGTAGTTCTCTATCGATCACTTTGTCTATCACTATGCCAACCATTATCTTAGTTGTAGTTTTGGCATAAACCTTGATTGTTAAAATTCCTTAAAATAATTTTTTAGATTAAAAAAAATCCTCATAATATGATCTATAGACAAAGTATATTTTTCATGGCATTCTCCATTTTAAATATATTCCCTTCAAATATGTATTTCAAGAGGAGTAAAGTTAATTCTGAAACCAGATATTTGTTAAATATTCTAATTTGTAACAAATAAAAATGTCTTCTTAGTACTGGTACACTGAGAGTTTACTTCTAGAGACAGTGTATTTCAAATTAAAAAAACAAAACTTTCAAATTTAAAGTGAATATTCACTAAGGATATTATTTGCTGTCTATTTCTCCAACTGTAAAATGGATCTGATGAAGTTTATACCTCAAAGTGAGTTTTTGATAATAAAAACTGATAGATTTAATATATTCTAATTAAGTGATATTCATTTATCTAGCATTTGCTTATGTTTGAGATTTTAATTTATTCTAGAGAATTAAGTGTCAGTACATTAAACATTTACTTTTCCTTAGGAGTACATTCCAAGTTGTTTCTGATGAGTTGGTTTGCCTGGAGAAGATTCTCATGGTGAGAGGAACATTACAGTAATCTGATGACAGTATTTTTACAGAGCCAGTGTTACTTGAGGGGAGGCCAAATACACTTCAGGTTGGACAATAGAGATGACTTCAAATCCTTAGTGTGACCATATTCTCTCATCTACCACATATACTAGAGAAGCTGTAAAAAGGCACAAATATTTTGGGGCTTAATTAGCACTAACTCTTAGTTAAAAGTAATTTTTTGGAACCTTGAACCTGAGTCAACTTTTTTGAGTGAAGATTTTTGAGAAGTTAGCTGATAACTGGAATTCTGATATAAAATATTTTACCCTGAATCTATTCCCTAGATTTTTTCCCGTTCCTCATTATAAAATTGAGATAGCTATTTCAATAACCAATTGAGTCTTCAGTCAGCATTTTGACAATACAGTAAAGGTCATTTGAAAATAATAGCCAATTGGAAACTTGTGGCACTCCCTTCCTGACCAAAAGAGTAGCATCATCGAAATTCCCAATGACAAAGCAAATTCTACTTTTTCTTTTCCTGTCACACTCAATCGAAGTTCAGAGTCTCAGATGGAAGCCCCTGTTTGGAGAAACTCAGGTCTTGTGCCAACACCCTATGTGCTGTGGTGGGAGGCAGACAGAAGAGTGGGTTTTATTTTTTTCAGGTTCTTGAATGGAAGATAGTTTAACAAAACACATATGATGAGGAATTTTCCAGGCTAATAAGTGTAAGTCAAATTCTAGAAAGCCAAAAAATATGTGTGATTTGCTTCAAATCACAGAGTTAAGTAAAAGAGCTGAATTCATTAACTCCAAGTCTTTCTACTCTATGATACTGCTACAAAAGACCGGTAGTAGACATTGCTTACGATTAAGTAAATCTTGATAGTACCTTGGATTCATATTAGTTCTCAAAAAACAAACAAATCCTAAACTACTTTAACACTTGTTTACACTTAAAAGCTTAGTAGTTTAGAGCAGGTTTATTACCTTATTTAATAGATAACTATACTGAGATAATGAAAAATTAAATAACTTCCCTATGGCCAAACAGTAGTAGAATTAGCATTGCTTGTTTTTTCTAACTCTGTTTCAAACCATTAGTGTCCATTATCTACCTTCTGAAAAGAATATGGCTACAAACTAAACACATTGAAGGTAAATGATATGTTTTCTTCTTAGAAACTCTTCATATGATGTAGGAGTTACTAACAGGAAAACTGAAATCTATGAGATATAGAAAATAATGGATTTGTTCAAACTGGGCTATGAGAAGATTAGTGCTGAATTCAAACTTATCATAGGTTTAAATAATGCGAAGTCTGGTGTAGTACAGATCCCTCTCTTAAATAAAAAGGTACTTCAAAAACTTCCTGGTATATTTCCACTCTAATAATCCTACACCACCTGTAAAAACAAAACTAGTAGTATAGGACTCCACTAAATGGATTATATGTTTCTTAGTTGACACCTGTTCAGAGCACTTAGGTATTAGATGACTCAGGGATTGAAAACAAATCCATATCTATTGATCAAGCCTAGATACAGAATTTAATTTTCAGGAGACAATAGCAGTTTTAAAGCAAAAAAAAAAAAAAAAAAAGATTTGAAAATATTACGTATTTTATTTTAAGCTCCTTTGAGATTATCAAAGTCAAAATCTTAATTCATTCATATAGAGCAGCATAATTTATGAAGTACTCCCACAATGTAACCACACTGTGAAGCACTGGCCAGTTTTAGGGTAGTGCAATTATGTTGTCATATATCATGGGCTAATAAGTCGTGGTGTCAAGGAAGGCACATGGATCTGCCAGACGGCACAACTCAGGGACTTTCTACAATATTGGGCATGCCTGGTCTGCCTGGCTCAATATGGTAGCCCTGGATTCAGCACTAGAACTAAGGAGAGTTATCATGCTTAGTCCACAGTTTTATTTTTACTTTATCTTGGGTTATCTGTGACCCAGAGAAGAATACAGAATGAAGATAAGCATAAACTTGAGTTTTGTTATAATTTTACTTGTAGAAATACATTGAACATAAAAAAACAAATTTAGTAATTCAAGAGGCAACAGCAAAAATTAAATAAAAGAGAATAATAGTTGAAAGAAAATATAGTCTAAACTCCTGTAATATTTTAAAATTTAAGGAAATTGGAATCACTCAGGACCCTGATATAGAGGAAAATAAATGTTTTCCAAACTTGGATTTTATTGTATGTGTGGACTGGCACACTTTATAGAAGGCCCAGGACCTAGGAACAACTCTGCATCTCTTTACAAGGTAACATGTTTTATGATAAGACTTAGCCTTAACTAAGAAATAACATTGCTTATTATGTTTCTTGAGTACTTACAGAGCTATGACATAAATATTCCGGTGAATGTGCTATAAGGAAATGCAGGAAGAAAAATAAAAGCAAGAATGGGCAGATGTAACTATTCTTCTGTCCTTGGGATGAGAGGAAGGGAAAAGAGTAAAGTAGATCATCCCAGGAGAAACAAACAAGCAGATGGAAGTTTCTTCTAGGAATTCTCTTTCCATTTGTATTATTGGGAGCCCTACTGCCCAATATGCAGTCTTGTGAGGAAAAGTTTGGTAAGAAATAACTTTACACTAATATGCTAAAGCTAGATATTTCTATAGGTCCTTAATTTAGGTAATATATGAGTAAAAATGTGATGTGTTGATAGGAAACTTATTTTGGAGTAGGCATTTCATCATTCTTAAGCCTGATAAAAAAGTAAGAGAAAGTAGAAATAGTCTTTGAACCTTCACCCTGTAATATAATTGTCCTTGTAAATCAAATCTCATTCATGCTTTAGAAAAGAGAAGAGACAAACAGAGATAAATCTCTTAAAGCAGAAACATGCTTGGAAGTAACTATTTCAAGTCATTTTACTCTAGTACAGTATAGCCGGCCTTTAATGCTTATATGAATCACATAAAAATAGTGTGAAAAATATAGTTACGTTTCACTTCTAGGAGATTCTAAAGAACACAGACTTGTATTCCTGTTTTGTTCAGCAGTAGCTAAGCTCTTAAAAGTATGTGTGACACAGCTCTAGAGCCTAAAATTTAAGAAGAAAGAGGATAAGATGAAAGAAATTGCAAGGAGCTGAATGAAAATGGTTGTATTGTGAGGGTTGATAGGATGACTCTTGGAAAGGAAAAAAAAAAAAGAATGACAAGAAAGGAAGGTTTTGCATTCTTTTATCCTAATGGATTGTTTTTCAGATATATTGTTTGTCTTTTGAAATGTGTCCCTTGATCATAGCTAATGGTAGCTGAGGATTTCAGTGAGGTGCTTTGTCAGTTACAAGTATTGGAATGTACAGAAACAGGTAAAATTCAGCATTTTTGCTAATGTAAACATCCACTCAAAGAGGTATTATTTGAATATGATATTTTAATAGAACATGTAAAAATAAAAATATTTTTGTATCTCAACTTAAAGGCACTTCTATTTCCTCTATAGACTCTCTGAAGAAAACATGTTTAGTATTTTTAAGCTATTTGTTTATAGTTTATAAAACAAAAGTGCAGCTTCTTAGAGAATTGAAAACAGTAATTAAATATAAAGTTACTTCATAACTTTCTGGACATTTGTCATCAAAGAAGAGTTTCTGAGCTAGTGTAGCCTATAGATTTGAATTTATTGACTAAGGTTAATCTTATGCAAGAAAAAAATTAGCCAAACAAAAATATGCATATACAAAAATTAGCCAAACAAAAATATACTCTATTGTAATATGAGTTTTTCTTTAACTTTTAAGACTGTTGGTATACACACCATTGAAATTGCTTCCAAAGGAAATTTAAAGAATAGAATAGCAGACTAGTGAAATAAAATAAGTTAAATTAGAACACGGTCTAATGCTATGTGCTTCAGGGCAAATAGAATGTATGTTTAATGAAAACCAAACCAAAAAAAAAACTAGCAAGTAAAAAACAAAAGGAATTATTGAGAAAGATATTCTAAGTACTCATAGAAAGGTTAGAATATTCTCTGAAGATAGGAACCCATGGGGCAAAACGTCTAACTTGTTTTCAAGGTGAGACCTGGAGGAAGAAAAGGGGAAACAATGATGCGGGGTTGCAGAGGTGGGAGAGCCCGAAACCTCTCCTTTAAGCTGGTGTGCTAGGGCCATAAGGACCGTAGAAGGGACTTTCTGGTCCTTATTCATTAATCACAGGATATATCTTTAATATTTTCCCTTAGTGCTTTTAAAAAAATACCTAGGACTATGCCCACTTTATGTGCTGGTCTTGAACTTTATTGCTTAATCTTCTGTTTTTACCTCTGCCTCATCTGAACTTGACAGTTACATTAAAGCTTTGGGTATGACCATGCTCTGCTCTCTATGTTTGATCCAATCCTAGTTATCTTCATATCAGAACACACATCCAGGTGCTCACGGTCTCTCCCTCCTTCAGCTTTTTACAGCCACCCCCCAGCTAGTACTTACATAAATACATTTAGCTTATTAATGTTAAGTCTAAATAAATAAAGCCCTATGGAGGTTAGATAGCTTACCAAAGTCATTCAACTAGTTAGTAAACTATCCTGGTCCAATTATTTCCATTACGGTTCTTTTTCTACCAACAATTCTCTCTTTTTAGTCTTAATATTGCCTTCACACATCTTTTAGATACATTAGTCTGCAATTTGGTTCTCCTAGCAAAATTTTTAAAATAATTTCTTTTATTATTTACGGTTCTCAAATAATAACACATTGGCCTTTCTTGCATATAATACAAATGCTGCTTGGATGAAATTTATGCTCATGCCTCTTCTTTTCTTAGCTACTTCTTGTTTTATTCATACCACTAGAAGATTTAAAGGCATTCTGACTTATTAAAGAGAAGAAGTTTAGGATGTGAAATATATTGCATATTCTAAAAGCCAGAATAATGCTGGACTGTATAAACATGCTTAGTGTAAACAGTTCACAAGGCACAGTATTCCTGTCTTGTTCAACAGTAGTAAAGCTCACAAAAATGTGTGCTATATGGTCCTAGTGTCTAACATTTAAGAAAGAGTTGGAGAACCTGAAAGGACTTGCAAGGAGCTGAATGAAAATAGCTGCCCGTATTGTGAGGGCTGATAGAAATTACCCATTTCAGTTTTCCTCTACACCATGCGGATTCAGAGTTAGCCATTGTCTTCTAAGCAGCATCATCTAAAATGGCTGTGTCCATTTGACATTCACAAAAGTATAAAGTTTATCAGTTCAGGCCTAGCCATGTTAACTTGATATACATGTTGCAGACAAGAAATTATGGCATGCAGCCTCTGCCAAGGCAAAGGGGAATTGGATGTCTGAAATAATAGAGGCAAAGAGGCAGGCATGTATGAAACAACATTGATATAGACAATCAAGGTTTCAAAATTCTGGGCAGACTATCAAAATGTAACCCTATATAGTCTCAAATAAAGCATAAACAGAATATTTGATTACTATTTTCACTTATTTTTTCCCCATCCTATAAATACTAAGAATATCCTCATGGCTTCAAAGTTTATAAAATTAAATGTCCCAGATATTTCAAGTGTAAATTAAACTCTAATAGAATCCTAGAAGCCCAATTTAAATGCTCAGAATTCTATTTTGGGTTTCAGTAATATAAAATATAAAATTTCCAATAAGCTTGAAAGATTGCCACTGTATGTACCAGGAGTATAAAATTCATTGGCTTTTATGCTCAGATTTAGCTTTAATTGGTTTCAGGCCATTTCCAGAATTTTGGAAAGAATGATTGGCTTCACAGAGATGCTACTTGATTTATAAGATTTGATCAGTTGGGGGAAACAGTCTTAGGTAGAATGAGTGGGGGAGGAGAGAGATTTGAAACCACAGAAATGAGAGTAGCTGAGGGAGAAACTTTCCTGTATGCCTTGGTGATTACTACTAGAGCAATTGTTCTACATTTGAATTTATAGCTATGAGACTTCAGGAATATATGTATGAGAAAATGGCACTGAAAATGACGGCTTAAGCCATATGTGCTTAAATTTTCACCAAGCACATGCACTCAAAATGAAACCTGGAGTGCACAATTTAACCAAAAATTCAAGAATGGAGTTTTATCTTAGACAGTGTCTGGCCAGTTACTGCTGACTTGGACTCAAGTTGCCACAGACACTCCTTGAGAAGTAACAGCTGAGCACAGGTAGAAATGGAGAAGTATTTCCAAGCTCTCAACTTGGTTTTCTAAAACAGATTAATTATTCCCTAAACCTAATTCTTTAAAAAACCTACATTCTAATCCTGAAAATAACACATTATAGTAGTAGCCCTGGAACTAAATCTCAGGATATATATTATTCCAGCCTATGCCCTTGCAGTTTTTTTCTTCTCTGTGCCTCAGTATCTTTAACACTGGATTGTCAATGGTGTCCAGACTGAGGTCTTACTGGTGTAGCTGGGAGAGGTACAACTGGAACCAGAAGGAGAGATTTATTCAAGATCTAGAAAAGTACCAAGGGTCAATGATGGAATGACAAGATCATAAGGAAGGCAAAAAGTAGCAACTGTCAGCATTTTGATAATGTTTCTATGTTCAGTTGAGGTAGGGTGATATAGAGTCCAGAGAGAGATGGATGGAAGCCAAGAAATCAACAGGCATAATGGGGATGATACTACAGGACATTTACTTCTTTATTCTGTTAAACTCACTAGATACTTGCAGACTTCATTCCCTTGACCACTCAGTAACATTTATACAGCTGACTGATGTTTTTAGAAACACAAGCCTCCTAGATGATGCTTTGCATGCCATTAACAATTCTAAGGAGACTATGTCAGTTCATAGTTTTATCTCCACTTTTCATGTCAGAGGCTGAGGCTCAGAAGGTAAAGCAACACATCCAGGTCTTTCTGACTCTAAGATCTTAGATGTTAACCAACACAGTTTGCTGTGCCTTTTGTATCATATTGAAAAACAGTGAAGACACGATATAGGAGATATATAAGGTTGAGTAGGCTGGATGTCTCTATGCAGCATAAGATCAGGTTTAAAGGACTAGTAGAAAAAGCAATCTAGAAGCACAGAAGGTTGAGGTCAGACAGGAAGTGTTAATAGATGACAAAAGAGAAGTTTGGGTGCTAAGATGAGCAGAGAAACGCCGGAACTGAAAGCTAATGTTATTGAGTTTTATTGAATGTTGATATCACCCCCATGATGTTCTCTAAACAAGTGTGCAAGATGAGCCATCAGAATATTAAGACAATGTTAGAATGTCAATCTAACTAGTTATATACTATTTGTTATAAAAAAGAGGTATTATTTTATTACTATTAAATGCATAGATTGGTCCTGGTAGTGGTGGCAGCTGCTACTGCTGCTGGTGTTTCCTGTTTTTCTTCTCCTTCTCTTCTTCCTCTTCCTCCTTGGACATACGTGAGAAAATCATATATAATGTGCATTTCCCAATATATCCTGAATGATAAGCAGAAATTTTACAATGTAGAGGCATTGACAGTGTATTGTAGCTTACTTGAGTCTAGTGAAGTGAATTTATGTATTACAGCATCTGGTTTTAATTACACCAAACCTTCTCCACATTGGCAAATGGTTCTAAAAGATGCCTGCAAAACACTGTGGATTGAAAAAAATTAACAATGCAAGACTAAGCAAAGAAGACAATGACAGAGCTACTGTCATTTCTGCTTCTAGCACAAGTGCTTGGTCGGCTACATTAGAAAGTAAAATAAAGATGACTAATCTCACCAGCATACTCATACCACATTGCTCTCATTGAGCACACTAAAGTTTTTGTACATTAAAAATTAAATAATATTAATTTATGCCACGTTATTTCTTTTTGAGGTTTAGAATTCAGCTGTGGCTTTGGAGGGATGAAGCATCCTACATTGGTATGGTCCTCTGGGCAGTGGCAGCCCTGGGGGAAGATTTCATACATTGGCATCTTTGGTCCAGCAAGGGGAGTATGTGATAGAAGTAGCCAGTTAGGAGCAAGCAAGCACGAAATACACGCAAAACACTTATCATATAGGGTGGGCTCAGGTGATAGGCAATGGTCCTAAACGTCAGTCTGTGCTTCACGCAGTAGGTTGTTTGAGAAATTTGGTTTTCGATTTATTTTTTAGGCAGTAAAAATTTATTCATTTTTCCCCATCCAAAGTCTTTGGAGGGTGGAAGAAAAGTTTACTGGGTCGAGTTATGAACATCTCCCTCTCCCCTAAACATGTGTTCACATTCTAACCACAGTATTGTATTTGTGAATGTAACAGGTACTTGTTTGGAAATTAAGTCTTTGCAGATGTAATCAAATTAAGATGAGGTTACACTGGATTCTGGTGGGCCCTAATCAAATCACTGATATCCTTATGAGAAGAGGAAAACTTGGACACAGAGACAGACATGCAAGGAAGAATGACATGTGTAAATAAAGGCATATGTTGGAGTGATGCCTCTATGAGTCAAGGCACGTGAAGGATTGCTGGACATTATCAGAAGCTAGTAGAGAGGTATGGAACAGATTCACTCTCAGAACTTTCAGAAGTAACCAACCCTGCCAATTCCTGGATTTAGGATTCTAGTCTCCACAATCACAAGAAAATATATTTCTGTTGATTTAACCTATTCAATTTGTGGTGATTTGTTAATGCAGAACTATGAAACTAATACAAAAGGGTAGGAACGAGCTCTCTATTTTAGAAGTTTAATTAATTTGCCCATTATGTGTCACTGTTAAAGGGCAGAATCAAGCCTAGCTATATTAAGTGTGTTACTGCTATACCTGGGCTTCAATTTCATCTAGAAGAAGAATGGGTTAGAACCTAGGGGCAATTTAGAGTTACCTTAAACTTATCAAATTCAAAAATGTGTATTTAAATGTGCTTCCCCCCCTCATTTCTTTTCTCCTAACAATAAAACAATGAGTTATTGTACACTATTCTGTTTTGAGCAGGAGTTAAAACATAATTAAGTCAATACATGTCAGACCAAGCACACCGCAGAATCACCTGGAGGACTTTATAAATGTAGAGTGCTGGTTCTTACCTTTCAGAGGTCCTAATTCAATAGTTTGGGAATGTGCGTTTGTAACAAGTTTACAGATGATGCTTCTGGGGCTGGTCTGAGTACCACATTTTGAGAAACATTGTTTTGAGAACACTGTGATGTTCTTGTATGATAGTGTAGTGAACTGGCAGCAAGGCAGGGTTTATACAATTAGAGCTGCATATGTGTAGGTAAATTTGGTGGGAAAAAATGAAGGCATTATCTTCTTTCTTTTACTATGGCAGTAAAATAAGTCATCTGATGAGAGTGAGGAGGGCAATAAGTATGAGATGTGTGAAAATAGAGGAATAGCTGTGAAACTGTCCCATGAAGGGGGCAGTCAACTGATGAGAAAATGTGGCCAGTTTTCTGGGCAGTTCTGAAGGCTAACCATTAATGGTTTAAAGTGAGACTGATTAGTAATGTGGCTTTTTTTTTTCTTTTTTTTTTTTAGTTGGAGTCTCACTCTGTCGTCCAGGCTGGAGGGCAGTGGCACGCTCCCGGCCACCGCAGCCTCGACCCGCTGGGCTCTGGCGATCCTTCCACCTCAGCCTTCCAAGTAGCTGGAACTACAGGCGCGTACTACCACACCCGGCTAATTTTTTTGATTTTTATTGTAGAGATGATGTCTCGCCAAGTTGCCCAGACGAGTCTCGAACCCGCGGGCTCAGGCAATTCACTCACCTCAGCCTCCCAAAGGCATGGGATTACAGGCTGAGCCACTGAACCTGGCGGCTTTTTTTTTTTTTTTTAAATCATGTGAGTTGTCACGTGCAATCATGAAGCATACTTAGAGATTTAAATTTTTTTTTTTAATTTTAAAGTTGTGGGGTACATGTCAGGAATGCATACATAAGTGGTTTAGGTACAGGTGAAGTTTTGGGTCTCCTATGGGACCTCACATCCCCTGGATTGGAATCAGGTACTCTTATTGTTGTCCTCCTCCCTGGCTGTGTCCCGCTACTGCTAATCTCTTTTTTGTAGTATTGTGATAGGTGTTCAAGATGCACTTATGAGTGAGACCATGTGGTACTCAGATCTTCGTTTCTGTGATGGATCACTGAGTATGACAGACTACAAATCCATGCAAGTTGCTGTGAAGTCCATAATTTTGTCCTTCTTTATGACTGCGTAATATTCCATCATGTATCTGTGCCTTTTTTTTAAAAGCCAGTCCAGTTTCGATGGGCAGCAGAGTTCGTTTCATGGTTTTGCTATATGATTTAACTTAATTGGAGTTGGGATTTTGTCAGGCAAATGCAATAAAGGATGGATGTCAAAAGAGTTGAGATTATATACAAGGAAATGACAACAGTGACAGGGCAGGGGCTAGGCTGGGGAGGGAGGGAAGTGAGGTCTGAATAGGAGGTGAAAAGATGACCAGATTAATGGATTGTATTCAAAGTTGGGGTGAACAATTGCTGAAATTGGGGTATTCTAAGTTGGGGTGAATAATTGTTGAAATTGGGGTATTGGGAATACAGGAGGTAGAGGTTATAGATGCTTATATTGTGATTTTTGTAGGTGATAGAGTAGTATTAACAAATGCATCACTTAGTTGCATATACTAAACCTAACTAAGACTAAGTTCCCAGGTAGACAATTCAAAGCTAGCTCAGTTACTTATTATCACTAAGAACTCAGCTTTTCCTTCTCTCTTTCTCTCACTCACTTTCTCTTTTTTATAGTGACAGATATAGTTTGTTTACATATTTATTTTTAGGATTTTTTGGTCTATGCTGGGTCATATGGAAGGTCAATTTCTAGTTCTTTCAGAAATCACCACACTGTCTTCCAAAGAGGTTGCACTAGTTTACATTCCCACCAGCAGTGTAGAAGTATTAGAAAAGGACATTTTTAAAGAGAATTATAAGGAAAAGGAAATATATTTACTATGTAGTGGGACTGGATTATCATAAAGGTCTTCTTCCTCATGGTCTTTATGTTGAGTAGGCTGAAGAGAAGGGATTGGTCAAGAGCAAGGGTAACAGAAGAGGTGGAGGAAAAGAAGGAGAGGCAGGAGAGGCAGGCATGCTCGGTGTAACTTTACCGAAATACATTGTAATTTCTGTCTTTTTTTTTTTTTTTTGCTTTCTATTCATCTAAGAATGTTTATATACAGCACCAATCCTTCTTCCACTGTTTTCTTTCATTTCAGTGCTTGTGCTATAGAAAGATCTATGCTGTAAAGGAGGTCAAAAGTAGTCTTGAATAGTTGGAACTCCTCTGCCAGATTGTCTAATGTCAGTTTGTTTTCTGGCACTGCTTTTTCTATCTCTTCTTCCTCATCATACTGATTTGAAAGCACTCATCTCCATCAAGTAGTCTTCTGTTATTTCTCTGGTGTGGTATCTATTAGCTCTTGAATTTTTTCAATACTTATATCTTTAAATTCTTCACTCTACATTTTTTTTGACATATCTACAGTCTCTTTAATTATTTATTTGATTGGCTCAATTGTAAATCCTATGAAATTGTGCAAAACATCTGGACACTGTTCTTTCCAGCAGGAATTTTGTTTTGAGCTTGATGGCTTCCATGACTTTTTCTGTAGCAGCAATAGCACCTTCAGTGGTGTAATCCTTCCATACTTTCATGATATTCTCTTCATCAGGGTTCTCATCCATAGTGTTGAAAATGCCTTCTGTAAAGTGCCATGTGTAATGAACCTTAAAGGTCTTGTGACACCCCTCCCCATCCTGAGGTTGAATTAGAGATGTTATAGTTGAGGACAAGTAGACTACTTCAGCACCTTTGAAATTAAACTTATTGGATTCTGGGTGGCCAGTGGTATTGCCCAATGTCAAAAAAATTCTAAAAGGCAGTCTCCTACTGGCAAGGTACTTCCTGACTTCAGGGACAAAGCATCAATGGAACCAACCTTGAAATGGCTTTGTGTTTGTCCAGCCCTTCTTGCTCTACAACCAAATGACTGGTAACTGGTTTTATATTTTACCTTCAAAACTCAGGAATTAGACCAGGTCTGATGGCTCACACCTGAAATCCCAGTTCTTTGGGAGGCTAAGGAGGGCGGATTGCTTGAGCCTAGGCTTTCCAGGCTGCAGTGAACCTTGATCACACTGCACTCCAGCTTGGGTGACAGGTCAAGATCTTGTCTCAAAAACAAAACAACACAAAAAACAAACACCTTAGAGGTTAACAGGTTAGCAGCTTTATAAATAAGGGCAATTCTAATTATAAAGCCAAATGCATGTTCATAAAACAATAGAGTTAGCTTATTCCTTCTTGCCTTTAATCTTGGTGTTTACTTCTCTTCTTTACAGTAAATGTCCAGTGTGGCACTTTTTTTTCCCCCAGTATAGGGCACTTTCATCTGCATTAAAAACCTTTCAGTTAGATGTCTTTTGTGTCCTTTATCCTCTTAATGGCATCTAGAAACTTGTATGCTGCTTCTTGATTAGTAGAAGCTGCTTATCCTATTATCTTGACATTTTTGAAGCCAAATTTCTTTCTGAAATGATCAAACCATCCTTTGCTGGTATTAAATTCTTTAGCACGGGATTCTTCACCTTCCTTCTAATGACTTCACATTTTCTTGGATCATATTTTAGTTGATAGGTATGCTTTTCTCATAGCAATCTTGCACCCACATAAAAGTTGCAATTTAAGTATAAGATAAAAAGGCATTTCACAAAAAGTGAAAGGTTTTTGTACCTGCTCCTGTCATTGCAGCTACAAATTTTCTTTTCTTTCTTCCTTTCCTTTTTTTTTTTTTACAATGATCCTTATGCAAGATTTATTTATCTTGAAATGGGAAGCCACCACAGCTGCAAATCTCAATATCCAGTATATATCAAGCAATTCTTATAGTGTCATGACATTTTTGTGCATTTTGGGAGTACTTCCAGCATCACTAGTGGCACTTTGTATGGGTCCCATGGGGTTATTCAAGGTTTACAGTACTGCACTAAACACAATGAAAAATATGTGAGAACTGCAAGCAATCATTTTTCACTGTGATATGCAATTTACTGTCAAGATAAACTGCTCATGCAGAGATGATTTCTGTCACATAGCATTTTAAAAATATTTGCCACATTTGAGATCACTGTAATAGCAACAGGAGGTGGTATAAAACTATTACAGTAGTACAGTATACTCCACAGCTAATTTTATGCAGTTTTAATACTGTATCTTTAATTTGTTTACATTTCTCTTAACTGCAAATGATGCCATGTAAGGTCTGTGTTTATGTACATAAGTTTTGATTTATCAAATCTTTGATTTACCAAACTGCTTTTTTAGTACAGAAAAGTCAGTACATTACAAGGCAAAGTTGAATTGCTTGCCGTGTATTGCCATTTCAAGATACATAAATTCAGCATGGAGAATATTGTAAAAAGAAAGAAAGAAAGAAAAGAAAATTTGTGAACCCATAGCTGTAGCCACACCAGCAGGTACAAAAACCTTTCACTTTTTGGGAAATGCCTTTTTATCTTGTATTAGAAATGTAGCTTTTCAAAAGAAATCATCAAGAAAGCGGGAGACAGCCCTCAGAATGAGAAATAATATTGCCAACTATCTATCTGACAAAGGCCTAATATTCAGGATCTACAAGGATCTCAAACGTACCAAAAGGAAAAAAAAAAAATAGAAAAAGAAAACAGCCCCATTAAAAAGTGGACAAAGACACGAATAGACACTTCTCAAAAGACTATATATGAGCAACCAACAGATACATGAAAAAATGCTCAACTTTACTAATCATCAGTAACATGCAAACCAAAACCACGAGATACCACCTAACTCCAGTAAGAATGGCCATGATGAATAAAATAAAAAAACAACAGATGCTGGCAAAGATGTGGAGAGAAAAGGGAATGCTTCTACACTGTTGGTGGGATTGCAAGCTAGTTCAACCTCTATGGAATACAGTGTGGCGATTTCTAAAAGAACCAGAAATTGACCTTCCATACGACCCAGCAATCCCCCTTCTGGGAATATACCTGGAGGAACTTAAATCACTCGACAAAAAAGATACCTGTGCATGCATGTTTATTGCAGCACTATTCGCAATAGAAAAAACATGGAACCAACCATGCAGCCAATGAAACTGTGGATAGAAAAAATGTGGTACATATACATGAAGGAATATTAAGCAGCCATAAAGAAGGACAAAATATGGACTTCACAGCAACTTGGATGGATTTAGATTTAGAGTCTATAATACTCAGTGATCTATCACAGAAACATAGAACTGAGTACTACATGTTCTCACTTATTAGTGGACTCTGAACATTTATCTTAATACTATAAGAAAGGAACTGACAGTAGCCAGAAACTGTCAGGGGAGGGTAGGGGAAACATAACTTCATAAAGATACCTGATCTCAAACCAGGTGAAGTGGGGACAAAGGGGAGGGCCCCAACCATACCTGTATGATGACTGCTTGTATACCTAACCCTGAACTGTACCCCACATCTTTAAAACAAAACAAAAAATGTAGCTTTTATGTGGGTGCAGAATGGCTATAAGAAAGGCATACCTATAGACTAATATGATTATGCATGCTAATATTTAAGAACTGCTACTCTATGTTAAACTTATTATAATAGATTTATGTATATTTTCTGATAATATATGATAAATAGACCAGTATCTACATATACAATATACATTCATGAAATATCTAACTTTTTCTTATTTTTGTAATAATTCTAGGCTATGTGGTTCATTTGAGGGTTTTTTCAAATTGTCACAAATCTCCAAAAACTTTTCCAATATATTTATTGAAAAAAATCTGTATAAGTGGAGCCATGCAGTTCAAACTTATGTTGCTCAAGGGTCATCTACAGTTAAAGCGATCCATATTTTGTATTTATTTTTTGTACTAATTTTGGTAAATTATGTTTTTCTAAAAATGTGTTCGTTCATTTACCAAATTTATTGTCATAAAGTTATTTATAGTATCTTAGTGTAAAATGTGGTCCCGGGTCCAAAAGCATCAATGTCTTCTGGAATATTGTTAGAAATGCAAATTCTCAGCCGGGCTCCGTGGCTCAGCCTGTAATCCCGCGCCTTTGGGAGGCTGAGGTGAGTGGATTGTCTGAGCCCGCGGGTTCGAGACCCGCCTGGGCAGCGAGACCTCATCTCTACAATAAATAAAAAAATCAGCCAGGCATGGTAGCGCATACCTGTAATTCCGGTTACTCGGAAGGCTGAGAGGGAAGGATCGCTGGAGCCCAGCAGGTCGAGGCTGCAGTGGCCGGGTGCGGCCACTGCACTCCAGTCTGGGCGGCAGAGAGAGACTCCAACTAAAAAAAAAAAAAAAAAAAAAAAGCAAATTCTCAATCCCTATGCCAATGACATGGAAGTAGCATAAATTCAAATTGGTGTTTATTGCTACTTTTTATTGTCTTCCTTTACATTAAAAGTTCCTAATGTTAAATCCACCACACTAAAACTACATTCTACTGCACCTTGTTAGAAACAAGTGCAGAATTTGTAAGTCACTCTTATTTCCTGAAGGTCTAAGTTTCAAGTTCAAATGTGCTGTCCCCAACACTGCTTCTCTCTGCATTCTTTTTTAGTGACTGCAATATTGACATAGACAATTCTTCAAATATTCTGGTTTTTTCAGTTCCTAAATCTCCTTTCCCCATGCTATCTTGTCCTACATTTTACCTTAGCCAACTATTATATTTTTGGTCACAACTTGTCTTGTCATTACCAGTAACCAAAATCTTTTCATAATCTCAATTTCTTTCTTTTTTTTTGGAGTTGGAGTCTCACTCTGTCACCCTGACTGGAGTGCAGTGGCCACTCCCAACCACCACAGCCTTGACCTGCTGGGCTCCGGCGATCCTTCCGCCTCAGCCTTCTAAGTAGCCGGAATTACAGGCACGTGCTACCACGCCCGGCTGATTTTTGATTTATTGTAGAGATGAGGTCTCACCAAGTTGCCCAGGCGGGTGTCGAACCCGCAGGCTCAGGCAATCCACTCATCTCAGCCTCCCAAGGCACGGGTTTACAGGCTGAGCCACGGAGCCTGGCTCATAATCTCAGTTTCAAATACTCTGTTTTCTGACCACAACTTCCCGTCTTGTGAGCTTACTTCTACTATTACTCCAACCTCAAAAACTATTCTATTTCACCTCTTTACTACCCTTCACTTTACTGACATCCTCATTTTTCTCCTTATTTAGAAATAATTAAACTGCCATTGATCATAATAAATAATGCCCTTGTCTTTCTGTCATTTTGTAGTGCTCACCAGGCATAATCCTCAACTCTCTGCTTACTCAGTACGTATCCAGCTGAATTTGACTGGAGACAATACAGAACTGTGCTGATTGCTCTCAGTTTAAAATTTTTTTAATTTTAAAGATGTGGGGTACAATTCAGAGTTAGGTTTACAAATGTTCATTTTGTAAGAACGCTTGTTAATGAGGTGTGCCCCGCCTCCTGGCAGTTTCCCACTACTGCCAATTCCTTTCTTAGAGCATTACAATAATTGTTCAAGGTCCGCTTATGAGTGAGAACTTGTGGTATTCAGTACTTTGTTTCTGTAATAGATTACTCAATATGATAGACTCTAAATCCATCCAAGTTGTTGTGAAGTTCATAATTTTGTCCTTCTTTACAACTGCATAATATTCCATTGAGTATATGTATCTCTTTTGAAGAGCAACATGATTGGTTCCATGTTTTTGCTATTGTGAATAATCAGTTTAAAGTTGCAACCACAAAATTTTAAGTGTGTTCATAATGTTGCCCATAATCTTAAAACATTTCCTGAAACCATTTATTCCACTAAGCTAGATATCTATTTCAAAAAATCTTTTCTCTGCACAAATCTCCAAATTTCCTCTCCCACTTTACTTTTAGCTGATGATTCTGCTTCTTATTTCACCGAGAATATAGATGCCTTTAGAAGAAAACCTCTGCACACTCCTAACACCACATCTACCAATCTACCTGTTAGATTTTTAATAGTACTTTTTAACCCGTATAGTTTTTAAAAAAATACAAATCATCATCTCAACACCTAGGTTATGAATACAAATTTTCATTAAATATTTTTGTTATTTTGAATTTTTCATTATTTTAAATATTTATTTGGAATTTCTAAACAAATGCCTATTACTCACTTTTCCTGTTACTGTGAAAAAAAATTATACACATGCATACCTATCAAAAGTAAACATATCTACCGGTGTACCAGGGTTTATCCTCCTTGCTCACTCCAGTAAATTTTCCATTTTTATTTATGAACATTATCAGCATAAAATACACTAAACTCTAATTGAAAAAAACCCCAAATTTTTCTTGATATTCCATTTTTTTGTATTAGTTAACTTTTGTTGCATAACAAATTGCCCCCAAATATAGTGGCTTAAACCAACATCCATTCTCCTTTGAACCTAACCTACTCAACACTTTGACCCATCAATCTACAGATGCATTTGCCAAAGTCACCAATGATCTCAACATAAGTAAATCTTTTCATCTATTTTCAGTCCTTTTCTTTCTTTTTTTTTGAGTTGGAGTCTCACTCTGTCATCCAGACTGGAGTGCAGTGGCTGCTCCCGGCCACCGCAGCCTCCACCCGCTGGGCTCTGGCGATCCTTCTGCCTCAGCTGCAGGGGGCCAGCCCCTGCAAGTTTTGGGGAGTTCCTTGGAAGATGTGGTGGCGTCGGCGAATCTGTAAGGACAGATGTTAAAAGAAAGAAGGATGGAAGGATAGATATAAAGAGGAAGAAAGAGAAAGAAAGAAAGTGGACAACTGTTCAGTGAAATGAGCAGAAGCCGTTTATTGAAAGTTACAGCAGGTATTTATCTCCAAATTTTAGACAGACAGTCTCACAAGTCTTTCATGTGAACACAAAGCCAGGTGCAGGAGGGGCGTCCCCCACCCACCAGATGTTTTCTTAGGTATGAGGAGGGACAAACTCCAAGATTGTCTTATTGTTCCCTTTGCTAGTTAACGCTCTTCAAAAGCAGTGCAACAATCCCTACTAGCATGATGGTGTTCTGATAATCAGTAACTTCTAAAGCTCAGGCAATACCCATGATGACTAACTTAAACTTTATTACCTTTCTATTCTATGCTAATACTACTTACACAATGCTACGGAAGCTCTTAATTGAATTGTAGCTTAAGCCAATTCCTAAAGAATGTGGCCCAGTCCAGAGATCACGTTGGGCTCTACAGGATGTGGCCCAGTCCAAGGTTCATGGTGGGCCACCTTTTGGAGCAATAGACTACAGTCTCTTAACAAAATGGCTATTCTAAAGTCCTATATATCTATCCTAATTTCTATGAAAGTTTCTAATTCCTAATCCTAATATATAAAGCTGATCATCAGCAACAAGGCTTCTAAAAATAAAACCCAAATATAAACTGTAAATGTACTAAGACCAAAACCACAATAGTAGAAAATGGAGACGATGAAATTTCTAAAGTTAACTGTATTCGTATTAAACCTCAAAATATCATGACTGATCATGCTTGAACTAACATGATTCCCTGACGTTAGCATGACCTATTCTACATACTTTCTATGAATAAAATAAATTCAATTTCTATAATAGATAGAAAAACCCTACATTAACTGTAGCTAAAGCTGGCCTAAAAGAATGCAGCCCAGTCCAAAGTACGTGCTGGGCCCTCAGGAATGTGGCCCAGCCCAAACTTTGTGCTGGGCCATTTCCGATAACTCTAGATAGTCATTTATACCATTGAAAAGCTGAAAACAGCTCTCCATAAGTATATACTAATTCTACAAATATACTTTTAAATCTTATAAAGAAGCTTGTACCATATAAAAGGCTCCCAAATGTGACCTGAATCTGAATTATATCTAATACCTAAGCCAAAATCGCAGTTTATGGGAAACAGGAACAATGGGTTTCTAGAGTGAGCCATGCCTGTCACAGTCACAGAACCTTAGCTTAGATTAGCAGAGTTCCTTTAGGTTACTTGCGCTGCATGGTAAAAGGAGGAGGAAAATGGGGTCAACAGCTCCCGAACATATGCTAGAGGTCTCAGGGTCCACTGCCCTCCCTGATCCCTAATGCTCAGTGGGCCTCTGTGGCTGGCTCCCAATACTCAGCTTTCCAAGTAGCTGGAACTACAGGCGCGCACTAGCACACCTGGCTAATTTTTTGATTTATTGTAGAGATGAGGTCTCACCAAGTTGCCCAGGCGGGTCTCAAACCCACAAGCTCAGGCAATCCACTCACCTCAGCCTCCCAAGGTGCAGGATTACAGGCTGAGCCACCGAGCCCGGCTCAGTCCTTTTCTTACTTAACCCTTCAACAGTTGACTATATCTTATTTTTAATATATTTTCTTCACTTAACTTCGAGGTTATAACATTCTACTGATTTTTCTTCATATCAGTGAACACATTGTCTAAGTTTTCTTTCCTGGTTTCTTCTCCTCAGTTTCTAAGTACGGAAGCAGCTTAGAGTTGAACTCTTAGACATTTTCCCTATCTGTATTAACTCTCTGTGTGATCTCATTTAGTCTTATTACTTAATCTGTATTCTGTTGACCCCCACATTTATATTTTCAGGCAGATCTTACTGCCAAAATTCTAGAAACTTTTATCAGTTTACTTTTATGTCTAATAGGCACTACAGATGTAACATACACAAAGTAGATCTTATTTTCTTCTAAACTTACTCCTCCATAGAACTCTCTTTCTACCAGCTAATCCTGTTGAAACTCTTCACAAATATCCAGAATTTAATTTTTTGTTAACAACTACATTTATGCTGACATCATCTATTGCCTAGATTATTACAATACTGTCCCAGTGAGGTTCTCTGCTTCTGTATTAACCATCTTTTGGTTTATTCTTAACTAATCAGAGTAATTCTTTTAAAAAAAGAAATATCTCATTAATAATCTGATCAAAACTCAACAAATATTTGTTAAATAAATGAATACTAGGAAGGTTGAATAGATTTTCATACCTATGGACATTTGGACTGACACATCTCAGGGCTGATATCCACGACCAATGAAAACTTTTTTTCCAAAAATTCATTATTATTATTATAGTAATAATCTCTTTATATTTAACAAACATTACAAATATATTTGCACAAACTATGATGTGCCTATTGATTTTTAATAGTACTTTTTAACCTGTATAGTTTTAAAAAATATATAAATCATCATCTCAATTCCTAGATTATGCATACAAATTTTCATTAAATATTTTTTATTACTTTGAATTTTTCATTATTTTAAATGTTTATGTGGAATTTCTAAATATGCCGTCATCACTTATTTCATAAACTGTTTTTCACACTTAATATTTCATGTATTTATTTTTTATTAGAATAGTTTTAACTTTGTTAACTTGCCAGCCTTTTGCCATAGCCTTAGGATTCATAATTACTATTTTGGAAATTTATTCTCTCTATAAATCTTAGGATAACTTTATTTAACTCTTCTTTTTCTTCCCCAAAATAAAAATTGGGATTTGGGTTGGGAAGGTATTTTTATATTAATTTTAGGATAATTTATATTTTCCATTAGATAACATATTATCAATTATCTTTTTGTTCAAATAATATTTCATATTAAGACTTCATACTTTAGTTTGTAACTATTATATTAAAAATTTTTACTATTTATATATTTTAATAACTATTGCTAATATGGCAAAACTGTTTCATTTATTTACCTTGTATTCAGCCACCTTACCAAATTCTTTTACTAAATATGTAGTATCATATACAAGATTTTTCAGTATGCAATCATATTATAAGCAAAGTAGATCATTGTATCTCATTGTTTTCAATATTTACATATTTAAGTTTTACCTTTTTATTGCATTCAATAGAACTGTCTCAAAATTTAGATGAACAATGGTAGTGGCAAGCATCTTTTTCCTTTATGTTTAATAAAAAACACTCAGACCAATGCTTGATTTTTTTTAAGCTAAATAATCCTTTTTTCATTTAATTTAATTATTTTTATTTGTATTTAGTTTATAACTTTTTTAGTAAGAATGAATGCTTATTTTAGCAATTGTAGTTTTATTGACATGATTATATTATTTTTCTACTTTTGACATGATTATATTGATATAATTATGTCTTCTATTCATTATTGTATTTGATATATACAAATTCGTTCCACTTTATTATTCTTTACAATTAATATAAAATATTAAAATTAGTCAGAATTAATGCAGTGCTTCCAGTCTCTACTCCCAAATTCAGCTCCAGACTCTTTCTCTGTATTCCCAACCATCTTCATATTAAGATAAACAAAAAGGTCACCTTTTGATAAAGACTTTCTTAGAAATTGTAAACCTCTTTAGAAGGCAGATGTGATTTAGCAATTTTTCCTGGTTAACTTAATTAAATTATTATCAGAATACCTCATACATGGTAGGTGCATAAGTTATTTTCTCTGTTCTTTTTTAGGACAACTATCTCTGATTTCTCCTATCATTCTTTGTATAGCTCCTACATTGTGCTATTACTCTATTCTGTATCTGCTTTAATTATTTATTGTGTGTCTTAAAATATCACATGTAGAACTAAATTCAGAGCTCCATAATTGGTGTGACCAATAAAATAAATCTTACCTGCATGTACTATGAAGCTAATGCAGCCCAGATCACATTGTTTGCTTGTTTGTTTTTTGGCAATCGTATCCTATTGTTGCCATACATTAATTTTTCCTGATTTTTTTTTCTTTCACGTGAACTGCTTTGGTGGTGGTTTTCTCCACAGTGGTTAAGAATACTGACTCTGAAGAGGGTTTTTTGAGTTCAGATCCAGGCTTTTCCAATTCCAAGAGATTTTGACTTTGAGCAAGTTATTTAATAATTGTAGCTTTATCATTTGAAAAACGAGGTTTTTTTCAGTAGTAACAGTTTAGAGACATGAACAATATATACATCTATATGTAGACATATAGATATAGACATATACATGTAGACATAAAGACAGGAAAACACATAACATCCTTAGAACAGTTCTGGAAATAATAAGCTCTAAACAAATATTTGTGTATCAGAAGCAGCAGCAACAGCCACTTTATTATTATTGCCATCATTATAATATTTTAAATTTACTGCTTGTACATTATTTTTTCTCCAAATCAGGAGCTTGTTTACTCTTTGAATTTCTTTTTATTTTGTTAGTACCTATGAAGATATTTTTTAAAATTTGGATAACTTTTTGTTTTGTTTAAAGTTAAGTCTAATATTTTAATGTCAACAGGATTTCTTAGTGAGAAATGATACTGTCTTCTCTCTCTTTCAGTTATTTTATTTGTGGAAATGTTTCAGATCGTTCTAAAATGTTAGCACAGGTAAGATAACTGGAATTAGCTTATAATCAGAGCTAACAGTTATTTCTGTGCTCATATTTCATCAAGAATTTAAAATGTAAGTTTGGCATTTATTTTATAGGTGATAGTTATGCTAAGTATAAGCAAGAGTAAATTTGCTGTGTTACAGGAAATACATATCTTTACACCTGAAATTTAAGATCACTTTTATGTTATTAGAAAATGTAAGTAGTTGAATTTTCTTAATGACTTGGCATCAGCCTATTTTCTTCCCAAATGTACCAATTAACTTTGTAGTCTGTATGAAAAAGATTAAAAAGAAAATAATACAAATTTTGAATTTAAGTTTTTGTTTTTACTATATTTGTGTTGCAAAAAGGAGGAAAAATAGAAGTGGAACAAGAAGATGCTATCTGATTCATTTAAAAACAAGTGTTGCCCAGGGTGAGGTTGGCATGTCAAACTACTACTGAGAGCAATGTCACTGTTTGCTTGTGGGTGTAAGTGTGGCTGAGGATGTATTTTTTAATGCATACTCTACTTACACAATAATATTTCTTGAAACAATATATGTAGACTCATTCTCAACATAAATTTTTTGCTTTTGCTATACTATTTGCTTAAAGTTACTCCTTTCTGGCTACAATCTACTTCCTAGTTTCTCATTGATCTCTTCAATGACTTAAGAAAAGATTAACATGTTTAAAGCCCTTGTTCTTCACGAGTATAATTATAAGACTGAATTAGTCCTTCCATCTTGCAGACAAAAATTATACATTTTGCTGATGTTCTGACCTGTTCTTATAAAATCTGCTGTCTGTGGAGTAGGAACTATTATGACAAATTATCTCTTTGGGGATAGAAGTATATTTTATTGAGTCAATTATCTTGCTAAATCACATTTTACTTGAGCTTTGCAGTTTTTTTCCAGATAAATATTTTTACTTGAAATCCTTTGTTGTTCACTATGCTAATGCCCGAGATTCAAACAACTCTTGATCTTGTCATTAGTACTATAGGTAGAGAAGAACTCACATTAGGAATTTTCAAAATGACTTTTCAACACAGTTTTTCTGATTCATATGTGTAGATTATCCAATTTGAAAAAAATTAAAGAAAAAGAAAAAATGTGTAGACTACTTTGAAAACAGAAACAAATTGAAGAAAAAGTAAAAATAATAAATAAAAATTAATTGCAAAGACTTGAAAGCATAAAGACCAAAAGGATATCTCATCTACAAAATATTTATTAAAATATATCTTAGCTAGAATCTAGAGATGATTTTTATGTCCCAAGTGTTTGTTTTAAGTTTATTATCAATACCTTCTATTATGAAAAATTTCTCATTTGGCAATGAGATGAGAATATTCCAAATGTCGTTTCAGGTACAAGAGATGTTAGCCATATAAACTAGAGACATGAACTGAGAAAGCAGTTATCATCAAAGATAAAAATAAAATTAAACCATGTAAAGTTTTCAAAGTAAACTAAAATAGACATGCAGAGTAACCTTGCTAATAGAGAAATGGGCAATCTTTTGTTACAACTTCATGTTTTGTTGCTCATCTAAACATAGTTATGGTTTTGGTTTCTTAATACCTATCTGTAATAGAATTTATATGTTGTAGTGTTCTGTAACAGAAAAAGCATAAACTGAGGGGACAACTCTTAAAAGGAAAATAAGCATTTCAAAGATTCCAGCAATTTTTCAGTAATACTGAAAGTGTGTCCTTCGATTTCTTTTAATTTTAGAATTTCACCTCACATTTTGTCGGGAAGGTTAAGTAACATCTGTATTTTTTCAATTTTGTCAGTTATTCAGGACTTATTACAAACCACACAACTTACAGTTTGAAAAAAGACTAAAGAGGATATAATTTTTTATAGCTAAGTAAACAGGACTAGATAGATTCATGACTTACCCAAGATCACACAGCAGTTATCCACAAACAGGTTTTCAACCCAGGTTTTCAAACATCTAGTCTAATGCCATTATCACTATTGCCTGGTAGATATCATACACTACTAGGTTTTTTTTTGCATTTTTAGATGGTATTTAGCATAATTACAAGACCTTGCCAAGGTTCAATAAATGCTTATTAAATATATACATGAAAAATGGTCTGGAGGTAGCATAAGTCAATATTTCATTTTGTTGTCATAGCTTTCATCAAACAAATTTTGTGATTATTACTGGGATCTATTGCACTACAAATCAAATATGCATGGCAAATAGATTTTTCTTAACCTCTCCCAGTCAATTGATATTGAGCTTCCCTCTGTTCATTCAACAATTCTGGTGCAGGGTTTTTAAAAAAGTCTAAGTGGCATTTTGGGGTTATGAGCTTCTTTTGTCCAGGACAGAGAAAAAAGATAACAGAAATCTGTAAAGTTCAATGACGTGTAATTCTGAGAGCTCAAATATGTTTCATATTCCTGTTTTCAGGAGCTCTGCCAACACAGATGCCAAAGACATACAGATTGCCTTTGAATACAGGAAAAACAAGTAGCAATAGACCCATTGATTACTCATTTATGAAAATTATTTATACAATGATATATTAGAAGACAAAATCAGTTGTGTGACCTGCACACGAGATTAGATTGAGTGTAAGATGTTAGGTTAGAGTGGAGCAAGGTTTAAAAAAACACACATACAATAAAAGCAATACCTAGGAAATCTATGGAGGAAGAGCAGAACATGAGTTCTGAAATACATAGGTCTGAACATGAAATACCTCTTTGCTCTGCAACTAGGATAATACAATCTGCTGAGCCTTAATCAGCTCATGTGTAATCTGGAATGAAAATGCCTACCCTGTAAGGTTATTTTACAGATGAAATAGAATTTTCATCTGGAAGCACTAGCTTGTTTAGGCATTATTCATTTTTGTGCTGTTTCAAATTTATTTGTTTATATTTTAGAAACTAATGTGTGTGTGTCTTCATTACTACGCTGAATAATTTGACCCTAAGTTGCTAGCAAATAGCATCCTAAGATGTTTCAAAAATACCAAAATAGTCTAACTTTCTAGCTGTTTAAATATAACTTTTATAGTGCTTTTACTTATCTTCAATGGAAATTATTGATGGAAATAGTCAGCAGGGAATTAGGAAATAATGAAACTGCTTTAAAATAATGAAATAGAAAAGGTAGCTTGAAAATACCATGCCTAAAGGTAGGTCACAACTTGAAAAGAAACACAGTGCTATGTTCCATGCTGGGCAGAATAGTCAAGTGTATTCCAAGTAGATCCAAGATAGTAGAGCACATTACAATATCCAGTAGCCTCTCTCTCAATCTCTCTAATTTCTTTCCTCTCTCTGTTCTCTTTCTCTCTTCTTTCTCTCCCTCTCTCCTCCCTTCTCTATCTTGTCTCTCCTCTTTCTTTCTTCTCCCTTTCTCCTCTCTCTTTTCTCTCCCCTATCCTCCTCTGTCTGTCTTCTCTCTCTCCTCTCTCCACCCACCATCACACTCTCAGATTTGATAAAGTTTCTTATTTATTTGACAAAGGATATCGCTATCCAGCTAGAATGCAGTGACCACAGAGAGTAGGTACAAAGGGAGCACTCCCTGAATGAACTTATCGTGGCCCATGAGATTTTCTCAGTTTGGAATGAGAGGAAGTATTCCTACAGCCAGGAAGATTCCATGTGTAAGGCAGGGTCTCACTGCTCTGAAAAGTTCAAATTATGGCTGCAGCACAGTTCTTTTTCCACTGAGGCTTACAATGTTCCTTAAGACAGTATATAGATTTAATATTGATTAATATTAATATAGATATACAGTATATAGATTAATGTTTAAAGGACATGTTTGCAGACTTTGAAAGTCTCCTTATTTTCAGTCAACCTAGCAGCAAGACCCTATTCTTTATCTTGTTTAGAGTAGAGTGCTCAGGCATCTGATTGTTTTTTCTCCTTATGGCCAGATTCATTCTGAACAAACCATTCTTCAGAGTGACAGTCTGACTCTATATGCTGGAATACAGTTTTATGAAATGAATAAGTCTGATAACTAATTAGGTCAAAGGACCAGAATCTTAAATCCATTCATGACTTTTATGAATAGTAACCAACTTTTTACATGTATACCTTTAAAAAATTTCACTCTCTATGAAAAGAAAATCACTCCTGTGCTTATCACCTGGTAGAGGAACAAAACTGAATATACAACTCACATAATTTGCATTGATCAGCATATAATATATTAAAAATAAATTCATTGTTCTTTGAACAAATTTTGTACTGCACTCTCCTTTTTAGTATTATCAATTTTTTCCCCTTTTTTATTCTGGAACCATCATTAATGATTCTAGCAGCCATTTCTTCATGCTGGTTTTTATTTTTGTTTTATATTTTTTTCCCCATAATTTCTTAAGTTTTCACCCCACTTCCCTTTTGTCTCTCCTCCTTCCTCCTTGTTTCACATAATTCAAATATCAAAAATATAAAAAGTTATTTAATTAAAAGTTACCTCCCGATGAGTCCTCTATTTTCTCACTAAATATCTTGCCTTCCCCTTGGCCCAGTTAATCACACTATTACTTGCTTTCTGTTTATACCATAAAGAATTTTGTAGATTTCCCCTCCTCTTTTAAAAGTGGAACTAGCAGCGTATTATACTCATTTTTTTTTCATTGAACAACAGATTATTTTCGATCTTTTGCTATTCAGAAAAAGAGTTGAATGAATAACTTTACACATGCATCTTTTCACATACATTCAGCTATATCTTAGGATAATTCCCAGAAGTAATTTTGATAGATATTACCAAAATGCTCACCAAAGAAGCTCTACCAATTTATATTCTCTCATCAGCAATGGATTAAACTCTCTCCCAAATTCTTCTCAGTTAATTATGTCATAAACTTTTGGATTTTTGTCAATCTGAAAAGGGAGAGGGAAACTATGTTTTCTCAGTGTTGTTTAAATTTATATTTCTTTATTGTGAATAAGAAAATACTCTTTTAAAATATTTTAAAACTATTTGGATTTGCTTTTCTGTGACTGTCTTTGCATATTCTTTACCCCCTCTCCTTTTTTTTTCTGTTAGGTTAGTAATAATTTCATTTTTTTTTTCAATTGCTAGTTCTTTATTAACTATTTGTGACATAAATTGGAAATATATATTTTAATTTATTTTGCCATTTGCTTTTTTTACTATGCTGATAACATTTGTTTTATTTTTACCATGCAAACACTTTAATTTTTATGTAGCCAAAATATCCATTTCCCCCCCCATAACTTCTAATTATTATGTCACCATTAGAAAGACTTTTTTCTAGCCTGAGGTTATAAAATATCACTTCATTTTCTTCTATGGTTTTGTATTTCACATTAAATATTTAACTTACTTAGAACATTTTTTCTGGTGTGTAGTCTATATTATGTATCCAGTTTTACTTTTTATATTTGTCTACCCAGATATACATATATCTTGGTTTTATTAAAAAGTCTATCTTTTGAAGACTTTCACTCCTGGGAGGATGGAATAGATATACTTTTATTCCTCTCCCTAAGAACAAATAAAAACCTTGGGCATTATTTAGAAAAAAGAGAGAGAAAATTCTGAAAAACGGAGAGAAGATCACTAGGAACTTTGAGACTCAAAGAATGAGACAGTGGTAAGTTTCATAGGTTTTGATTTTTGTCTCATGTGCCAGACTTGCAGCTGAAAAGGCAAGGAACCCAGAAATTTCAATGGTTACAGACAAAAAAAATCTCCAATAAAAACCCACTCTCTCTAGTCAAATGAAGCAGGCAAGCAACAGTCTGACATGACAGAAAACATTTATTTATTTATAGATTGGAAAATATAGTTTAAATAAACTATGCAAAGTAAATTAGGGAGAGGAGATTCACCTCCCCGAGGTAGGGGAGGGAGCCAAAACTTAGGAAAACATGGCGACCACAGCTCAAAGAATACATAGCCTGGCCAGTGCTAAACAAAACAATGAAAACAGAAAACATTTAGATAATAGCCTCTCTCTTCTAGCCAAATACCACAGGAAAAAAGGCAACAATGAAACTGTGGCCCTCCACTTCCACCTATACCAGCAAAGTGGCCCGCCACTTCCACCTATACCAGCTCCCCTACACATCCTATCCCCAAGACCCATGGTGTCAGAGAAGGCCCAGAAGTTTCAACACCTCCCAGCAGCAAGGAGATAACCCTTTCTCTAAGGTGTCAGCAGAGGTCACAAAAAGAACAATAATATGATTTGATCCTTCCACTTCTCCTAGCCAGGGTGGTATCAGTGGAGGTTAAGGTAGAGCCAGAGCTCCCATTCTCACCTTGCAGTAACAAAGAGCCCCTTCTTCCCCTCAGGTGTCAACAGAGACTGAACAGAGAACATGAACTTCTACCTCCCATCACCAGTAGCAGCTCTTCCCCTTCTCCTGCTTGAATTCTGTTGCAAGAAGTCAGCTAAAATAGAAGATTTAAATAAGGTCCAGAATCTTATAGTATCTCAAATGTCTAGGAAATCACATAAACAAAGAACCAGAAAAATCTCACTCTAATGAAAAAGGCAATCAATCGATGTCATCACCGGGATAACAGAAAAGTTAGAACTATCTGACAAACATCTTAAAGCCATTATAAAAATCTGTCAGGTTTGACCCAAGCATGTTACTATTTAAAAATGTTTAGAGTCAAATTTGTATTTTGAAAAATATAGAGAATTAAATTAAACAAGTATTTATAATCCAAAAAAAGTAATTGTGAACATGCTTGAAACAAATAGAAAAAAATGAAATAGTCTCAGCAAAGAAAGAAAATTTCAGCAACAAAAGATATAAAGAAGAACAAAATGTACATTTTGGAACTTAAAAATATAATAACCGAAATTTAAAACTTGGCAGATGAGCTCAATGGCAGAAAAATAGAGAGAAAACAATGTATGAATTTGAAGATAGAATAAGATAAATTACCCAATCTGAATAACAGAGAAAATAGGCTGAAAAAAAATAAGCAAAGCCTCAGAAATCTGTGGAATTATAGCAAAGGATTTGATATTCATGTCACTAGAGTGCTGGAATGAGAGAAGAAAGAAGTCATTGCTAAAAAAATTAAGAAATAATGACTGGAAATTTATCTGATTTAGCAAAAGTCAGAAACTTATAAAATCAGCTATGTGCATTCTAATGAGGACAAATCCAGAGAAATCCACACCATGACACATCATAATCAAACCTGTACAAACTAAGAACACTGAAAAAAAAATCTTGAAAATACCAAAATGACATTTTTTTCTGTCACAAAAAAAATTCCAGTGATGGTTGGTATCTTATAATATACCAGAGAGAGTAACATTATTTTCCCTAGAATTATATATTCAGATGGCTTTTAGATATATTTAAGATGTATTTCATCATATTAAGGTATATCCACTTGATCTTGCATTTTAAAGAACTTTTTCCAAGAGTGGATTTTTAAATGTCAATCTTTATATTATGTTTAGTTTGATGCTGTGGCTTTCAAACGTTTTGACCTCAGAATTTGTTTACAATCTTAAAAATTACTGAGAACGACAAAGGGCGCATGTTTATTCGAGCTCTATCTACCAATATCTTTTATATCAAAAATTAAGACTTAGATATTTTAAAAATCCTTAGTAATTCATTCATTTCAGAATAACCAGAATGAGCCCATTATATGTTAACATAAATATCATATATTTTAAAAAACATTTTTCAAAGTAGTAGTATCTCGAGAAGATTAGCATTGTTATAAATTTGCTAATCATTTCAATGTCTGACTTAATAGAACACAGCTGGAGTCCAATACATGCCTCTGCATGCAGTCTTTATGGTATATTCTTTTGGTTGAAGTTTACGTAGAAAATCTGTAAAATTCACACAGATTAACAGCTGGAAAGTAGAGGATATTTTAATAGATTTTTCCAATAATTATAAATATTCTTCTTTGACACTTCACTAAAACTTAACAAGTAGTAGTTTCTTAAATATTGACCTTGATGTGGAATCTTAAACCATATCAATGAAGTTTTGATATTCTTTCAAATTAAGAGCCATCATCTATTTTGTAATTTGAATGGATCTTTTATCTATTCAAGTTTTGTAATGTCATGCATTGGTTGTTTGAAAAATATTGGTTTGCTGACTATACATATCTTCCAAATATTGACGTATTTTATTAAATAATATTAAATATCATTGACATCATCACTGATCTCATAAGAAAAATCTTTGCGCATTGGAAATCTGTGAAGTTCAACGTAGTAAATCCAATTTTTCCTAAATTCTAATTTTTGTTTGTCAGTGGTTTTTCTTGATTTGATAAGTCTTACTTTGTTTATTTTTGAAAGCTTTTCTGCTAAATACTAGAATCAGATTAACTACAGGCTGTCAATGATTCTTTCAAGTAAAGACAGTGTTTCATGAAAAACGCATCTGGTTCCACTCACAACTGAAACAATTGTCCAAGTGCATTTCCTTGGGCTAATATTTGTCGCTCCTTTGTATATAGAAGTGTTCTGTGTATCTCCATTTTATTATACAGAATTTTTAAAAGACATGTCCTCAAGGGTTGAAGTATAATAAAAGTTTTTTTTTTTTACAGCGTCAACAAGTACATACTTAAGTATGTCTGGAAAATGTTTTTTGTTTTGCTTTTTTTTTTTTTTTTTTTTTGAGTTGGAGTCTCACTCTGTCGCCCAGACTGGAGTGCAGAGGCCGCTCCCGACCACCGCAGCCTCGATCTGCTGGACTCCGGCGATCCTTCCGCCTCAGCCTTCGGAGTAGCCGGAATTACAGGCGCGTGCTACCACGCCAGGCTAATTTTTTGATTTTATCGTAGAGATGTCTTGCCTGCCCAGGCAAGGTCTCGAACCCGCGGGCTCAGGCAATCCACTCACCTCAGCCTCCCAAAGGCGCGGGATTACAGGCTGAGCCACTGAGCCTGGCTTGCTTTGTTTTTTTAAAAACTGAAATTGCATGACAGGAAAGAATGCAATGAGTACTATTACCATTAGTTATCATTGCTTTGATTTCTGCTAACATGCAAGCAATTTTATCCATTAATACTTGGCATTATCAGGGCAAATGTCTACAGAGCAAGAAGAGCAAATAGTATCTTAGTATTATTATGATAATATTTTACTCACGAACGTCTTCAGACTGTTGATGGGACTCCCAGATACCTATACTCTGAGAACTACTGGTCTAGTGTTTCTTTAGTCAGTTGCTATTAGCTCTCTACTACAAGTGAGAATAAAAGTAACATATTTCCACCTCTCTCTCTCCCTCCTATTGACTTTAGTCAATAGTGCTATCTTTCTTCATATTTACCTTTGTATTGTTAAATATGTTTAAACATCTATTAATTGATCTGCCAGCATTAAATGATATCCTTTGACTCCAGAGATTACAGATGAGGTCATCAGCAAACCTACTATACCTCCAACCTTCCTCCTTCTCTAACAAATTTCCATTAGTTCTATCATTTCTACATTGTCAGGATACACACATTATGTTCTGTTTTGTTACTCCAATTCCTACATCTGTTTTAACTTGAGTGTTTGTTACCAGTTCATTTGCTGTGCTTTCTCTGTTTGTCTAGTCTGCCTGAAGTTCAGCCTGTAGTCATTTTCTCAAGAAATACTTATTCACGGAAACAATATTTCCTGAGTTTTTTAAAATACTTTGTCTATATGCTAAAAACTTTGTGTAAACTTTCTTTTCTTGAGAATCTTGTACTCAAGATACTTGTTATTCTCTGTCCTTCTGCTGTTAAATATTGCCGTGGAGAAGTATAAAGCCAGCATGTTTTTCTCTTTATACGTGGCTTCATATTTTTGTCTGGCTTCCTTATGTATTTTTTTTCATTTTTGAAGTTTAGTATAATTTGAAATGATATTGTAGGTTAATAATTCTATTCAATTTTGCCTAGTTTCTGGTCCACTGGATCTCTTCCTTGAATCGCAGTTGTATATATATTAGAATTCCTTTATCTTCTTTTTCTATATGCATCTCTAAAACATTTACACTTTTTTCTTTCTTTCCCCCCCACTTTCTTAGTTTCTGTTGTCTATATACCATGTTGTGTTTTTCATGAAAAACTTGGAGTCACTCTGTGTATTTGACTTAGGTGAAATTCTCACAGCATAGGGATTTTTCTTCTTAAGTCAAGCCCTGCAGAAGCATAAACAATATACAATACAAGGAAAAAGCAGTTAGTCAGTGTTCGGTAATATCTGACATCCCAGAAAATTCTGTTCCTTAATGATATTGTAAGATATTCTGTTTCCAGGAACTTCGAAGCAGATCTAGAGGCATACATTTCTTTGTTTTCCGACATTGAAGGTGATAGTGGTAGTGATGGTGGGAGCATTCAGTATGTTGAAAGATGAAATTCTGGTAGATATTTCAACTTTGCATATTGAGTTCTCATTTGGGTAGAAAATTCAAAGATATAGCCTTGTAATCATAGACCCAAATTTGGTTCTCCAATCCAACTTACCTATAATAAGCTAATATTTAGATATGTCAGACTCTTACATTTTTATCTCAGTTGTTTCTGAACTTCCCTGAGTATGAGAAGCAAGGTGAGAATCATGCCTTCAAACCTTCCAAACTCTTGCCTAGTGTAACTTCTTTCTTCCCATGCCTCAGTTTTGTCAGGTGTAAAATGGAGCTTAATGTATTTAGTGAGTTAATGTATATAAATAGCTCCTATTTCAATACCTAATACATATTTGCTTAACAAATATTAGTAGCTCCCACATCCTTCCCTCAAATATATACCATACTTTATATCAAAGAAAAGGAGGTTCTTTAGACTCAATTATGGTTTCAGAAGTTGAGTAGTAGAACTTTTTAAACAGATATTTTCTGTGGATATTCTATTCAGGAGCTATCTTTCAAGCACTATGCTAAATTCTTGGAATTTGGAAGGGAATGGTATTGTCCTTCTCCTCAGACAGCATGAGCTAAGTATATGTTACTAAAAAATAAATTACTATGCAATGTGCTAAGTGTTTTCACTTAAGTACAGAAAGCTAAGAAAAAAGAGGATGGACATCTCACAGCCTGGAAGAGTAGAAAACCCTTCCCAGGAAAGGTAGAATTTTAGCTTCAGGAGGAAAATATTGTAGAATAATATGAGAGATGTTAAACTATTCCAATAACTTAAGTAATGCAAGATGGTGAAAGAAGAGAATGAGCTTGAGAGCAACATAGATGTTGTTGGAAAGGTAAGCAGAAGTCATTTACCAAAGCTTCCTGTGAAGTGATTAAGCGGCTTGTATTCTATGCTAAGTCACAACAGAGTCAGTAAGGATTTTAAGCAGGATAGGAAAATAATCATTTTTGGTTACAGTATGACACAACAGATGTAAGTGGGGAAAAAAATAGAAGCTGGGATATTAAATATAAAGCCATGGAGGAGTTGGATGAAAAATGGCAAGCAAGGTAGAAATAAAGAAGTAGAAATAAATTTGTAAATTTGTAAGGAAGTGTAATTGTCCAAATTTAGTGATTGTTCAAGTGAAGATAAAGCAAGGAAAAAAGAAATCAAGAATGCATCTAGTTTTCTGACACAGATGACTCAACTGATTCTGAGGCAAGGTTTTTGGCAAAAGATAAGGTTTTAGTGTTGTACATGGTGCTTTTCTTTCTTACTTTTAAAAATTTTAAGTAGGCTTAATTTTACAAATTCATATTTTTAGTTATATATGATATATTATAAAGTTAACTCTATTAAAAAGTTGCTAAGGTGGTATAGAGAGTTCCCAAATACCCCACATCCAGTTTTTACTGTTATTATCATATTATATTAATATGGTACATTTGTCACAATTAATGAGCCGGTACTGACACATTGCTATTAACTTATTGAGATTTTTATTAGTTTTTACTTAATTATTTCTTATTTATTACAGAATCCCATACAGAATATCACATTACATGTAGTCACCATGTCTCCTTAGAAACTCTAGACAGTTTCTCAGACATTATTTGTTTTTGATGACTTTGAGAGTTTTGAGAAGTACTGGTCAGGTATTTTATAAAATACCTCTCAATTGGGGCTTGTCTGATGTTTATACCTCACGGCTTGACTGGAGTTACGGGTTTTAGAGAAGATCATATGGGTCATCATATCAAGAGTATATGCCATCAATATAACTTGTCACTATTAATCTTGATCACCTGGCCCGGGTTGTGTTCATAAGATTCTCCACTGTAAAGTTACTCTTTCCCCCTCCCCCTTTCTATACTATACTCTTTGGAGGGAAGTCAATATGCACAGACCACACTTAAGAAATAAGTAATTATATTCCTTTTCCTTGAGAACAGAATATCTCCATGAATTATGATATTATAATATTATTCTTCTGTCTGTTCTCCATTTATTTAATTATTCAAACATTTATTTATATCATTATGGACCCGGGGATATCTGTTTTATATTTTTATTATAATCTAATACTATTTTACTGTTTTGCTCAGATTGTTTCAACTTTGAGCACTGAAATCTCTTTCAGTTGGCATCTATATCCTACAGACATAGTCACACTAATTTTTTTTTTTTTAGTACTTCTTTACTTTTTGGTACTATAAGATACTCAAAGTTCATTCTGTTCATTTACTGCTCCAGTCTTAGAATCAGCCATTTATTCAAGGAGCCCTGGTTCCTTTTATAAGAGAACAAGAAAATATATGTATATATACTAATCTGTTGATATACCCATATCTAGAAATATTTCTATGTGAATTCCTCAGTATCTATATTAAACTAACATGAGTTCATCTACTACCACATGGATTATCCAGCTTTCCTTCCTTCCTTTTCCCCTTTCTCACTTCAACAATGAAAATACTGGCTCCCACATTCCCTCATAATTTACTTAACTGTTTAATTCTATTATACGTGTATAGTGATTTCAACATTGTTAACTTGTACCCTAGTGGGAAACAGCTTTAATAACTAGTAGAAAGAGCTTACGTGCAGTTCCTTCTGCCTTTAGTCTTATGACTTCACTCATTTCTAAAGTAACTTAGGTCAGCACCCCCACCCACTTCATGAGTTTACTTCATAGATTTGCAATATAGTTAGATTCTATTGTCATAATTTGCATTCAATCCAGGATCCTCAAACTCCTATATTATCTCTTTAAGTTGTATTTTTTCCCCTGTGAATTCATTTGAGTTCCTGTAGATCCTGTATGTTAGGCCTTTGTTGGACGCATAGCTGCCAAATATCTTTTTCCCATTCTGTTGGTTGTCTGTTTACTCTCTTGATGGTTACTTTGGCTGTGCAATAACTTTTTAACTTGATAAGGTCCCACTTGTCAATTTCAGATTTTTCTGCCTTTGCTTTTGAGGACTTTGACATGAATTCATTGCCTAATCTGATGTCCAGGAAGGGGTGTTCCCTATGTTTTCTTATAAGTTTCTTTGAGTTTGACATTTCATATTTAGGTCTTTGATGCATTTTTAGTTAATTTTCATATATGGTGATAGGTAGGGGTCCAGTTTCATTCTCCTGCATTTGGTTTGCCAGGTTTCCCAGCGACATTTGCTAAATATGGTTTAATTTCCTCAGTGCTTTTTCCATCAGCTTTGTCAAAGATGGTTGAAGGTTCATAGTTTTATTTCTGTATTCTCTGTCCTCTTCCATTGGTTTTGTACTAGAACTGTGCTGTCTTGGTTACTGTAGACTTGTAGTAAAGTTTGAAGTCTGAAAGTGTGATGCATACAGCTTTGTTCTTTTTGCTGAGGACTGCTTTATCTATTTGGGTTCTTTTTAAATTTCATATGAATTTCTGTATTGTCTTTTTTACGTCAGTGGAAAATGATGCTGATAATTTGATAGGGACTTCATTGAATCTGTAGACTTCCTTGAGCAGAATGAACATCTAGATGATATTGATTCTTCCAGTCCATGAGCACAGGATATTTTTCTGTTTGTTTGTGTTGTCCTTGATTTCTTTGAGCAGTGTTTTGTAGTTCTCATTGTAAAGGTCTTTAACCTCTTTGGTTAGATGGATGCTAAGATATTTTATTTATTTATTTTTGTGGCTACTGTAAATAGGATTGTGTTTTTTATTTGGTTTTCAGCCTGCTTGATTTGGTTTTCAGCCTGCTTGATCTTGATCATCAAGATGCTTGATGATCTTGAGGCTTTACCGAAGTCATTTATCAGTGTGAGGAGATTTGACAGACTTTACAGAGTTTTCTAGGTATAGAATCATCATCTGCAAAGAGGGAAAACTTAACTTCCACTTTTCCTATTTGAATACCCCCAATTTTTTTTTTTTTCTTGCCTGATTGCTCTGGCTAGGACTTTTGGTAGTATGTTGAATAGGAGGAGTGAGAGTGGACATTCCTGTCTTGTTCCAGCTCTTAGAGAGGATGCTTTCAGCTTCTACCCATTAAGTATGTTGTTGGTTGCAGGTTTGTCGCAGATGGTTCTTATCATTTTTAGGAATGTTCCTTTGCTGTCTAGGTGTTTGAGGGTTTTTATCAAGAAGAGATGTTGGATTTTATCAAATACTTTTTCTGTGTCTAATAAGATAATAATATGTTTCTTGGTTTTGCATCTACGTAAGTGATGCACTGTGCTTATGAAATTGCATCTGGTGAACCAGGCTTGGTTCCTAGGAATGAAGCCCAACTGATCATGATGTATGATCCTTGTAATGTGCTGTTGGCTGTGATTTGCTAGAATCTTATTGAGAATTTTTGCGTCTATGTTCACCAGGGAAATTGACCTATAGGCTTTTTTTCGCCCACCTTTTGGGTCTTTGCCATTTGGAGATATTAGGTTGATATCGACTTCATAAAATGAGCTAGGGAGAATTCCTTCCTTCTTGATTGCTTAGAGTACTTTCAATAGGATTGGTGTTAGCTCTTCCTTGTGTGTCTTATAGAATTCAGCTGAGTAACCATCTGGCCCAGGGCTTTTTTCCTGGCAGGCAGGTTTCTTTTTACTGAGCCAATTTATTGAATTGTTAATGGTCTGTTTAGGGTTTCAATTTCCTCCTGTTTTAATCTTGGGAGGTTATGTGATTCCAGGAATTCCTCCTTTTTCTCTAGGTTTTCTAGTTTATTCTCATATAGATGTTTGTAGTAATCTCTGATAATTTCTTGTATTTCTTCAGGGCCAGTTGTAACATCACCTTTTTCATTTCTAATTGTGTTTATTCAATTTTTCCCTCTCTTTTCTTCTTGTGACCTGGTGAGGGGTCTATAAATCTTATTTATTCTTTCAAAGAACTAGATTTTCATCTCATTGATCCTTGGTAAGGTTTTTTTGGTCTCTATTTTATTCAACTGTGACTTTATTTAAATGATCTCCATTTTTCTACTAATTCTTGGGTGGATTACTCTTGACTTTTCAGCCCTCTTAGCTGTGACACTGGGCTATTTACCTGAGATTCCTCTATTTTCTTGATATGTGCATGCAATGTTATAAACTTCTCTCTCAGCACTGATTTAAGGGTATCCCAGAGGTTTTGGTGTGTTGTGTCTTTGTTTTCATTTGTTTTTAGAAAAATTTTTAGTTCTGCTTTGATTTCTATGTTAATCCAAAAGTCATTCAGAAGCATATTGTTTAATTTTAGTGTAGTTGTGTGTTTGGTGACTTCCTGTTAGTAATAATATCTATTTTTATTCCATTGTTGTCTGAGAAGATGCTTTGCATGATTTTAGTATTTGTTCATGCTTGATTTATGCCTAAGTATATAGTAAACAAATGTTCCATGTGTTGATGAGAAGAATGTTTATTCTTTGATTGTTGGGTGAAGTATTCTATAGAAGTCTACTAGGTCCAATTGATTGAGTGTTAAGGTTCCAGATTTCCTTGTTAATTTTTTGCCTCAATGATATGTCTAAGGCTTTTAGTATGATTTTAAAGTCTCTGACTATAATTATATGACTGTCCTACTTTAACTAACAATTGTTTTATAAATCTCAGTGCTCTTATACTGAGTGCTTATATATTTGAGATGAATATTTCTTGCTGATGGATTGAGCCTTTAGTCATTGTGTAGTGTTCTTCAGTGTCCTTTTTAACTTTTATTGGTTTAAAGGCTGTTTTTGTCTGATTTAAGAATTGCTACTTCTGTTCTTTTTTTGTTTTCCATTTGTCTGGAAGATCTTTCTCCAGTCCTTTACCTTGAGTTTGTGAATGTCCTTTGCAATGATATGAATTTCCTGAAAGCAGCAAAAGTATGGGTGATGCTTCTTTATACAGTTTTCCACTCTATGCCTTTTGAGTGGCATGCTCAGTCAGTTCATGTTAAGTTAATTATTAATTTGTGGGAGTTTTTTCTCTAATATAGCTATTAAGAGGCTGCTTTGCTTTTTAGGTTTTGTGGTTGATTTGTATGGTCTGTAAACTCTGTGCTTGTTTATGCTTTTGTAATAGGTGGAACTGTTCTTTTATTTCTGTGCTTAGAATTTTCTTAAGCATCTCCTGAAAGGCTAGCATGAGGTTGACATATTCCCTTAGGGATTGGAGATCTGAGAAGGATTTTTAATTCTCCTTCATTAACAAAGCCTGGCTTGTCAGGATAGAAATTTCTTGGCTGAAATTATTTTTTTTAGGATGTTAATGATAGGACCCCAGTCTCTTCTGGCCCATAGGTTTTCTGCTGATAAATCTGCTGCAATTATGATTTATCTTCCTCAATAGGCAGTCTTTCTTCTGTCTAGCCGCCTTTAGAATTTTTTCTTTCATGCTCACCTCATGAAGATGAATTATTATGAGTCTTAGTGATGGTCTTGTTGTGTAATATCTTGCAGGACTTCTCTGGATCTCTTGTGTCTGCATGGCTGCCTCTCTGGTGAGACAGAAAAACTTCTCCTAGATGGCCTCTTGGAAGGTTTTTCTAGGGTGTTCTTAGCTTCTTCTTCTCTTTCAGGGACACCAATCAACTGTAGATTTGGTCTCTTTACATAATTCCAATCTTCTCATAGCTTCACTCATTCTTCTTAATCCTTTCTCCTTGTTTTTATTGGATGGGGTTAGTTTAGTAGTTTGATCATCAAGCTCTGAGATTCTTTCCTCTGCTGATGCAATTCTGCTGTTCAATCTTGCCATTGTGTTTTGAAATTTCAGGAAAGAATTCTTCATTTCCAGAAGTTCAAATTGGTCCTTTCTTAATGACCAGCTTAACTTTTACTTCCTGCACTGTTTTTATTGCCTGGATGATTTGTGTGTCCTCCTTCATGTGGATCTCCTGTGTGTCTTTGCCATCCATGGTCTGAATTCTATGTTTGTCATCATGGACAGGTTCTGGATGGGTTCCATTGTTTGAGATCTGGGAAGTTCTATTGTGGATGTTGACTTTTAAAGGCTTTTAGGATTCCTTTTTATTCCCCTAGTTTTTCCTCATCTGTGAAGGCAGACATTTTAATTAATTAATTAATTAAATTTTAGAGACAATGCTACTGTTAGGGTAGAATTAGGTAGAATTTTTTTTTGGTCCTTTGGGGTGCTCCTTTGTTATAGTTCACTTCCCCTTCTCTAGGGGTAGTAGTCTGTGAAGACCCAAATAGTGTGAGTCCTGTTCCTCTTCTGGATCTAACTATTCTATGAGGCTTCCACTATTTGACTGGTGTTGGAAAGTGCCTACAAGGTATTTTGTGATGTGAAGGCATAGGGGTTGAATTCTGAGGAGTGTTGGCTAACAACATTTCTGGAGGATCCTCTGGGTTACCTGGGTGATAGGGCTCCTTTTTACTTCTCTGGATAAGCTCTCTGATGCCTTGGTCTGCAAGATGGATGGTGGCATGGTCTATTGTTCTTATATCCTTCTTTTTGGCTGTATTATTGTCTCAGATGTTGTAAATGGGCTGTGTCAGTTGACCTCCAATCAGAAGGTGGTGCTTGCAGGAGACAGCCAACTGTGTTGGTGGCTGTGGGCTTTTGCTTGGCCATTGTTTTCCTAGGAAATTGTCCAGATGATCTAGGCAGTGGATGGGGCTATGGGTGCTCCTAAAGTGCCTCAGTCCCCAGACTTTTGAGGAGTTGAGGGAAAAAACTGGTTGGGGAGGTCAAGATCAGACTGGACCACTCTTTAGCTTCCCACCTGCACATGAATGGCTATTCCAATGGGAAACAGGTCTTCTGGCCCTGTGGCCATGCTGCAGGGATGGTTGAGACATTTCTATTGTACAAAAGAGTTCACATGGGGATGGAGGGCTTGCCAGCACGATAAGTTCCCTGTCCTCACACTCTCTGGTTCTCCTTCCATTGTCTGAGAACATCTATGCTCAGATCTCAGTTTTATTCAGCAGCAAAGTTTTCCTCACAGGCTGAGTCCAACTGGTCTAGGTTCCAACTCCCTGCCTGTGTGCATACAGTAGTAATTAAGAGAGGGAATGGGTTCCCTGGCTGCTGCGGCAGTGCTGTAAGAATGGGAGAGCCATCTGTTACACAGAAGTGTTCATGTAGGGAAAGAGGAGTTACCAGGGTGATAGGGCTCCTTCTTACTTTTCTCTAGCTAGAGGCTGACTGCATTCAGAACTCTGACGTTTGTTCAGCAACAAGGTCTCTCACTGAGGTTTGTGCCAAACAGATGGAATTGCCCTTGGGACAAGTGAAGGCAGCTGGTTTTCTGTTCCTTCCTGCACCGGGAGCTGGTCACTGAACATAGCCAGGATCAAGTACTCAGGGGATGGTTTGGTGATAGGTATTCAGAGCTCAAATGGGTTTTCAGCATCACTTGCACTCAGGCAGCGTGCAGCTGTGCCATATCCAGGCCATTTCCAATGAGAGACAGGAGTCCTGTGAAGCTCATGGGACCTTCCCAGTTCACGGCAGTATTGCAAATTTCCTAATTTCCTTGCACTTACCATTTCTCCATGTCCAGAAGTTGCTCTCTGTTTCCAACATGACCCAGACAGGGAGGTGGCTTCCTGACTCCAAAACATGCTGCCTATTCTATCATTACCTGATCTCTAGGGGTTCCACTGTTCCTCTGTGGGTTTTGGGGTGCATCCTCTGTCTCAACCTGCTCTGACTGCTGGGGGTCTCCTGCTGGGGCTCTCTTCCTTGGTTTGCTCTATGAGAGAGGTGCTTTTAGATGGTCACCTTGCCCCTCAACCCTAACTTTGTTAAGGTGTGTTTTATGGACCAGAGTATTGTGTATCTTGGCGAATATTTTATATGCACTTAAGAAAAATGTAAATTTTCCTGTTGTTGAATGAAATATTCCATAAATGACAGTTAGATTAACAGAAATATGAGGATGTTCCTGAAAAGAAACTGAGGGAGAATCTGATATTGTGTGCAGTGAGACTAGTAAATGAATATATCAGGATCCAAAATGAAATAAATCACGAACCAAATTGATGAGCTCATAGTCAATGACCTATAATTTCTCCTAAGCTAAGGACTGAAAAAAAAAGACTGGAAGAAAACTGAGATTTTAGAGTTGGAGAGGGGCAAGTATATTGGCAATGATACATTAAGAGGAGAAAACCACTTTGTGTGTGTGTGTGTGTGTGTGTGTGTGTGTGTGTGTGTGTGTGTGTGTTTCATGTTTGAGAGGATTTGTGGGGGCAAAAAAACTATTCAAAAGGTTTTTTAAAATATTGACTTCATTGGCATTTGTAAGTGTTAGTTAACCTAAATAGTACCTGGGGCAACCAACTGAGGAATGATTTTTTTAATCTTTCCCAGGTCTTTGTGTCCATTTAATTGCTAATTTCAGATAAAGATCACAGATTACTAGATAAAGTTCAGCAATGTGATTTAGTACTGGTGTATTTCTGCTGAGCTAGATACAAAACTTTTGCTCCATCACACCCTTTTACCTCTAGGGCCCTTGGCACTCTTCAGTAATCCCAATCCATAGTACACTCCCACACCCTCAGCTCCCAGTTTTCCTCAGCCTTATGGAAATTAGCCTCAATCTTATTCTTTCTTTAGTTGTTCCTCAAACTAAGTTTTTCAACCATTTTTTCCTCCCAGTATTTTTGGAAACTTCCATTTTGCTGACAATCAATTTTCTCTTCAATCTTAGCCTGTTTTAAAAAATAATATTTCTACCTTTTAATTCAATTTGTACTTGGACTTCAGCTGATTATGACAGCTTTGGGGGACTGCTACTATACATGACCATCTCTAATCAAGAAAACCCAAACCATTTGATGACAACTGCCATTTTTCACCTGCATATTTATCATGATGATTCTGTACTGCCTTTCTTCTGAGAATCAGAAATTTTAACAGCTAAATTGCTATAATCATCTCTATTCCATGATTCTGGGTAGCTTCCAGTGTATCTTCAACTGGTCCATTTGATACCTAGTCTTCTCATTCTAGTGACCTTCTCTCTTTTAGTACTCATTGTCCCCTCTTCATATTAGCAACCCACATAATTGACTGTATCTTAGAACTTTGGAAAATAATTTAAGCAAGTTTTAAATTTTCAAATTCTCCTTGCCTTTTATGTTTTGCCTTTGCCATGTCTTCACTTCCACTGAATTTATCTTCATTTCATATCAACCTCCAGGACCTTGACTTCTCATTTCTTTCCAAGTACATCCACCCCAATTATAATTACTTTTTTTGCTCACCAACCTAGCTCCCTGAGTTTCCATTTCCACCTTATTCTCACTTGCACCCTTGCTATTGCAATCACATTACTTCCTATAACCTCTGAATCATCAGGGGAAAAACAAAACACCTTCTTTCTCCTTCCAAGGTGCCTATGGTTAGTGGCAAACATCACCTAGACAGGATAATTAGTTCCATCTAAAATTGCGTAGAGCTGCTCAACAATTCTTTTCCTCTTATCCAATCCAATTTCTTCTTTCTATCTCTGCCCTGCTTTTCATGCACATATTAAACATTCTAATTTTTTACTTTATTCAAGTCTCTAATCATGACCCCTTATTCACAGTTTATATCTTTTTAATTTCCTAGAGATAACTACTGCCATGCCTGATATGGCTCTGTGTTTACTCACATCTTCTTCCATCTTTTTCCACAACTAATTATTTTCACTTATCTGATTTAAACCGCTTAAAATCTTGTCTCAGCAATTTTAATTAATAATAATAATAATAATTGCTGTTGTTACTATCTAATCTTTCGTTTGAATCTTTCCTTTCTTTTTTTTCTCTTGATTCAGTTTCTTAACCTACATATTGACCTTACTTTGTTTTAAAATAATACTTCTTTCCATGAACATTTTTCCTCTTAAATGCCTTCCCTTTACTTTTCTTCTTGAAAGAGTTGCCTACATTTCCTGCTCCTCTGAAAGAAAGAGAACTCTGACAACAGTGTGTGGATTAGATGAGTCGTCAACAATAGTTGCTTTGGTTTTCTGTCACTGATTAAGTCTCCAGCAATCTAGCTTTAACTACCATAACTGGACTATTGAGTTGTCATACATCTCTTAATTTTCATATATAATAATGAGATAATGTTTTGCTACTTAACGCTCATTTTTCCTATCCTTACAGATTCATGTCTGAATATAGAGTATAATCACACAAGACAAAGATAGGAAAAACTGCTTCATCATATAGAGATTTAAATATTGCTGCACTTGTCTTTTCTGATAGACACATTAAAAACCTTCTTTCTCAGAACAGAAAAGCATGATCCTAAGAGAAAGATAGACCTGGACGAAAATCCTTAGCTCTGTCACTTACTACTTTTGATTTTAGCAAGGTACTTTTAGTTTCTCAACTGTAAAATGTTTATATCTTTTCTCTGAATGGTTGTGACATTAAATAAGTGTGTAAAAATGCCTTGCTCACAGAATAGGCACTGAGCAACAGTTTTTTTTTTTAAATCTCTTGCTCTTACCTCTTCCTTTAAAATAAATTTGCTTCCCATGATATATCTTCTATTTTGTCCACTCTACTTTTGAAGCAAACAGTGAGTGACCAATGAAGAGGTTTCTACAATTTCCCGAGATATTATTTCACAGATTAAGAGATCTCATTGCCATGGAATGTTTTCTGATCTTTGGCTAGAAGTAAATAGCCTTACCAACACCATATATAGAAAATTATGATGAGCAGGGTTTGTGACTTGATACTTTTGCATCAGCCATGGACAAAGAAATGTTAGGCTTCATTTTAAATCACTGTCTTGAGCCACTATACTCCGTTTTTTTTTGTACACTATTTTCTTTAGACCTATTATGAGAACTAGCTTGTATTTTTCTAGGTGAATTTTAGAGTTTCTAAGTAATGTTTTAAAATGTCTCTTTTTTTCTGATCATTTTAGCATCCTCTAAAAAATATTTCTTATGATATTTACTGGTTCATGATCTTCAATAAAACCCAACTTAACTCAATAATTAAGAACTATTCTTCTTAATCTCATTTAGACTGTAAACAATTCTGACTTTATGGAGATGTCCTTTTACTTTAAATAAGAGTAATGTTATGGGCAACTTTTGCCATGTCAGTTTTTCTATATAGTTTCACCATATTTCCCTTTCAGTATGCCCTAAGTTAAAAAAAAATATCATAGACATATGACTAATCAGGCAAAGTGAAATGAGGTAATTATTTTGTGACTTTGATCAATGGAAATAAACACCCTGGATAATTCGACCCCCACTTCCCACTTTTTCTTTAATAACATTTACTGAAAAATCACAGTGGATTTTTAGGTAATTGTCTCAATCTTCTTCCATGTGCCTGAGTAAACATAGCTAATGGGTCTGTTTTACATAATGAAATGTTATGGAAAATTCAAAACACAAGCCTGGCAGGGACTTTCAGAGGTCATCTGTAACATCTCACTTCCTCTAGGCAGGCTTCTTATAAATCCTTCTTTAAAAGAGAACGTCTGTCTCTAGGTTCAGACTCGCCGATGACACACGAGACTGAATAATCTGGTAAATATTACTATAATTTAAAACAATATCCAAGAAATAGGGATGCTCTAGCAATTATACAAAGGTGAAAATGATAGAATAAATAAGTTCTGTATTTCACTTCAATGTTCTGTTGTACATGTAGAAATTTTGGAATAGGAAAGGGGAGAAATAACAAGGTAGGAGAAAGAGGTGGCTGTCAAAGTGTGTACTGCTGTCGTGTTTCAGAGAATTAACTTATGTGCTGGCTTCTATCTGACCTGAGGCAGCTGCTTGTGCTCCAGTCTGGCAGGAAAATGGATGATCATCTACTGCTTTAGAGATAGACAACTCACCAGGGAGAACAAATGTGCCATGTACTTACTTTACATGTTCAAATGACACTATCTAATGGAGTGTGGACCGGAGAACAGTCTTTACTCTTGATTCCCCTCTTCCCATATAAAAGACTCAGCTACAGACAAGTTAAGAGGGAAAATATAAATTAGGACTAGGAACAATGTGCATACTCACAGGTGGATGGTTCTCCTTGAAATCCAGAAGATTGGGTAAAAAAAAAGTACCTTGTCCATCTCTTTGGAAACTCTGAGTGTAGTTGGGATTGTTGATTTTGTTATTATTGCTGCTATATCTTAATTGTAAGCCAAGCATTACCCTCACCTGCCACCCCTAAAGAATCCCCTAACATTTGGGAAGGAGGTAAGAGATTGTCTATATCCACCCTGATTACTGTTCTTCTGCTTATGTGTTTCATCTATCCTGTGCCCATTTTTGTAGAATCGGATCACTGTTGATTTTACTCCTAATCTCGCACTAAATTAATGATTAGCAGAGCTTCCAGCAGCAGCTATTTTTATGCTGCCAACTTGTGTGATAGCATCTGTAGAGCAGGGTGATCATGGGGTAAGCTTGTCTTCTCTTACAGCCTCTGTCTTCTACTTCTCTCTACAACATCACTACGTAAAATTGTTTGGTTATATCAGACCTGGATGAATGGTCAGGGTAAACAAAAAAAAATTTATGTCTCCCCAGATTGGCTTCACTCATTGTCCCTTGCATCCTAGCCACTGGCTCAGTAGAGAACTTTAGCCACCTTCCTATTTGCTTCATTACTAATGCTGCCACCTGTCTCAGCCTCTCCAGGTGAGGTCTATGATTTGGGACAACTTTCATCATGACTGGTACCGTGGGAGTCATAATGCCACAGTCTAACCTAACTAGACCAACAGAGACTCTACCTCTTTATATCATTTTTTAATTCAGGTGAAACACACGTGGGAGTGGAATTTGGCTTTTCAGAGTGGCCAGGTACACAAGTGAGAAGTGCAGAGGAGTTTATGCCCCATGAAATGAATTGAACTTGGACTGATATGGTGCAAAATATTGAATAAGATAATGTTAAAATTTTCCACTATCTTCAGATCTATGACCCTCTTCCCACTCCATCATACTCAGGAGATAAATTTTCACCTCTACTTCATGGAGAAAATTTATTAACTTATTTCCACTTTCTCAGATGTAGATAATAGTGGCTAGCACTTAATATTTTGTATGCAATAAATAGAAACTATATCATATGGGAACTCCCTCAGTCTTCTACTACAAAATCTACAAATCTACAAATCTTCTACTACAAAATCTACAAGGTTATATCTCCTGCTGGCATGCCTCATGTTTCCTTACACCTCATTGACCATGACTAAGATGTTTGGCTATGTAGAACTGAAAGACAGGCTGGGAAATCTGGTAACTGGAAAGGCAAATGAGGTTGTCATGATTGGATTTAACCAAATGATATTTGTTTTCTGAGAATTAGCCTCTTGGTATAAAATCAGGATTTGTTACCAAGAAAGGTTGTAGAACTAACTCTGTAGGTAATAACAAAGAGAGCACAGTGGCTGAAGACTTGTATTTTTATTGCCTTTTAGTAGCATGCCCTAATCATGGCTTAGGGTCATTGTTCTACCAAGCCTGGTATAGTACCTTCCATATATTTCTCCAATTTTAGAGTGATAGTGAATGCTTCTTAGCTTACATAATTGAAAATCCCAAACCAGCAGCCAAAACTCCAGCAAACTTTTGCTCTCAATTGAGAAAGATAAATGTGTTAGCACATCTGCTATCGATTCTTTCTCTCCTGAAAAAATAGTAATGACTTAGGAATTTGTGAGGCTGTTGCAGTTTGATTTTAAAGTAATTTATAGATGACATAATGAGGAAATTTTTAATACTTTCTCAATTTGGCAAATCCTTATAATGCTACATGTCTAGTTTACCCACTATAACAACCAGTTCAGAACTAGGCATTATGAAATTGTCATTCAGATTGTGGCAAGACCTTCACAATGATTCTGTGTATTCCAGAAACCATAATGGTTTTGATTTATCTCACCACAGTTATTTGCACCACATTCTACCAGTTTGATAATCATGGTGAAAATTCACTCCTAATCCAACCTAATGTGAATATTTTGTTCTGAGATATAGCTGAAGACTTAACTGGAGGTCTGGAATCTTGGTTGATAGTTCCTCAGGGATAACCTGAATAAAACCAGGCCCCCTCAATGTTCAGCCTTCAAATGGAGTTACATTAAAAGAAAGCATACATTAATTCTAGAATCCTTGAAGAATAATGTCAGTCTTCAGGGCAGACTTTCTTGAGGGAGCAGGCAGTATACTACACAGAAAAAGTAATTCTCTTTAGACACTACCCCATGCCTGCCTTTAATTTTCACTCTTGTATGAAACAATTTTTAAAAATCCTCTCTTTATCCCTAGCCACCAGGCGGATGCCCTTATTCATTTCTGTATTTTCCACAGCAACCATACATGTGGCATTGTACTCAAACTCCTACTGTCCTGAAATCTCATCATTTTTTTGTCTGCACTCATCTCCCTGCAAAGAATACTTCTTGCAGTCTGAAAGCAATTATGTTAATTGGCAGCTTTCTGAGATTTTGACCAATAAAATTATTTATCTTGTTACAGAAGCAACCAAGACATTGATACCTGGTGCATAGTTGCATTCAGTAATAGCTAGCCTCCATATAAATGTCCTAGTATAGAACTGCTATTGTTATAGCTTGGGAGATGGAACAGATATTGAGATGGAGTTTAGGGTGCAAGATTGTGTTAGAAACCAATGCCAGTGAAGAGAAGGGGGAGAAAGTAGGATTGGACAGAGAAGCTAAACTCCAGTGCAGGTCCAATCAAGCCTGTACCAGCCCGATGAAGAACTCTTGAATGAGTACCTCCCGTTGGGATATTTGCATACTCCACTGGAGTAAGCCCTGATACTCAACCTCACTCAGTCAGGCTGCAAATGTGGGAGATCCTGGAAAAGACTTGACCTGGGCAAGACAACTCTTTTCAGCCAGGATGACTCTAAAGGAGCCGTAGACAGAGATTGTATCCTGCACATGCTTTCTTCAGCAGAATAAGAAAGCTCTTGAGGGGGATCTAGGCAGCCCACCTGCATCTATCACAGTCATCCTTTGTGCCATTCAAATCTACTTCTCCATAGAAGTCAGTTGACATTATAGCTAATGTTTTCTAGCCTTTTTCCCTTCCTTTCATGTTCCTAACCAACTGACCAGGACATCCACTGCCCATGAGCCTGTGTCTGTTCTAACCAGATTCACTGCTCCTCCCAATTCACCACCAATGACTCAGTCACCAGTTGCAGCCTGTCTCAAGAAAAGCATAATTTTAGATGAAGAGGCTCTCTTCAGCTATGATCAACTAGGAAGAAACTGACAGCTATAGACAGTAGCTCACTGCACTCCCTTCAGCTGGTCTGTAAGTTCTTCCTTGAAAGGAGTTCTGGAGCTGCATATTTGTTTCTACTGCCATTGTGTAGGGGGCAGAGAAGAGTTTGTATTGAGACAAGGAGAAGAAGGGAATATGAAGATGGTAAAGACAAGATTTTTACTGCATGAATTCAGAGTTTAAGAGGGTAGAATCAAAGATCTGTGAGAAGCAATGAGGTAAAAATTTGAGTCAAGGGAAAGGAAGTCCAGAACATTATGGGTATTAGAACACAGGAGAGGATTAACAGAGAGGTTGACAGCTTGAAAGATGATGAGAAAAATAGAAATGAGTAGTATTTTGTCTATTTCCACATTGCTAAGTCATTTGGCCTCAGGATTTAAGCTATAGCTTTAAAGGGAGGTGAGACAGTTGTTTCTGGAGTGAGATCTTCTATTTGTTCCTGGTCTGAAAATGTAAATGGTAACAATGGGCAGTGATTCTGCGTCCTGTGTGGATATTTAAACTCAGGACATGGTGTTAATGTTTCTGTATTCATATTTTAATCCTCTTAGCTGACTTGGAAGACTTAAGTTTGAGACTTAACAGAGCCTGTCAGAGCTGATGGGATAATGTAGAAAAGGTTTGCCGTTCACACATATAAGTTATGCCGGTTCTCTAGAGCCTTAATTTTAACACAGGGCTTAACATCCCTTAGGTCAGCAACTAATTCAACAAAATTAAGAGGAATGAACAGGTGCATTTTTCTCTGTAGTAAAAAAGTTAATAGTAAAGCTGTTAGTATGCACCATAAGTAGAAACTGAGACCACTTGGCTATCTGCCATGTGGCTTATAGCCTGAAAAAAGGTTTTTTCTTGATTCCCTCTATTCTGATGATATCAAATGTCATGTAAACATCAGTATATATTTTTAAAAGAAAAATAATATACTGCTCTATGAATTTTCATTTTAATTTAACAATATATAAATTACATCTTCTATGTTAATGAATATGTGACTAAATTATGACCACTTATATTTCACTAGTGACCATCTATATTTCACTATGAAACATGATGTCTTTTTTGTTGTTGTTGTTTCTGTATTTGAGAAAAGTCTTTGGTGAATTTTTTAGTTCCTTCCCCTCTGGGAACTTATACAATTTTTTTTACATTAAATTTCTAGAAGTTGAATATCTGAGTGTAATATGTGTTAAATGTTACCAAATTGCTCTCCAGGAAAGCAGTATAGATTTATAACTAAGAGAGGTATAGGTAGGAATGTTCTACACCTTCCCCAATATTGAATTTAATAATTTATTCATCTCTGTCAATCTCATGGTTAAAGATTATATTCCCTTAAAAATTTTATTTCCTTTATTATTGGTGAAGTTGACAATTTTGTGATATGTTCCTTGGAGATTTATTATCTTTTGTGAATTTGCTTTTTTATGTTCTTAGTCTATTTCTCTACATGTATTTTTGTCCTTTTTAAAAAACATTTTATGTATTAAGGACATTTATTCTTTGTGTGTGTGTGTGGTGTATGTGTGTGTGCATTCCACAAATCTTTATGTAAAAGTTTGTATTTTAAATTAAATTTTTAAACTTTGAATTTTTCAAATTCAAAGCAAACTTTCTTGTTTCTAACTATGGTCTAATTCTTAAAAAGACCTGCCAATGATTGGATTTAAGATGGCCACGATGGAGCAGCAGACTGGCACCTCTCTTGCTGAGCAAGGCAGAGACTAGGGACCCACCCTCGATAGACAGAGATAACCTTAACACTTTTGGATGGGTAAAGCACCCTGCACCCAGCAAGAGTCTATTTGAATACACAGAGACAAGAAAGCAACAGCAGATGTGGGAATTCGGATGTACTATCCTCCGCTGTGCACCAGACTTATACGGGAACTGAAGCCCTACATGGTGAAGGAGAGCAGGTGAGTGATTCTAAGATGCTTTGAATCAGTTCACCCCCTCCTAGCCATGTACAAGTCATTGGTTCCATGTGGGAGGAGGCCCTGTCAGGACACAGAGGCAGGAAACTGGCGCCTAAGTGAAGTAAGGAACAAGACATGAGCCAGATCAGCTGCCACGAGTGCAGCTTCCCAGTGGAACCCAGTGGCTAGCTCCTAGGCAGGGAAATCCATGTGCAGAGTGAACGTGCTGTCAGCAACAGTGGCTATCTTTCTGACCAAGTAAGAATCACCTCCAAGCTCTGTGTGCCTGCAGGGCAGATGCCCTCTCACCCTGTGGCAGGGAGCTGGCTCATTTTTCAAGATCTGAGTGTGGACTTGAACAGGGAGGGAGAAACCCAAAAGACACCTGAAGACTTTCTAGGTGGGAAAGCTTCTTTGCTATCTGCAAACAGCAGATAGCAGATGGGGGGCCCATCCCCCCACCTGCTCTCCACAGAATGCTAGCAGCAGGGGCTGAAAACTAACCTGGCTAGATTAACAGTTGGAGAGAAAAATCTACATCAGAAAAATCTGACACAGGGTGGAGCAAGGAGCAGAAGTAAATGCCCCTCCCTCTGTCACAGAGTGACCTATATTGAGCCACAGAAAGGGCTGTAGAACAGAGGGTCATTGACTAGCTTCAGAAAAATCAAAATAGAGAGGAATTATAGAAAGGGAAAAAAAGGCCTGTTACAAATGAGGAAAAATCAGCCCAAAGAAGGGGGGGGGGATATATATTATCCCAGTCTGTCAAAAACAAAAAAAGTTCAAAAAGAAGGAGCAAAGATGTGGAGAGATGGTGACCACGTTAAGCAGCCAAATCTATGCATGACTGGTATCTGCGTAGCAGAAAGGGAAACTGAAAACACTATGGAACAAACATTCCATAAGGTCATCCAAGAAAACTTCCCACTTCTCACTAGAGAGGTATCCATTCAAGCACAAGAGATTCAGAGAATCCCCACAAGATATCACATGAGAAGACCATCTCCAAGTCACATAGTAATTCCTCTCCACAAAGTAAGCATGAAATAAAAAAATCCTAAAGGCAGTGAGAGAGAAGGTCAGACTACCTCCCAGGGAAAACCCATCAGAATTGCTCCAGAGTTATCTGCAGAAACACTGTAAGCCAGAAGGGACTGGAGTCCAATTTTTAGCATTCTTAATAATAAGCAATTCCAGCCAAGAATTCCTTACCCCACCAAGTTAAGCTTCATCAGTGATGAAGAACTAAAATTCTCCCCAGACATCCAATCCCTAAGAGACTATGCCACCTCCAGATCAATCCTTTAGGAGATGCTGAAGAAGTGTTAAACACAGAAATAGAAAGGAACAGTCATACTTATCACAAAAGTACAGGCGAGTACAGGGTTAACAGAGCATACAGAAAACTCATAAAAATGAAAACACATACATATGTAAATACCAAAGTAGAAAGGAAAGAAAACAACTCCCTAAGAGCCCCAAAGACACAACTTATCAGAATCTCTGGGATGCCATGAAAGCAGTGTTAAGAAAAAAATTCATGGCATTGCACACACACATCAAGAAAACAGAAAGCTCACAAATAAACAGCTTGATGTAGCACCTAAGAGTCCTAGAAAGGCAAGACTATCTAAATTCTTATGTCAGCAGAAGAATCCAGATTATCAAGATGAAATCACAATTTCAGAATATAGAGCACAAAAAATCATAGAAAAGATCAATAAGACAAAAAGTTGGTTGTTTGAAAGAGAAAGTCCAAATAAACACAGCTAGAAATTCAAAAGATAAATTTGCAACTGATCCTGAAGAAATTCAAAAGATTAGCAGAGATTACTATAAACATCTGTATGCAAAAGAAGTGGAAGACTCTCTGACATCACATAAGCTCAATCATAAGAAATGTCCCCATCAAAAAAAGTCCTGGACCAGATGGCTTCCCAGCTGAATTCTATAAGACATACCAAGAGAAGCTGATACCAATTTTATTGAAAGTATTCCAGGAAATCTAGAAAGATGGAATTCTTCTCAACTAATCGTATGAAACTAACAGGAAACTTATACCCAAACCTGGCAGAGACCCAACAAGAAAAGAGATGTACATAGACATAAAAATTATCAACAAGATTCTAGCAAATAGGATCCAACAACACATCTCAAGGATCATCTACCATGAACAGATGTGCTTCATTCCTGGAATGCAGAACTGGTTCAACACTCACAAGATTATAAACATAATTCAGCACATTAACAGATGTAAAATCAAGAACCACATGATTATATGGAAATTCATATGAAAACCAAAAAAGAGTACGTATAGCCAAAACAATCCTCAGCAAAAGGAAAAAACAGGAGGTATCACACTTCCAGACTTTAAAATGTATTACCAGGCTACCATAATAAAAACACCCTGGTATTGGTACAGGAATAGCTACATAGCCCAGTGGAACAAGACAGAGATGTCGGAAACAATAACACAGTCTCTCAACCAACTCATCTTCAACAAAGCTGCCAAAAGCAATCACTGGGGAAAGAAGACCACATTAGCAAATGGGACTGGGATAACTGACCACAAACAGAAGAATGAAACTGAACCCCTACCTATCACCATATGCAAAAATCAACTCAAAATGAATCAAAGACTTAAACATAAAACCTCAAACTATAAGAATCCTGGAAGAAAACATAGGAAGCACCCTGATGGGTATGCAACAAATTCTTGACCATGTCCCCAAAAGTGCATGCTATAAAAGCTAAGATAGTCAAGTGGGACCTCAAACTGAAAAGCTTTTGCACAGCAAAATAAACCATCAAAAAAAAAAAAAAAAAGGAAATTATACATCTGACAAGGGCCTAACATCCAGGATCTACAATGAACTCAAACAAAGTGAAAGGGAAAAAACAAGCAACCTCATTAAAAAGTGGCAAAGGACATGAACAGATGCTTCTCAAAAGATAACATACAAGCAGCCAACAGACATGAAAAAATGCTCGACCTCATGAATCATCTGAGAAATGCAAGTCAAAACTACAAGGAGATACCACCTGAGTCCTGTAAGGATAAATATCTATTAATAAGTGAAAAAACAACTGATTCGGGTGCTGGTGCAGAATAAAGGGAATACTTTACACTGTTGGTGGGAATGCAAGCTAGTTCAACCTCTTTGGAAAGCAATGTGGTGATTCCTAAAAGAACTAAAAATTGATCTTCCATACAATGTTGCAATCTCTCTCCTGGGAATATACCCAGAGTAACATAAATCATTCTACAAACAAACGCCTACACACAAATGTTTATTGATGCACTATTCACAATAGTAAAAAAATGGAATCAATACTGCCCATCAAAAGTAGACTGGATAAAGAAAATGTGATACATATACATGATGGTGTATTACACAGCCATAAAGAAGAACAAAATCATGGATTTGGCAGCATATTGGAAGAAGGTGGAGACTCTAAGTGGAATATCACAGAAACAAAGAACTAAATACCACTTGTTCTCACTCATAAGTGGGCCCTGAACATTAGTCACATTAGCACACCAGAGGGATTGGAAGTGCTGAGCACTGCTAGGGGAGGGAGGGAGAGAGCAGAGTGGGTTATAAGACAGCACAAAGGGTACCTGCTTCAGTACCAGGGGGAATAAGGGCCAGTTAGAAGCCTAAACTTCACCTGCATGCAGTCTACATATGTAGTGAACCCTCATTTGTACCCCACATCGCAATAATAAAATAAATATTTTTAAAAAGAACTGCCAGCCGGGCTCGGTGGCTCAGCTTGTAATCCCGCGCCTTTGGGAGGCTGAGGTGAGTGGAATGCCTGAGCACGCCGGTTCGAGACCCGCCTGGGCAACTTGGCGAGCCCTCATCTCTACCATAAATCAAAAATCAGCCGGGCGTGGTAGCGCGCGCCTGTAATTCCGGCTACTCGGAAGGCTGAGGCGGAAGGATCGCCGGAGCCCAGCAGGTCGAGGCTGCGGTGTCGGGAACGGCCACTGCACTCCAGTCTGGGTGACAGAGTGAGACTCCAACTCAAAAAAAAAAAAAAATGAACTGCCACATTTTATTACAACATAATATAAATACCTTATTTCATAGTTTTTCATGGTTAAAAACTTTAATACAGATGACAATTATTTTAGAGTCAGATTTTAAAATATCCGAACATATCCTTTTCCAGTTATTGAGACACTTGACCCAATAGCATTTAAAAAAATATATTTATTTCTCTTTGATGAATACTTGATATAATTCTGGCATTTGAATCTTTTTATATGAATCTTTCTTTATATTCTACCCTCATAATTATATGCTTTAATTATTGTAGCTATATGATGTATTTTAATACTTTAGAGAAAGTGGCTATTAATACACTTGTTATTTCATATTAAAATGTGTAACCCAAATTTTAAAAATTTCAACTCATAGTTTCTTAAGCAAACAGTTCAAGCTCATGGATGCAAAAAAAAAAAAAAAAAGATTTGCTAATCTTGCTTTGATGCGTTGATCAAGGCAGTGAGGTCTTAAGAACAAGGGAAACTAGAGAGAAATCCTGGCAAGACTCTGTCTCCCTGAACATGCCAGTCTTATTTTTTCATTATTCTGATTCTCAGGGTAGGAGGCATGACTATTGAGAGCTCAAGATTTACATCATGAGGCCTCAGCCAATAGATAAGAACTAATGTCAATTTTTGTCTATAGGTTTATTAACATTTTCTTTCTTTCTTTCTTTTTTTTTTTGAGTTGGTGTCTCACTCCATCGCCCAGTCTGGAGTGCAGTGGCTGCTCCCGGCCACCGCAGCCTCGACCTGCTGGGTTCCGGCGATCCTTCTGCCTCAGACTTCCAAGTAGCTGGAACTACAGGCCCGTGCTACATGCCCAGCTAATTTTTTGATTCTGATTTTTGATTTATTGTAGAGATGAGGTCTCGCCTGCCCAGGCGGGTCTCGAACTGGCGTGCTCAGGCAATCCACTCACCTCAGCCTCCCAAAGGCGCAGGATTACAGGCTGAGCCACCGAGCCCGGCTGACAAGATACATGTTAGCTCAGTTTAGGGTCTGCATCCGCCATTTTACATGGTCTGTGCAGTTAAGTACTCGTGAGGACGGTACCCTTGGGTGGAAATTTTGTAATGAGTTTTGAGATGCAAAAGTAGGTTTTAAAATTGTAAACAAATTGTGTTGAAGTGGTGATTAGAATTGTGTTTGAGCCGGGCTCGGTGGCTCAGCCTGGAATCCCGCGCCTTTGGGAGGCTGAGGTGAGTGGATTGCCTGAGCCCTCGGGTTCGAGACCCGCCTGGGCAGCGAGACCTCATCTCTACAATAAATCAGAAAGTCAGAAAATCAGCTGAACGTGGCAGCATGCGCCTGTAATTCCGGCTACTTGGAAGGCTGAGGCGAAGGATCGCCGGAGCCCAGCAGGTCGAGGCTGCGGTGGCCGGGAGCGGCCACTGCACTCTAGTCTGGGCGACAGAATGAGACTCCAACTCAAAAAAAAAAAAAAAAGAATTGTGTTTGGTGAAATATTTTGGCAAAGAAATGCAGCATGTTTAAATAAATGATGACAATGATTTTGTTTTCTCTTGTTTTAATGGTATGTTGAGTTTGCTGTTTGAAAAGTAGGTCTGCACGAATGATTTAAACGATTAAAGTATATGTTTATATATTGTTTATAAAAGAGTCTTTTTGAGCTGTGAGGATTTGGTTCAAAGCCCAGAAGCTTTTTATGACAATGGGCAGCCATGACCTGCCACATCAGTTAGGCGTTCAGAACTATAGTGGTAGAGTCATGGAGAAAATACTTCCTACATATAAAACTAGAAGATTGGAAGAGGAAATTAGAGAGGGGGTTCTTTTATTATTTTATTATTATATAATAGGCAAGGAAATTCACTTTTGAGTAAATTAACTCAAAGAGAACTTTAATCGTGACTTCCATTTTTACTACCCATTCCATAATTCTTTAACTTTCAACAAGTCCCTCTATGTAGCTGACATCGCATTTGTTTACAGTATAATTTATCTTTTTCTCAATTTGTCAGTTTTACTTCCTAACCTGTCAGCTTCTTTAGGTCAAGGACTTTCTTATTTCTCTTCGAATGCTTAGAAGGTAAAACACTGTGTTTAAACATGATGGTGCTCCATAAATGTTTCTTTATAAATAACTTAAAAAATAAAGATAGCATGGAAATACCAGAATTTAGAGTGGAATAGAAACTAAGCTATTTATTTTTAAATGTTCAGGAATTTTACATAATTACATTTTTAATGAATTTTTCTTTGGGTCTTTATCTTTTTTTTAAGTGTGGTTCTACTAGTTACTCATATGCTACATATATTGTAGATAGTATAACTCATAACTTCTTTTTCTATTGAACTGAATCATTTTTTTCTTGAAATTTTTAAGTGTGGTTCTACTAGTTACTTATATGCTACATACATTGTAGATAGTATAACTCATAACTTCTTTTTCTATTGAACTGAATCTTTTTTTTTCTTGAAGTTCATTTATTGAATTGGAAAACTAAATATCATATATTAACTAACATGTTATATGTAGGATATTACTTCATAGTGAAAAGAAGAGCCCACTAAGATAATACTATTGCAACTTTACTAAAACTCAGATGAGCAAATAAGCATTGGCATCTAAAGACTTTTAGGGGTTTTGTATGCCTTGTAAAAAGAAATGCCCTCAAGATTAACATTCTAGGAATGGAGAATTTAGATCTATCTCCCTGAGTGAAAATAGATAAATCAAACATACTTTTATTTAGGAGCGTTTTACTGAAGTATCATCTATATCCAATAAAGTGAACAAGAGTATAACTTGGTACACCCGTGCAACTGTATATGTATGCATTTCTTATTTATTTTGACATTGTGTATTTAATGAAATTAGAGAACTTGGCAGCTAAATGGCTTACTGACTTTTACAGGTTCACAGCTAGTCATGAACAAAGTATAGAAGTGTGATACCTATACTTTGAATAGGTATCACACTTATACCTTATAAGTGTCACACTTATACGATCACACTTATACTAATATGATCCCTGATTATATTACAGTAGACTAACTGAATTTTTCCATTTTAGGACCATGAATTAGAGCTTTGAACAATGTAGTAATGAAATACATTTCTTATCTGTTTTGTAGTTAAAGTAGCATAAAATCCTATAATAATTGCTATCTTACTTGTCAAAGGGCAAAGCTCTGGGTTATGACCATATGGACTAGTAGTTTTGAAGAGACATATAAATTGTGTAATCATCCCTCTGGTTATTTTATTACAATGTTTGTGTTTTCCAAAGAATTAAGATAAATGGAAATTGATACTACCTTATAGCTAATTAGTTTAAACTAGTTAAATACCATACATTTCAACTGATTTCAACAAAATATGTTGCTTCTTCAGAAGTGCAGTTTTAGCAACTGAATTTAAATATTTCAGTATGCCTGAGATTTCAAATAATATGCCATGATGAATTTGAAAATGATTAAATTCTTCTTACCAGAAATGCTTTCTATTTTAAAATTTTCAAGGTAAATACCATTTTAGGTTGTAGTATCTTATTATGATGGTTTCTAAGGTAATGTTGATTTTATCTTTGATGCAAAAAACGACTGTCACTGTGAATTGACTAAGCTTTTTGTTGTCAAAGGTTACTTCTATTTTTATACCACTTTGGTATGCTAGTAAATGTTTCTCACTTCATTATCATGCCCAGGTCTTTATGATATTGCTAACACAGGATGAAAATATTTGTTCACTTTTGGTTTGGATGTTTGTGAGCATGAATGATTGTGGGGAATCAAATGTAGTTGTTAAAAAAAGGGTTTTCACGGATGAATAACAAAATCCCTCAGAGGTATGGGTGCATGTGTTTTAAAGAGGTGCGTTAATTGGATCACCACCAGCCATTTGTAGTGTGTTCCAGTTGCTCCCCCATTAACTGAATTAAACAAATAGTTCTTAAGCCAAGACTTCTCAGACTTTCTAAACAAGACTGACTTTTATTTAAATATAAATTCAAATTTACAAAGTTTTTAAAAAATATTAAATTATGTTTTCAGCATTCAGCTTATTTTGGATTTAAGGATTAACTAACTTGGTTTGTTGTGTTGCTTTTTGCTAAGTTAGAAATAAGTATTTTAAATATATGACAGAAAACCTACTTCTAAAGTATCTAAATGGCTCATTATTAAATAAATGTGTTTTAAATAATTAGAGTAAATTTGTTTACATGTATACTTCAGAGTCCCCTTGAAAAAGTACATTTCTACATTTTTACATTCCTAACAACAATGATGGATTTGTTCTAAACAGCTTTATTTGTTTCTTTCTAAGTTGATTTCAGGGCAGACGACTTAAAAAGTACTGTGTTGTTCAGACTGATAGTATATGATGATTTAACCCTCAGAATTCTAGTGCTGTGTACTTGGTTTCATTCCAAGTCACAATAAGACACACATAGGGTATACTGTATGTTTGCTGAAATTATAAAAATACTGCAATTTCAGGTTATATGCTACCTGCTCCAAAATAATAAACTGCCCTATCTATTGCCTTCAAGCATGAGCCTAGAAAGTGCTCGCCATGGTTTCCTTAAAACTAAACTGGAGCCGGGCTCGGTGGCTCAGCCTGTAATACCGCGCCTTTGGGAGGCTGAGGTGAGTGGATTGCCTAAGCCCGCGGGTTTGAGACCCGCCTGGGCAGTGAGACCTCATCTCTACAGTAAATCAAAAAATCAGTCGGGCGTGGTAGCACGCGCCTGTAATTCCGGCTACTCTGAAGGCTGAGGTGGAAGGATCGCCGGAGCCCAGGAGGTCGAGGCTGCGGTGGCCGGGAGCGGCCACTGCACTCCAGTCTGGGCGACCCAGTGAGACTCCAACGCAAAAAAAAAAAAAACCCCAAAATAACAACACTAAACTGGAAATGTATCCTACCCTGGGTCATTTCAGTGGATATTCATTTAAACATGTGAAGTGGTGTGATATTGTTACATTCATTTTAGAGGTGAATTTTCAGGAAACTAGAAATGTTTTCATGTAAAATTTAGGTCTGGTGTCACATAGATAATTCCTTCTGCCTCTGCTTTTTCTCTGAGTGTGTAAAACTGAACACACAATTACCTATTTGTAAGTTACCAAGTAAAGCTTCAAGCCAAGAGCTTCTAGAGCAAAGCAGTTTCTTTTGTTAACATTTGAATATGGAGACCAAACTACACGAGGAGTAAATTTTTAGATTAACAATGTTTTGAAAGCACTTTTAAAAGAAATCTTATGACTACATTTACAATGATCAAGCGTAAATCAAAGGACTTGCCTTGCTGGAGAAGATCTGAGAGATAAGAACATATAAAGGCTGAGTGGTAAATCAGTTTGACATAAATAAGGTTTCAAAATGTTTAAATTCAGCTTAACCAAGTCTTTTAGTTTATTGAATGCCAAATAGTTTGTTTAACAAGATACTTCATGATATCTTGGTAAAGTTTCAGTAGAGAGAAAATCAGAGAATAAGAAACATGACTTTTGAAATTTAGAAAATTAAATTGAATATGTCTTAGCAATTTTAACCAAAAAAAGTATTTAAATTTTTAATTTTGAATCTTTCGTGTGTACTCAATAATACTTAAAACAACTGCAATATTTGAGGTATTTTGGGTGTTATACTTTAAAACTATCATGAGGTCATTTTAGCATTCCTGTACATTTGTATTTCTCTCTATATATCCAGATATAGACAGACAGAGATAGATATCTTATATATAGCATAGATATTATGTATACTTTGATTGACTTTTGAAAATTAATTCAGAAAACTTAGTTTTTAAATATGTTTTGATGACTACTCTAGGTCCATAAATCATATTTTATGTATTTATATATGTGTTTACATTCATGTAATACATATGCTTTATCTATTTTCTTTAAAAAATATATAGTACTCAATAAAAGTAATTTAAGTATACTTTAAAGGAATATATTTTTACAAATAAATATACCTAAACTATCTTTCAGTTTATTGAATATGTATTAAATCTACTTTTCAAATGAGACACAGTGAGTCAATATTATTTCCTCATGATTTTTCATCCAAAAAAAAAAAAAAAAACAAAACCAAAAACCCACAAAGCAGACTAAAAGAGAAAATAAAGTTTTTGTTCAGCATGATCATTCTCGGTCTCTAAACATCTGGGGGAAATTTGGATGCTCCGAGGTTGCGTATCAGAGCAGGGTACTCTTACTTTCTTGTGAAACTACCCCCAGTAATTGGCTTAATCCTTGACTCACTCTGGTTCCTGTGACTCTTGGCTTAGCACCAATGGTCAAATTAAATTTTTCAGGCTCAGAGGAACAGAGTCAGTCCTCACGGAACATCCCCTCAACTAACAATCTTAGATAGTCTTTTATTAACCAGGAAAGCAGTATCACAGATGATAAAAGAGAGAAAAACCCTTAGAAAGAAAATAAAAAGTTCAGTAGTGTCAAATAAGTGACAAAATAAGTAGTGACAAAGAAGTAAAGGAAGAGAAAAAAGAAAGTCACAGAATTGGCTGACTTGAGGTCATTAGGAGGAATTTCCTAAACGTGCAATAAAGTTATTTCTATAGTAAGTACTTTTACAGTGTTTAAATGGTTGATGGTACAATTTCAGTAAGCTAGAATAGCAAAAATTATGCTATTAGCAAGGCATTAAAAAGATACTTGGTAGGCAGAACCTAGATGATTTATTAAACTATTTCTTTGATAAGTTTTTTTAAAAAAGCAAGGAAGGAATTAAGAAAGATAACTAAGGAAGACAGCAGGTTCATTTAATGAGCACTTACTAGATTTAGGCACAAAATATAAATGGAAGTAATGGTAAAATAAATAGTATCTATTTTAAGACAGAAAATATTTTTATATGTTTGTACTTGTTTCTCACTGAGAATCAAATCGGTGAGATTCCTTCATTGGGGGAAGAAACAGATATATAACAAATTAATTTATTAAAATTCATTTTTTATTAATTCACAGAATAAGAATGGAAACGTACTGGATTGTATTCTCTAGCAATTAGCAATATATTTTTAAGTCACCTGGAGGAAAGTGTATTTCTGGGAGAATTAAACTTTTGCTAATGAAAACTCACAATCAATGAATCTATACAGATATAAACTTTACTATAATGCAACAAATGTTCTGGTTGACAAAAGCCATTTTGTTATAAACAAGAAACACCTCTCTTTTATTCTTTTGGAGATTTTTCTTTCTAGGGATTTATATCTTAGAGGCTTGAAACAAAAGTGAAAGTAGACTTATCTTTGTTTTTCTCTATTCTTTTTTCCTTCTTTTTGGTCCAATCACCAAATATTTTTGTTCTGGGCACTGGGCTAGGTCTCAGGGAACAAGAGGTGAATAAGACACAGTCCCTGCTATCAAGGGGTTTATCATCCAGTGGGAGAGGTAGAATAAATAAGTACAAAAAATAAAGTGTTATGAGCTTTTCCCTGAAAGTGAGTACCTTTGGGGAGAAAGAAGGGAGCAGTTAATTATATGTAGGGGGTCTAATAAGGCTTTTCAGATAAAATGATTGCTTAGATGATTATGAGTTTGTATTTGCCAAGTGGACAAAGTGAAAAAAAGTATTCTAGGTGGAGACAACAGCACAAGCAAAAGCCAAGAAACTAAAAATAATAGAGTGTGTGTAGGATGGTATAATAATTTTGGTGTAGCTGGAACATGAGATGTGAATGTGGGAACAACAAGGGAAAGACACAAGAAGGTAAATTAGGGCAGATATGAGTAGCTTTGTCATTTTAGAAGTCTATTTAGAGAATAGAAAGTTGTAGAAGGACTTGTTTAATTTAGTAATACCATTCTTGTGGCATTGGAAGATGGAAGATGGATTGCAGAGAGGTCCAGGCAGAAGGAAGGGAGAAGATAGAAACTTTTACAATTGTCCAGGTAATGATGAAGATCTAGACTATGGCAGTGACTGTGGCAATGAGCATAAAATGATTATTTAAGGAAGTTGTATCAGCATCCATTGAATGGAAGAAAATAGGTACTATCAAGAATTTTTTCTCTTACGTCCACCAAGAATTAAAGGTATGTATAACCAAAATTTTCTACTTCCTTGTAACAAATAATTGTGGATTAATGATCATTTATTTATTTATAAGAGACAACAAAATTTTCTGTGTAGTTCCTCTGTATGGCAGGATGTCTTTAGTCAGTGTTCTCTCTCTTTTGTTTTTGTTGTTGCTATTTGTATTTAATGAATAACTAATTTGGGAAAAATTTAATTCTTTGTATGTGCATTCAGCAAACATTTATGTAGCACCTGTACTGTGTCCCTGGTGATACAAAGAGAAAATGGCCTAATCCATGACTTTAATTTGAAGACTTTACAGCATAGTGCAAGAACCACTACAATATATTGTAATAATTCCAAAAAGAAAATAGGCATGCACTACAGAGGAAACATAGAAGAAAGTAAATACTAGTGGTCAGACTTGAAAAATAAGTAATTTGTTGTGGGGAAAGGAAGCCAGACAGAATCAATATATTTTATATTCAAAATTTCAGACAAATAAGGGAGCCTGGCATGTTGAAGGAAGAAAACAATGGTTCAGAATGACCTGGGGAAGACAGGTGAGAGATGAAACCATTTAATATAGGCAGAGGCCAGGTTATGAGCGGGCTTTCATAACAAAATTTTCAAGAGTTATGACAAAATCAGAATTGTATGTACAGAGGAAAGAAAAAGGAACAAAGATTAGGCAAGCATGTATACTAGATCTGTGTTGAGTGTTTTAAATATACTATCTCAGTATGATGCAGTAGGGGAAAGAGCACAACTTTGAGCCCAGACAAACTTGGGTTGAAATTTTAGATCTTTTAAAATTAATTTTAAGAGTTGGGCTAATTCATCAAGTTCATTGAACTTTTATCATCTTCATGATATTTAATACATTACTTGCAGGGTTGTTATAAAATGTATTACGTGGTAGGTAGCTATACTATTACTACTGATAGGCACTATTAGAGCAAAAATTCAAAGTCATGTTTGATTCTAAAGAATACACATGACACAAGCCTAGTCAATCTGAAGGCTGAAGCCCCTTGGAAAGAGTACTTCATTCAGCAGTGGGTATGCAACTCATTCTGAGTCCACCAGCATTAACCCCAAGGATGATATGGGAGACATGATAAAACAAACTCTGTTTGATAGACTTATAGTAGTGGAAATGTAAGTGTAAAAATCTCTATTGTCTTTTGCCACCATGAAGCATGAACCAGTCAAGACACAAAGCCAAAATAGAAGGTAGAGTCAAGAAAATGAGAGGATACAGAGAAAAGGGAACATGTCTATGCTGTTGATGGGAGTGTAACCTAGTACACTCTGTGGAAAACAGTGTGGTGATTCCTAAAAATCTAAAGATCTAAAAATCGGCCTCCCATACAATCCCGCAGTCCCCCTAACTGGGAATATACCTGGGGGAACTCAAGTCACTCTATGAAAAAGATATCTGCACACTCTTGTTTATTGCAGCATTATTTACCATAGCAAAAACATGGAACCAATAGTGCTGCCCATTGAAAGAGGATTGGATTAAAAAAAAGTGATATATATGCAAGATGAAATATTATGCAGCCATAAAGAAGGACAGAATGATGAACTCCTTAGCAACTTGTATGGACTTAGAGGCTATAATACTGAGTGATCTATCACAGAAACAAAGAACTGAGTACCACATGTTCTCACTCATAAACAGACCTTGAACAACTATCGTAGTACTATAAGAAGGGATTGGCAATAGTGGGAAACTGCCAGGGGAGGGGGAGGCATACCTCATCAACAAGGGTACCTGCATAACGAACATTTGTATACCTAACCCTGAATTGTACTCCATATAATTAAAATTAAAAATTAAAAAAAAAAGAAAATGAGAGTAAGTCCTAGTTCAGCTGTACCTGAGGTCGGCAAAAACAATGAACTTTTTAAATAAATAAGATAAGTACTAATAATAATCACAATAATGCTATATTTTCTTTTGGTTTAACTCAGCCTGCATTGAGTTTTCAGTCACTTGTATCCAATAGTACACTGACTAGTTAAATGGGAATCAGCAACCTTTGAAATAACGATAATGTAGAGTTGCAAGGATTTTAATTAAAAAGGAAAAGAACTAAATATGAGGAAGTGGAGACAGTCCATGTAGACTGCTTATTCTAGAAGATGGATGATCTATTGAAAGGAGAAGGTGCAGTAGCTAGAGTGAAGGCAGAGTCGAGGAAGCGTTTATTCCTAAGATGGGAGAGACTTGAGCTTGTTTATAGGCGAAGGGAAAGATGCCAGTGAAAAGGAAAAGGCTGACAGTACTGAGAGGAGAGGGGATAATTAATGGAGGAAAGTCTAGGCAGACACAGAATGTAATGAATATTTCTGACGCCACAAAATCTCCGGTAAGGTCTAGTGACCGCTCAGATGGTAAATTTGACTAAAAGTGTTCAATATTTTTATTTTTTTGTTGCTTTTTCAGCATATCTGTTATATTTTCATGCCTCTTCTAATCTCTTCTACTGTCCTAAATCAAATGAACTCTTATAACAACCTCTTCTCCCTACCAAATGCAAGCAAACTGAAAAATAAACAGAATTAAACTAAACCTCTTTATTCAAACTAGTGAAGATCTTTATGGCCAAAGAACACCCTGGGATTACTGAAGCCATCAGAATAGTCATTTTGCAGACTTTTAGTTTCTGCTTTAGTTTTTGGCCTGCAATTTTGCACAATCGGATGCACAAAAACAATGGAAAAGCAGATTACATCAAACGTATGAAAGACATGGCAGGAAGCCAATGGGAAAGACATGCTCTCCACATTTGGTGGGAGGCAAGCAGGGAGGTAGCAGCTCTGCAGAGTGATGAGTCACACTTGAGCAGAGGTTCTGCAAGGAATTAGTTCAAGAGAAGGTTGAAGAGCTCCCTGAAATGTCTGAGTGCCTCCAGCCATTAGTGATACAAGTGTGATCACAGTGAGACAAAGGAAATCCTGAGATTCTCAGATCTTCTTTCTGGAACCAGCAGAGGAAAGTATCCTTAGTTGCTTTTGCCTCCATGGTGGGTGTAAACTACAGCTCTCACTCTGTTTTATTGAGAAAAAGTTTCATGAGGACCACTTTTTTAGAAAATTTTATCTCTGTCCAAGTATATAATATGGTTTTGAAATATGTAAATACACAAAGAAAGGCATGACTCTGAAGGAGAGATTGATCTGCTCAAAGGTCAGTTAGGCCACTAAATTGATGAGCTTGAAAAAGACAAGAGATGAGAGGGAAGAAAACTGTTTAACAGTGAATCAATTAAAAAAAGAAAAAGCAAGTGTCTGCTGACAAGAATAGCTAGCACATGGACAAACCTTAAAATAATCAGGCAAAGAACAAAACTGAATTATCGAATTCACCTATTGAATAACTTTTTTCTGGGTCAAAAAATGATTTTATTATTATTACTAGTTTTTATTATAGAGTTGTGGGGTACAAGTGAGGATTAACTATATATGTAGGCTGCATGCACATGAAGTTTGGGTTTCTAACTGACCCTCACTCACCCTGGTAATGAACTAAGTACTCTATGTGTCATCAGGTGCCCCCCAAACTCCTCCCTCCCTCCCTTCCCTAGCAGTGCCCTGCAGCTGCCAATCCTACCCTTGTACTAATGTGACTGGTATTCAGGGCACACTTATGAGTGAGAACATCCGGTATTCAGTTCTTTGTTTCTGTGATAGTTTACTTAGTATGACGGCCTCCAACTCTATCCAAATTGCTATGAAGTCTGTGATTTTGTTCTTTTTTCTGGTGTAACACACCATCATGTATATGTACTACATTTTCTTTAATCAGTCCACTTTTGATGGGAAGCAAGGTTGATTCCATCTTTTGGCTATTGTGAATAGTGCAGCAATGAACAGATGTGTGCAGGTGTCTTTTGGGTAGAGCGATTTCTGTTCCCCCGGGGTATATTCCCAGGAGAGGGATTGTGTGGAATATCAATTTCTAGTTATTTTAGGAATCACCACACTGTTTTCCACAGAGGTTGAACTAGCTTGCCCTCCCGCTAGCAACGTAGAGGCATTCCCTTTTCTGTGCACCTGCACCAGTATCTGTTGTTTTTTTGACTTATGATAGCCATCCTAGAAGTGGTAACTCATGGTAGTTTTGGTTTGCATTGCTCTGATGATTACTAAATCTGAGTATTTTTTTCATGTGTCTGTTAGCTACTTGTATGTTATCTTTTGAGAAATGTCTGTTTATGTTTTTTGCCACTTTTTAATGGGGTTGCTTGTTTTTTAACTTTTACTTTGTTTGAGTTCCTTATAGATCCTGGATGTTAGGTCTTTTTCAGATGCACAATTTCAAATATTTTTTTTCCATTCTGTAGGTTGTCTTTTTATTCTCTTGTTGGTTTCCTTTGCTGTGCAAAAGTTTTTCAGTTTGATGAGGTCCCACTTATCTATCTTAGCTTTTATGGCACGCACATTTAAGGACATGGTCAAGAATTTGCTGCATACTCCGATGGGCATAAGGGTGTTTGCTACATATTGTTTGAGGATTCTTATAGTTTGAGGTTTTATGTTTAAGTCTTTGATTTATTTTGAGTTGATTTTTGTAAATTGTGATAGGTAAGGGTTCAGTTTTAATCTTCAGGTGACCAGCCAGTTATCCCAGCCACATTTGCTAAACATGGTCTCCTTTCCTCAGTAATTATTGGTGGCTTTGTTGCAGATGAGTTGGTTGAGAGACCGTGTTATTGCTTCCGAATCTCTGTCCTGTTCCATTGGTCTATGTGCCTATTCTTGTACCAATACCAGCCTGTTTTTGTTACTGTAGCCTTGAAATAAAGTTTAGAGTCTGGAAGTGTGATACCTCCCATTTTGTTCTTTTTGCAGAGGACTGTTTTGGCTATTTTGCCAGAGTCCAGCTCCAGCCGGGTTCAGGGTACCCCAAAGGTGGAGACGGCATCGGCGATTGGGGAGAAGAAAGAGAGAGAGAAAGAAAGAGACTGGACTTCAGTCTAGTGCAGAAGTGATGTGTGTGTTATTGGGAATTACAACGGGTCTTTCATACACAAAGTCAGAAGTGGGAGGGGTGTCGCCCACCCACCAGAAACCTTAATCCATGAAAACTTAATCAATGATTGCCTTTAAACCCTTTTTATATGATAATCTTAAAATCCCATAACAAGGATAACCTAATCTGTGACTGACATATTCTATAAACCTTTTTCATCCTAAGCTGATTGATTTTTTGCCAAGTTAAACAATTCTATAGAAGCTTAAGTATTTACTTTACAAATGAAAGTGGCCCATCCCAGAATGTTTGGAATGTGGCTCAGTCCAAAGTTCACAGTGGGCTACCTGCAAGTAACCCAGCTGCATTCTTTCAACAAAATGGCTGTCTCCTAAAACTGTGTTCTACAATTTACACCTTCAATAAATCCTAAGATCATGACCCAGAAGCCTGTGACCAATACTAAGGCTCTTAGATGTGACACAAGTTTGAATTATAAGTTGTGTGAAAGCCAAAACTGCAGTTTGCCGAAGAATGGGAGCAATGAGCTTTTAAAGTTAGCTTGTGTCCATCCCGGTCTCAGAGTTTTTATGTTTTGAGCTCACAGGAGCTTAATCTGGTTAGTGCTGAGTAGAAAGGGGGAGGAAATGGGGTCAAATAGCTCCCGAATGCATCCTAGTGGTCTTGGGGTCAATGGCCCTTCCTGATCCCTAATGCTCAGTGGGCCTCCGTGGCTGGCTCTCAACACTATTCATCCTCTTTTTTGCTTTCATATGTATTTGTGTATTGTCATTTCTACGTCTGTGAAAAATAATGCTGGTAATTTTATGGGTATTGCACTGAATCTTGTAGATTGTCTTAGGTAGGATGAACGTGTTGACAATATTGATTCTTCCAATACATAAACATGGGCTGTTTTTCCATTTGTTTGTGTCATCCTTGATTTCTTTGAGCAGTGTTTTATAGTTATTGCTGTAAAGGTCTTTCTCTTCTCCAGTTATGTAGATGCCAAGATATTTCAATTTTTGTGTGGCTATTTTGCTTTTAATTTGGTTCTCTGCCTGCTTGTCACTGGTATATATAAATGCGACTATATTTCTGCACATTGATTTTGTAACCAGAGACTTTACTAAAGTTGTTTATCAGTATGAGGAGGCTTTTGACAAACTCCCTAGGGTTTTCTAGGTGTAATCATGTCATATGCAAATAGGGAAAGCTTAACTTCTTCTTTTCCTATTTGGATACCCCTGATTTCCTTCTCTTGCCTGATTACTCTGGCTAGGACTTCCAGCACTATGCTAAATAGGAGGGGTGAGAATGAGTATCCTCGTCTTGTTCCCATTCTTAGGGGGAATGCTTCCAGTTTCTGCCCATTGAACAGAATGTTGGCTGTGAGTTTGTCATAGATGGCTTATACTATTTTGAGGAATGTTCCTTCTGTGCCTAGGTGCTCAAGGTTTTTTATCAAGAAAGGATGCAGGATTTTGTTGAATGCTTTTTCTATGCCTAATGAGATAATCATGTGGTTCTTGGTTTTACCTTTGTTAATCTGCTGAAGTACATTTATGGTCTTACAAATGTTGAATGAGCTCTGCATCCCGAGAATGAAGCCTACCTTGTCGTGTTGGATGATCCTTGAGATATGTTGTTGAATATGATTTGCTAGAATCTTGTTAAGAACTTTTGCATCTATATTTATTAAGGGGACTGTCCTGTAATTCTTTTTTCTTATTGCATCTTTGCCAGTTTGGGTATCAGTATGATGCTAGCTTCATACAATGAGTTGAGGAGAATTCCATCGTCTCGATTGCCTAGAATACTTTCAGTACAATTTGTATCATCACTTCTTGGCCTTTTGGCTAAGATCAAGTGTAGTTTAATAAGATTGGTATCAGCTTCTCCTTGTATGTCTTGTAAAAATTCAGTTGGGAAGCCATCTGACCCAGGGCTTTTTTTGGTAGGAAAGTTTCTAATAACTGAGTCAATTTCCTGTATTGTTATTAGCCTTTTTGGAATTTCAGTATCTTCTTGTCTCAAACTTGGGAGATTATATGGTGTCGGAAATTCCTTCATTTCCTTTAGGTTTTCTAGTTTATTTGCATACAAGTATTTATAGTAATCTCTGATAATATTTTTATTTTCTTCAGGGTCAGTTGTGACTTCCTTTTATGTGGCTGTCACTAATTGTGTAATTTTTGAACTTTCTCTTTTTTTAGTCAGTCTTGCCAAGGGTCCATTAATCTTATTTATCCTTTCAAAGAACCGTTTTGTCTTGTCGATTCTTTCTATGATATTTTTGTCTTCTATATCCTGAATTGTGACTTTATCTTAATGATTTTCATTTTTCTACCTAAATTAGGATTTAGATGATCTTGCCTTTCTACCTCCCTTAGGTGTTATGTTAAGCTGTTTGCTTGTGATCTTTCTATTTTATTGATGTGTGCATGTAATCCTATGAATTTTCCTCTTAACACTGATTTCATGGCATCCCAGAGATTTGATAAGATGTGTCTTTGTTTTTGTTTGTTTCCAGGAACCTTTTTATTTCTTTCCTCATTTGTGTTTTTATACAAAAGTCATTCAGCAACATGTTGTTCAGTGTCCATGTCTTTGTATATGTTGGAGGGATTTTGTTGGTGGCAATATTTATTTTTATTTCACTGTGATCTGAGAAGATGCATGGCATTCAATCTTTTGAAATTTGTTCACACTTAATTTAAGTTTGAGAATGTGGTCAATCTTGGAGTATGTTCCATGTGTTGCTGAGTAGAATATATACTCTGTAGTTATTGGGTGGAATGTTCTATAGATATCTATTAAATCCATTTGATCGAGCATTGAATTAAGAATTCAGGCTCGGTGGCTTAGCCTGTAATCCTGCACTTTGGAAGACTGAGGTGAGTGTTTTGCCTGAGCCCATAGGTTCGAGACCCGCCTGGGCATCTTGGCGAGACCTCATCTCTACAATACATCAAAAATTAGCTGGGCGTGGTAGCGCGCCTGTAGTTCCAGCTACTTGGAAGCCTGAGCAGAAGGATCACCGGAGCCCAGCAGGTCGAGGCTGCGGTGGCCGGGAGCAGCCACTGCACTCCAGTCTGGGTGACAGAGTGAGACTCCAACTCAAAAAAAAAAAAAAAAAAATCCAGATATCCTTTTTGGGTTTTTTGTTTGTTTTTTTGGCTTTGATGTTCTCTTTAGGGCTGTTATTGGGGCATTTAGCTCTTTCACTATAATTGTATGAATGTCAAAGTTCTCTCTTAGCTTACTTAGTAGTTGTTTTATAAAACCTAGTGCTCCTGTGTTGGGTGCATATATGTTTAAGATGGATATTTCTTGCTGGCATATTGAGTCTTTTATTACTTTGTAGTGCACTTTCATGTCCTTTTTAACTTTTGATGACTTGTAGTCTGATTTGTCTGATATCAAAATAGATACTTCTGCTCTCTTCTGTTTCCCATATGCCTGAATGATCACTTTCCAGCCTTTAATTTTGAGCACGTGGGTGTCCTTTGCAGTAAGAGGAGTTCCCTAGAGGCAGCAGGCTGTTGGTTCATGCTTCTTTATCCAGTTTGCCTCTCTATACCTCTTCAGTGGCACATTCAGTCTATTCACATTCAAATTAATTATTAAAATGCAAGAGTTTATCCCTGTCATAGAGCTCTTAATAGGTTGCTTTGCTTCTTTTTATATTTTTATATGTATGTAATTTCATTTTGTGCTACTCTGTATGCTCTGTTAACTCTACGCTTGCTCTACTTTTGTGATGGGAATGACCATTCTTTTTTTTTTTTCTGTGTTCAACATCTTCTTCAGCATCCTCTGCAGGGTTGGTCTGGAGGCAACATATTCTCTTAGTGATGTCTAGGAAGGATTTTAATTCTCTGGCACAGATGAAGCTTAACTTTGTGGGGTAGGAAATTCTTAGCTGGAATGGTTTATCTTTAAGAATGTTAAATATGGGACTTCAGTCCCTTCTGACTTGCAGGGTTGTTACAGATAAGTCTGAAGTAACTTTTTTTTTGAGTTGGAGTCTCACTCTGTCACCCAGACTGCAGTGCAGTGGCCGCTCCCGGCCACCGCAGCCTCGACCTGCTGGGCTCCGGCAATCCTTCCGCCTCAGCCTTCTGAGTAGCCGGAATTGCAGGCATGCGCTACCACACCCGGCTGATTTTTTGATTTATTGTAGAGATGAGGTCTCGCTGCCCAGGCGGGTCTCGAACCTGCAGGGTTAGGCAATCCATTCACCTCAGCCTCCCAAAGGCACGGGATTACAGCCTGAGCCACCGAGCCCGGCTAGTCTGAAATAATTTTGATGGGTCTTCCCCGGTAGGTGGTCTGACCTTTCTCACTTGCTGCCTTTATGATTTTTCTTTTCTTTTTTTAAGTTATTAAACATATTTTTTATTTTAAAATTGTGGGGCACAGTTAAGGGTTAGGTATACAGATATGCATCGTTTAGGAACCCTTGTTGATAAGGGGTGTCCCTCCATCCCCAGACAGATATTGACTACCGTTAATGCCCCATCCCTTCCGCTCCCTGACCCCCATAGTTTCCCGCCATGATTTTTCTTTCATGCCTACTTTGTGGAGGCAGATTACTATGTGTCTTGAGGACAGTCTTCTCATGTGATACCTTGCAGGGGTTCTCTGAATCTCTTGTGCTTGAATGGTCACCTCTCTAGTGAGACGTAGGAAGTTTTCTTGGATGACCTTATGAAATGCTTGTCCCATGTATTCTGCTTCAGGGAGAGGAATCAGACATAGATTTGACTTCTTGACACAGTCCCGCATCTCTTAGACATTCTTTTTGAACTTTTTTTTCTATGCTTTGGACAGACATAGTTTAGTTCCATATTTTGGTCTTCAAGCTTTGAGGCTCTTTCCTCTGCCCAATTAATCCTGAAAAACAAATAGGATTTTCAGCAAATTGCTATTAAATAAACATAATTTCCTTTTCTTTCATCTATACATATGTTTTTTATTTTAAAGATGTGGGGTACAATTCAGGATTAGGTATACAAATGGACAATGCAGTTGAGTTTGTCAGTTTGTTCATAAAATTTGATGGAGTATTTTGGTTCTAAAACATTAAATAATAGATAAAATGCTACCTCTATTAAAAGATCAGTACCATTTATCTAAAGTAGATAAAGAACTGCTAGTGTAGAGGCAGTGTGCAATAATGCCAGAACACAATTTCAGAGTATGCCAAAACATATGCTAATTTCTAGCTGTTATAATATAAAGCTCACTTTTTTCATTTCAAAAGACCAAAAGTACTTGAGGTGAGAGGCAGGAGCTATCCCTCCTCATTTTGGGAACTTAAAATGAAAACACAAAGCCTTTACAACACAATTATGGTAAAATGAACATTTCATTATTCTACTTTTATTTACTTAGGAGAATAACCTTGATACTAGATTAAGGTAGAATAAAATTGAAGGTTCCATGAACTGTAAACATCTCCAACATGTGACTAGAATGATGTCAGTGAAGCCAGTGATCTGAGGCCAACAGCAAATTGAAAGGATGTCCTCTAATGGCAGTTGAAGAGAGGCGGCTGGTCTGGCTTTGTCTTTTAAAAATTGCCAGAGAATTATGTTCTATGTCTCTCTCGCCATTAGAAAAAAGCTGGAAGCTTGTGGGTACATGAGCGTTGATTGTCTCTATTCTCCTTTGCATGACTGTTCTTGGCCCTTTGCCTGGTTTACTTTATCATTTGTATTACCTCATTAGTCATATTTTCCTCCAATGTCCTGCTGTGAAGAACTTTTACTGAATGTGATTTTTCTGTCTCTTCTCTCAGAGTTGACAAAAATCTAATAAGGAATGTCAAAGCATTGCCCTGAAGTGTGTGACAATGGTGGCTTTTGCTTAGAGATTGCAATCTAATAATGCAGTACTTCTGAGGAGGCCTTTTGAAAGTGTCCCAGTACAATATTTTTTCCCCCATTTTACAGATTAAGAAACTGAGCTATATTTTAAGGTGGAGGAAATAATCACTGCAATGGAAAGAGGCCAAAATGTTAAGGTAAATAAAAAGAGCTGACCATAGTATTTACTCTTTCAGATCTTGTATTAGATGTTAGTCTTTAGACTTAGATGCTAATTAGGTGTTAATTCTAATTATTCCATTAACTTTGTAAATTAAATTGAGTTGTTTCCATTTGCTACTAAATCCAAGGCTAGGATTAGACTCCAATTCTGTCTGCTTTTAAAGTCTATTCTTTATCATATCACACAATGCTGCCTCCCCATGGAAAGAAAAAGTTTATTAGATGTTTAAGAAGCAGATTATTTTTAAAGCACTTTATTAACTATTATTTTGTCCTCATTATAATCTTTTAAGTTTAATAGAGATTATTAACTTTTTGTTTTAAAAGAAGAAACTGAGGTAAATGAAGACCCTCTTAATCTACTTACAAGATTAATCACATTATATGAAACAGAATTCAGGTCTTTTGTGTTGAAACATTGTGCTATTTACATTAGATCACATCATCTATTTCTGAGTACTTATTTTGGATAAACCTTAAGCAATTAAGGTCAATGAAACATGTATAAGGATATCCACAAATAATCACATAATTTTACATGCTACTAATAAGGCTGTAGGTATAAAGAAAAATACTATTGTAAGTTTCCTGAGGGTAGAAGCCCTATATCCTCAACAACTAACATAGTGCCTGAAAAGTAGTAAGTAGTCAGTAAATATTTAGTGAATGAATGAAGAATAACTTATTAACATTTACAGTTTTTAAAAAGAGCTTTAATAAGGAAAATTGCATAAAAATGAATAGACAACATTGGTTCGCACATAAAATTGTAAAGTTGCAATTTCTCAGCTTGTCTATGAGAGTCATCAATTATAAAATAGAGAGAGAAAGAAAGAGAGAGAGAGAGAGAGAGAGAGAATGGCTGCTCTCAAAAAGCTTCACTGGAAAATATGATCTGAGAAATAATTTTTGAATATGTACATAATCCAAATTCATCTACACACTAAAAATTCCACTAACCTTACAATGGTGTATACACTATTCCATGGATACACTGAAAACGGCCTTATATACCTAAGCATTTATTAATTCAATCAGTAATTAAACAAATTATCTTGAGTGCCTATAATGTGCTAATCATGGTTCTAAATACTGGAAAATTGCCATAAAGAAAATAGAGAAAAATACTTCCCTTGCATTCTAATATAAGAAGTGAGAATAGACAAAGTTAAATATATACTATGTCAAGTGGGATAGCAGTAATGAAGAAAACCAAATAGGTTATGGATTGCTAGTGTGTGTGTGTTTGTATGTCTGTGTGTCTGTACATGTGTGCTGTTTTAAACACAGTGATGTAGGAAGTCTAACACTTAAGATTATATCTGACCAATGGTATAAAGGAGATAAGAGAGATGTAGATACTTGTGGATGGTGGTGGTGGGAAAAGCATTTTTGAAAATGGTCTAGTAAGTACAAAGTCCCTAAGGTTGTAGTGTGCTTGTGTTGTTGAAGAGGAAGCTGGTACTGGGAAAGAAAGCATGGTACACAACAAAGAAATAGAGAGGATGGATGGGTATAATATAGAACCTTACAGATGATCATGAAGGCTCATGACTTCCTTGGCATGGCTAGCCATTAGTGGCCATTGAGCAGAAGAATGACATGATTTAATTTGTGCTTCATAAGAATTTCTCTCACTACTGACTGTTTTGTGAATGAACCAGGAGTAAGGGTAGAAGCTATTACAATGATTCAGGTGAGATGATGGCAGCTTGCTGAGAAGTGAAGTGGTAAGTGCTGTAAAGTAATAAGAAACATCCATATTCTGGGTATATAGTTGAAGTAAGAATTGCTAACTTTTGTCAAGGAGCTGGATATGAGCTAGAAAAGAAAGAGATTAGTCAAGGATGACACAGAACTTTTTGTTCTGAGCAACTGGAAGGATTAAGCTGCCATTTACTGAGATGGGAAGGAGTCTATGAGGTGGAGGTTTGGGAGATTAAGAATTTAGTTTGGGGATGTGAAATAGGCAGCTGGATGTGTGAGGCTGGAATTCAAAGGAAATGTCCAGACTTGAGACATAAAATGGAGAATCATCAGCTTATAGGTGGTGTTTAAAGAAATGAGACTCGCCAGGCTCGGTGGCTCAGCCTGTAATCCCGTGCCTTTGGGAGGCTGAGGTGAGTGGATTGCCTGAGCCCTCGGGTTCTAGACCCGCCTGGGCAGCGAGACCTCATTTCTACAATAAATCAAAAAATCAGCCGGGCGTGGTAGTGCGTGCCTGTAAGTTTGGCTACTTGGAAGGCTGAGGCGGAAGGATCACCGGAGCCCAGCGGGTCGAGGCTGCGGTGGCCGGGAGTGGCCAATGCACTACAGTCTGGGCGACAGAGTGACACTTCAACTCAAAAAAAAAAAAAAAAGAAATGAGACTCAGTGAGCTCACTTGTTGATAGATAAAAGGAACTAAGCCATTCTAGGAATGGGAATAAACAAAGACTAAGAAAAAGCACCCAGTGGAGAAGGAAGAAAAGCAAGAAAATTTGATATCTGAAAGTCAAGTGATAGAAGTGTTTTAAGAAGGATTGATCAATGCAAAACGTTGCTTAAAGATCATGGAAAATGACAACAGAGAATTCATCAGAAGATTTAACAATAGAAGATTATTTCTGACCGCAACAAAATCTATTTCAGTGGAGAGATAGAATTAAAAATTCTGATTGGGTTGGGTTAAATAGAGAACTGGAGGAGAGGTGTTGAAGGCAAAAATAAATATACAATCTTATATATTTTTAAGAGAAGAGCCAGTGGGTTATGAAAGAGAAAGGGAGATTAGACAGGAAATGTGAGGACTTGTACCAGAATTTAAACAAGGAGTAGTAGTGCTATCGCAGATAAATCAGCTGTTATACAGAGGACTAAGTGGGAATCAATGTCCTCAGGGAAGGAACATTTCTCAGAGTAAAAAGATGAAGGGAAATTTGATTGACACATTTGAAGATACAGGGTATTTTCCTGTTGACTGACCCTTTAGTTCAGAGGGCTTAGTGAATGATTTTAGGATTTGAAAAGTGATAAGAAACAAGGTCAGGTTAGGAGTTGTACAGAGCCATATAGGTTTGGGATCCAAGAGATGGGTAATAGCCTAGGAGTGAAGGATTTCTTGTGACTGACAAAAACAATAATGATAGGCATAATGGAATTAAACTTGATAGTCTTAGACAAATTATAAGGATATAAGTTTGTGAGTATTAGAGATGTGGGAGGAGGAGATGGAAGTATTGCCAGGAGTATACAGAGTGCTAGGTATTTTGTTATATGATACCTGTACATGTCAAATATTTCCTTGTTTTTCTAGATGGTAAATATTTTTAGGCCTGCCTGACTCCAGTTTTCTCCTATTGTACTATATGTATAATCATCACAAAGGAAATATTTTTCTGAAGAAACAATAGAGAAATAAATACATAAGTCCAGAAGATGATAAAATGCTGAATGAGACTTCATCCTAAATGGGATGGAATAACTTGTGGCAGACTGGGTCTCCTATTAAGAACAACTAGAAAAATCAGATAAAATGATAATCAACTTGACAACTTCAAAGGTTGCTGAGGAAATAAACACTAGTGGGACTAAATTGAAGATTTTAGATTTGGAGTATATCCATCAAGTAGTGAATTTTCTCACTGGGACAATTGCTAGATTCCGGAACTGTATAGGATTGAAGACAGTAAACTAACTACTGTTCAATATCTAATAGTTCTTGAAGTATCTGGTGATTCCTCCTATTTCTGATATGTATAGTCACTGGAGTGACTAACCATAGGCAATTTTGGGAAAGGTAAGAGGGAATCATCACAGTGTATACTTGCCATGGTATTACCACATCCTTCTTCCTATGGATCCCTCAGGGCTTAGTTAATGGGCTCCAAATCTGAAAATTGACTCAGATTTCATAACTGAACAAAGATTTATGGTATTTGATTTTTAAATATTGCCCTAATTGCCCTACTTCTCCATTCACATTTGGTTGTTGTATTTTTTTTGTTGCTGTTGTTATTGATTTTGAGCAGAACCTTTTGTGGCTGCCCATTTTCTTTTCTCATCATTCTGTTAATAGTATATATGGTTCCCTGTGGATCAAGCTTGCTTTGCTTGACTCCTTCTTAGCTTATTTTTCGAACTTGCTGGTCGTTATGGTAATTGAAGCTTCCTACCTTATTATTGAGCCCTGCTACCTGGTCTCTATTATTGGGATAAGGAAGCCAGAACATCATCTTCATGGATGTTAATGAACCCAGATCTGTGAAAAATCTTTCCTACCGATATTAGTAGCTTGCAGAGCAGAACCGCCTATAAACTTCTCAGTGATGCTGGTGTCCCTCATACTAGTTCAGCCTGAGGGCCTTTAGTAAAAATGTGGTACTTTTGGATTTCTTTTTTTTTTAATCTCAAGATTAATTATTTGTTTTAACATAATATCTGAATTTTTTAAAAATAAAGATGTGGGGTACAATTCAGGGTTAGGTATGCAAATGTTGATTATGTAGGTACTCTTGTTGATGAGGTATGCCCCTCCCTCCCCAGCAGTGTCCCTCAACTGCCAATCATACCCCCATCCCCTGGTGGTTGCCCACTACTGTCAATCCTTATATTATTATAATTGTTCAAGGTCCGCTTATGAGTGAGAACATATCTACTCTGTTCTTTGTTTCTGTGATAGGTCACTGAGTATGATCGACTCTAAATCCATCCAAGTTGCTGCAAAGTCCATGTTTGTCCTTTTTATGACTGCATAATATTCCATTGTGTGTATGTACCACATTTTTAAAATCCAGTCCAGCTTCAATGGGCAGCATGGTTGGTTCCATGTTTTTGCTGCAACAAACATACGTGTGCAGGTATCTTTTTGTAGAATGATTTAACTTCCTCCGTGTATATTCCCAATAGGGGAATTGCTGGGTCATATGGAAGGTCAATTTCTAGTTCATTCAGAAATCACCACAGTGTCTTCCAAAGAGGTTGCACTAGTTTGTATTACCACCAGCAGTGTAGAAGCATTACTTTTTCTCTGCATCCTTGCCAGCATCTGTTGTTGTTTTATTAATGATGGCCATTCTTACTGGGGTTAGGTGGTATTTCAATGTGGTTTTGATTTGCATTTCTCTGATGATGAGTGAGGCTGAGAACTTCTTCTTGTGTTTGTTGGCTGCCCGTATATCTTCTTTTGAGAAGTCTATTCTTTTGCCCACTTTTTAATGGTGCTGTTTGTTTTTTTTCTTTTTGGCGTGTTTGAGTTCCTTGTAGATCCTAGATGTTAGGCCTTTGTCAGATATACAGTTGGTAAATATTTTTTTCCCATTCTGTGGGCTGTCTCCCTGCTCTCTTGATGGTTTCTTTTGCTTTGCAGAAGCTCGTTAGTTTGATGAGGTCCCACTTGTCTATCTTATTTCTTATGATATGGGCACTTAGGGTTCTGATCAGGAATTGGTTGCCAGTTCCAAATTCCATAAGGATGTCTTCTCCATTTTCTAAGATTCGTATAGTTTGAGGTTTTATGTTAGGTCTTTGATCCATTTAGAGTTAATTTTTGTGTATGGTGATAGATATGTGGTCAGCCAGTTTTCTCAGCACTATTTACTGAATAGATTCTCTTCTCCCCAATGGTTGTTAGAGGCTTTGTCAAAGATGAGTTGATTGAGAAATTGAGAAATTGAGACTTTGCTTCCAGAATCTCTATCCTATTCCATTGGTCTCTATGCCTGTTCTTGTACCAATATCAGGCTGTTTTGATTACCCCAGCCTTATAGTAAAGTTTCAAGTCTGGAAGTGTGATACCTCCGGCTTTGTTTCTTTTGCTAAAGATTGTTCTGACTATTTGTGGTCGTTTATGTTTCCATGTGAATTTCTGTATTGTCATTTCCAGGTCTGAGAAGAGTGATGTTGGTAATGTAATGGGTATCACATTGAATCTGTAGATTGCCTTTGGTAGGATGGACATTTTAACAATGTTCATTCTTCCTATCCATGAGAATGGAATATTTTCCATTTGCTTCTGTCTTCTTGGATTTCTTTGCACAGTGTTTTGTAGTTCTCATTGTAGGAAGATGCTGAGGTATTCCATTTTTTTGTGGCTATTGTGAATGAAATTGTGCTTTTAATTTAAGTTTCTGCCTCTTGTTGTTGGTGTATAGGAATGCAACTGTCTTCTGCACATTTATTTTGTACCCTGAGACTTGCCAAAGTCCTTTATCAGTGCAAGCAGATTTTTGACAGATTTTCTTGGATTTTCAAGGGATAGGATCATATCATCAGCAAAGAGGGATAACTTGACTTCCCCTTTTCCTATTTGGATACCCCTGATTTCCTTCTCTTGTCTAATTGTCCTAGCTAGAACTTCTAACACAATGTTAAACAAGAGGGGTGAGAGTGGGCAGCCTTGTCTTATTCCAGTTTTCAGGGGAGATGTTTCCAGTTTCTGTCCATTTAGCAATATGTCAGGTGTGGATTTACTTTGGGATTTTTCGTGGAATGTAATCCTCTTATGATCCCTCAGCATTACATAATACAGTAATTGTAGCTTGCCCAGTTCTTTCAGCCTCTTTCTTCCATTTTATACCATCTGCCAGGACAAGTCCAGCTTCCATTTTGCTGAGAGTTTGCCACTGCTTTTTTCGGATTTCTAAGAACCCAGCAGTGACTTTGCCTCCATCCCTGGGGTCCCAGTTAGGGTGCCGAGTCCTGTTATAATTTTAATGTTTTTGTCCCCTCCAAAATTCATGTTAAAACTTAATCCCCAATGGAACAGTAATAAGAAGTGTGACCTTTGAGAGATGATTGAGTCATGTGGGCTCTTCCCTCATGAATAGGATTAAGTGCCCTTATAAAAAGGCATGACAGACGAAATTCACCCCCTTTTCAACCCTTCCATCCCTTCTGATGTCTGAGATCACTTCAAAGGCACCATCTATAAAAACAGGTCTTCACGATACAATGACCCTACTGGCACCTTGATCATGGACTTCCCAGCCTCCAGAACATTGAGAAATAAATTCTTGTTTTTATTTTTGTTTTGTTTTTTAATAATTACTCAGTGACTTCTGATTCCAAACTGATAACATAGGCACAAGCTGACTTAATTCCCCATCATCCACCCCCATTGACACTCCAAAAGAAATATACAGCACCAAGATTATCACCAGTAAAATTCCAGAACTCAAATATGAGGATAAGTCAACTACTAGGGCTGCAGAGAAATAGAAAGCACTGAGCTGATGATAGTAGAATCATATTTTAATATCTGCAACATCCCTCCCCACAATCTGCCTGGCACCAAACACACAGAAACTTTGCCCCAACTCATAGCTTCTACACTAGAAAAAAGTGAGATTGAGACAAATAGCCAGTTTTGCCACCATCTTGGGTTCTTTGGGAGGGGACCATACATGCCTCAATCCAAGGTAAGCATTGTGAGTGCTTGAAGAGAAACATAACCCTGAGGACAGCTAGAAACAATGGGGAGAAGTAGGACTAACAACACTAGTCCTAGAAACTTTGCTGTGTAATTCAGCCAAAGGGGACATCAAATCATAGTGGCTTTTTAGCAGTACCATGTGATAGGAGTTGTGTTCCACTGGTCCCCTGGGCATGAACCACTAGCCAGTCTTTCCACACTGCTAGGATATCCCCTTGCGGACCTTCCCCATTTTAGACAGATAGCATTGTGATAACTAGCACTAGAGCTAAGGCAAATCTGAACTTTAGGCACCATTTAGTGTCAAAATAAAAGCAATTACTTAGTGAGGAAAAACAAGAAATTCAACCAGTAAATTACAAAGAATTTCTAAGCAAACATAACCAATACAAATAAAAATTAGCCTGACAGAGAAGACCGGAAAAAATTATCTTTCAATGCAAAGACATATAAGTACAACCACTAGAAAGAACAGCAAATAGGAAATCATGACCTCTCCAAATGGACAAAGCAAGGAATTATTGACTGATCCTAACAAGATAGCACTATATGAGATCTCTGACCAATAATTCAAATTAGCAGTTTTAAGAAAGCTCAGTGAGTGGATTGCCTGAGCCTGCAGGTTCGAGACCTGCCTTGCAACTTGGCAAGACCTCATCTCTACAATAAATAAAAAATTAGCCGGGCATGGTAGCGCATGCCTGTAGTTCCAGCTACTTGGAAGGCTGAGGCAGAAGGATCGCCGGAGCCCAGCAGGTCAAGGCTGCGGTGGCTGGGAGCAGCCACTGCACTCCAGTCTGGGTGACAGAGTGAGACTCCAACTCAAAAAAAAAAAGAAAGCTCAGTGATCACCAATATAACACAAAAATTCAATTCAGAAATCTATTAAAGAAATTTCACAAAGAGATTGAAATAAAAAAACAAATAGAAATTTAGAACTGAGAGATACATTTGCTGAAATAAAAATTTCATTGGAAGTTCTCAACAGCAAAATAGACCAATCAAAGGAAAGAATCAGTAAGCGCAAAGCCAAGCTATTTGAAATTACACAGTTAGAGAAGAAAAAGAAAGAATGAAAAGGAATAAAGATTATCTACAAGATATAGAAAGTTACCTCAACAGTCTAAACTGAAGAGTTATTAGTTTTCAGGGGGGAGTTGAGCAAGAGAAAGGGGTAGAAAGCTTATTCAAAGACATAGTAAGACACAACTTTCCTAAACTTGGGAAAGAGATAACTATCCAGGTACAAGAAGGCCAGAGAACAACAAACAGATTTCACCCAAATAAGACTACCCCAAGCCATATACTATCAAATTCTCAAAGGTCAAAGACAAAGAGATGATCTTAAAAGCAGCAACAGAAAAGAAGCAACTAACAAATAAGGGAACTTCAATTTATCTGTCAACAGACTTTTCAATGACAACCATATAGGCCAGGAGGGAGTGGGATATTATCCAGTAAAGCTACCTTTCAAATAGGAAAGAGAGATAAACTTTTTCCCTGATAAACAAAAACTAAGAGAATTCACCACCACCAGAACAGTCTTATAAGAAATGCTAAAAAGAGGTCTTCAATCTAAAAGAAAAATAAACTATAATGTGAAGATAGATAAATAAAGGTATAAAATCCACAACTGCTGCAAAATACACATTCTTTTCATCAGCACATGGAGCATTTTTCAGATAGACCATATCTTAGGTCAAAAAACAAGTTTCAGCAAAATTTTTTTTTTTTTTTTTTTTAGTTGGAGTCTCACTCTGTCGCCCAGACTGGAATGCAGTGGCCGCTCCTGGCCACCGCAGCCTCGACCCGCTGGGCTCCGGCGATCCTTCCGCCTCAGCCTTCCGAGTAGCCGGAATTACAGGCGCGCGCTACCACACCCGGCTGATTTTTTTATTTATTGTAGAGATGAGGTCTCGCTGTCCAGGCGGGTCTCGAACCCGCGGGCTCAGGCAATCCACCCACCTCAGCCTCCCAAAGGTGCGAGATTACAGGCTGAGCCACCGAGCCCGGCTAGCAAATTTTTAAAAGCAGAAATCATATTAAATATCTTTCCCGAACAATTAAATAAAATTAAAAATCAATAACAAGAAAAACCTCGAAAACTATGCAAACACATGGCAATTAAAGAACATGCTCTTGAATGACCAATGGGTCAATGAAGAAATTAAAAAGAAAATTGTAAAAACTATTGAAATAAGTAGAAATGGAAATACCACATACTAAAAGCAGTCCTAAGAGGGAAATCTGCAACAATAAATGCCTACATCAAGAAAGTTGAAAGACTTCAAATAAACAACCTAGTAGCTCCCCTCAAGGAACTAGAAAAGAAAGAACAAACCAAACCTCAAATTAGTAGAGGGAAAGAAATAACAAAGATCAGAGCTTCTGTATGTTAAGTGAGGGAAAAACATCATGTCTGACCTCCTTACGTATGCAAAATAATTTACCTTTGGAATCTGTTAGTAGGCTGGTAGCACTGGATACTATCAAAAAGAAACCTCTAGTTGTTCATCCATTGAATATGGCCAAATAGCAAAATGGTTCTGAACTAAGGTGATTGTCATTAATAGTAACGATGAAAATGACATTGTTAAAACTGCAGGAAAAGTGCCTACAGATGACAGTGAAAATTTGATGGGCTTATTGAAGGATTACAGCAGCATACATTTATAACAGAACAAGAAATCATGCCAATATATAAAATCAAAGTGAGACTTCTAAGACAAAAACAGCTGTTAAGGGGACAAATGATTCAGGAGGAAACATTTTAAAAAGTCATCCAGCAGAATGCCTCCTCATCCCTACAGAGTCCACTTCCTTGTCCCTCAACTGCTTCTAACGTGTCTTCTCACCTAAAAAATAAAATCCAGGGTACAATAGCCTTTTCATCAAAGCTCACTACTGTAGATGAGGACTGAAAGCTTGTTGTTGTTTGTTGTTTGTCGTTTAACAGCTTACACAGGTATTCTGGTAATGGAACAGTGCTACTTAGTTATCCTGAACACATTTTTTCACTGTATTAATGGTATATAATATATTTTACTGTTAAGTACTTATGTGTGGATAAGTGCAAGAAAATGACTGCTTATCAGTAGCATATAAATTCAGAGTCAAGTGATGCCAAACATACCACCAATTTGTCCACGTGGGTGACTGAGATAGTGACACCTTTGCTTCAGATGGTTCAATGTATACAAACTTTGGTTTGGGCAGCAAATGATATAAAATATTGTTTAACATTACCTTCAGGTTATGTGTACGTATAAAGTGTATATGAAACAAATACATCATATGCTTAGACTTGAGACTCATCCCCAAGACAGCTCATATATATATATGATCCAAAAAATCCAAAATTTGAAACACTTCTCATTCCAAGCATTCTGGATAAAGAATACTCAACCTGTATTTCTAAGGATGTTAACTGTGTTTTTGCTGTGTCTTTTAAAATTCAAGTATACTTGATATGATCTGGTGCTCGCACTAAGATAATATGCTAATTGAGACAATAGACCCAAATCATTCCTATCTCTTAAGGAAGCATAGAAAATTCTAATCAGATATCCACAGGATGAAGAATCTCAAAACTTTAACTCACTTTTCTATACCCTTATGAAAAAAAAAATCCAAAACAAAAAAACAACATTGACTTCCAAGACTAATCACGCCTTCACTAACTATTCTTTCTACTAGTAGTTTTATTTTTTTTTTTATTTAAAAACTATCTCTGGGGCTGGGCTTGGTGGCTCAGCCTGTAATCCCACGCTTTGGGAGGAGGAGGTGAGTGAATTGCCTGAGCCCGCGGGTTCGAGACCTGCCTGGGCAACTTGGTGAGATCTCATCTCTACAATAAATCAAAGAAGTCAGCTGGGCGTGGTAGCGCGCGCCTGTAGTTCCAGCTACTTGGAAGGCTGAGGCGGAAGGATTGCCGGAGCCCAGCAGGTCAAGGCTGCAGTGACCGGGAGCAGCCACTGCACTCCAGTCTGGGCGACTGAGTGAGACTCCAACTAAAAAAAAAAAATAAATAAAATAAAATAAAAATAAAAACTATCTCTGGCTTTTTAAAGTGGCTAGATCAGGTTTCTAATTACATAATTATTTAGAAATTATTATTAAGGTTGAATATGTGAACATTGAAATAAGTCAAGAAATGGAAAAGTATAGTTGATTAAATATTTTTTATAACTTTACTCTTAAATGTCATGAAAGACTTTGAAAATGTATTTCCCTTTTAAACAAAACCTGAATAGGAAAATTTAATCAAAATATCTAAAATAAATTTGACTCATCAGCATCACTTTTAAAACAATGCACATGCACACACACAAGCTGGATCTTTTCCATAGAAATAGGTTTAGAAATAAATTTTTGTTGAGCGCTTATAAATTTTAATCTAAATATCAGATTTACATGGGAAACTCAAAACTCTTGACTTTTGAATTGCTTTTAAACTCCTGCTCTAATTTAAAATTAAATAATTCTTTCTTAAGGATAATTTGCTACCTTTATGATACATTTTTAAAATTATGTAAACCAATCATATAATTAAAGTGCTAAAATAGTTAAAAATTATCCAAAGTGATTAGCCACCACAGCTACAAAATTACAAAGATAAAGTTATTTAGTTAAGGTATGTGAAATTAGAGTAACGTCAAATAACAGACTAACATTGCCAACTAGAGGCTTAAAAAACAACTTTAAAGTATCCAAAGTGATTTCATAAATTGTACCTTTTTAAAAATTAGCCTTAGTTATTTACAATAAGGATTATGACAGTAATATCTAAATTCTACATGCAATTAGTTTTGTACAACAGATAGCAAGTACCAATTGTTTTAGTGCTCTTCACAGCATTAAAAATATAGCAATCTTTGAAAGAATTTCAAGGGGAAAATCTCATTTTTTTAGTGACGTACATAATTGAGAGAATTATATGTCTACAGACTCTTTGAGTCCCATTGTTGTTTGCCTCCTTTGATGATGTCAAAATATAGTTTTCAAAATTTAAAAATATAACTTTCAAATAAAAATAAGCACATGCTAAAGATTAATGAACAAACAAGGAGGGTGAAGCTATTTTTTAAAAAGTATAAGAAAAACGAAAGTGTTTATAGTGAAATTACTCACAAAATTGAATCATGTCTGATGTAGGGAGGAGGAGAAAAAAGTGTGACCTTAAGTTTCAGATATCAATTGCATGACTGCAGGAATAAAGTTAGTATCATTGCTATTTTGATAGCAAAATCATTGCTATCAAAAATTAGTATCATTGCTATCAGAATAGATATTCTAACATCTACTCTTAGGTGTAAAACAATCTAATCATTAGTAAGGAGTAATACAAAACAAATGTCCATAATCAGATATTTCTTGGGCGGGACTGTTAGACAATACTTCGATATGATCTTAAGTAAATTCTGGAGATTGTTCTTGATTTTGAAAAAGAAAATGTCTGTCAGAGTGTTTTGTTAGAGTTTTAATCAAATGTATTACATAGCATTCAAACAGTTTGCTTCATAATTGTTTCATTTATTTTATTTTACATAACTCATTCTTCTATTTTGAGACTTGGGGACAAAAAGACACTTATCTCCATTAGCTTACATATGTATTACTTACACATGTACATGAATGTTACTTTTCAAGGGTCCTCAGAATGTATCGTGTGATCAGCAAGGAATTGATCCTTTATATCCTATAAGGCCACAATCTTGTAATCCATAGAAGGCACCAGGCCAGTTTCCTGGAAGGTCTTTGTAGACTTTGATTCCACACCTAAGTTACAACATTTGCTCTTTAATGATGGGTTTATGGTTCTGATTAAATTCATTTTATTTTCAAATGTAAGAAGGCATGATCTTGTACATGATCTTGTCTGCATGATTGATTGGTGCAATGAAATTCCAATTAAAAAAGATTTCTCTTGAACCTTGAAGATAACTACATTGTCATTAAAATTAAAGAGATTTAGTAAAACTGCTTTTTTTCTGAAGTGTGAAAAGCAGTGAACAAGATACCATTTTTAAATGGATATCTCATTTCCTTTGGCAAAGACATAATCTAATAAACTGAGGTTTAGAGATAGAATAATAATTAGAGACTGCTTTATATAACCATCAAAAATATCAATACTATTTCAAACAACACACACACACACAAAATAGATTATCCTCATTAGTTCATTGGTATATGCAATTAATTATTGTTCCCCTTGATCTTGGGTCAGTAGTGTGCATTCATAAATGTATTAGCTTCCAGAATTTTTTAAAAACCTGCTGACTCAGCATGTGGAATGGTCTTTACAGTATCTAAGTGACGTCACCTTAAAGTCCAAAGCCTGTACTAATGAGTATATTTCCTGAAGTACAAATAGTTAAAAACACCTGCTACATGTCTTTCCAGAACTCTAAGATTGTTTTTCTTTCTTGAAGAGCAAATCTCTGACCTATACTAGAACCACCAAATAAACGTGAAATGAAAGGCATAAACTACCTTTTGATAACATAATAGAAAGACTGTGTTTAATTTGTTACAGTAACCATCAATATCACAACGGAGAAGGGTAATATTCTCCATTAAGGTACATGCTTATGTCATGAGGATTTCATCAATGTTTCTCCCTTGATGGTTGAGTAAGTGTAAGATAATCAAGTTTCATCTTTTAATAAAGAGGGAAAGGCCCCTGTCTCCCCACGTCTTCTCCTTAGAGTATTTTCTTGAAAATATTTTTGGCTTGATAAAAGGCCCAAACTTTTGACTTTACAATATTAGGTCTCAGGCCTTCTGACCTTTGGAATTATAAACCATTTACCTCCAGAATTAGTTCAATGGTCTCTCTCAAGGTATGTAAGAAATAATCACAGGTACAGCATTTATCTCTCAAAAAGATATGAGAAATTTTAATGGTTTCTTTTTCAACTTTATCATATAATATGTGTACTGTCCAGACATTGTACATACTTTTTTTGCTACCTTTACATACATGTAAATGTGAAATGCTAATAACCTGTTCTTTCTCTCTTTTCAGTATTGATATGGAGGGTCTTTGGTTGGCTCCCTAAGTGCTTTCAAGAATTGTGGTGTTATCCTATGAAATATAAGAGGTTACCATATTTGCTAGCTAACAAGTTAGCCTGCCATAGATTATGGATGCTGGTAGAAGACACAAGACTCCTGGTCAGAAATAAAGGACTGTTTATCACTCACAACAATGCAAGCGGTGTGATCTGCATTTTTGCATCAGTTCCCATTGCCTTCTAATTCATAGATGAACCAATGTAAAGGAGTTCAGGTGGATGCTGTGCATACAGTAGGTTTGTATCATAGCTGAAGAAGCAAGAGTTTAGGAAACCTAAATCTTTTATAATGAGCTGCAAGGAAATAAAATTTACTTCAGAGGAAAATGTTATATTTATTATACTGGCATTTCAGCAAATCTGTCTTCTGCTCTAGAGAAAAACTATTTTTCAAGGTGATTTGCTATTCAAATATCCCTGGAAAGATAATCCAGAGCAAAGGTAGTCAGTGCCTCTCCTTATGAGATATATGAAAGTGCAGGAGATATATAGAGAATTGTCTTCCAACAAGAGTGAGAAAATAATGCTCATAGTGAGGGCATTGAAATCTCCTGGGCCTTCTGGCAAAGTATACACTCTCTAAAACATTTATATTAAAAAATAATTTGCCAGCAAAAAGTTAACTGTTTAATAACCAATGTTTCAGTAGTCTATTTTTCTTAGGAATTATCCAAGACTGTAGGTAGCACAGAAGGATCTCTGAGTAGACAAATTTTAAAAAGATATTATAGGAATAATATTAGCTGTTCATTTTAGAAAACTACTAGAAGATGTATAGGAAGGTAGAATTAACTAGTCTCTTCAAGAGAAAACAGACCCAAATACACAAAAATACTGTTTTACTTTGTAAAGTTTTACTCTACACTGATAGACTCAAGGAAATTAAGCAGTTCTAAGAATTTTTAAATTCAAAATTCAACAAAGAAAGCAGCTTTGTCCTGATTGTTCTGATTTGTCCAAGATTCATCTTGTTTATATTAACTTGGTTTCTTATTTTTAAAAAAGCTGCTTCAGTGTTTGCAGTTTTAGTGAGAAAAGTGCTTTCCTTCTTAAAATGCTAGCACATTTTCAAATATCAGAAATTTAGTGTCATTATTTTCTGAGAATATAAGAACTATGTCTGTGTTTATTACTTCTGTATCAAAACAGACTTCATTTATTTTTAAAGTTCTTGTATCTAATATATTAATACTCTAGGGAGTAGAAAAATATTAGCACATAATAAGAGGTCAAGGTTTTTCTCAATTATAGATAGACACACAGACTCTTTAAGCCTCAGTCTGCAACATTAGACACAAGTCAAAATTCATCACATAGACATCCACACACCACACTAATCCAGATTGCAAAGTGCTTTTCTTGTTTCTAATGAGCATAAAATATTTTCTTAATTCATTTGAATTCACAAATAAATAAGCTGACTAACAAAAAAGCCCCAATAACTCAGATTGTCTAATATATTCCACCCATAAGCAATAAATAATTTTTTTATAAATTACTTTTTCTATAATTATTAAGTGGCCAGACCATGAAACCAGATTTTTATAATTTTCTGCCCTATAAAACTAGAAGAAGAAATAAACATAGTCAAGAAATAAAAAAAGAGTCACAAAACAAAAAATGAAAACAGTAGAGAAAAGAGTCAATAAAGTGAATTTTTACTGCTCCTTGACATTTTTTTCCTAAAAATCAAGAAAGGATGCACTCTGCTTAAAACATGAGGTGCATTTCTTGAATAACTCAGTCTTACTAATTTAGGAAGATGGGCCCATCTTGTCACACCAGTTGACTTCCAAAACTATCACAGTGTAATTTTTTAAAGTTTAAAATATGACTCATATAGAGTGAGGCCATATCAAAAATTTACTTAACTAAATAATGAAAACACTAGCAAGGACTTTTCAAAAATCCATAGAAGATGGGCTAAAGACCCTAACAAACACCTCACCAAAGAAGTTATACAAATGAAAAATAAGCATATGAAAAAATATTCTATATCATATCACCAGGGAAATGAAAATTCAAACAATGAGGATACTTACACACTATGAAAGTCCAAAATATGGAACACTGACAATATCAAATGCTGAAGAGAATGTAGAGCAAATTCACTGCTGTTGGGAATGCAAAATGGTACAGACACTTTGTTTTGAATTGGAGTCTCACTCCATTGTTCAGGCTGGAGTGCAGTGGCACAATCACCGTTTACTCAGCCTTAACCTTCTGGGCTCAAGGCGATCCTGATGCCTCAGCCTCTTGAGGTGTTGGAACTGCAGGCACATACTACCATGCTGAGTTAATTTTTTAAATTTTTATTTATTTATTTGTAGAGACAAATAAAGACCTAGTTTCCTAATGTTACTTACACTGATCTCAAACTCCTGGGTTCAAGCAGTCCTCCTACCTCTGCCTCCCAAAATGTTGGGATTACAGGCATGAGGCACCATACCTGGCATTATTGGTTTTTAGAAACAAGTCTTGCTCTGTTTCCCAAGCTGACCTCCAACTTTTAGGTTTAAATGATCCTCTCATCTCAGCCTCCCAAGTAGCTAGGATTGCAGATACAAGCTGCCATGCCCAGCTAAATTATGACTCTCATACAAATGAGCATCTGGCAACAATTAATTAGCAGTTTTCTCTGTTATCTATACCCAATTCCCTTAATGTTACGAAAAGCTTGTGTTAATGCCAAACTTTATAAACTAAATGAACTTGTGGAACTGTAAAATGTTTCCTGTTTATAATTTAAAAAGTAATACTTAAATTTACACTGAATACAGTCCTCAGATTAAAAAAACAAACACCACTAGTTAATTTAAATAAATTTTTGTTGTTGTCATTAGTCTCTTTGAGCCAAGATATTCACTTCTACAAATCTGCAGTGAAACGTATTTTGTTTACTTTTAAATCAATCTTTAAAAAATTGATTATATTTAAAATATAAATTTTATTGTATTTTTTTAGGGTATACAGCATGATGTTAACATATTAACATACAGATAATAAAAAGGTTACTGTAGTAAAGCAACTTAACACATCCATCATCTCACCTAATTACCAGAAAGCAAAAGGAGATGAGAGTAGAATGGAGATGTGATCTGGCACAAGAAACAAGGCATTGGGTAGAGGGGATAAATAGAATAATTCTGGAATCTGTAAACATTCCTTGAGAGTTCTAGAAATACCTAGGGAGGAAAAAGTGTTCTGAAACCAGACATTCTGGTATTGAAGATGGATGCTATTTGTGGTAAATTGAAGAGTAACTCCTGATAGCTGAAGAAGAGGAGACAACTGAATTGTAGTAGAAAAAAGTAATACTTTATAAAAAATAATCACTCTATCAGTCAACAAGCATCCATTAATTATATTGATTTGGTGACATATGTTGTATATGTATTCATTGTCTGTATAAACTGGGCCAACTATCAAAAATTATTTTCTTTAATAAGATAGGATATTAAAAATAATAGATATATAGCAAGGCACCTTGTCAGGCACTATACATTTGAAGCTATTAGTTATTGCAATTAGAAGTATTTTATAGAACAATCTTTTGGAAAAGTACAAAACAAATGGTCCTATAAAAAGTGTGCATCTTTATGTTTTACTTTTATGAAATTTTGCTTAATTATTGTTTTCAAAGGTAGTATTTCAATTCTCTTTCTGCATACAATTAAAGAAAGGAGCTTTGTGGTGGATCCATGAAGAATCACTTTTAGCAGGATGACAGCATAATGAGAGGAGGTTAAATAGGCAAGACAGCCAATGTAACTGAGGATCATCAAAGATCAGCATAGGAAGGAAATTCAGGATATAGAAGCCATCTGGCCAGAGGTAATTTAGCAAATCCTACAAAGAAATCTAGCTTTTGTTAACTCTAGTTACAGTGCAGAACAGAAATGTTTTAAAGTCTCTTAATAAAATGAGTGAGTCAAGATTTCGAAGGAGGATATCCTGTAATGCTGTCTTCAAACATGCTGGGACTTCTCAAATATCTCTAACTAAAACTAAAAATGAGCTAGACAAGGACATTTAGAAAAATAAAATCATAGCCAAAGTACTTACTGCACAGTTGACATTTTTATTATTGATGATAATGCTATGCTATGTATGTTGGTCTTCATCCTTGTTTTTCCTTCCAAGGCTACTCTTTTCTTGTACTCCTCCCAGGCTAGTTCAATTTTGGAACTGACTTTCTCATTAATATTTCCTATAAAAAGTGGATAACAAGCTGGGCACGGTGGCTCATGCTTATAATCCCAGCACTTTGGGAAGCCGAGATGAGAGGACCGCCTGAGCCTAGGGTTCGAGACCAGCCTGGGCAACTCGGCGAAACCTCATATCTCTACAATAAATCAAAAAATAAGCCAGGCATGGTGCATGCGCCTGTAGTTCCAGCTACTCGGAAGGCTGAGGTGGAAGGATTGCCTGAGCCCAGCAGGTTGAGGCTGCGGTGGCCATGAGTGTGCCACTGCCCTCCAGCCTGGGCGACAGAGTGAGACTCTGACTCAAAAAAAAAAAAAAAAAAAGTGGATAATTGCCAAAGAAATGAAAAACTCATACTTTCCATGGTACAGATTTTAGCTCAATATTTTAATTATACCTTAATATATGATGCAATTAAGTTTACAATGTGAAGTTCTAAGGTTTGTAAGTTTCCTAAGAAAGTACATTCTCTTTTTACAAAAATACTTACTGAGTACCTCCCTGTGCCAGACGCTATTCTAGTTACTAGAGATAAAGTAGTGGACAAAAAGTGAAAAAGCAAAACACCCTTCCCCTATGGAGCTTATATCTAGCACATGTGTCTATCTATCTGTCATTACATAAAAATATTTTTATTAAAAATCACGTTAAAATAATACTATATAAGCCGGGCTCGGTGGCTCAGCCTGTAATCCCACACCTTTGGGAGGCTGAGGTGAGTGGATTGCCTGAGCCCGCGGGTTCGAGACCTGCCTGGGCAGCGAGACCTCATCTCACAATAAATCAAAAAATCAGCCGGGCGTGGTAGCGCATGCCTGTAATTCTGGCTACTTGGAAGGCTGAGGTGGAAGGATCGCTGGAGCCCAGCAGGTCGAGGCTGCGGTGGCCAGGAGCGGCCACTGCACTCCAGTCTGGGAGACAGAGTGAGACTCCAACTCAAAAAAAAAAAAAAATAATAATAATAATACTGTATAAAAGAATGAACACACACACACACACACACACACACACACACACACACACACACACACACCCATATAACAGAAAAGGGGATTGGTGGTCCTTGAATTGTAAATGAAAAAATATCAGTTTTAAATAGGATCACTCAGAAGTTGACATTTGAATAAAGACCTTTGAATAAAGGAGTTGTTAAATGTTGCATAATGCTGTTGCATGATAGTGCTAGAGGGAATCTGAACAATAGTTGATCTCAGTAGATGAATTGAAAAAATCCCCAAACTGGCACATAGCTAATTCATGTTGATCAACATAGGGTCATCGAGAGAAGTGGAAACCGTCCCAATAGTGGGAAGGTTAAAAATCAGTTGTTTGAATCTAAGCCATGCATGCACTTGCTTTGAAGTAAACAAACACAATTATGGTAAACCACTGAGAATCCTAGATAAAATAACAAGTTTTAAAAAAATAGATATTTACACAACTTACTCTGATTAAGATTTTAATATGACAAAAACAAATGTCAGAAATTTTAGAAAATAAATCAGGCAAAACCTTTCAATGTGTTTTAAGGAAAGATACAGCTGTCTGGGAGGAAGAAACAAAGAAAAGGGGATGGGCCAAGGCATGAAGTACAAGGAGAGATATGACTTGAGGACTAAAAAGATTCATTGAACATGAGGGAGAAAAATCTGCCTCTTTGTTAGATAACACCCCTGAAATATTATGCTGTATTAATGGAATGAGTATAATAAAGTTGACTGCTTTAATTAAGAATCTATTCAAATATTTACATACACATGTGATTTTGAATTGGTAACATAGTCATATATTTCAAAAATACAAATTTAAAATGCACCTGGAATGAATTTTCTATTTCACTCTTGTAGTTCATATTAATCTTTTGCACCTTAGATTCTTTTCATATTCATCTATAATAATACACTCATAAATAGCTTTCTTTTTTTTTATCTTTTAGCAATTACAAGGTATTCCATTGTATAGATATGCCATAATTTCTTTATTAGTAGAAATTTAGCATGTTTTCTCTCCTCTACCATTATAAATAATGCACACTGACTAATTATGTACATGTAACATTTCACATGTGTGGTAGTATATGTTTAGGATGAAATCCTGGAAATAGAATTATGGTGTACAGGGTATACATATTTTAATTTTGATAAGTACTGTCAAATAACCTCCATGGGGGTTATATCAATTACTCTCACTAAAAGTTTATGAGAGCTACTCTTTCTTGAGGGTCTTGCCAACACAGTATATTTTGAATTTTAGCTTATCAGATAGGTGAAAATTATAGAATATAATTTATAGTCAGAGTTCGAAGAAGTTAGGGGTTAAGGCTTAATAGAAGTATGACTTCAGTTAGATCATAAAAAATGGTTGGTGCTTGAACAAGCATAAAGGAGGGCACAAGGCATTTCAGAATAATGTATACAGCAGATGGTCAGGTAGAAGGAAGAAAACCATCCAAACAAAAATATGCCATAGAGAGAAAGAAGACAAGATAATAAAAGCCTTCTTCAGACAGGTCAACATGACACTCAGCAAAGATTGTATTTGCCAGTGTTCTGCCCCTTAAAATATTACAAAAGGTCTAACTGAGATATAGGGGCCCATGTGTTAAGGTGACTTGAGTTATATCCTGACCAATCTTGCTTCACTTCTACCTATACTATTGGCAATATCTTATACTTCTTACGATGCTCATTCTGCCTTTGTCTTTGATATCTTCAGTTTTGACTCTACCTTATCTTTTTTTTTTTCAGCTTACTAATAAATGTCATGAGGATGAAGAGATCATTGGGGGCCAGCTTGGAGCTGGCTGCCACAACCATCAAAAACTATTATACGGTTTCCAACACAGTAGTGTTTGCACAGTCCATTGCTAGTATTGTTCTTATTCTATTCTCAGCCAATTGTCAACTCCATGTCTTCACTTAAGCTTTTCTGCTTAATATGTCGTCCTTTCTCTTCTGATCCTATCCAAAGCCTACTTAACATTCGGGGCCTAGTAGTCAGTGCACATTAACTATATATAGATTGATTAATACTCTTTTCTTCCATACTTACGTGCCTTGTATAATTTTGTAGAATCTTATGCTTTCTTATTCTATAAACTGTTTTCCTCCTACAACTAGACAATGATTTTTTTTTTATCATAAATGCTGTTCCTTATTGTTCATTTCCTATTCAACACATGCTAGTTGGTAGATTGATTAATTGATTATTTTATTTTATTTTATTTTATTTTTGAGTTGGAGTCTCACTCTGTCGCCCAGACTGGAGTGCAGTGGCTGCTCCCGGCCACCGCAGCCAGGACCTGCTGGGCTCTGGCGAACCTTCCGCCTCAGCCTTCCAAGTAGCTGGAATTACAGGCATGCGCAACCACGCCCGGCTGATTTTTTGATTTATTGTAGAGATGAGGTCTCGCTGCCCAGGCGGGTCTCGAACCCGCAGGCTCAGGCAATCCACTCACCTCAGCCTCCCAAAGGCACGGGATTACAGGCTGAGCCACCGAGCCCGGCACAATTGATTATTTTAAACAGTACTTAACCAGTACTTAGTGAGCACTGATTATGTTACAAGGCAAATATCTTAGCATAATGAATAAGATCTTTTATAACTCAGTCCTTGGTCTACCTTTTAGATCTCCTGTCCTCAACTTTTTATCTAGTTTAACTCTAAACTTCTCAGCCAGTTTCTGATATGCCACAGATTACCATCATTGCCTTTGCATTTGCTGTTTGCTGTTTCCATGCTACCTACCTCCACACACTTATTAGGTCAGCATCAGTTCCCACTTAATGCTTTGCCTCTTTCTCTTACAGCAGAGAGACCAGTTGCTCTCACATTCCACTAGGTTGTGAGGTCCCAGGAAGCTGTCTTACCCATACTTACATGCTCACGACACAGAACTCTGAGAGTGGAAGGTGGGTGCTATATCAGTTCAAGAGTTCTTTACCAAAAGAATCAGAGAAATGAAATGAGGAGGGAAAAGGTCTGTATGTTGAAATCTGGGGATAGAGAAGCTTTTCAGAAAAACGTATGCCTAAGAAGGGTAAGAACACAAGAAGTGTGAAGAAACATAAGAATAAAGGAAACGCCTTTGAATTTGGCACTTGAGAGGCCATTAAGGTACACAGACAATATTAATATTTTGGTGCTGAAGAATTGAATATAGATCTCTCTTGGAACATTTCAGAGTCAAAATTAGAGAGAAATGTAAGAGTTAAGCAAAGATGTCAGCACTGGCAAAAGGAAAAATATTTCTAAGATGAGGGAGATTAATTTGTTGATTTTAACATCTTCACAAACTTTCATTAGTACTTGCTTAACATGTCTAATTTTTCCACAACTTTAAACAAGTAAGAAAAAATATGATTACACAAATAAGTTATATAAGAAAAATAATACTTAAAACAAACATTGTAATTTCCCGCTATGCCACCTTTGTCTCTCAATATAGCCCAACGCAACACAACCCAGTCTGAATGACTATCATTCCACCCAGGCTTATGTTTATGCAATGTTACCTGAGAAAATATGTCTTATTTGCTTTAATTGTCCTCATTAAATTTAGCTCACCCTTCAACACATATCTTAAATCTTACCACCTCCATGAAGCCTTCATAAATACCTCTAGTTGGATGTTTCATGGAATCCTTCACATCATCATACTATTTATTTATATTTATAACATAAATAATGTCATTTGTATCATAGTTTAAAAATTAATACATTTTATATTTTAAAAGCAGTTTTATGTTTACAGAATAATTGAACAGAAAGTACGAAGTTTCCCAAGTAGACCCCCTCTCCACCCTCATTTTCATGTATTATTAACATCTTGCATTAATGTTGGGTGTTTGTTTCAACTGATGAACCAATATTGATACATTATTATTAACTAAAGTACATAGCTTACATTAGGGTTCAGTCTTTGTGTTGTGCAATTCTAGGGACTTTGCCAGTGCATAATGTCATGTGGATGTTATTACAGTATCATATAGGATAGCTTCACTTCCCCCCAAACTCCTGTGTGTTCCATCTCTTCATCCCTCTCTTTTTCGTGATCCCAGATTTTTTTTTACTGTCTACATATTTTCGTCCTTCAGAACGTCATTGTCTTAGCCCATTTTCTGCCTCTATAGCAGAATACCACAGACTAAGTAATGTATAAATAAAAGGGATTTATTGGCTCACTATTCTGAAGACTGGAAAGTTCAAGGTCATGTGCCAGCATCTGGTGAGGGACTTCTTGTTGCATTATCCTGTGACGGAAAGTGAAAAGGCAAGTGAGTGTATAGGATAGGGGGAAAAAAAAAAGGAAGACTGAACTCAGGTTTTTATCAGGAGCCTGCGCTCAAGATAACTAACCCACTCCTACAGTAACAGCATTTATCCATTCGTGAAAGCAGAGCCCTCATCACCTTATCACCATTTACTGGTTTTCCATCTCGACACTACTACAATGGGGATTATGTTTCTAACACAGGCACTTGGGAGGCACATTTAAACCATAACTGTCATATAGCTGGAATCATACACTGTGTAGCCTTTCCACAAGTACTTCTTTCACTTAGAAAAGTAAATTTAAGTTTCCTCCATGTATTTTCATGGCATGATAATTCATTTATTTTTATCACTGAATATTATTACATTGTATGGATGTACCACAATTTATATATTCATTCCCCTATTAAAAGCATCTTGATTCCTTCCAAGTTTTGGCAATTATGAATGAAACTTCTACAAACTTGTGTGTGCAGGTTTTTGTTTGGACATAACTTTTCAGCTCGTTTGGGTAAGTACTTAGGATTATGATTGCTGGATCCTATGGTAAGACTCTGCTTAGTTTTGTAAGAAATTGCCAAACTGTTTTCCAAAGTGGCTGTACTGTTTTGCATTCTTACCACCAGCAATGAATGAGAGTTCCTGTTGCATTTATCCTCACTAGCATTTAGTGCTGTCAGTGTTCTGGGTTTTAGCCATTCTAATAGATGCATAGTGGTTTCTCATGGTTTTTATTTGTAATTCTTTAATGACATATAATATTGAGCATACTTTCAATGCCTGTATCTTCTTTGGTGAGGTGTCCAAATCTTTGCCCACTTTTTGATTGAATTGCTTGTTTTCTTCTTATTGAATTTAAAGAGTTATTTGTATATATGGATAAAATTCCTTTATTGAATATACATTTTGCAAATATTTTCTCCCAGATTGTGGCTTTTCTTATTATTTGTTTGAGCTTGTTTTATAGTTAGTTAAATGCTATAACAGAGTATAAAGGCCTGTAGGGTGAGATTTTGTCTTAGGAATCTTTTTGGTTGAATTTAATTAACTCGGCAAGCCTGATAATATTCACAGCACACTTTAGCCTCTGCTGCTGTCAAAATTTCCTCAGTGAAGTATAGAACAGTTGAGAGCCCAGTTTCCAATGTTTGCCAAGGGCTCAGATATTCAAGAGTGTATTTTAATATATAATATTATTTTTCCAAGTGTGTGTAAGCAATCAAGTAAGAGCTTATCATTCTAAGTTTGTAAGTGACCAATATTTAACCTGCATATAAAACTTTCTCACTGTATAGTATATATGATTAATATGATTCCTTCATAGAAACCAAAAGGATTCTTCACATTTAGTTTTTTTGTGGTTTTGATGACTTCTGACAAAATAACTGAAAGTGTCTTAACATTAATGTGACCCTTTCAAAAAACCAAACTACTGAGTAAGTTTTTGTGGTAGTGGGATAAAATTTCAGAAAGTAAAGGTGAAGAAAAATATGACAAAGTCCCAACAGAAAAGACTGGAAAATATTTTTCAAAATATCTGTCCTCTGGGATTTACTAACTGAGTGAGAGTCCATCCAGTCCAGGAACTTGAAGTCACTATTCTGAACAACTTGGATCAAACTTATGTTAAAAGTTATAAATTCAGTTGTCAGTTTATTTATCTCCTTTCCAACTTGTGAAACATAATCCAAATGGCAAAGTACATTCTTTTTATTGTACAACATGAAATTGTGTTTTAAATAATATACAAATATAATTTGTTTTGCTTTTAAAACACTTTCATTTTTATTATTTTCACAACCAGTGGTGGAATAGATAAGGCAGTCATTATTTCCAGCTACTTATCTGACCTACTAGATATCTCCACCTGAAGCTTCCATGAATCTCAAATTCAATATGATGATTTTTCCCTTTTCTCCAAATCAGTTATGTTTTTATATTCCCTGACTCGATTAATGACATTAAAGTATATCCTGCTTTCTAGAGTAGAACCTTTTAAGTTACACTCAAATTCGAACCCGTTTCTGCTCTGTTTTCTACCCCAAGGGTATTTGCTATTTGCTTTCTAGTGCATAAATCTGATACCAATCCCTAGCCTAATGTTTTGGCTAAAGCCCGATTACCTACATGAAGAAGTGTAAACTCCTCTTAGTATAATATAAAGCCATCTTAAGCAGGCTTTTGGTAAATCTAGCCTCATTTTTCTAGCCTCTATTTTTCCATACTCCAAAATATACTCTACACTGACTACATTGAACTCTCACAATTCCCAAATACAACTTGTTTCTTTGATTTTATACCTGCTATTCTTCTATGCTTTTCTTTCTACCTCGAATGTTTCTTTTTATGCCAAAATTTTAAAGAATTTCTGTGACATCAAACGTGCCAAAAAGAAAACAAAACAAAAAGTCCCATTACAAAGTGGGCAAAAGATATGAATAGGCATTTCTCAAAAGAAAACATATGAGCAGTCAATAGATACATGAAAAAATGCTTATCCTCTCTAGTCTTCAAAGAAATTCAAATTAAAACCACACTGAGATACTACCTATCACCAGTCAGGGTGACCATCATCAATAACTCAAAAAACAACAGATGCTAGAGAGGATGCAGGGAAAAGGGAACACTTCTACACTGTTGATGGGAGTGTAAACTAGTACAACCTCTGTGGAAAACAGTTTGGCGATTCCTAAAAGATCTAAAAATTGACCTCTCATATGACCCTACAACCTCCCTACTGGGAATATACCCATAGGAACTCAAATCACTCTATGAAAAAGATACCTGCACATGCATGTTTATTGCAGCATTATTCACAGTAGCAAAAACATGGAACCAACTGCGCTCCTATCGAAAGAGGACTGACTAAAAATATGTGGTACAGCCGGGCTCGGTGGCTCAGCCTGTAATCTGCACCTTTGGGAGACTGAGGTGAATGAATTGCCTGAGCCCGTGGGTTCAAGACCCGCCTGGACAGTGAGACCTCATCTCTACAATAAATCAAAAAAATCAACCAGGCGTGGTAGCGCATGCCTGTAATTCCGGCTACTTGGAAGGCTGAGGCGGAAGGATTGCCAGAGCCCAGAAGCGAGGCTGCGATGACTGGAAGCGGCCACTGCACTCCAGTCTGGGCAACCAAGTGAGACTCCAACTCAAAAAAAAAAAAAAAATGTGGTACATATATATGATGGAATATTACATAGCCATAAAGAAGGGCAAAATTATGAACTTTACAGCAACTTGGATGGAATTAGTCTATAATACTGAGTGATCTATCACAGAAATAAAAGAACTGAGTATCACATGTTCTCACTCAAACGGACACTGAACAATTATTGTAATACTATAAGAGAAGGATTGGCAGTAGTGGGAAACTGCTGGGAGTGGGGCTGGGATTGGCAGTAGTGGGAAACTCCAGGGGAAGGGGGGGCATACCTCATCAACAAGGGTACCTGCATAATGAACATTTGTATACCTAACACTGAATTGCACCCCACATCTTTAAAATTAAATTAAAAAAAGAATTTCTGTGACAATTCATTTTTCTTCCTGTTTCCCATATCATCTTATTCCATTGAATTGTAATTAAGTTTTGTTGTTTTCCACCTAAACTATGAGTTCCTTGAGAATGAAAACCAAGCCATTGAATTTTGTGTCTCCATCACTTTGCACAGTAACTAGCACAGGCTTTGTAGTTAACAAAGATTGAACAAAGGAAAGGCTGATTGAACAAATGAATACATTATTTGTTCACTTTGCTTCCAATTTTTAAAAAGCTCTTGGTCTAAATAGAGAAGACCTGGGATGAGTTATTTCTTCATGAGTACTCTACATTTGTTAGTTTATTTTTTTAAGTGCATAGTATTGAGTATAAAGTACTTTGTTGTTTCAATAGTAGCAAAGATGTTTAATACATAAGCCCTGACTTCAGTCAGAAATATAAACTATGGCAGGCAGATCCAGAGACAATGACTCTGGTAGAAAGTAGTGAGTATTGTTGGAGAGGTTTATGATTCTGGGAGTTGAAAGGAGGAAAAAATTACTTTCAGCTTCATAAAAAAAAAAAAACCATGGCATTTGCTTCAATTATTAAACTATCAGTACAGTTTAGACAAGCAGAGATTTAAAAAAATCATTTTGTAAAGAGTGCCGCCAAAGCAAAGTCTGGAGACATGAACAGTTAGGGAAGTTGGACATGACCAGGTTGTGGAAATACCTTAAAAATCAGGCTAAGGAGTCTGACATTTGTTCCACAAATCACTGGAAGTTAATTACTTAATCTGTGATTGGCAGATAAGATAGACTGAAGAAGAAATAGACTAGCAGTGGTGAGAACGAAATAGCAAAGTGTGGAACACTTACATGCAGCGTTTTGTTAGATAAATCAGATATTTGATGCTTTTGCCAGTAACCTCTATTCTTATAGCAGCAGAGTACTGACTTTATGTCTTCTCTTTTAACTCTAAGAATAAAACATCTGACCTAAGTTTAGCCTAGACCAGAGGTGTCTGACCTTTTGGCTTCCCTGGGCCACATTGAGTAACCTTTTGACTTTTCTGGGCTACATCAAGTAAAGAGGGATTGTCTTGGCATCACATAAATTATAGAATATAGTTAGTGTATACACATAATAAAACTTCTTTTATTTTTAAATATTTTTATTATAAAGTTTAGAAAAATGAGAACAATATAAAACCAGTGGGAAGCTTCACCTTGTTTTTATAAAGCTAATCTATCAATGCCTGGTTCAATGGAAATAGTTGCAATTAGCAAAGTCTCAAAGTGCTTGTCAGAAATGTTTGTTCGAATTTTGTTCTTCGTGTGCTTCATAATTGAAAACATCTGCTCACAAATGTATGTGCTGCCAAAAAGCGATGTCATGAATATGGCATGATTGTGAACTTCAAAAATGGAACTACGCATGGGGTCATGAAGAAAATAAATGCTAAAAGACATGACATCAAAAGATTTTGTGGGGCCACATTGCTACCTGTCTTGGGCTGCATGCAGCCCATGGGCCATGGGTTGGACATGCCTGGCTTGGACAATTAGGGCATTTTGTCTTTTTCCCCTAGCTGCAGTGATTGGTTCTCAGAGGAACAATGCCTCAAGGCAGATAAACTCAATTCTGAACTTTGTTTTAAATCAGCTAGGAAGTAGACTACCTTTTTCTTTCTTCCCTCCCCCCCCCTCCCTTCCTTCCTTCCTTCCTTCCTTCCTTCCTTCCTTCCTTCCTCCCTACCTCCCTCCCTCTCTCTATCTTTCTTTCTCTTTCCTTTCTAAGAGATAGGGTTTCGCTCAGTTGTGCAGTGGCATAATCGTAGTTCACTACAGTCTCGAACTCCTGGGCTCAAGCAATTCTTTTTCCACAGCCTTCTAAAAGCACTAGGATTACAGGCATGAGGCATTGCCCAGGTCCCAGACTATCCTTTTTTTTTTTTTTTTTTTCTGTTGGAGTCTCACTCTTTCGCCCAGGATAGAGTGCCATGGCACACTCACGGCCACCCCAGCGTCAACCTGCTGGGTTCCAGGGATCCTTCTGCCTCAGCCCTCCAAGTAGCTGGAACTACAGGCGTGCACTACCACTCCCAGCTAATTTTTTATTTATTTGTAGAGATGTGGTCTCGCCAAGTTGCCTGGTCTGGTCTTGAACCTGCGGGCTCAGGCAATCCACTCGCCTTGACCTCCCAAAGTGCTAGGATTATAGACTGAGCCACCCAGACTATCTTTTGATGAACTGACTATCTTTTGATGAACTGAGAATTGCCATGATGTAAGCCTGAAGTTGCTGGGACTTTCCCATTTCAGCCTGAAAATAGATATAATCCAAAGTACATAGAGACTGTGGACAGATCTTAGAGATATTGTACAAGGTTTGAATCAAGCTTATGAAACAAATCTTTTGAGGCATGTTGATGGAAGTGAATGTGGGGTAGTTTTTCTGTAATTGAAGTAATTTTTATATATCCATTTGTTTCACTGACCATCCATATCATTGCACGGTATCAGATTTTATGGATTAGCCTTTTAAGAGGTTTTTTTCCATTCTTCCCTTTTAGGAAAGAACCATAGTTCAAGGCTTAGCCACAGATAACAGTGGGATTTAATTGAGTCTATTTCATGAATAACGGTGACTAATAGATAATTAATTAAAGTAAAGAGTTGTTTTGAGTTAAATAACGTATGTAAAGTGGAAAACATTTGTAAGATGTGATACATAATACAAAAGTTCACTGTTAATACTCAATGCCATCTTTTTATTGATTTAATAGGTACTGCCTCATCAATTGCTTCCTAGAATTTAAAAAGTCCTTCCGCACTCTTCTTGTATGCATTTTATTTTCTCCATGGCACTGACTTCCTTTGTTTGTCCATCTGCTGAAAAACAACAACAACAACAACAAAAAGAATCAGGTAAGACCCATTCCTTTAGAGAATAAGAGTGAATTCTTTTCTTAAAGTCCTTAAGAAAATACCAGCCTAACAGCCTTTATTAAGCTGGGCACTTTACTGATCTAACCTCTTCCAACCTTAGTTTTCTGTTTGATTAGCAGGTTTAATGTAATCTCCACCTTTATCTAGCATTGCCCTATATTTCACAATTGATTTCATTGACAAATGAAACCACTCCTAAGCCAACTAAGAAAATTAAAATTTTCATTTGTACTTCACAAAAACACAGTTGCTGAGTGATACCAACAGTGAATGTCAAGAAGGAAATCGTCTCAAAACAAGGATGCTGGCAGTTTATAAAACCTTATATAAATATTCCTTTTGGATTAGTCAAAGCTCAGAGCCTTCATTCTTTGAAGTTGAAATCGGCCAGATTTTAAAAATATATTTTTCAACTTGGGAAATGTATTTTTATTACACAGTTGAAATATTTTCTTTAAGCACGACTTGTCACATCTATTATTTAAGCTCTTTAAAATTAGCACTTCCTTTCTCTGATGGAATATTCCATTTCCTCATTTCTTGTCATCTCATTTATTTAAATAAAAAATTCCTTCCCCTGAGTCCCCTGAAACCCTTCATAGTGCTTTTTACCACTTGGAATAATCTGCCTTTTGTAATATTTACTTATGGCCCTGTTATATCTTCTTCACTTAATCGCTAAGGACTTTAGGAGGAACTCAGCTTCTTCTTGCATATTACTGTACACTTTATTCCTTTCGCTGCTTGAAATACTCATTCTCAGTGCATGTGGAATAAAATGAAAGTGAATTGTCAATTTAGTTTATAGTAAAATGCTCTAGCAGTTATATTTTTATTTTTTGTTTATAGACTACTTTTGTTTTTCTTCTCCCCCCAACAACCCCCAATACCTGTTAAAACAAGCTCCTTGTTTTAAGGGCAGGAGTCTTTGTCTATCTGGTTCACTGATGTATTCTGAGCTTCTAGGATGGTTCCTGGAACATAGTTTACTCAACAAATATTTACTGAAGAAATGAGTGTATGATTGAATGAATAAACAATTGTGAATACGAACATTTGTCATTTTAAAAGCTGAAAGTCACTATACTCTTGTAATAAACAAAATTGGTTAATCTCCATATCTTGCATTTATAACCCACCAAAGCTACCGTCTAGAATTAAATTTCTTTAGTAAATCTTGTAAGATGACATAGCAATGAGAAAGCTTTATTTTTAAATAACTTTATGCATCTGAGGTTGCTCACAAAAGGCTTTCCTTGACATTCCCTATCTGCCATCACCTGGTACCTGTTTGTGACTTGTTAGGAATCAGTCACACAGCAGGTGGTGAGTGGCAAACAGACTAGCCAGGGAAGCTTCCCTGTAGTTATAGCCACTCCCCAGTGCTCTCAATACCGCCTGAGCTCCATCTCTTGTCAGATCAGCACTGAGAAGCCTGCTTCCATTTCCAACATCCTATCATTGTGAAGCAGAGTTTTCTGCAGTGACGACAACCAAAATGAGATTACAGAGCAGACTGGACATAAGCAACACACTTCAGGAGTCACTGTCTCCTATCATCCCCAGATGGGACCATCTAACTGCAGGAAAATAAGCTCAGGGCTCTCACTGATTCTGCATTATGGTGAGTTGTAAAATTATTTGATTATATATTACAATGTAATAATAATAGAAATAAAGTACACAATAAATGTAATGCACATGAATCATCCTGAAACCACCCTTCTCCCCCAACTGAAATCAGTGGAAAAAAATTGTTTTTCCACAAAACCGGTCTCTGATTCCAAAAATGTTGGGGACCACTGTACTAAAGCATAGAGTGCAGATTGGCTGTTGCCTCTCACAGGCTTTCCTACCGTTAGAGCAGTTGCCTGAAGAAGAAATGCTACGAATTGTTACAAGAGAAAGAGGATGAAGCACAGCACAAGTCAGTGAAAGGTGGGATATGATTTTGTTGCAGGTTAGAAAAAGAAATGCATGGTTGACAGAAAGAAAACCCTCTTTCATTATAGCATGCCAGGGCAAGGTCTCAATGATAAGAACTGCTTCTATTTACAAAGGTACTTTCTAAACCCTATTTCTAGAATCTCTTCTTCTAAAATCAGTGAATTGGATCCCTTGCATCTGACAAAACAAAATTAGTTCCCATAAATACAGATATTTGTATGTTGGAAATTTGAGAAACCATTAAATAAGTACAGGCAATCAAACTTATACTTGTCTTAGCATTTGCACAAAGTAGACAATAATAGTAAGGCTCTTCCTTGAAAATAGACTTTGACTAAATTAATTTCTCAAGTTTTGTGGTAGAAACCATTCCATAGGAATTATCTCAAATATTTAACAAGCCTTTCTATAACTTCTCAAAATTTAATGGACACAAGAATTGCTTAAGGATCTTGTTAAACCATAGATTCTAATTCAGTACGTATTAGTTGGGGCCTGAGAGTCTGCATTTCTATCAAGCTCCTAAAAAGCTTCCAGGTGAGTCCAAAGATGTGCTCCAAACCATACTTTGAATTGCAAAGTGTTAGACATAATTATTTAGAAAATGTTTTTAAACATGATTTAATTTCAATCACTATTTCATTTTGGTCTTTCTACTATATTTTAACATATTTAAAAAAATAAATAACTTATTATGCTTCATGTTTAAAACACATGATTCATCTGATTAAAATTTTAGATATTTACTTGCCTGCTAAACTAATATAAAAAGTTAAATACACTGTTTAATATTATAGAGTCAGATGAAAATATAAGCATGTCTCACCTTCTTGTTTTACACTCACCCCATGAAAAGACCAGGGATGTGAAACAGTTATTGGCTAAACTGAGAGTAGATTTTTCCTCTTTATTATCTTGTTTCCTAACTTAAGACACTTTCAGTGACACATATTGCATACAATAGACTCATTCATATGTTTCCTCAGTGTAGAGGGTTAAAAAGCTCCCATTTTTCTCCAGTCAAATTTTCACCCATACATTCTACGATACTTTTTTTTAAAGTAAAAACAATTGAAAACAGTTTCACCTTTTAGTTTCAAATGACTTACTAGTGAGATTAAAAATGTCCTTGTTCAGCAACATTGATTAGGAATGTTTTCCTACTAGATGCTTAGTTTTCAGAAACATTTTAAATTATGACCATATTGTAAATGAATCTTTAGAAATATCATTGGGAAATCTTCTTTGTAAAGTACCACTTTCATTCGACTGAATATTTTCAGGTCAGTGTTGGAGGTAAAAGAGGGAATTTAGAGAGATTAACTCAGTTTAGCATTTTAAATAACTTTATAGTAATAATACAAAACACATATATCTTTGAACAAATATATTTGTTACTGAACAAACAAATTTTTATGAGATTTGGTTGCCTGGAAATTATAAAAATAATACTGTTCAATAATGCTCAGAAGTCCCAGCTTTGTGAAGCTATATCTTCTCTAGCTTTAGTCTTCTAAATAACCATTTGTCTTTTGATGCATAAATTTTAAGCCATTTAACCAAACATAACTTACAGTTATTGGAAAATATAAACACATTTTATGGAAGTTTACATTGAGGACACAGGAAGCTATTATATTAGTAAATTTTTGATAATTATTTAAATTGAGGGGAAAGTATAGTAATTTATTTACATAGCTGCCAAGAAATAGCTAAGCATTTACTAACAAAACAATGTTTTGTTTAGTGTATTTTTTAACCTACCTAAACTAGATGAGTTTGTCTTTCTTGCAAACAGCCTTCACTCTATTGCCAAAGGATATCTTCTACACTTGCACTATATGACTCTTCTGCCTAGAATTTTTCAACAGCTCCCCAAAGCTTTCAGTCCAAAGTTTTCTCTCCTTAACTTAGCACATTATAGTCTTTAATGTTCTGACTCCCACCTACCTTTCTAGGCTTAACTGCTGCTAGTCTCCATAATTCTATCTGCAATCATCTAATTATTCAATGTGTAGTGTGCCACAGCCTATGAGCCAGTTTTTGCTTTCTCCAGTTACCTTCTTCAACCATAGTATGTCAAACTTCCCAACCCACTGGATAGTGAAGCCTATTACAAAATACAAATTTACTTACTTCTTTAATTTTTTTGATTCTTTTAAATATCCACATTTTAGAGTTCAGAGCTTAAGTATTTTAAAACTCTTTTACTTTTCTCTTTCAGGGCTCATCACCTCTGTCCTTTAGCAGGGGTGATTTGCTCTTTTATTGGTCTTCTCACTCCCTCACCCCAGAGTGAAAAGTGGGAGTGATATGTCTCCCTCCAGGACACTTCCTTTCCCTCCTGTTCCTGGCTCTAGCTGTTTCCCTCCTTTGTTGGAGTGAATAGGAGGGAGTCTTCTACAATTTGCTGTTGGTGGTTGCTTCTTCCCTGGCGAACAGAGACAGGCCATTAGGGCCTCCTGTTCCTGAAATCTAAATACTGAAGCCCTTCAGCAGGCCCTCCTGGGGGTACCTCTAATTTGACAGTTCCCAGATGTGAAACAGCCAGCTCCACCTTGGCTTCTTCCACCCACTTCTGTCAGTACACAGCCAGCTTCTTGCTCCTTTTGTCCTCTCACCCATCATTGTGTCCTGTTGGTCTGGCATTGGACAGGTGGCTCAGCAATCTTCTACAGTTTTAATTTGTCCACAAACAGCTCACACACTTTTATCATACCAAATGTTTGACTCAGAGGCTTTTCCGTGCTGCCCACCTTTCTTCCCCTATGCCCTGGTATCTTTCTCCAGTTCTCTTGTTCTTGTGTTCAAGGAAGTCCAGACGGGAAAATCAAGTCCACAACCTACACACATATCCAAGCAGGCAGTGACATACCAGTCTTTGTTTCTTGCCAGGCATCCCTAATCTCTTTAAAGAATCCTTTTGGATCCCCTTTGCAATAGATTTTTCTTCTGTTGAAGGAGGGGAACAATCTACAGGGGAAGGAGGGAAAATCTGTCCTTATGAATACGAGTCTCCTACTTCTCTCTTACCTGTTTTTCTTTTCAACTCAACAGCTCACTGTCCTCATAGGCCCGATTGGCTGACTCCAGGGCCCAGGAAAAGTTCCATTCAACATCATATCACATGAGTCAGTGATCCTGTGAGTTCTTGAATAGGTTATTCTGTTCCAAGACTCCTGTCTAATCACTCTGCCTTCATCTCCCCTTTCATAACTCAGTGTAGAAAGTTTACCTCACACTTCACCTTCTCAATGACTGTGTCTCTATTCCAGTACTGTTTATTGCTCCTTTTAAGATATTAATGAACTTTTGAATAACTCCATAAGCACTAATCTAACTATGGCAACCTTTGATTTATGTACCCTTTTTCCCCAGAAGACAATAAGTGCCTTGAGAACAACGTTATTTCTTACTGGACTTTATAGCTTCAGCATTTAATAGAGAGATCATTGTACAGAATTGTGTGCAATGCATGTGTGTTAAATGCATACATGGATGAAATATTATTATATTTAATTGTCCTGCTAATAGTTCAGATTGCAGTTAGATAATTAGATACAAATAAAATACATTTTATGATTTTAGAAAATATCACAGAAAAATGAAATTAATCATGTGCTACCTGTGTGTTGCTAAGCAAGTATATAAAAACTTAACTACCCAGTACAAATTATTATTCGCCTATGAATATCTTTTTTAAACAAATGGGGTAGATGAGAAAGTATGTTCATAAAATAAGGGAAGCAGTGTGGTATATCAGAAGTAAAATAGTTTTTGAAATCCAAAGCCCTGGAATCAAAAAAGTTCTGCCACTTATTATCTGGATAACCAGTTCCCATACCTTTCTGAGCAGAGATTAATAATACAATAATAATAATCCTACCATAAAGGGGTTATTTCAAGGATTAAATGACAGAATATATGTAAAGTCTTTAAAAATCTATAAAGGAATACAGAAATATAAGTGCTATTTGTTTTTTCTGACATTTCAACATCTCTAAAACCTGGAAGATTTTGTCTTTATTTTTTAATATTGGATATTTTTTAACAATCATATTTATGAGTGCATATAATAGTTAATGGTCTGCAGAAAACTTACTGTTTTTGATTAATGCCTGTGGGAAAAAATTGCTAATACATGTTTCTAAAATTATGCTATTTTCTCTGATCAAATGATTTATGGTTTTCCTTGTTTTCATCAGTCATACTCACAAGCCCCTTGTAGTTGTAGTTTCAGTCCAACATTTTACCTAATTTAAAGATGAATTAATAAGTTATATTTCCCCTTCTAGTGTTGAGAGTAATTGATACCATCTCTCTGAACAACTTTTGGACACTCACTGTTAATAGTAAGTGACTCCTAAAGTTGCTTGATTGATTACTAAACATACAAAAGGAATCCTGTAAGTAACTTCTAATTTAGTGAGAAACTGCAACTCCAAGTGCAGCTAATTGAAAATTCAGTATAGGTCAGTCTTAAAGACGTTCTCGCTAAGTAAATAAGCTAAATTAGATTTAAAAACACTAAATCAGAGAAATACATATGGCTCTTTTTTCCTTTGACATTCTTTTCATCTAGAGAAGTGGAATGGGATATAAGTCCTTTGAAAGGTGCTTTCTTAAATGCTGAATCTTAAATTTGCCTTTCAACTGGGTTGACCAAGTTTTTTTAAGTGAAAATAAATGAGTAGAATGAACAGGATTTAAAAGTTTTCCTATCCTAGAGAGGACCGTTTGGCATTCCCGACAAGGTATACTCTATATATACCTAAAAATGTTTCTGCAGAGATTTCTAAACCACAGAAATATTGTTCTTTAGGCCAGTTTTATAGGCAACATGGTCATACCCACATATGCATTTTTTAAAAATTAAAAAACCCCAAATGAGTGTTTTAAATTTCCAATGGGTAGTCTTTTTTAAACATTATCTTGACTTAAACTATTAAGATTGCCTGATTACATGTGAGCAACTGAGATGAGGGAATACAGAGGAGAGAAATAGAGAAGCTCTTGTAAATTTATAATGCTAGAAGTAGCATTTTAAATAAGAAAGACTTCACAGTACAGTGGAAGATTGTTAAGTTAGAATAAACCCAGTTATAACGCCAAAAATAATGCACATTTATTTTATTTTATTTGAGTTGAAGTCTCACTCTGTTGCCCAGGCTGGAGTACAGTGGCACGCTCATGGCCACTGCAGCCTCGACCTGCTGAGCTTAGGCAATTCTCCCGCCTCAGCCTTCCAAGTAGCTGGAACTACAGACATGTGCCACCACGCCCATGTACTTTTTTGATTTATTGTCGAGATGAGGTCTCACCAAGTTGCCCAGGCTGGTCTCAAATCCTTGGACTCTGGCAATACTTTCACCTTGGCCTCTCAAAGTGCTGGGATTACAGGCTTGAGCTACCATGCCTGGCCTCATATTTATTTTAAATATATCTAAATATTAATCTGGAAGATAATTCACTGTCTAATATCCTATCTATTAATTTACATTTACCCTTTTAAATTGAAAGATTTGACAGGACATGTGTGCATGTATACATACATATGTGTATGTAAGTGTGTGTATGTAAGTATATGTGTGTATAAATGTAAATACTGATATAGGTATGGGAGTATATACTGGGAATTTACTAAAACAATGTAATGCAAAGTAAGTTTTTAAGAGATTTTTTTGTAGACTATTGATTACATAAAATATTCCAACTGACTTTTTCAGGCTATTAGGAAGTAGTCATACAGAAAGAAATACATATTTTAAGTGAGATACTCAGATGTCTTTATCATTAACAATTTTGAAAAAAAAAATTACCATACTTACTATCTTTGTCACACAACTGAGAAACTTCTGTTTGAATAGTGGTGGCCATGAAGCTAGCTAAAGAGGCTAGCCGCATTACCCTTGCCTAGATCTCAATTAGGATGTGATAAAAGAGTTCTTGGAATTAGGAAGTGATAGTTGAATACAAGTTTTAAAAAATATCTAATCCTCTTCATTTTATAATCTGCACATGGTGTCACCTGTTCTTTCATCCCTTCTGTTTTTTGGGTTTTTTTTTTTTTTTTGTATTTTTAAGTTGGAGAGAAAAAGATTCAAGAAAGTTTGAGAAATTCAAGTCACTTCCTCCTCCCTTGACTAGCATCTGCTGCCTTTCTACTCTACCCTCTTTATTTCTAGTGTTGTCTAGGACCACTATATCCTACTATTGGCCTTAATTCCCTCCCTTTTTTCTTGAACATGGTTCTCCTTCTATCTTGTAGCTTGCTCAATGACAATCCTCCCATATTAGAAACCTCACTACCATCCTTGACATCACCTTACTTTTCTTCCACACTTAAATTAGTGTGTATTGCCCTCCCAAGCAGTTTCTGTTCTCCACTGACGTCAGTCTTAGAATATGTTCCAACACTTCCATTTGCTCTCCTGAAGAAGATTAAGGGACAAAACATCACAGAGAAGTGGGATATAATACACAAAATTTTCTTGGGCTGTGGGGAAGAAAAATGGGTGAATCACACACTACAAAACCTATTTTTAAAACCCTCATGTTATATATATTTTTCTCAAAGTTGGGCATCACATGTTTTCCCTTGACATCCCCCATGAGAAGAAAACACCAATATGGATGTTGCTGCTTAGCTAGTAATAAAGTGTAGAGGAAACATGACCTAACAGTAGTCAGAGACAGTCAAGTCCAGCTAACCTGCAGACCCTTAAGAAAAAGTCAACCTGCAGAACTGTGAGCTAGAAATATAAATTTACAACTACAGGATACTAAATTCCAGAATTGGTTTTGGCAACCACTGACTCATACAGTACTCTATTAACTTAAAAAATTGGACTGAAGATGAATGAGTGTCAGATTAAGTAAAACAAGTAAACTTAGAAGAGGGAGCAGAGAGAAAAAGAAAGGAAAGACATGACTCTCCAAGGTTTAGGCATTTTAAATATTTTTTTTTTTGATGAAGAATTCACATTTATTGAATAACAGGTGATACAACCTGGAATTTAGGAATTCCAAATAAATAATTTCACTTTTTGAACATCTGATCTGTTATTTTTTGGCACTGACAGATGTGATAACAGCCTGATGCTAACTTGACAATGGGCTGACAATCTTCCCCCAATGGCCCTTCAGTCTGCTTAGTAACGAGTCCTTTGCTTCCATCATTCTCCCAGGAGATGGCCTACTGCCCTCCTTTCTGTACAATCTGGGCAAACCGACTGGTGATGGTAAGGGTAGTTAGTGTCAATGAAGCGGTCCACACAGTTAGAGAGAAAATTTTCGGTAGAGAGTCTAGGCGATTCCCTGGCTTCTCCACACATTTATCCCAACATAGCTCCATGAAGTGATGCACCTGTGCTGTGAGCTGCACCTTCTGCTGTTCGGCCGCCACCGGGCGCTGCAACTCAGCTTCATCCGCTTCTCCCAGCCCCGCCATTGTCCGCGCAAGGTTTGTTTTTAAATATTTTATATCCTTTTATTCTCACCAACACGATGATATACTTAGTCTTATCTCCAATTTGCCATATTTTCACTTATTTTATTCATATACTTTTTTACTATTAGAATATGGTGTTTGTTTTGTTTTGTTTTGTTTTTTTGAGTTGGAGTCTCACTCGGTCACCCAGACTGGAGTGCAGTGGCTGCTCCCGGCCACTGCAGTCTCAACCTGCTGGGCTCCGGCGATACTTCCGCCTCAGCCTGTGCATGTGTTGATTTTTAAATATGTATTTCTAAACTCTAAAAAATGGAAATGAGGAAGCTGTGAGGAGTTGAATAAGAAGCAAAACTGGGACCTAATTCTGAATACTAAATCCACATTTACTTATACACACAAGGTTTACTTCCCCCTTTAAGCATAGCTATACACTGGCGAGAGGCGGGTGAATAACTATTGATCACTTTCCTGTCCATTGCACTGACTGGCCTATTTGTACCTATCCTTATCTGTCTCTCCTCACAGAAACCCTTCCATCTTGCAACTAAAAGTGCATCTTCCCATCCCATTTATTGAGGTGAAGAATAACAGTACTCATGTTTCACAAATATCAGAGATTGTTAGAACCACAGATAAATGTGCTTTGAAATGTTAAATGCTCCAGCATCTGGGCTGCAAATGACCAGGCAGGAAGGTGCTATCTGTACACTGAAAACTTCCAAAGTTGAAATAGCATGGATTAGAAAGTTTTGTTCCAGTCATTTACTTGCTATTAAGGACCTTGACCCTGTTTGTTAGCAGTTCTGCTATGGCATTTATAGTCTGCATCTTGTTCATTAAGGTCTAAGAATAGAATTTGGGTATAAGCAAAACTGAGAGTGTTTTCTCATTTCATGTCCCAAGAATATATAGGGTGTGAAGATGATGAACAGAATGTATTTTTCCATCATATCCTTCACTGGTAAACAAATCTAAAGATTAAAACTACTCTTTCAGGCTTTCATCTTCTAACTTCAGAAAGAATTTCTGACATCCCTACTGTTAGAACAGCAAATACAGGCTTATCCTAATAATTAATTAAACCAGAAGCATCTGCAGAAGGAAGAATCTCTGCTAGAATGTGTCATATTGTCCAACATAAAATATTTGATTCTTTCTTTCAACAATAGAAGTACTAAATACTAAAACATCGCCTATCAGGAGATAATCTCTCACTGGCTTTCAGTGAACACAGGTATGAGGGAAGACCCTCCCCCAAAATATGAAATTTATTTATAAAAAATTATGTATTCATTTGTACATGTTTAAATTTCAGACGCCTCCAAAGTACTCTCCCTTTGATGCAGTACACTTATTGAGATGCTTTCTCCACTGTTCAAAATAGTTCTGAACTCGACAGTTTGGAAGCCTTTTAGTATTTCTGCTGTTTTTTGTTTCACCTCTTCCACATCAGCAAAAAGTTTCCCTTTAAGGGTTTTTTTAATCCAAGGAAACAGCAACAACAACAACAAAAGTCACTCGGGGTGAGATCAGGTGAATAGAGAAGGTGGGGAATGGGGGTCATACTGTTTTTGGTCAAAAACTACTGAACACTCAGCCCAGTGTGGGTAGGTGGGTTGTCATGGTGGAAGAACCAGTCACCTGTGTGCCATAACTCAGTATGTTTCTTCTGCAAATCTGTGATGCAAATGACCAACCAAAGTTTTTATCTGGAAGTTTTGAGAAGATTGTGTTTGACTACAGTTTAAACACATAAGAATAAATACACAATTTTTAATAAACAAATTCAGGCTTTTGGGTGGTCCCCCCTCACATAGTGACACTGTCAAAGGCATAGTTTATTTGCTCCTGCTTTAAGACCACAGAATGTGAGAAAACTCACTTACTGAAGTCTGTGTTACTCAAAGTAGCATAAGTAGGAACTAGAAATTTTTTGGAATTTAAACAAGGAGTATATCTCAGAGAAAGGCCTCTTGGCTTTCCCAAAATGTTTTAGCAACCTTACAGACTTTGGTGATTAATTATTTTAATATGGTGGTGATTGCAATCTTGGCTTGAAAGGTGCGATAGAAGAACATTTCCAAATATTTATACACATTGAGCCAAAGTTTTAGCAAAAGAAAAAAATTCATAGCTTTCCATTAGAGAGTATGACTACAGAGTCAAATTTATTTGCAACATCTTTTATGCGTATAGTCATTTAACAACAATCTTAACAAACTACAAGATGACTAAAGAATATAATTCATGTTTTATTTTGGAATTTAAGACCAAAATATATTGCCTCCTTGCTTTCACAATGTATAATCCATCTTTGTGATAAAAAAAAAAGTTTTAAGAAGTAAAAAAGCACAATTGCATCTTCTCTTATGGTACTTTTTCATTTTCTGATAGATCCGTGTGCAGAGAGAGGGGTTTCTTCCTAAGTAGCTCTAGTGTGTTTCTAGAATCTGCTGGGCTACAGAGGGATGGAGACTGGAGAAGAATCGATACAAATCCCATTTAGTGTGACTTGAGTCAATAACCAAGTATGATATGTTGATAATAAAGTCAAATGAATTACTGCACATTTACCTCACATGCCAGCACATTGTTCACATAAGGTCACAGTAATATTGGCAAAATGTTAAATGTGAGTTTGATACCAACAAAAGAAAAGGTATGTAGATGGAAACAAATCACAAACATTGCTTTTAATGTAATTATTTTAAAGTATGATATGAATTTGGCTTATATTTCTCTCATCAATATCATAAGCCAAAAAGCACAGATGTGTAGACTTTAAAGATAAATTTTAAAAAATTTTCAGAGGTGAAATTAAGAAATCTTGTTAAAATAGAGTGAAAAATAATCCTTCTTTTTCTATAAGAGGTGTACATTAATTGTTAGAAAACAGAAGAAATAAAGTTACAAGTATATACTTTTGGCATTAATTGTCTATTTAAGCCTTGTATTGTACAGGCACACAATACAAGAATTTGTGTTATCTTTTTATTCCTTTATTTACAGTGCCCAAATGAATAACACCAAAACACTTATGTATATGTGTAGAGTTATTATAAATAATTAATTTAATAATTTTAACTGTCAAATTTTAATATATTGGACAAGAACTTATTGACTCTCCTTTTACTTTTTAAACTAGCAATTCAAATGCTTGAAATGCTTACTGTCAAAGAAATATATCTATATTTAAATCATGAGACAATGAAATATTCTTCAAAACCACATTTCTATAATTACCTATTCATTGTAATATCTTTTGAAATAAGAGATATTTGGAGGAAAAAATATGTACAAAGGCATATTCAAAGTCTTCAATTAGTTGAGGACATTTTAGGTTGCTTTGTGGTTAGACTTATCATGCACTTACCCATGAAATAGATCCAGGACCAATCTAGGTAGACACTGTAATGAGACTGATACTGGCACATTTTAAGGAAAAAAAGACCTTAAGGGTTCATTTTGAAGATGGAGTGGTCTGCTTCTCAATGTGACATTTTTCCATGAATGGAACTGTTACGGTAGCTAGGCAATCACTCAGCACAGATGTTGCAGAAACATCTACAGTTTTCCCCTGGTAGGATTTTTGGGGTGAAAAATGATGACTTGTCAAGGCTGGAGGCCCCAGAGAGACTCCAAAATTTAGGGGTAGTGCATCCCTCTGAAACTGAAGTCCTACTTCAGAGAAATGCATTATGTATGTTTCCTAAATGCCTGCTATAGGAATTCTCCACAGTATTAAATGATGTAGAAATAATTACAATGTCTCTTAAAAGCTTAGTTAAGAGTGTAAACCTCCTTAATACATCAGTGTAGACTAGAACTCATATAAAATAAGTTGTCATCTGTCTGCAACATATTAAAATGATAACTGTTTTAATCTGGAAAAAATACTCTCCAGAAAACTGTAGAGGTCACTTTTTTCCTGATTCAGTAAACATCAGAAAATTTTCTAATTAATTATTTGGTTTACAACTACTCTGATTCTGGGACTTTGTAAAGCAAGAATAAATTTACTGATTGTTGTATAGTTTTATTCTGTAAGAAGTGACAGTGAATGGCCTTTTCTCTTTTCTGTGGGTCAAGAGGGCACTACGTTAGCCATTGCATTCTCCAGGCTGGCTGTATTGTCTTGTGCATTGTAGTAGTCCCTAAAATTCATTACATAAATGTAGGGGATAATTAAATCAGTCATTTGAGAATTTGGCTAATGCCAATCAATTCCCCATAGGCTAAATACTTTTAAGTGGCTGAAAATGGAGTTACAGAATGTGTAAAACTACTCCAGTTCAGAAGTGCTTCTAACAAGTGATTGCTACATTGTGAAATGCTGCCTGAAAAACATCAACTGGTCATTCCCACGTAACTTCAAGCAAAATTTATTTTATTTGGAAGTCTTGTCTATGAAAAAACACAGGAGGAATTTTAGAAAAGGCAGGCAAAGGCCCCTGAGGAAACAACATAAATTACAGAGAGATTGTGTGCTCAAGTTAAGTCCTATTACTCAAAATCATAGTATGTTAGGTTCCTAATCTCTCAGTGCCCAACAGTGGAAGGACATAGCAAAAATAAGAAAGTATAACTGTGGAAAGTTTAACAGTCTGAAAATGAGGTAAAATATAGAACAATTACTTTTTGAGGGCAGGCATAATAACTCAAAAGGTATTGGGGCTATTTAATATATAAGCAACAAGCCTAGAATATCTCAATGGCACTTGAGGGCATCTCTCCCTTACTGGAGAATTCTACCATCATTCTGATTATAAAGATGATTCATGAAAATCTTGCATTCTGTTCACTTTGTTCAAAACAGTAGAAAATTTGTAATTTCTGCAAAATAGTTAGATCATAAAGTAACTAAATGTTTCTTATTGTTAGAGCAATTTTTTTTACTATAATAAAAATATATGCGTACTTCAGTAGTCAGTTGCAGAGATCATTTCATTGTGACTTAGCATCTCTGCCATACATTGTTAAAAGAAATAGTAAGTAACAAGCCACCAGGTGATGAGTACTTGTCTAGCTAAGAATATCTTTGATAATAACCCTCTTAGAAGACAGGTATAATATTAAACTAGTGTGAACATCCAGTCCAATTCCAGCTAGTTGGGATCAGGGCTCATTTTGGTATACTGATGTCTGTGCTGTACCAGTTGCTACATATATTGAATATCATTCCTTCATCAGAACCAGACTCCACTGACTCAAAATCGTTCTGTAGTAGGTCCTTATTTCTGTAGTAGGTCCTCACAATGCCTCCACCCTAGACTTGACTCAAAAGTCTTAACAACACACTCCATACCTGGTCCCAAGCTAACAGGGGCACAGATAACACTGTGTCACATGATATTAAACAAAGAGGTTTTCCATTCCAACACTTTCCAGTTGTGGAACCTTGAACAGCTAATTAGACTCACTTTGCCTGAGTTTCCTCACTTTTAAAACAGCTTTATTGAGAGATAATTCACATACCATATGTATTAGAATTTTCCAGAGAAAGAGAACCAATGGAGAGAGAGAGAGAGAGAGAGAGAGAGAGAGAGAGAGAGAGAGAGAGAGAGAGAGAGAGAGAGACTGTGTGTGTGTGTGTGTGTGTGTGTGTGTGTGTGTGTGTGTGTGTGTGGAGAGAGAGAGAGAGAGAGAGAGAGAGAGAGAGAGAGAGAGAGAGAGAGAGAAAGAGAAGGTGGGAGGGGGGAGAGATATTGAGAGAGAGAGAGAGAGATTTCTTTCAAGGAATTGGCTCATGTGATTGTGAAGGTTTAGCAAGTCCAAAATCTTCAGAGTAGGCTAGCAGGTTAGACATCCAAGGGAGAGTCACAGTTTGAGTCAAAGGCAGTCTGCTGGCAAAATTTCTTCTTGGAGGTCAGTCTTTTTCTCTTAGGGCCTTCAACTGATTGGATGAGGATCCCACACATTATGGGGGGAATATTTGCTTTACTCAAAGTCTACTGATTTTAATGTTAATTTCATCTAATGAAAATTTTAACCAAATATCTGAGCACATGGCCTAGCCCAGTTGACACATAAAATTAGCTATCGCACCATATAATTCACCCATTTAAAATATACAATACAAAGGTTTTTTTGTTTATTCACAGATATGCGCAACTATTATCACAGTCAATTTTAGGACATTTTCACCACCCTCAAAAAGGAAACTTGTGTCTTTTACACATCATCCACTTAATTCCCCACTTGCTCCAACCACAAGCAACGATAAATCTAATTTTTTATCTCTACGGATTTACCCATTCTGGAGATTTCATATGAATGGAATCATATAATATGCGGTCTTTTACAACTGGCTTCTTTCACATATCACAATTTTTCAAGGCTCATCCATGTTATAGTATACATCAGTGTTTCATTCCTTTTTATAGTTTAATAATATTTCATTAATTGGATATTTCACATTTTGTTTATCTATTCATCTTTTTTCCTTTTTATGAAATTTCCTCTTTACCCTTCATTATCCTTACCAATATTGAGAATTAAACCAATTTTACAGTCTCTATTGCTATTAACCCACACACCTATTCTTCATATAATACATGAGCAGTCTGTGTTTACTGCACATCTATTCTTATGCCAGAGACTTTGAATACAAACATATGTTCCTTATTTCTCTCCTCAGTGGGCACACCATCTAATGGTCCATTATGTCTTTCTCTAAACTGTCCATTCATCTGTTGATGGATATTTGGGTCGTTTTCATTATTTGACTCTTACAAATGATGCTGTCGTAAGCATTCATGTACAAGTTTTCTTGTGTGTGGACTTAGCTTTTATTTCTTTGGGCATATCTAAGAGTGGAATTGGTGAGTCATATGGTAACTCTATGTGTAATCATGCAAGGGACTTTCAGGCTGTTTTCCAAGGTAAACACCATTTACATTCCCACCAGCAGTGTATTGGGTTTCAATTTCTTCTTGAACTTACTAAAACTTTTTGTCTGAATTGTTTATTCTAGTCATTGAAGTGGTTGTAAGTGGTCTCTCTCATTGTGGCTTTATTTGCATTTTTCTGATGACTAACTGATAAAAGCTAGCATCCTTTCATTTGCTTATTGATCATTTGTACATCTTTTTTGGAGAAAAGTCTATTCAGATCCTTTGTCTATTTTTTAGTTGATTATTTGTCTTTTTTATTATTGAGGTATGAGTTCTTTAAATATTCTGAATATGAGTCCCTTATCAAATATATGATTTGCAAGTATTTTCTGTCATTCTTTAGGTTGTGTTTTCACTTTCTTGTTAGTGTTCTATGAAGAAGAAAAGTTTTAAATGTAGATGAAGTCCAAATTATCTGTTTTTCTTCTTTGTTGCTCATACTGTATCAAAGAATCTTTTGTCAATTTTGAGGTCATGAAGATTTTCGCTATGTTTTCTTCTAAGAGTTTTTTAGTTGTAACTCTTGTAATTTAAGTCTGTGATATGTTTTGAGTTAATTTTTGTAGATGGTATAAGGAAAGGACCCAACTTCATTCTTTTGTATGTGTCTATCCTGTTGTTCCCAGGACCATTTGTTGATCTATTCTTTTCCCATTGAATGGTCTTGGGATCCTTGTGAAAAATCTGTTAACTAACGACACGTGGTTTTATTTCTGGACTCTCAATTTAGTTCCATTGATCTATATGTCTATCCTTGTGGCAGTACCATACTATCTGGATTACTGTCGCTTTGTACTAAATTTGTAATACTGAAGCATGAGTTTTCCTACTTTGTTCTTAGAATTGTGTTGGCTATTTTGTGTCTCTTACGATTCTATATGAGTTTTGGAATCAGCTTGTCAATGTATACAAAAGTTTAAGTGTGATTCTGATAGAAATTGCATTAGAGCTATAGTTTAACTTGGGGAACATTGCTATTGTAACAACTGTAAATCTTTCAGTCTGCAATCTTTTCTGCTTCTTTAATTTTTCAACAATATTTTGTCATTTTCAGAGTGTAAGATTTGCATTACTTGGATTGAATTTAGTCTAAGTATTCAATCTTTACGATGTTCCTGTGAATGGGTTATTGCAAATGAAGTCAGTTCCTTTGCGAAGAGATTAGAAGCTATGTTTTATTGCCTTCCTCTCCCCCGTGCTAAATCTCTGACACAGGGCTATGGTGCTGGAAGGGGGGATTATGGTAAAATTCTCTCCAACTGACACCCTGTCTTTATTTTTATTTTTTTGAGTTGGAGTCTCACTCTGTCGCCCAGACTGGAGTGCAGTGGCTGCTTCCGGCCACCACAGCCTCGACCTGCTGGGGCTCTGGCGATCCTTCCGCCTCAGTCTTCCCAGTAGCTGGAACTACAGGCGCGCGCTACCACGCCTGGCTAATTTTTTGATTTATTGTAGAGATGAGGTCTCACCAACTTGCCCAGGTGGGTCTCGAACCCGCGGGCTCAGGCAATTCACTCACCTCAGCCTTCCAAGGCGTGGGATTACAGGCTGAGCCACCGATCCCAGCTGACACCCTGTCTTTAGAAGTTGAGTACTAGGTGGAATATGAGGACAGCCAGTGGTCTTTTATTTCGGCTTGCCTCCGCTGTCATGAAACTACCACCTCATGAGCAAGGTGATGGGGTACCAGTATTCTCAGTGGCACTGCACCCAACATAAGACCTCCATTACATGAGTGGGAGCTGGGTCTTAGAAGAGAGCACTCACCTCATGACAACGCTCACCAGAAATTTAGCCTCAGTACCAAGTACCTGGGGGCAAGAGGAGAAATGCTGACCACATGCTTTTCCCTGAAAAAGAAGCCCTGTGCTTATGGCTACATTAGACTGAAGTGAGGTCTTCGGCTTGCTGAGCTGGGAGGGAAGGGACAGGGAGTGGGGTTCCTTAAAATGCCACCAACTCCTGTTTTCTTACAGAATTATATAGATTTTCTTGGATAGAGGTTGATTCATTTGGTATATTCCTTTAGGACAATTTCCAGAGGGTTTAAATGGTTGCGTTTTTATAATTTTCACCAATTTTGCTGGAGAGCAGTTTTGCTAAGCTCTTCACACTGTCATACCAGCATATGACAAGTATTTTTAAATTTTCTCATTTTAAAAATAGGGAATATAGTTTATTTCATGGTATTATTGTGAGGATTAAATTAGTTAATATATGCAATGTGCTTACAACAAACGCCTGCCACAGAGTAAGGCATTAATTATTTCCTATTAATGATAATTGTTATCATTATCTTATTGATTATCATGATAGTTACCATCACCAGTGTAGTGGTAGGTTGAAAACACAGACTCTGAAGAAAATGCTAGCAATGCTTTTTAAAAAATTAAGTGTGCCTATTTTTTATAAAAGACAATGAACACCCAAGAGCTTTCCCCTTCTCAAATAAAATACAGCACTCTGACCTACATGTATTTATTTGGTTCTTCTCACCAACCCATTCTCTTATTTCCCCAGTTCAGGTGAACGTTGTATTTAATCTAACTCATGTTGGCTATTTTGAATTATATTAATAAAAATTTTAAAACATGTTTTTTGAAGATTTAGTCCAGGGATTGCAAACTTGTGGCTCTTGACTCATATGTATGTATAGGTAATAATAGTAAGTATACTGGAGCATTTACTATGTTCAAGGCACAATTCTTTGTTAATTAACTCATTTATGTCTCGTAATACCCTAAGGAGTAGGTAATCCTGCAAAGCCTGCATTTTATTTTATTTTATTTTATTTATTTATTTTTTGAGTTGGAGTCTCACTCTGTTGCCCAGACTGGAGAACAGTGGCCGCTCCCGGCCACCGCAGCCTCAACCTGCTGGACTCCGGTGATCCTTCCGCCTCAGCCTTCCAAGTAGCCGGAACTGCAGGCGTGCACCACCACGCCCGTCTAATTTTTGATTTATTGTAGAGATGAGGTCTCACCAAGTTGCCCAGGCGGGTCTCGAACCCATGGGCTCAGGCAATCCACTCACCTCAGCCTCCCAAAGGCGCGGAATTACAGACTGAACCACCGAGCCTGGCAAAGCCTGCATTTTAAACCCCAATGTTATTCCATTTATATAAGATGCCATGTCTCTATCTGTGTTTACATATATGTGTAGAGAAATTTTCTTCAACGTGTAAATAGAAGTTGCATCCAGATGGTGGGATTTGTATAGTTTTTTACTTTCTTTTCTATGTTTTTAATTGTTGTTTTTAATTTTTTTTCACAATGAGCATGTATCATAACTAGAAAGAATGAAATAAAAGTCCTAGTGCAACTCTGCAGGCAAGAGCAAAACTGAGTTGTTTTTTGTAATAAGTAATGCCCAGTGACAAAGGTAACTATTTTGAACTCTTGTATTATACTATTTTGAACCTTGCTCTGACTTCCATAGCATATTTTGTTATGATGAAATTAGAAATTAGACAAAATATGTTCAATTAATGTAATTAATTCTATTTAGTGCAAAATGTATGTGGGAGAACTCTATACTATGCACTTGTTTCTCTCATTTTCTCAAGCCTGACCAAAGTCTATTTCCTGAGTTCATAAGCACTTAACCATACCTGATGTTCAAACTTAATTTCTGGAAAGACGCATTCAGTCTGCTTAAGGGTATCCTTGCTCTCAATGTGATATCAAACACTGTAATCTTCCTAGATAACTGAAGGTGAATTCTCTAGTACTTGCCTTTATCCCTTTCAAGTAAAATGGAAACGCTGTTTTTATTAACCAAGAAAATATATAGAAATAATGTATTCATGTCTTTTGTATAGACTTCATAAAATATGCTTCTGTTTTTTCTTTTTTCTAGTTACAAAAAGGAAACTAAAGCACAATATTTTAAAAGGAGAATAAGACAAAATGACATCTGATCCAAGTAATTTCCAAATGTAAAATGAGACCTAAAAAGTCTCTTCAATTCTGTAATAGCTGAGCTAAAGCTACTTTAGAATGTGATGGCAATTTTTAACACTAGCACTTCAGTGAGGGTTTCAAATACTTTTAATGTTTCCTCATTTATCATTCTCTTATTGGCCAATATTTTTGCTAATGTGAAAAAGAACTTGAACATATTTAATTTATACTAAAGTAAATGCCTGTGATCCCAGCCCAAGTTTAAAGGTTAAGTTTAATGAGTAATTATATATTATTAGAAGGCTGGATCCAAAGAAAATAGTTAATAAGTCTTTGCTGAAAAATCAAATTAATAATTTATCTATCAAATGGATGCTTTAAAATTTTTGAGTGGCAAGGAGTCTGAAATATAAAGTAGGAAATAAATCCTGAAATATATGCAAGCAATCAGATTTTGGCAAAGAATATAGTTAATATGACCCAGATGCCTTACATGATGCTAAAGATTTTAATCAGCCAAAAAAGAAAATATTTATAAGGGGGAAAAATAAAACACTATACTGTTATGAGATTTTGTCCATATATTTCAGAACGGATAGTCCAACTTTTAATTAACTTGTTCTTTCCCTGAACTTATCACTAATTAAATTATCTAAATCCACAGAGTTACAAAGTGGGAGAGCTAGGATTTCAATTGAAGACTGTTTACAAGAATAAAAATGCTGAAAAAAAATCTAAATGTTCAATCCTAGGGACTTAGCTAAATAATAAAAGATAAGATCATGCAATGAAATATTATCGAGCTATTAAAGGCATTCTACTGATGTGGAAATAGTGGGAAAGCAAGCTATAAATATCTGGAAAAATTACATTTCTGTTTTAAAAACTGCAGTATATATACACCCAAGAAAATAGGTCAAAGGGCCTACTTCGGTATTGTAGCAGCAGCTTTACTGGGGAAGTTTTGTCTTTATTCGTTTAAAGTTTCTGATTTCCCCCAAAAATTATATCAGTTTACTAGTATGCCATAACACAATACCACAGAATAGATGGCTTAAACAACAAAAATGCATTTTCTCGCAATTTGGAGCCTGGAAGTCAGTGATCAAGATATAGCAAAGTTGTTTTCTTCTGAGGCCCTTCTTGGTTGTCTGTTCCCCACTGTCTTCACATGGACTCCCTTGGTGTGTATCTGTGCCCGGATTTTCTCTTTTTATAAGGACATCAGTTATAGTGGATCAGGGCCCACCCAAATGAGCTAATTTTAAATTATTATCTCTTAAAGACCCTATTTCCAAATATAGTCACATTCTGAGACACAGAGGGTCAGGACTTTAACAAATGAATTTTGAGGAGACACAATTTCGTCTATACAACAATGTTCGTATATTCCTTCTGCAAAGAGAAATATGAGAACTTCATTTCAATAAGATAGAGAGGAAAAAAATAAATAACCCTTTCTCTCAATATTATAATTAATTAATTGGTCTTTTTGTTTATAAATCAATCTCTTTGGTTATTACAAGTTTGTCCTTTCAAATCTTTTTTAACTCTGTCTAAACTTTGAAGCTCCAGCATAGACTTTTTTTTACATTAGAAAATATAGTTTACTTAGAAAGTGAGAGAGAGAGAGAGAGAGAGAGAGAGAGAGAGAGAGAGAGAGAGAGAGAGAGAAGATTCATCTCCCCAAGATGGGGAAGGGGGGTAAACCTTAAGAAACATGGCAACAGCCATAGCTCAAAGAGCACATGGCCACACCATAGCTTAGCAAGGCAGTGGCCCAGCCTAGACTTTTTATGGTGGTGACCCCATCAAGATACTGCCCAGCTGTGGAATTTCTTGAGGCAGCTGGCTAGTCCACTTTTGGTTAGTTTTTGAGCTGCAACAGTTTCTACAGCCAAAGTTTCCTCATATATGTTCTCTCAACAAACAGAAAGATTTTTAATGTAATGTTAGGAGAAGCAACAATTCCAATCTGAAATGTACAAAGAAACTATAGTTACAACTTCCATATCACAGCAAGTAAAAGGAAAAATGAATTCAAGGAAAGTTTTCATGAAGCCAATGAAGACATGTTCTTTCTTTTTGCCTGGATTCTCTTAATAATGCATGAACAACACTAACAGTAGAATCTTGAGAAAAAGATGGTGAATGCCTTCTAATCATAGAACTCTGGAAACTTCCTGACCATAAATCTCTCTACTGGAAGATATTGCCTAGTTTTTTTTTTTTCCTTTAGAAAAAGGGGATGGATGAGGGAGTGGAAGAGATAGCAAATTTTAAAAGGAAGAGCCTAATGGAGTAGCAATAAATTCAGAGAAAACTTATGGGAAACTCAAGAGAGGGAGAGTTCAGATTTACTTACTATAATTGAAAATTCATGGACCACATTTATTTACGTATTTTCTAAAATATATTTGAAATAAAGGTCTAACATAAAGCACCAAAGAATATGTGTTTATATAAACTCATAAAATTTATTTTTATTATACATTTTTCCAAAAAAGTACATACAGTTAGATTGAGCAAAATAAATGGGAATACTTTCATAACACTCCACTAAAATCTTTTATGTCTTTTCTTGTAATGATACATGCTGAGACATAAAGTGCTGAAGATCATGTTTTACAGTGGAGTTAAATTGTCTAAATTATAAGTAAAGAGTTTTGGGGGGGGTTAGGAAAAATGAATATACAAACTAGACCATGCTTTCTTCATTAGCTTCAGCTGTGCTTATAATTTTTCTTATTCTTAGAAACAAAATAGTTTATAATAATATATACTAATTAGTAAGTGGTTTTATATTCATCCAGATATAAGTCCATAATTTATAATATAAACTGAATTCAAATAAACTTGAGATACCAAAAATGTATTTGACAACTTGAAAGCATCATTAAAGTATGAATTCAATAATTTAATAAAAGTTCTCAATCTAGAAAGTCAAGTATTTAGTCTTAAAGTTATCTTTAATACAGATCTACCTTAACAGAAAAATATCCACATTTGGCAAAATCATTGAATGTGAGCATAAAAAGACAGCAGATATCTCTAAATAATTAATTCTAACATTCACTTCTCTTTTAATATTTCAAGTGCTGTAGAACTTTTTAAAATTGTAAATAAACCTTTAAAAGCAAATCTATTATAATTTGTTTTTCTTCCACTTAACTACAATGTAAGTTTATCCTTCTTATACATTTCATTGTTTGAAAGCCTGGAAAAAAGAAAATGAACAATAACTGTCTCTACTCTGGTCTCTTCAGTGCCTAATGAAGCATTTGCCATTCAGGACAAAACACTATCTTTGGTAGTACATTTTATTTTGAAAAATTTGTAGGCTTCATCAAAGGCATCACTTATAAAAAAAAGTTGGTGGGTGACAACATAGATTCTGTTATAACTCAAAAAGGACCTGGATAACTTTGGTACTTCTGATGTCCTAGAAATATTATTTGGCAATGATTATGATAGAAAACTAACCACATAAGTGTAATTGCAGCTTCAAGACGCACCCAGTTACTTGGTTAGACTAGACCTTGTAGAATTTAGAAACCACTTTTAAAATAAGGACTAGGAAATTTGCAAATGAATAAGAAAGTAGGCCCCCTGGCAGGATCAAAATGCTTTTCCTCATCTGGTGTGAAATACTTTCTATGGTTGTGGCTAGTTATTATAGAACAATAGAATCCTAATTTATGACATTTCTGGACTATTATAACAAGATAATTCCAGAATGTGCTGTGGTGGTTGAAACTGAGAACAGCTGAATTAGGCAACAGGGTGGCCTTAAGAATTAGAGAAATAAAACTGTTTAAAAGATGGGCTGGGGAAAATATGTATTATCCAGAAGCTAAGTGTTGCATATGAAAATAATGTTAGAAGAAGTCAGGAAACCTGAGAAAGTGAGAGTCTGAATAAGAAAACAGGCTCTGAATTCTTCTGGAAGCAAAATTATTCCATTAAACTCTATCTTTTATTCCTTGTAAGGTCAGGCATTACAAGCACTTTTTGGCAAAGGACAAATATAAGAGCTCTTTCAGTTTCCTTTTAGTGTCTGTTATACCAATGTCTAGAAGAACATTTTGAGCATTCAATAGCAGCATAGAAACTTACTGGGAAGGATTTCATAATTTAAAATATTTATGAAAAAAACAAATTTGTGTTCTATTTGATTAACTCTTGGGCAATCATATCTTTGATGATTCATGTTTTTATGGCTGCCCAGTGTGAAAGTGCACAGGTAGGCAAGGTATCCAGAATCCAACTCACGAACCATATTTAGTTTTTTATACCCATTTGAGTAGAGAGCTTGAGTTTTATCCAGTTTGCTCTGCTGTATACCCAGAATTTAGGATAGTACCTGACACAGACTAGCGTTAAATATGAATTCCTTGAATACATACGGGGAACGTTTAATTCCTGCATTTGGTATAAATTGAATGTTTCTGAAATTAATCAACCAATAATTATTATGCACCCACTCTAACAGATGCACAGATAATTTTAACTGGTCTATACCTGTAAATGGTTTAAAATCTGATACAGACATACTGCTTGCATACCATGATCCAATGTCAGCAAACATTGGCCACAGTTTTGCAGAATTAACTGTCTGACCTATAGAATGAAAATTCTGATATTGTAGTGTTCTGAAAGTCCGAAGAAATGAAAATGTCAAGAAATTTAGGATTGTCAACACAACAAATACTACAGAAAAATACGGAAGGTGAGGTGGAGAAGATATACGGGGCTTAACTTTTAAAAGATACCGTTGTAGACTCAATAGGAAGACATAGGTTATACATAGTGACTAAGATCTTTTCCTCTGGATTCAAACTGCATTAGTTCAAATCTCAACTCTGCCACTCAGCAAATGCCTTCTCTGTGCATTAGTTTCTAACTAACTAGGTAGGGTATTTGTGAAAATTAAAGGAGTTAAAATATTTGTAATATATTTGGAATAGTGCCTACTACATAATGTATACTATTGCATGCTAAAAATGTTATCATTATCAAGACTTTGGACAAGGGTCCCAGATTTAAAGAGTTTTGAAAGGAGTAGATAGTGAAGCTTCTCTCTGCCAACATTCTGCCAGTGAAAGAACTACTGGTATACAGATCCTTAAGTTTAGCTATGAAAGTCTAAGGGAAGCAATGTATGTAAAACATGGTAACCACAACCTTCTCCTGTTAGTTTCTAGCTTGATTCCTTGTGATCACTGTCTCTGAGTATTCACAGCCTTGTGGGATCCTCTTCCCAGAATATCCTAGTGATTTTGGTCTCTCTCTCTCTTTTTTTTTTATTTAAGATTTTAATTTTTTAAGAGTAGTTTTAGGTTCACAGAAAATGAGAAAAAGGTACAGGGATTTTCCATACACCTCTCCCACGTAGTCTCCCCATATTCAACATCCCCCACCAGAGTGGTCCATTTGTCACAGCTGATGAACCTATACTGAAACATCTTTGTCACTCAAAGTCCATAGTTTACATTAGGGTTCACTCTTGGTGTTGTTCATTCTATGGATTTGGACACATGTATAATGACATGTGTTTACCATTATATAATAATGCAGAGTAGTTTTACTGCCTTAAAAATATTCTGTATTCTGCCTATTCATTCCCCCCCATCCCCCAGCAAGCACTGATCTTTTTACTATCTCCATAGTTTTGTCTTTTCCGGAATTTCATATAGTTGAATTATATAGTATATAATCTTTTCAGTTTGACTTCTTCTACTTAACAATATACATTTAAGTTTCCTCCAGGTCTTTTCATGGTCTGACAGTTCATTTCTTTTTAGAACAGAATAGTATTCTATTGTCTAAAAGCATCACAGTTTATTTATTCATTTAGCTACTGAAGAGCATCTTGGTTGCTCCCAAGTTTGGCAATTATGAACAAAGCTACCATAAACAATCATGTGCAGGTTTTTGTATGAACATAATTTTCAGCTAAATATCAGGGAGCACTAACTGCTTGGTTGTATAATAAGATTATGTTTGGTTTTGTAAGAAACTGCCAAACTGTCGTCCAAAGTAGCTGTACCATTTTGCATTCTCATCAACAATGAATGAGAACTCCAACAATGAATGAGAAAAATGTTGCTCCACATTTTTGTCAGCAAATGATGTTGTCAATGTTCTGGTTTCTAACCATTCTAGTCATTGTGTAAGGGGATCTTACTGCTGTTTTACTTTTCAGTTTTCTGCTGACATATGATTTAGAGCATCTTTTCATATGCTTATTTTCTTACAGGTAAATCTTTGGTGCGGTGTCTGTTCAGATCTTTGGCATACATTTTACACAGGATTTTTAAAGTGTTGATTTTTAATAGTAATTGCATATTCTGAACAAGAGTCCTTTATCGCAGAGGGTCTTTTGCAAATATTTTCTCCCAGTCTGGATTATTTTTTGACAGTGTTTTTTTTTTTTTTTTTGCAGAGCATACAATTTAAATTTTAATAAGGATCAGTTTATCAATTTCATGCTTCTTACATCTTTTCTAAAAAGTTATTGACAAGCCAGGCTCGGTAGCTCAGCCTGTAATCCTGAACTTTTGGGAGGCTGAGGTGAGTGGATTGCCTGAGCCTGCGGGTTCGAGACCCACCTGGGCAGCGAGACCTCATCTCTACAATAAATTAAAAAATCTGCCGGGCGTGGTAGTGCATGCCTGTAATTCCGGCTACTCAGAAGGCTGAGGCGGAAGGATTGCCGGAGCCCAGCATGTCGAGGCTGCGGTGACCGGGAGCGGCCACTGCACTCCAGTCTGGGCAACAGAGTGAGACTCCAACTAAAAAAAAAAAAAAAAAAAAAAGTTAATGACAAATTCCATGGTCATTTAGGTTTTATATGTTATCTTCTAGGAGTTTTATCCTTTTTTATTTTACATTTAGGTCTGGGATTCATTTTGAGTTAATTTTTGTGAAAGGTATAAGGTCTGTGTCTATATTCTTTTTTTAACATGTAAATATTCAGTTATTTTAGCAGCACTTGTTGAAAAGATTATCTTTTCTCAGTTATTACCTTTATTTATTTGTCAAAAATTATCTATAAATCAAGTTGGGAAGAATTCACATTTTGACACTATTGATTCTTGCTATCTAAGAACACTGGATATCTATTTGTTTAGTTCTTTGATTTTTCTCCAGAGTTTGGAAATTGTTCTCATATACATCTTGTATATATTTTATTAGATTTGTACTTAAGTAATTCACTTGGAGGGGATACTAATATAAATAAAATAGCGTTTTTAACTTCAAATTTATATTGTTCATTGTTGGTTTATAGGAAAATAAATGACTTTTGTATATTAAATTGTATCCTGAAACCTTGCTAAAATTGTTTATTAGTTTCATGAGTGTTTCTGTCCGTTCTTTTAGATTTTTCCACATAGACAATAATGTAATCTGCAAAAAAAGACAGCTTGATTTCTTCTTTTCTAATCTGTATACCTTTTATTTTCATTTTTTATCATATTGTATCTGGAACTTCTAGAACCAAGTCAAAGGCAATGGTAAAAGTTAACATCCTTGTCTTGTTCCTGATCTTAGTGGAAAGCTTCTAGTTTTTCACCATTAAGTATTATGTTAACTGTAGGTTTTCTGGTTGATTTTTTTATCAATTTGAATAAGTTTTCTCTATTTCTAGTTTCTAGTTGACTAAGAGTTTTTATCATGAATGAGTATTGCATTTAAAAAAAATTTTTTTTCTGTGTCAAAGATATAATCATGTGATTTTTCCCTCATATAACTAGTTGATGTGATGAAATACTTTTTAATTAATTTTTAAATGTGAAATTAGCCTTGCATACCTGGGATAAATCCCACTTGGACATGGTTTATCGTTCTTAGTATAGAAAGTATTTCCTCACCTTCTATCTTCTGAAACAGATTGTAAAAAATTGGTATAATTTATTTCTTACGTATTTGGTAGAAGTCACCAGTAAATCCATCTGGGCCTAAAGGTTTCTGTTTTGGTAGGTTATTAATTACTAATTCAATTTTTTCAATAGATATAGGCCTACTCAGATTATCTTGTATTATTGGGCTTTGCTTTATTAAATTTTACAGATATGTTTTTTACGAATTGAAGCTTTAGGCAACCCAATGTATTGAGCAAGTTTATCAATACCATTTTTTTTCAACACTGCTTGCTCACTTCTCATCTCTATGTCACATTGAGGTAATTCTTGCAACAATTCAAGACCTTTTCATTATTTTTATATCTGTTATGGTAATTTGTGGTTAGTGATCTTGGATGTTACTTTCGTAATTTATTTGGGGCACCAAGAACTGCTCCCATATAAAACAACAAACTTAATTGATAAATGTTGTGTGTGTTCTGACTGCTCCTGTTGTTCCCCTGTTTCCCTCCCTCTCTTTGGGCCTCCCTATTCCCTGAGAAAAAACAATATTGAAATTAGGCCAGTTAATAATCCTATAATGTCTTCTAAATGCTCAAGTGAAAAGAAGAATTGCATGTCTTTCACTTTTAATCAAAAACTAGAAATGATTTAAGCATAGTGAAAAGGCATGTTGGATGCTTTCTCTTACACCAGTTAGCCAAATTGTGAATGCAAAGAAAAAGTTCTTGAAGGAAATTAAAAGTTCTACTCCAGTGAACACAAAAATAAGAAAGTGAGCTAGCCTAATTACTAATATGGAGAAAGTTTTAGTGGTCTGGAGAAAAAAGTTGAACCATCCACACATTTCCTTAAGTCAAAGCCTAATCCAGATCAAGGTCCCAACATAATTTAATTCTGTGAATATGGAAAAAATTTAGGAAACTGCAAAAGAAAAGTCTGAAGCAGATATTTGTTCATGAGGTTAAAGGAAAGAAGCCATCTCCACAGCATAAAAGTACCAGGTAAAGCAGCAAGAGCTCATAAAAAGCTGCAGCAAGTCATTCAGAAGATCTAGTGAAGATACTTAAAAAAAGGTGGCTTCACTAAGAATAGACTTTCAATGTAGATTACTACCTTATTTTGGAAGAAGATGTTATCTAAGACTTTTATAGCTGGAAAGAAATCAATGTCTGACTTCAAAGCTACAAGGACAGGTTAACTCTCTTGTTGGGGAATATTACATCCAGTGACGTTTAGTTGAAGCCATTGCTCAATAACTATTCCGAAAATCCTAGGGACCTTAAGAATTATGCCAAATCTACTCTACCTGTGTACTAGAAATGAAATAACAAAGCCTGGATGGCAGTATATCTCTTTACAGCATGGTTTACTGAATATTTTAAGTCAGTGATTGAGACCCACTTCTCAGAAAAAAAGTTTCCTTTCAAAATATGACAACTCATTGACAATGCACATGTTTACCCAAGAACTCTGATGGAGGACATACAAAAAGATGAATGTTGTTTTCATGCTAACACAATGTTCATTCTGCAGCCATGGATCAGAGAACCATTTTGAATTTCACGTGTTATTTAAGAAATATATTTTGGAAGGCTGTAGCTGTCATAGTGTGTGTGTGTGTGTGTGTGTGTGTGTGTGTGTGTGTGTGTGTGTGTTTTAAATGGATCTGAGTAAAGTAAATTGAAAACTTGGGGAGTATTCGACATACTATATGCCATTAAAAACATTCATGATTCAAAGGAAGAAGTCAAAATATCATCATTACCAGGAGTTTGGAAGTTGATTCCAGTCCTCACAGATGACTTTAAAAAGTTCAGCAAACTAGTGCAACCACTTTGAAAGACAGTGTGGCGATTTCTGAAAGAACTATAAATTGACCTCCTGTATGATCCAGCAATCCCCCTGTTGGAAATATATCTAGAGGAACTCAAATCATTCTACAAAAAAACCCTGCACACGCATGTTTGTTGCAGCTCTATTCACAATAGCAAAAACATGGAACCAACTATGCTGTCCATTGAAGCTGGAATGACTAAAACAAATGTGGCACATATACAAAATGGAATATTATGCAGTTATAAAGAAGGATGAACATATGGACTTCACAGCAACTTGGATGGATTTAGAGTCTGTCACCTTCAGTGATCTATCACAGAAACAAAGAACAGAGTACCATATGTTCTCACTCATAAGTGGACCTTGAACAATTATCATAGTACTATAAGAAAGGGATTGGCAGTAGTGGGAAACTGCCAGGGATGGGTGGGATTGGCAGCTGAGGGAAACTGCCAGGGGAGGGAGGGGCACACCTCATTAACAAGGGTAACTGCATAATCAGTATTTGTATACCTAACCCTGCATTGTACCCCACATTTTTAAAATAAGAAAAATCTGTGTCTATTGGGATTTTTCAGTTATATTTCAGTTATTGATTTCTAGTTTAATTCTCTTGTGACCAGAGAGGAGATATTGTGGATTTTTTATTCTTTTAAGTTTGTTAAGGTATGTTTTAAGACCCAAAATGTGGTTCTATCATGGTAAATGTTCTATGCAAATATGAGAAGAATGTGTATTTTGCTGCTGTTGAAGAAGTCATTTGTAGATGTCCATAACATCTAGTTGATTGATGAGGTTGATGAGTTCAACTACATCTTTACTGATTGTATGCCTGCTGGATCTGTCTGTTTCTGATAGTGAGATGTTGAAGTTTTCAGGTAGATAGTGGATTCATCTGTTTCTCCATGTAGTTCCATCGGTTTCTACCTCATGAAGTTTGATGCGCTGTTGTTTGTAACATACATGTTAGGATTAGTTGTGTCATATTGGAAGATTGATACCTTTATCATTGTGCAATATCCTTCTTTATTCCCGATAACTTCCTTGCATTAAAGCCTGCTCTGTCTGGAATTACTATAACCACGTTTGCTTTCTTTTTCTAAAATTGTATTGAATATCGACAAATTATAATTGTATATATTTATATGATACAGAATAATGTTATATGTATAAAATACGGAATGATTGAAAAAAGATAATTAGCATATATATCACCTCAATACTTATCATTATTTATTCTCCATATCTAACTAAAACATTGTACTCCTTGACAAACCTCTCTCCATCCGCCTCATTTCCCAACCTCTAGTAACTTCTCTGTTTCAATGAGTTGAATTGTTTTAACTCCCACCTAAAAGTGAGTACATGCAGCATTTGTCTTTCTGTGCCTGACTTATTTAACTTAACATAATGCCCTCCAAATTCATCTATGTTATCGCAAATGACAGACTTTCCCCTTCTTAAAGCCTGAGTATTCTAGCTTGAATCTATATGAAATTTTCTTTATCCACTCCATCATTTATGAAAACTTAGGTTGACTTCATAACTTAGCTATTGTGAAGAATGCTGCAATGAACAGGGGAGTGTAGATATCTCTTTGACATACTGGTTTCAAATTTTTTGGAACATGCCCAAAAGTGGGATTGCTGGGTTTTACAGTATTTTTATTTTTAACTTTCTGAAAAATCTTCATCAAGTTTTCTGTAATAGCTCTACTACTATACATTTCTACCAACAATGTACAAGTCTTCCCTTTTTCTTTTAACAACCCTGCTAACACTTATCTCTTATCTTTTTTATAATAGCCATCCTGATGAGTGTGAGGTGATATCTTATTAATTTATATTTTCTGAAAGATTAGAGATGTTGAGCATTTTTAAAACATATCATTGGGCATTTGTATGTCTTTTTTTGAGAAAGTCTATTCATGTTCTTTGCCCATTTTTGAATTGGGTTATTTGCTTTCTCACTATCAAATTGATTTAATTCCTTTTATATTTTGGATATTAACCCATATTTGACTTATGACTGGCAAACATTTTCTCCCAGTTCATAGTTTGTCTCTTTACTCTGTTATTCGTTTCCTTTAATGTGCAGAAACCTTTTAGTTTGATGAATTTCCACTTGTCTATCTTTGCTTTTATTGCCTGAGCATTCCAGATCAAATCTAAAAATTCATTGTCCAGGCCAATTTCATGTAGATTTTTCCATTTTTTCCAGTAGTTTTACAATTTCAGGACTTATATTTAAGTCTTTAATCTATTTTGTTTATTTTTGTATATGATGTTAGATAAGGGTCTAATTTCATTTTTCTGCATGTGGATACGCAGTTTTCCTAACATCCTTTATTGAAGACATGTGCTTTTCCCAACTGTGTGTTATTGGCACCTTTGTGAAAAAAAATGACTGTAAATATGTGTTCACTTCTGGGATCTCTATTCTGTTCCACTCGTTGATGTGTCTATTTTTATGCCAGTGTCATGCGATTTAAATTACTATGGTTTTGTAACTAAGTTTGAAGTAATACAGTGTGATGCCTCTAACTAAAAAGAATTGGCCCCTTTATCATTATGTAATGTCCTTTTTTATTCTTGATTGCTACACACACACACACACACACACACACACACACACACACCCATATATACATAAGATATATATATATATAAGCATACTTAGTCCAATACATTGTTGCAATTATTATTTTGAACAGACTGCTTATCTATTATAATAATTAAAAATATAAAAATACAAATTTTTACCTTTACTCATTTCTTTTTTGATGCTCTTCTTTTCTTTTCTTAGATACAAGTTTTTTACCTATATTATTTTCCTTGTCTCCAAAGAACTCCTTTATAGCATTTCTTACAAGGCAGACCTACTGGCAACTAATTACATCAATTTTTTTTTTCTGAAAAAGTCTTTATTTCTCCTTAACTTTTCAAGGATGGTTTCATAGGGTATAGAATTCTAGGTTAGTGTTTTTTTCTCTCAACACTTAAAATATTTCATTCCAAGTTTGATCCTCTAAAGGTAAAGTAGTTTTCCATCTGGCTTCTTTCAGGACTTTTTTTATCTTTGATTTTCTGTATTTGAAAATGATATTCCTAGGTGTGATTCTTTTGGCATTTGTCCTACTGGGTATTCTCTGAGCTTCATGGGTCTGTGGTTTGGTGTCTGTTATGAACTTAGAGAAATTCTCAGTCGTTGTTTTAAGTTATTTTATTTCTTTCTCTTTTCTCCTTCTGGTATTCTTATTACCCATATGCTACAGCTACTGTAGTTGTTCCACAGCTGTTGGATGTCCTATTCTTCTTCTTTTTTTTTTCTATCTTTCTTCTCTTGGCTTTTCAGTTTTGGAGATTTCTACTAATATATTCTCAAGCACAGCAAATCTTTCTTTAGTTGTGTCTAGTCTACTAATAAACCCATCAAAAGAATCCATCATTTTTATTACATTGTTTTGATCTCTAGCATTTCTTTATAATTCTTTGTCAGATCTCCATCTCGGAGACAGGAAAAAGATGGTGACGGCATAGATTAACTTGTGAGATTCTCTGAACTTGAGTTCCCAAAAAGACTCTTACTTCTTTTCCCCCATCCCCCAGTCCACCACAGCCGTGCTGGTACGAGGCCCGGGGACCTTCGGTCCCACGCAGGGCCAGATATTGCGGCCCCCTGCTGCTGCTGTTCTACTGTGTGCGTGGGAGTCTTGGGTCCCAGCCCCCTCCCAGTTCCCTCCCTGGCTACATCGTCTCCAGTCCAGCACCAAGCCACCAGTCACTCAGGGAGGCTCTGGGTGCCTGCCCCTCAGAGACACCGGTCCCATTCCTGGCTGAAGTACCCTGTGGGGGGCCCAGGGCCACTCTCGCCGCTCACCACCTGCCCTTTGGAGCTTTGGAGCTCTGGAACTCCGAGCCCACCCTGGCTGAGGCACTCAGTGCGAGACCCCAAGCTGGGGGACCCAGACAAGTGGAGAGAAACAGATCTGCATAAACTGCCTCGCCAGGCAGAGACTTCCATTGCCCCGCCCACCTATCAACATACTTTACCTCAGTTCCTAAGGCAACGGCATGAAACAGGAGACAAAGCCCCACCCCTACGCTGCAATGAAAAACAAAGGGGAGAAGCCAGAATCGGAGATCAGAGAAGTGACTTTAGTCTGATTGCTTATTTTGACTTATGATTTTATCATTGTAACTGTTGGTTTTGGTCACATTTGTTGTTTGCCTTCTGACTTACACTGTTTCTTGATTTTATTGGCCTGTCTCTGTGTAGCTATCAGTACTCTTCAGGGAATCTTTCTTATGTGTCTTTCTTAATTTCTTACCGGCCTTGTGTCTCTTTCTCACCTGATAGTTGGTATGTATACCTGTTTTCCCTCTCACTCTTCTCTCTTTCTAACTCCCTATTGACCCCCCCTTCCTCCATTATTTTCCTCTTTTATACCCCCCTTTTTAATCTAGGGACCAAACTACATACTGCTGAATGGACAGATTGTAAGGCAGAGGGAAATAGGTTCCAGTGTGCTCATCCACCTGTTTGTGGATGCTAGAACCAGCATACACATTCTGAACCACAGCTTCCCTCTCAATTAAACCTCAAAACAGCAAAAAGTACAGATTGCAGCCTATGCTCCAACCTGAAAAGTGAACAAAGCCAGAAGACCCTCATAAGGAAGAACAGGATATTGCAGAAGAGAAATAAAAGCAACCCCACCTTCCCTCAAAAACATAATTAAAGAAGGGGAGGGAAAGGGGGAGAGAGAGAAAAATCTACACAAATGAAGAAAAAATAAAAGAAGAGTATGGGTCTCTCCCAGACCCCTGGGAGGGCAGACACTGAGAAAACTGACTTCGGAATGTAAACAATGAAGAGCCCCCAGAATGAAGGGTCTCAAACTACAAACGTAGATATCAAGACAATAATGGAGAGATTAAAAAGAATTGAGGAGACCCAAGAAGAAACTAAGAAGGAGCTGATATCTGAGATAACAGTAATAAAGATTACTGTGAATGAAATAAATAACAAACTGATAAGCATGGAAAGCAGAATTACCCAAGCAGAAGAAAGAATCTCAGAGCTTGAGGACCAAAATATAGAAATAGTCCAAACTCTTAAAAACACAGAAAATAAGCTAAAAAGACAGAACAAAACCTTCAAGAGATAAGCGATTACCTCAAGAGGCCTACCCCAAGAGTAACTGGACTTCCTGAGGCAGAAAGAGAGACAGAGACCACACTGGAACAAACTTTCCATGAGATCATTCAAGAAAACTTCCCTTATCTAATCAGTGATGCAAGAATTCAAACAAAGAGATTCAGAGAACCCCTGCAAGACAACAAATGAGAAGACCAACTCCTAGACACATAATAATTTGCCTAAACAAAGTAGGCATAAAAGGAAAAATCTTAAAGGCAGCAAGAGAAAAAGGCCAGATCACCTATCATGGAAGACCAATCAGAATAGCAGCAGATTTATCTACAGAAACCCTGCAGGCTAGGAGAGCTTGGAGCCCTATCTTCAAAGTCCTAAAAGATAAACAATTTCAACCAAGAATAACCTATCCGGCCAAGTTAAGCTTCATCAGTGAGGGAGAATTAAAATCTTTCCCAGATATTCAATCCCTAAGAACTTATGCTGCCACCAAACCATCTCTACATGAAACACTTAAGAAAGTACTAAACACAGAAGAAAAGGAAAAAAGAACAACATTCTTCACAAGAGTACAGGGAAAAGAATAAAATATACATGAACCAACCCCAAAACCCAAAAAAAGACAACAACAACAACAACAACAGAAAACCAAGTGGGAGAACAACAACTCTATAAGAACTCTATGATAGGGACAAACTCTCACATTTCAATAATTAGGCTGAATGTGAATGGACTAAATGAACCACTGAAAAGACATAGAATGGCAAAATGGATAAAATATCACCAGGCAACAATATACTGCCTTCAAGAGACCCATCTCACTAGAAAGGACATACACAGACTCAAAGTAAGAGGATGGGAAATAAATTTTCATGTTAATGGAACACAAAAGAAAGGAGGAGTTGTGATCCTAATTTCAGACAAAATACCATTTAAGCTATCAAAAATTAAAAAAGATACAGAGGGCCACTACATAATGATAAAAGGTTCACTCCATCAACAAGAAATATCTATCCTAAACATATATGCACCTAACATAGGTGCACCAACTTTTATCAAGCAACTCCTAGGAAAACTAAAGAAAGATATTACTCTAACACCATCATAACTGGGGACTTTAATACCCCACTCACAACCCTAGACAGATCATCGGGACAAAAAATCAGCAAGGAGATCCGGAACCTCAATGAGACTCTGGACCAAATGGACTTAATTGATGCCTACAGAACACTTCAGCCAAAGACCGCAGAATACACCTTCTACTCATCACCGCATAGAACATATTCTAAGATCGACCACATAATTGGACATAAATCAAGCATAAGCAAGTTTAAAAAGACTGAAATTCTACCATGCACCTTCTCAGACCACAGTGGAGTAAAAATAAACATTGACAACAACAAGGTCTCCCCCAAACCCACAAAGACATGGACACTAAACAGGATGATGCTAAACAACTCCTGGGTCAATGATGAAATCAAAACAGAGATCAAAAGATACCTGGAAACAAATGAAAATGAAGAAGCATCTTACCAAAATCTCTGGGATGCCTTGAAAGCTGTAGTAAGAGGGGAATCTATATCCCTACAAACACACATGAAGAAAATGGAAGGAACACAAATTAACAGCCTAACAAGCCACCTAAGGAAGCTGGAAAAGCAAGACCACAAAAACCCTAATTTCAGCAGAAGAATCCAGATCACCAAAATAAAAGCCCAAATCCAGGACATAGAAGACAAAAAATCAATGAACCAAAAAGCTGGTTCTTCGAAAGGATAAATAAGATCAATGGTCCCCTAGCAAGACTGACCAAGAAAAAACGAGAAAAACAAAAAACAAAAAACAAATAAGCACAATCAGAAACACAAAAGATGAAGTCACATCTGACCCTGAAGAAATACAAAAGATCATTAGAGACTACTATGTACATTGTATGGAAACAAACTTGAAAGCCTTAAGGAAATGGAGGACTTTCTGACATCACACAACCTACCTAGGTTGGAACAAGAAGAAATTGAGACCCTAAATAGACCAATAACAATCAAGGAAGTTGACTACGTAATAAGAAAACTACCTACAAAAAAAAAAAAAAAAAAAAAAGCCCTGGTCCAGATGGCTTTCCAGCAGAATTCTACAAGACATTTAAGGAGGAGCTGATACCAATCCTACTGAAGGTATTCCAGGCAATCGAAAAAGATAGAACTCTCCCCAAATCATTTTACGAAGCCAACATCACATTGATACCCAAGTCAGGTAAAGATCCACCAAAGAAAGAGAACTACAGGCCAATATCTTTGATGAACATGGATGCTAAAATTCTCAACAAGATCCTAGCTAACCGGATTCAGCAACCCATCTCAAAAATCATCCATCATGACCAAGTAGGCTTCATTCCTGGGATCCAAGGCTGGTTCAACATTCGTAAAACCATAAATGTAATTAAATACATCAGCAGATGTCAAAACAAAAACCACATGATTATATCATTAGATGCAGAAAAAGCTTTTGATAAAATCCAGCACCCCTTCTTGATAAAAACCCTTGAACATCTAGGCATACGGGGAACATACCTCAAAATAGTAAAAGCCAATTACAAGAAACCCACAGCCACCATACTCCTAAATGGACAAAAATTGGAACCATTTCCCCTGAAAACTGGAACAAGACAAGGATGCCCACTCTCACCCCTCCTGTTCAACATAGTATTGGAAGTCCTGGCTTGAGCAATGAGAGAAGAGAAGGCAATCAGGGGTATCCAAATAGGAAAAGAGGAAGTCAAATTATCTCTCTTTGCAGATGATATGATTGTGTACCTTGAAAACCCAAGAGAATCTGTCAAAAACCTCCGTACACTGACAAAGGCCTTTGGCAAAGTCTCAGGATACAAAATAAATGTACAAAAGACAATCGCATTTCTCTACACCAATAATTAACAAACAGAAACCCAAATAAAAAACACAACTCCATTCACAATAGCCACAAGAAAAAAAGAAATACCTTGGCATCTTCCTAACCAGAGACCTGAAAAACCTTTACAATGAAACCTCAAAACACTGCTCAAAGAAATCAAAGATGACACAAACAAGTGGAAAAATATCCCATGCTCATGGATTGGAAGAATCAACATTGTGAAGATGTCCCTCTTACCTAAGGCAATCTACAAATTTCATGCAATACCCATCAAATTACCAGCAACATTCTTCTCAGACCTAGAAAAAAAACAACACAGGATTTCATATGGAAACACAAACTTCCAAGAATAGCCAGAACAATCCTCAGCAAAAAAAACAAAACAAAACACACACACACAAAAAACAAAGCTGGTGGTATCACATTACCAGACTTCAAACTTTACTATAAAGCTACAATCATCAAAACAGCTTGGTATTGGTATAGGAACAGGCATATAGATCAATGGAATAGAATTGAGATTCCAGAAGCAAAGCCTCAATTTCTCAACCAACTCATCTTCGACAAAGCCTCCACCACCCACCACTGGGGAGAGGAGAACCTATTCAGTAAATGGTGCTGGGAAAACTGGCTGACCACATGCAGAAGATTGAAACAGGACCCCTATCTATCCCCATGCACAAAGGTTAATTCCAAATGGATCAGAGACCTAAATGTAAAACCTCAAACCATAAGAACCTTAGAAAATGAAGGAAAAACCCTCATGGAAATCGGAACTGGCATCCAATTCCTGAACAAAACCCAAAACCCACAGTTAATAAGAGAGAATATAGACAAGTGGGACCTTATTAAACTGACAAGCTTCTGCAAAGCCAAAGAAACCATCAAGAGAGCAGGGAGACAGCCTACAGACTGGGAAAAAGTATTTGCCAACACCAGGTCTGACAAAGGCTTAACATCCTGGATCTACAAGGAACTCAAGTGTGCTGAAAAGAAAAAAACAAACAACCCCATTATAAAATGGGCAAAAGATATGAACAGACACTTCACAAAGGAAGACATTCGAGCAGCCAACAGACACATGAAGAAATGTTCAACCTCACTAATCATCAGGGAAATGCAAATCAAAACCACACTGAGATACCACCTAATTCCAGTCAGAATGACAATTATCAACAACTCAAAAAATAACAGCTGCTGGAGAGGGTGTGGTGAAAAGGGAACCCTTCCACACTGTTGGTGGGAGTGTAAACTAGTGCAACCTCTGTGGAAAGCAGTGTGGCGATTCCTAAAAGCTCTAAATATCTACCTCCCATATGACCCCACAATCCCCCTACTGGGAATATACCCTGAAGAACACAAATCACTCTATAAAAAAGATACCTGCACACGTATGTTTATCACAGCGTTGTTCACAATAGCAAGAACCTGGAAGCAACCATGCTGCCCATCAAAAGAGGACTGGATTAAAAAATGTGGTACATATACACGATGGAATACTATGCAGCCATAAATAAGAACAAAATCATGAATTTCGCAGCAACCTGGATGGAACTAGAGTCTATAATACTGAGTGACCTCTCACAGAAACAAAGGTCCGAGTATCACATGTTCTCACTCATATAATGGACCTTGAACATCCAATGTAATACTATAAGAAAATGACTGACGGTACTGGGAAACTATGGGGTGGGGAGGGAGATGGGATTAACAGTAGCAAATATCTGTCTGGGGACGGGGAGACACCTCTTATCAACAGGGTGCCTGAATGAAATGTAATTATATACCTATCCCTTAACTGTACCCCACAACATCATAATATAAAATATTGATAAAAAAAATCTCCATCTCTTCATTTACATTGCTCATTTGTTCTTGCATATTGTCTGGTTTTATCTATTAGAGCCCTTAATATATTAATAATACTGGTTTTAAATTTCCTGTCTGACATTTTTAACAGTCCTGCCTTGTCTGGTGTTTAAAAAAATTTTAGCTTTTAATTTTAGATTCGGGGTACACATGTGTATTTGTTACATGGGCATACTGTGTAGTGGCGGGGATGGGGTCTCAGGTGGCCCGTTCCCTAGATAGTGAAGATTGTATTCCATAGGTAGTTTCTGAACCCTATCCCCCTCTACTCTCCCTCTTTATTTGTGTCCCTAGTGTCTATTATTTTCATCTTTGTAACCGTTTAGCTCCCACATATGAGTGAGAATATGTGGTGTTTGGTTTTCTGTTTCTGGGTTAGTTTTCTTAGGATGATGATCTCCAGCTCCATCCATATTGCTGCAAAGGACATGATTTCACCCTTTTTATTGTGTAGTATTACATGGTGTATAGGTACTACATTTTCATTATCCATTGATTAGTTGATGGGCATTTAGGTTGATTCTACATCTTTGCAATTGTTTTATTTGTGTTGCAAAGAACATACAGGTTCAGCTTTTTTTTTTTTTTTTTTTTTATTCAACAACCTCTGTTCCTTAGGGTAGATACCTAATAGTGGGGTTTTGGGATCAAATTGTAGATCGATTTTTGTTAAGTAATCTTCATAATATGTTCAGTAGTGGTTGTACTCATTTACATTCCCACCAACAATGTATAAATATTTCCCTTTTCCACATTCACACTGGCATCTATGATCTTTTGATTTTTTAAAATAATGGCCATTCTGACAGGTGTGAGGTGGTATCTCACTGTGGTTTTAATTTGCATTTCCCTGATGATGAGTAATGCTGAACTTTTTTTTAGTTGTTGACCATTTGTTTATCTTCTTTTGAGAGATGTCTGTTCACATCACTTGCCCATTTTTTAATGGGGTTTTTGCTTTTTTCTGACGATTTGTTTGAGTTATTTGCTGATTATTCATATTAGTCCTTTGTCAGATGCACAGTTTTCAAGTGTCTTCTCCAATTCTGTATGTTGACTATTTGCTCTGTTGATTATTTTTTTGCTGTGCAGAAGCTTTTTAGTTTAATTAAGCTCCATTTAGTTGTTTTTGTTTACATTGCATTTGTTTTTGGGGTTTTAGCCATAAATTATTTGTCTAGGCCGATGTCCATAAGAGTTTTTCTAGGTTTTCTTCTAGGATTTTTATGGCTTCGGGTCTGACATTTAAGTCTTTAATCCATTTTAAGTCAATTTTTATATATGGGTCAAGTTTTATGTAGGGATCAAGTTTCATTTTCCTACATATAGCTATCCAATTTTTCCAGCATCATTTAATGAATAGGGAGTCCTTTCCCTGTATGTTTTTGTCTGCTTTGTCCAAGATCAGTTGGTTGTATGTATTGGGTTTATTTCTGAATTATCTATTCTGTTCCCTCGGTCCATGTGTACTCTCTTGTACCAGTTTCATGCTGCTTTGGTAACTACAGCCTTGTAGTATAATTTGAAGTCAGGTAATGTGATGCCTCCAGCTTTGTTCTTTTTGCTTAGGATTGTTTTAACTGTTATAGCTCTTTCTTGGTTCCATATGAATTTTAGGATTGTTTTTTGAAATTCTGTGAAAAATGACATTGATGGTTTGCTAGAGATTGCATTGAATCTGTAGATTACTTTGGGTAACACGGTCATTTTAATAATGTTGATTCTTCCAATCCATGAGCATGGGACTCTTCTCCGTTTGTTTGTGTCCTCTGCAATTTGTTTCATCATAGTTTTGTAGTTCACCTTATAGAGTACTTTCACCACCCTGGCTAAATAAATCCTAGGTATTGTAGCTTTTTGTCTGCTGATGTAAATGGAATTGAGTTCTTGATTTGTTTCTCAGCTTGATGCTGTTGGTGTATAGCAGGGCTATTGATTTATGTGTGCTGATTTTGTATCCTGAAATTTTACCAAATTCATTTATCAAGTCCAGGAGTCTTTTGTAGGAGTCTTTAGGGTTCTCTAAAGATAGTTTGATAGTTTGATATCTTCTTTTCCAATTCAGGCACCCTTTATTTCTTTGTCTTGCCTGATTGCTTTGGCTAAGAATTCCAGTACTGTGTTGAACAGCAGTAGTGAAAGTGAGCATCCTTGCTTTGTTCCAGATCTGAGGGGAATGTGTTCAACTTTTCTCCATTCAGGATGGCATTGGCTGTGGATTTGTCAACTACAGCTTTTATTACTTTGAGAAATGTTCCCTCTATGCCTATTTTGCTGAGGGTTTTTATCATGAAGGGATGCAGGATTTTATCAAATGCTTTTTCTGCATCTGTTTAAGTAATCATATGGTTTTAGTTTTTATTTCTGTTTACGTCATGGATCATGCTTTTTGACTTGCATATATTAAACCACCCTTGTATACCTGGGATAAGATCCACTTGGTTGTGGTATATGATTTTTTGTATGTGCTGTTGAATTAAGTTGGTTAATATTTTTGTTGAGGATTTTTACATCAATGTTTATAAAGGGATAATAGCCGGTAGTTTTCTTTTTGCTGTTGTTGTATCTTTTCCTGAATTTGGTATCAGGGTAATATTGGCCTTGTAGAATGAGCTAGGGAGGATTTCCTCCTCTTCAACTTTGTGGAATAGCTTCAGTAAAATTAGTACCAGTTCTTATTTGAAGGTCTGAGAGAATTTAGCTGTGAATCAATCAGGTCCTGGACTTTTTTTGTTGGGAGACTTTTAATTACTGTTTCAGTCAAATTACTCATTATTGGTCTGTTCAGTGTTTGTATTTCTTCCTGATTCAAGGTTGGGTGGTTGTATGTTTCCAGTAATTTATCTATTTCCTCCAGATTGTCTTGTTTGTTTGCATAAAGATGTTCATAATAGTCTTGGATGATCTTTTGAATTTCCATCGTATCAGTTGGTTTTTTTTTTGAGTTGGAGTCTCACTCTGTTGCCCAGACTGGAGTGCAGTGGCTGCTCCCAGCCACCACAGCCTCGACCTGCTGGGCTCTGGCGATCCTTCCGCCTCCGCCTTCCGAGTAGCCAGAATTACAGGTGCGTGCTACCACGCCTGGCTAATTTTTTGATTTATTGTAGAGATGAGGTCTCGCCTACCCAGGCAGGTCTCGAACTCGCGGGCTCAGGCAATCCACTCACCTCAGCCTCTCAAAGTCACGGAATTACAGGCTGAGCCACCGAGCCCGGCTCATTGTATCAGTTGTAATATCTCCTTTTTCATTTCAGATTGAGCTAATTTGCTTCTCTCTTCATTTCTTAATTAAAGTAGCTAGTATTCTTCAATTTTGTTTATCTTTTCAAAGAACCAACTTATTATATCATTGATCCTTTGTATTGTTTTTTTAATTTCAGTTTTATTTAGTTCTGCGCTGATCTTCATTATGTCTTTTCTTCTGCTAGCTTTGGGTTTGGTTTGTTCATGTTTTTCTAGTTCCTTAGGTGTGATGCTAGGTCGCTAATATGTGATCTTTCAGTCTTATTAATACAGGCCTTAAGTGCTATCAGTTTTCCTCTGAGCACATCTTTGGTTGTGTCCTAGAGGTTTTGGTAACTTGTTTCATGGTTGTCATTCATTTCAGGAAATTTTAAATTTCCATCTTGATTTCATTGTTGACCCAAGGATCATTCAGGAGAAAATTGTTTAACTTCCATGTCTTTGGTTTTGTAAGTTCTTCTTGGACCTAATTTCTAGTTTTTTTCCACTGTGGTCTGTGACAGTGCTTTTTATTTTTTTGAATTAATTGAGAATTGACTTGTGGCATATCATATGGTCTATCTTGGAGAATGTTCCATGTGCTGATGAAAAATTGTATATTGTGTAGTTTTGGGATAGAATGTTCTGTAGATGTCTATTAGTTCAATGTCCTCTAGAGTCCTGTTTAACTCCAATGTTTCTTTGTTATTTTCTGCCTTGATGATCTGCATTGCTGTCAGTGATGTATTGAAGTCTCCCCCTGTTATTGTATTGCTATCTATCTCTTTTTGTAGGTCTATTAGAATTTGTTTTACAAAGTTGGGGGAAAGGTGATGAAGCCTGCAAGCGTGTACTCTTAGTTGCCCCAGTGGGGATTAGGAGGTCCCAGGTCACTGGAATAAGTAATGCTGTTGTGCAGAGAAGGCCTAGAAGAATTTCCAAGGGGAGTGACAGGTTGCTATGGCACATACCCCACCCAGCTCCCTCCTTGGCCTCAGGCAATCTTGATCTGAATGTCAAGGTGCAGCTGGCCTCAAGGCCTCAGGTGTCCTCAGGTAATCCATCCAGCCAGAAACTGTCTATAGCTGTGGAGTTTGCCCTTGGGGTCTGTTCCCTCCCAAGCAGGCTGGAGAGCAGCCACTCTACCCTGCAAGGGTAGAGTTACTGGGAAATGGTGGCTGGTACTCTCTAGGCTATTTTTCTGCAGCTGTGAGAAAGGGGTTTACCCATGAGGGGCTGGAGTCCCATGAGGTCCAGGAATCCCTGCCAATTTACAGCAGGAGCACAGAAACCTTAACGCCTAATCACTGACCCTCCCACTGCCTCTGGAGGCTGTGGTGGACTGTGCTATGCAGGAGTGAGTCCTGCCAGTTCTAGCCCAGGTTGGTGGATTTTTTTCCTTCTTTGCTCTGTGTGGTTATTATCTCTCCTTTGGAGACTTATGGAGTATGCTGCTGGGTCCACTCCTCTCTGGGTTCTGAGGTTCATTCTGTAGGAGAAATTCAATCTAGCTGCTGCATATCGGCCATTTTAATCCCTCCCAAGTCTGATTCTGATGCCTTCTCTGTCTCTTCAAATTGTATTTTTTTTCCTTTTAGTATGCCTTGTAATTTCTTTTTAACATCTGGACATGATGTACTGGCTAAAAAGAACTGTGGTAAATAGGCCTTTAGTAATGTGGTGGTAAGGTATGGGGGCAAGGGAAGTGTTCTATAGTTCTATGATTAGATCTTGGTCTTTCAGTAAACCTATTCTTCTAAACTGTGAACTTTACAAGAATTTCTCAGATTTTTTGTCCCTACTTAGAAGAGACAGGATGGCTAAAGAGGACTGGAGATGGGTATTTTCATTCTCTTGTGAGGAAAGCTAGAGTTTGCTGGAGTTGGGTATTTTTCTTCCCCCGGTTCAGTTAGGATCTGATAAAACCCTATCAGGTTGGGCCGTGGTTAACTAGTTTCTTCTGAGGTCAGACTTTTGTAAGAAGAAGAGACTGCCTTGGTGTGTTTCAAAATGATTTATTTTCCCTTCCCTGCTAGAATCACAAGAAGCTCTTTCTCTGGCATTTACTATGAGAATCTAGTTGAGTTCCCTGAGGTAAAACAAAAGCATGACCCCTCTCATTCCTGGGTCTCCCAGAAGTTTTTGCCTCTCAGATTTGCTGCACTTAGCATTCAGCAGTTCATCATTTATAGTTCAGCTTTTCCTACCCCAGCATTTGTTTCCAAGGTGGTTTCTGCTCACATATGTTACAACTGTCTGTATCTCTCCATCTGTCTTTCCAACTTTAAGGATGGCAATTTGCCCTGTGAACTCTCTTACAGATTTAAGAGACTTGTTGATTGTTTAGTTTGCTCAGCTTTGTACTCATTAGGATAGAGTGAGGGATCCCAAATCCAGGGCAGTGGACTGGTACCAGTCTGTGGCCTGTTGAAGACCAGGCCCCACAGCAGGAGGTGAGCAGCAGTTGAGCTGAGCTCTGTCTCCTGTCAGATCAGCAGTGGCATTAGATTCTCATAAGGGCATGAACCATATTGTGAGCCCATGGGAGGGATTTAGGCTTCCTGCTCCCTTCCCTTCCTTAGCTCCTTAGGAGAACCTAATGCCTGCTGACCCCTGCCCCCCATATCTGTGGAAAAATTGTCTCCCACAAAACCTGTCTCTGATGCCAAAATGGTTGGGACCATTGGGATCAATTACTGACTTCCAAGCTCCTTATATGCAGAACCATGACTTGCTTCTAATAAACAGAAAACAAAGTAATAGGATGTCATTTCTCTGATAAGGGTACAAAATACTATTGCTTTCATCTTGCTACATCTTCTCTCTTTGTTGACCTTCTTTTTTGCACTCTTACCCTCTTGCTTGCTCTAGGAACCAAGATTTGTGAGATGCTCTATAGAGGAGCCCATGTGGCAAGAAGTTGAAGGAGACCTCTGGCCAACAACTTGTGAGGATCTGAAACCTTGGATCAATAGTCTAGAATGAACTGAATCCTTCTGACAGTTAATCAAGTTAGCTAGGTAGGGAGTACCCAGTCATGTCTTAAGATAACTGCAGTCTTGTGAGAGACCCCAGTGTTAGAGGACTTGGCTGAGCCATGCCTGTCAGGAGTTCTGACCCACAGAAACTGTGAGATAATAAAAGTTGCTATTTTTGTCCACTAAGGTTCAGAGACATTTGTCAAGCAACAATAAACAACTAGTGCACAACTGTAAGGAATACATCTTAATACAGTTTCTCCAGAGGTCAAACCTCGTTAAGAAGTGTTGAGTGCTCCCATTTATTTCAAAATGATTTTTGTGACCTAGCATGCACAGGAACACATGTAGACACCTATACATACATTTATAGAGCTTCATAAAACAGCACTTAGTCTCCCTATATAAAAAACTCTGATATTTTCTATTCTATTATTTTTTAAAAATAGTGGTAGGAAGCCGGGCTCGGTGGCTCAGCTTGTAATCCCGCGCCTTTGGGAGGCTGAGGTGAGAGGATTGCCTGAACCCGCGGGTTCGAGACCCCCCTGGGCAACTTGGCGAGACCTCATCTCCATAATAAATAAAAAAAATTAGCTGGGCATGGTGGTGTGTGCCTGTAGTTCCAGCTACTTGGAAGGCTGAGATGGAAGGATCTCCGGAGCCCAGCAGGTCGAGGCTGTGGTGGCCAGGAGCGGCCACTGCACTCCAGTCTGGGTGACAGAGTGAGACTCCAACTCAAAAAAAATAAACAAATAAAAAATAGTGGTAGGGACACTAATTTGATATGATGACTCATAAATAAGATGTGACAAGTAAGTTTGGAAGCAATGACTAAGAATATAATCCCTACAATAAATTTCTTGGGCTTGTAACTCAGGTCTATCACTTAGTAGTTAGGTAGCTCTAATAAAAACAAAAGCTATTAGTGAGTTAGTTTCCAAATCAATAAAATGAGGAAAATAATAGAATATAGGATGACTCGGAGGATTAAATCAGATAATAGATGCAAGGCTTTTAGTACAAAACTTTGCATATAGAAAAGGCTATTTATAGATAATTTTTATTTTAATGAATTTTTTAAATATGTTCACTTACTATTACATCAGAATTGGTAATTCTATCCATTCCATAATATTGAGAACAATAATTAAGAACAATTATTATAGTACCTTTTGCAGTCTATTATCTATTTTCTTTTCTTTTCTTTTTTTTTTTTGAGTTGGAGTCTCACTCTGTTCCCCAGGCTGGAGTGCAGGTAGCACGCTCACGACCACTGCAGCCTTGACCTGCTGGGGTCAGGAGATTCTTCCGTCTCAGCCTTCCAAGTAGCTGAGACTATAGGTACATGCCACCACACCCAGCTAAATTTTTGATTTATTGTAGAGACAAGGTCTTGCCAAGTTGCCCAGGCTGGTCCCAAACCCCTGGGCTCAGGCAAGGCTTTTGCCTCGGTTTCCCAAAGTACTGGGATTATAGGCACACCCAGCCTATTATTCTCTTTTCTACTCCTATACCATTCATACTAAATTATGAACTCCTTGAGACTAAGTATTTTTCCTAATTATTCTTTGTCTCTTTAATACATAGCGTAATTATTGACATAGACTAGGCATTCAATAACTGTTGAATGAATAAATAAATTACAAATGAAAGAGTAAATGCTCACCATAACAAGATAGCCCATTTAGTTTTTAACACCTGCAATTATTAGAAAGTCATACTTTTAGCAAGTCAAAAATATGTTTTCCACGTGCTTTGTTTTATGTTAAAGTAGGCTTATTGTAAGTTTATTTTCTCCCTCATGACAATTCTTCTGTATTTTTTGTCTTCATTCTCATGTAGAAAAACTTAGATCGGAGTATAGAATTTATCATTCCAAATCATCTGAGTGAAAGCCCCAGATGTTCCAATCATTCCTGATTGCCATCTCAATCATCCTCCATAGATGTGTCATACTTTGCTGTCACACCCATTAAAATTTGGTATACAGTTTAGAACACATGATGGCAGGCAAATAAATATGGCATATAGCTCTCATTGTCCTAATCTTACAAGTCTGCCTGTGTGTTTCCAAATTATTCTGATTTTTTTTCTTGTTAATACTATAATAGCCATTCTTACAAAATATCCATTTTCTGTGTACTAAATTTTAAAATGGAGGTTTGCATTTTAACTTATATTCATTTTCATTAAATATTTGGTCAGGCAGGTTACATTCTTTAGAAACCTTTTAGTCTTCTAATTTTCTTATACTGAATTAACCTTGTTTTTCAGGTTATATCATTTAAAAATGTAATAAGCATGACTTCTGTGCTACATTAACCTAACTGATAATCTTGCTAGACAGGATAGGGCAAAGTAATGTCTCTAGACACTACACTGTAAGTTGGTATCTCTCCCCATTAATCAATACTCTGGCTAGAATTTAATCAGTGACATATTATCCTATATATAATTATATAATTTATGTTCAAAAAGTCATTATGACAATCTATGTCAATTGCTTTGATTTAATGCAGATATTTAAGACATTACCATAGAGCAACCTTTTTCTTTTCTTTTTTTTTTAAACCTGTTATCAGGCTATTAAGAAGCAAATGAGTTTTCTTTGGCATGATTCATTCTTAGTAAACCTATACTGGATTCTAGGCATTACCTTTTATGAGAGTCTGAAAACAATTTATAATGCATACTGAAATATTAAAGAGTATCAAAATTAAAGCTCAAGGGTCTGTATTTTGGGGAACAATTTTGTTCATTTGTTAATATGAACAGATCATTAACACTTCATTTGTTAATATGAAATATATTCAGACAACAACTTTCATTTTCAGCAATGATAGAATTATTTTGTAGCAGAACAACACTTCTGCCAAGAACAACTCAAAAAACAAATCACACACACACACACATACACACACACACACACACACACACACACACACACACACACACTCTATATAAATAACCTGCAGGCATTAAAGGCAATCAAGACTTAAGGAAAAGAGAAAAGAAAACAGAAAAGAGGTAAGCACAAAGAGGTAAGATAACTCTGCAAGCAGCACACATCTCTTCTTCAGGACATTTGCCAATTACTGACAGGGCAAAATGTCAAGAATTGTAACTGAAGGTCAGCACTGAAATGGAAAAAAGTCATCAGAGTTTTGGGCAATTTCCCAGGGCTACAGAGGGGTGGGGGTGAAATGGAGTTCTAGGGTGCCAAGGAATTCAGAATTTGAAGGGCAAAGATTAAGGCAAGAAAGGAGATGCAGAAAATTTAGCCTAAAGTTGGCAGCTTTCTTAAAGTAGAAGAGAAGTTTCAGCAGTCTTTAAGGGGTAAATTAAAAAAGAAGTTGTTTAGGACTTGGCAAGGTAAAACTTTCAGCAGTAACCTGTAGGGCAGACAAACTTTTTTATAAACTGTTTTACAGTTTTATAAACTGCACCTTAACTTTGAGTCAGGTCGGTCCCAAATTGGATGAAGTTATCCTGTTTCCACTCTCTCTGTCTACTTAATGATAATGTGAATACTCTCTGCCAAAAGATAACATTATTACGAGCTTCTTCAATTTTTATATAAAATGTCCAGAATTTAATTAAAAAATTTCCAAACACACATAAAAACAGAACAAGAAAAAAGCAATAGAAATAATTTATAGATGACTCAGTTATTGGAATTATACGGAACAAACTTTAAAGTAATTTTAAGTAACATATTCAAGAAAATAATTAAACGATAGAAAATTTTACTAAATAATATGGAATTTATTTGTTTAAAGAATCACATGAAGTTTCTAGAATTTAAAAATGAAAAAATTGAAATTAAGAACTCAATAGATGAATCTAATATCACATTTAATACAACAGAATAGATGTTTAGTATATTGGAATATAAATTAGTAAAATGTGGCCGGGCTCGGTGGCTCAGCCTGTAATCCCACACTTTGGGAGACCGAGGTGAATGAATTGCCTGACCCCGTGGGTTCGGGACCCGCCTGGGTAACTTGGCGAGACCTCATCTCTACGATAAGTCAAAAAATTAGCCGGGTGTGGTAGTGCGCGCCTGTAGTTACAGCTACTTGGAAGGCTGAGGCTAAAGGATCGCTGGAGCCCAGCCGGGCGAGGCTGCAGTGGCTGGGAGAGCGGCCACTGCACTCCAGTCTGGGTGACAGAATGAGACTCCAACTCAAAAATAAATAAATAAATTAGTAAAATGTATTTAACTAAAACACAGAACAAAAAGGATGAAAATTGGAACAAAAAGTATAAAATACATACGGAATATGACAAAAAGATCTCATATGTAAAATTGGTGACCACATATAGTCAAAAAGATCTTGATGACAAAGATTAGACCTAGAAAACTTATACAAACAGATATTAAGACATTAAAAATTATTGTAGTTAAGACAATGGGCTATTCATGCAAGGAAACATAAATACACAAATGGAATAGAAAAGAAAGTCATCTATCATGTAATTTATTTTGTTTTATAATAAAGATAACACTTTATTAGTGCAGCAGGTTGTGGGATTTTTTTTTTAATGAATGAATGGTGTAACATCAGATAGGTTTTCTGAAGCCCAAAATGGCTGCATAGAGAAAAGATAAACACCTCACCTTCATTCTACCCAGGCAGAATCTGTTTGGACCCAGGAGAAACTTCTTCCTATGGGAAAAAGGTAAGCAAGAAAACCCCAACAACCCCTATCACCACCATGAAAACCTGCAGTCTTTGCCACTGGAGACTCCTCCAATCCTCACAGGTCCTGAGGTATGTCCCTTCCTCCCTAGCAGTTTCCCTCAATTGCCAATCCCATCTCCCTCCCCTGACAGTTTCCCACTACTGCCGATCCCTTTCTTACAGTAGTAACATTATTTCTTGATTAAAAACTCTCAATAGTTTAGAGTTAAAAGTAAAGTTCCTCAAAAAATAATGACTATGTATTAAAAAAAAAAACCTCTACAGCTGAATATTGAAATACTGGAGAAATACTGAAAACTTTTCCACTAAGATTCTCATACAAGGCAAGGATGTTCACTCTCACCACTACTATTTAACATGTTAATGAAAGGAATTAGACAAGAAAAAGAATTAAAATGATCCAAATTTGAAAAGAAGAATTTGAATGATTTCTGTTTGCAGATGACATCATCCTATATGTAGAAAACTCCAAAGAGTCCATTAAAAACTTATAATTCATAAATGAATTTAGTAATGTTTTAGGACAAAGTAATTAACATACAAAAATCAGTAGCATTTCTATATATAAATAACCACCTTGCTGAAAAAGAAATTAAAAAAAAAATCCCATTTGCAGTAGCATCAGAAAAAAAAATTACTTAGGGAATAAACTTAACCAAGGAGGTGAAGATCTGTTATACTAAAAACTTTAAAATATTGATGAAGAAAATTGAAGAGGGCACAAATAAATGGAAATATATTTCTTGCTATTAGATCTGAAGAAATAATATATTAAAATGTTCAAACTACCCAAAGCAATATACCGATTCAACACAATCTCTATCAGAATTTCAGTAGAATTCTTCATAGAATGAGAGAAAACCAGTTTTAACATTTGTATGAAACCACAACAGAACTTGAATAGTCAAAGTCATTTTAAGATAAAATATTGAAGGTATTATACTTTCTGATTTGAAATTATATTACAAAGTATAGTAATAAAAACAGTATGGTACTAGCATCAAAACAGACACATAGATCAATAGGACTTCATAGAGAGTCCCCAAATAAATCTAAACATATATAGTCAACTAATTTTCCACAAAAGCATCATGAAAACGAAATGAAGAAAACATAACTCTTTAGTAACGAATGCTAAGAAAACTGAATTTCTACATGCAAAAGAATAAAATTAAACTTATTTTATACCAGATGCAAAAACAAAATGGGTAAAAGACCTAAGCACAAAACCTGAAGACTTAAAACTTCTAGAAAAAAAAATGAGAAAATTCTTGGACATGGGCTGTGGCATTACATTTTTAAATATCACATCAAAAGCTTAGGCCACAAAAGCAAACGTAAATAAGTGGAACTACGTCAAACTAAAAACCTGCATAGCAGAGGAAACAATCAACAAAGTGAAATGGTGACTGGAAAAAAATATTTGCAACCACTTATCTGATAAGATGTTAATATCCAAAATTTGTAAAGAACACATACAGCTCAATAGCAGAAAAACAAGAAACTTGATTAAAAAATAGACAAAGGAAATGAATTGACATTTCTCAAAGGAAGACATGGATTAGCCAGTAGGTATGTGAAAAGATGCTTACATCATTAATCATCAAGGAAATCCTGAGTATATATCCAAAAAACTGAAATCATCCCATAATAAAGATACCTGCACTTCCATGTTCATTACAGCTTATTCACAACAACCAACCTATGGCAACAACCTAAGTGTTCATTGATGGACAAAGAAACTGTGATATATATGTCACATTACTTTTGTCATGTAATGTGTAAAACTTTCACAGCTTCCAGGAATTAGGACATGGACATCTTTGGGAAGACATTACTCTATGACATGATACTAAGGAGTAATTCCTAAAGTAAATAGTATTTTCTAATTGAATTTGCTTCCCTAACAGGAAAGCTCTAAGAATAGGGTAGATAAAAGTGATATAATTCTTTTCAAAATACATCATCACATTTTACAAATATATTTGTCTATATACATACATATATAGTGGAATATCACGTAGCCTTTAAAAAGGATGTGCAAATATTGTTAACTGAAATAAGCCGACACAAAATAGTGCACACTGTATGTTGCTTATTATGCAAATTGGAAAGTAGGAAAAACTAACCTCTGATACTGGAAGTCCAGATGGGTTTCTTTTAGGGAACCAGTAAATGTGTGGAGGCAGAAGGGGCACTTCAGGGTGATTATGATCTATTTCTTGATCTAGATAGCAGTTACATGGATGTATTCACGTAATGTAAATTCATTAAGTTGTTTATTCAAATTTTGTATACTTTTATGTGTGCATTTTATATTTCCTTAAAATATTTGCTTAAAAATTGATTCCAATATCGCTTACTCTTTGTCTTAAAGCTACATTGCATTTCACGTGGAAGACATGCAGAACAACATTGGAAATATTGCCAGAACTATTTAATAGACTTCAGAAAGATCTAATCTCCTGTCTGATGGGTGAAATATAAACTCCTAAAAATAAATGAATTATTTAATTAAGTCTAAACGTTTTCATTATGTGTATATTTTGTTCCTGGTATAGTGCTAGGAACTGAGTATATAACGAATAAGTCATGCACTGAAAAATAAAGCCTGTTTTGAAACACAAAGCTCATATATTTTTGTTTACTACCGCTTCTGTAACAAATTAGCACAAACTTAGTGGCTTTAAACCATACACTTGTATCACCTTATAATTTTAGGAATCAGTAGTCCAAAATGCATCTTACTGAGCTAAAAATCATAATGTTATCAAGACAGCGTTCCTTTTAAAGTCTCTAGGATTCTCCAAATATTTTTTTCTTGACTTTTCCAGCCTCTAGAGACTGCCTGAATTTCCTAATTTATGGTATTCTTTCATCTTCAAGGCCAGCAATTGCATAGCTTTTTCCTGCTTCCATTGTCACATCTCCTTCTCTAAGTCTGAATCTCCTGCCTTTCTCTTTCACTTATAAGAACTACTGTGATCACATTGGGTTCACTTACATAATCCAGGATAATCTCCTCATTTTAATATCCTTAACTTAATCATATCTGTAAAGTCCCCTTTGTCATATAACGTGTAACTCATTCATAGCTTCTAGGAGTTAGTAAATGGACATCTTTGGGAAGCCATTATTCTGTCTATGGCATGATACTAAGAAGTAATTCCTACAACTAAGTATTATTTTCTAATTAAATGTGTTTCTCTAATAGGAAAGCTCTAATAAGAGTGGAGATAAAAGTGATATAATTTATTTCAAAATACATTGTGACGTTCGCTCATCACATTTTATGTGAATGGTAGTTGGAGAAGCATTCTGGGAAATCACTTTCTTTGAGTTCTTCCAATTACTTGATATATTCTGGCTGGGTCTGAGAAATATAAATCATTTCAAGCAGCAAATAGGTATGACCTCTTCCACCACTGCCAATTATGTACCGCATGACAACATTTTGGTCAAAAACAGACCACATCTAAGATGGTGATCCCATTAAACTATAATGCCATCTTTTAACTGTACCGTTTCTATGTTTAGATACACAAATACCATTGTGTTACAACTGTCTACAGTATTCAATACAATAATATGCTCTACAGGTTTGAGGACTAGGAGCAATAGGCTATACCACAGAACCTAGGTATATAGTGGGTTGTATCATCTAGGTTTTTATTAAGTACTGTACATATATGATGTTTGCACAATTATGAGATCACTTAATGACACATTTCTCAGAACGTATCCTTGTCATTAGCAATGCATGACTATATTTACTCTTAGTTTTTAGTCTTAAAAAAGATCAAGATGGCTTTGCTTTAAAATATATATATCAGCCCGGCTTGGTGGCTCAGCCTGTAATCCCACGCCTTTGGGAGGCTGAGGTGAGTGGATTGCCTGAGCCTTCAGGTTCGAGACCCACCTGGGCAGCAAGACCTCATCTCTACAATAAAATCACAAAATCAGCCGGGCGTGGTAGTGCATGCCTGTAATTCTGGCTGCTTGGAAGGCTGAGGCGGAAGGATCGCCGGAACCCAGCAGGTATAGGCTGTGGTGGCCAGGAGCGGCCACTGCACTCCAGTCTGGGTGACAGAGTGAAACTTCAACTCAAAAAAAAAAAAAAAAAGAATATATATATATAATTTTTCTTCATGGAGAACAGGGAAGCCAAATGAGTTGAGTAACACTGCTTTGACACTAACTTTACTATTTATAAACCATCTCTTCCAAGAAGTGTCTCAACTCTCTGCCTGTTGAATCCTCATACCTTGCACAGGTGCTGTATTAGTATGCTTGAACTTCCCTGGAAGGCCATGTCTTTCCATGCAAAAAAAAACTTTGCAATGCTTTATTCTTGTCTACAATACTTTATTCATTTGGCTAACTTCTTCCTATACTCTAATCCAATTTAGAATTTATTCCATATAAAAAGCTTTTCTGGCCCTTCTCCACTGGGTAGATATCCATTTATGTGTTCTGATAGATTTCTAACTTTTCTTAGATCGAGTCATGTATCAACTTTTATTATATGTTTAATTTTTTTTATTTTTCCAATTAGACTGTGAATACCTTTAGAGTAAAAGCATGTTTTATTTGCCTTTGAACCTCTGACATTTCTCTGGCATTTAGGAAGGGAGGGGAGGGAAAAAAGTGTAGTAAGTCTATTAGGTATAAATTCTGTTTAAAATCTGGTTCTAGCTATTCTTATAGGAAATAGGATTATATTAATTATCTTCTCTGAGTTTTTGTTTCCTTTTCTCATGAGAATAACCACGATTCTTTTTTTCTGACTTGCTATTATGAGAATTAAACAAAATAATGTAGGTAAAAGTCCATGTCAACATTAAGGTTTCACAGAAACCTATTGACAGCTCATTATGTTCCAGGCACTGAGCTTAGCATAGAGAATATAAAGAAAAATAAAATAAATCCTGCCATTGAGGAACTTTGATCAGTTGTGAATGTCAAGGAAACAGGGGAAGGAATTGTTTTCTTCTATTCTTCTGCTGAGAAGAAAAAGAAAGTCAAAGAGAGATACAGGCAGTGGTATTTGAGCAGGGCCATAAGGACAAATGAAGCATTTGCTTGATTTGAAATTACAAACTAATGAGATTAATATAAATCAGAAGAAACAAAAAGTGCCAGGGGTATGTGGAGAAAGAATGGATTTATTTCATATGGAGAAGTCAGATAAAGAAATTGTCACAGAAAAGATGACATTTAGGGAACATCCAGAAGAACAGTATCTTCTCTTCCTTCAAACCCCCAGTGGACAGAAGGAAATTCATCAGACTACATGAGTAGGCTAGTTTGGCTCCAGCATACAGTGTCATGTGAGGACTGCCTGCTAACTCTCAGAGGAGGTTTTTTCCAACCCCTACCTGAAGATGTGAGCCTGGGTTATTAGCAGCTGAAGCCAAGAAAGGAGTAGAGAATGGCTGAATGACAGATGGGACAAAGTCACATAAAGACTGATGTCAGAAATGGCCAAAGCCAAAGGAACAACACAGTTGCCAAGAGGAAATCTGAAAGCAAAGCCAAGTAGCCAGAAATGGATGGATACCATGGTGACAACACAGGGTCAGGGCACATTTCCAAAGGCAAAAGTCCATGCACCCAGTTAGGCTTGAAAGCCCTGGTTGAGTACCATCAGGGATGAGATTTAAAACAAGAGTTGATTAAGCAGAAAAGGGAATCTAGGAGGGTCAAGTTGTTTTGAGAGAATAAATCAGGTGGTGTCATTATTTCTAAGAGCCCATGCGAGATTTTGTGGAATAAAAATCTTTAGTTTCAACTCCTGGTATACAAAATTAATCTCTATTCTGGGGAAGAAAACAATATCTATTCCATTTGCTCTGTGTGTGTGTGTGTAGGGTGTGTGTGTGTGTGTGTGTGTGTGTGTGTGTGTGTGTGTGTGTGTGTATGTTAGTTTATTTTGTGCTGCTATAAGAAATACCCTAGGTTAGGCAATTTATAAAGAAAAAAGGTTTATTTGGCTGATAGTTTTTCATGGAGCTAGCAGTTGGTTGACTTCTGGTGAGACCTCAGGAAGTTTTTACTCATGGCAGAAGGCCAGGGGGTTGGCATGTTACGTGGTAAGAATAGGAACAAGAGGGAGAAAAGGGAGATGCCAGGCTCTTAAACAACCTGCTCTTGCATGAACCAATAGAGAGAGCTCACCTGCAAGAAAAGACACAAAGCCATTCATGAGGGACCCACTCTCATGACCCATACACCTCCCCTTAGACCTACCTCCAACATCGGAGATAACATTTTAACATGATATTTAGAAGGGACAAATATCCAAACTATAGAAAGGCGGTCAGCATGGCATCGGTTCACTTATTTAACCTTTGTCCTATGACTCGGAGTTGACTAAACAATGCTGTGTTTATGGATCACTTTCATCTTCATCATGTTCACCATCTTGCTGCAATAGTGTGAGGGTGGCGTGGTATCTGTCTAAAGAGGAATCAGAATGAGAACTTTTATAAGATTCTACAAGTACCCTCCGAATGTAATACAGCAGGTTCATGGGCAAAATGTGGTCATGTATGCTTCTTATATCTGTTCCAGTGATTTAGAATCAGAAATAAGCCTATTGGAAAATTTTTTATACTTGGATATGATAGTTTTGGAACTCCCTCTAGACCGCAGAGATAAGAATGTTCCTTGATTATGTCCTGTTCTTTTCCCAGGGAGTATCTCCCCAGTCCATTGTTCTCTGGTGGCCTTTGTTTCTTCCTTCTATTTGTTTATTTTTTCTCATTATCCTACTTGGACCCATCTGAAGTGAGCATTAGAGATATGTTCTTCTTGGGGATTAGAAGCATTCTTAGTTCTTTTTAAGACATCCAATAAATATATTTCTATCTAAATTCTACATATCTATATTTAAGTATATATGTAATAAACCTAAGAAGTCTATATTTATGTATATATGTATATCTATGTATTTTTTTTCTTTCTTTATTCTTATGCTTGTCTGAGTTATTGTAATATCCTTGAAAATCAGAATTTGGTGGGACAGCTACAACTTCAGTCTCTATTCACTGAGTCATTTTTGTCCAATGTTAAGAATTTTTGGATGTCACCTTAATCTATTCAGAGATTTTTGACAATGGGTGAGCCAAGTATACTTGTTTTAATGCTTACCATTAAGTTGTTGTTTTTTTTTTTACCAGCATTTAGTCTCAAGAGTATTTCTTAATTTTATTTTTTACTATTTACGTTTGAGAAAAGGTTGTCTCTTCCATCTACATAAATCTCTAAAATTGTGGTCTGTCTCTATATTCCTTTTTGGAGATCAATTTGCTCTTTTCTGAGATCATGTTTTTTTAATATCTTGCCATATGCAGACAACAGCTGTCAACTATGGCACTAACCTCTGTTCTCTAACTTCTCTAAGGTTACAAGCCCCTTAGATACATTTTCTACCTTCTCGGCTGCTATAGACAATGTTTGTGTCCGCCCCCCTCCAAATTCATATGTTGAAACCTAATCCCCAATGTTTTGGTATTTGGAGATGAGGCCTTGGGAAGTAATCAGCTTTAGATGAGGTAATGAGAAAGGAGCCCTTATAATGGACTTATGGCCCTTATAAGGGGAGGAAGAGTTCTTTCCTTCTGGTATGCGAAAATGCAGCATGAAGCCATCTACAAACTAGAGTGTGGAGTTTCACCAAGAACTCAACCATGCTGAAACCCTGATCTTGGACTTCTAGCCTCCAGAACTATGGAAAATAAATGTCATTTAAGACACTCAGTTTATGGCAGTTAATTAATTACAGCAGCCTAAACAGACTAAAACATAAACTATTTTGATTCTGTATAACATAATTAAATAATGAAATATCTTGAAATATCAATTTCCTCACTGCTGGCCCCCTAGCCTGATGCCGCATATTCTAGGTTGTTTGGTACCTACCATCTCATTTCTAGGTGCAAATTCCTATATGAGTTGGGATAAAATAGTTTATGCTTTAGTTTACTATCCCCACAATCTTAGTGACCTATGATAACAAAGGATTATTATTATTTTTAAAAAGCATGATTTATTTTATTTGCATTTTTTTAGCTTTTAATTTTTTTATTTTAAAGATGTGGGGTACAATTCAGGTTAGGTATACAAATGTTCATTATGCAGGTACCCTTGTTGATGAGGTGTGTCCCTCCTTCCCCAGACAGACTCCCACTACTGCCGATCCTTTACTTATAGTATTATGATAATTGTTCAAGGTCCACTTATGAGTGAGAACATGTGATACTCAGTTCTTTGTTTCTGTAAAATATCACTTGGTATTATAGACTCTGAGTTTATCCAGGTTGCTGTGAAGTTCGTGAATTTGTTCTTTATGACTGCATAATATTCCATCATATATATGTACCACTTTTTTTTTTTTTACCTAGTCCTCTTTTAATGGGCAGCATCGTTGGTCCCATGTTCTTGCTACTGTGAACAATGCTGCGATTAACATATGTGTGCAGGTATCTTTTATATAGAGTGATTTGAGTTCTTCTGGGCATATTCCTAGTAGGGGATTGCAGGGTTGTATGGAAGATCAATTTTTAGATCTTTTAGGAATCACCAAACTGTTTTCCACAGAGGCTGGACTAGTTTACACTCCCACCAACAGTGTAGAAGTGTTCCCTTTTCACAGCATCCTCTCCAGCATCTATTGTTTTTTGAGTTATTGATGATAGCCATCCTGACTGGAGTTAGGTGGTATCTCAGTGTAGTTTTAATTTGCATTTCTTTGATGACTAGTGAGCCTGAGCATTTTTTCATGTATCTGTTGGATGTTCATATGTCTTGTTTTGAGAACTGTCTATTCATATCTTTTGCTCACTTTGTAGTGGGTCTGTTTGTTTCTTCTTTTCAGCACATTTGAGTTCCTTGTAGATGCTAGATGTTAGGCCTTTGTCAGACAAACAGTTGGCAAATATTTTTTTCCCAGTTTGTGGGCTGTCCCCCCACTCTCTTGATAGTTTCTTTGACTTTGCAGAAGCTTGTTAGTTTGGTGAGGTCCCATTTGTCTATCTTATCTCTTATGGCATGAGTACTGGAGGTTTTGATCAGGAGTTGGTTGCCAGTTCCAATTTCCATAAAGGTGTCTCCTGTATTTTCTAAGATTCTTATAGTTTGAGGTTTTACATTTAAGTCTTTGATCCATTTAGAGTGATTTTTGTGTATGTTGATAGGTAGAAATCTTGTTTTAATCTTCTCATGTGGTTAGCCAGTTTTCCCAGCACCATTTACTGAATATATTCTCCTCTCCCCAGTCGTTGGTAGTAGACATTTTGTCAAAGTCAAATGAGTTGGTTGAGAAATTGAGGTTTTGCTTCTGGAATCTCTATCCTGTTCCATTTAAAAAATGGAACAGGATATATGCCATTGGTCTATATGCCTGTTCTTGTACAAATACCAGGCTGTCTTGATTATTGTGACTTTATAATAGAGTTTAAAGTCTGGGAGTGTGATACCTCCTAAAAGTAGGATTTATTAAGAGGACAGAAAAGCTCCCACAGTGGGAGGGGACCCAACAGGGTTGCCCGGATTATTTTTTAGAAGAGTCAGAGAACCCATAACTATTGAGCACATAACATGTTCTGGGTGCACTACTATGACCTTTATAAATACTATCTCATTTTAATCTTCACAAGGTGTTCATGAATGTCTCCATTTTTATATAATTAAAATGAGGCATAAAGTGATTGTCATTGTTCAAAAATACATAGGTAGCATACAATGTTGTCAAGATTTCAATCCAGATAGACTTTAAAATTTTGCTCTTTCTTGACCACCTGAAGAAAACTAAAATAAAAGTAACTTCTGACAATATAAAAGGAGGCTAGTCACATGTTTTTGGCCACAGTAATTGTATGTAAGCGAGTCTCTGCAAATCTCAGATATGCTGATTAAATTTCTGCCTTTTAAAAATTCTTTTGACTTAACATCCATTTTGAATATCTCTGGGCAGTGAGACCTCATCTCTACAATAAATCAAAAAATCAGCAGGGCGTGGTAGCGTATGCCTGTAATTCTGGCTACTTGGAAGGCTGGGGTGGAAGGATCGCCGGAGCCCAGCAGGTCGAGGCTGCAGTGGCCGGGAGCGGCCACTGCACTCCAGTCTGGGCGACAGAGTGAGACTCCAACTCAAAAAAAAAAAAAAAAAAAATTCTCAAATTAAATATTAAAATATTCTGTAAAGTTTTTCTTTTGAAAAATTAAGGAATTTGTGAAAGCTGCTTTCTTTTTTTTTTAAATCTTTCTTCTGTTTTCTTCCTGCCATGAATGAGTATGCCTACAAAATGTAAGGCAAAAAATATAGACTTGCTTTTTATAACATACACATACAAAAACATCGGAAATGCAGTAGTAAAATAATATGATAGCACTACTATTTTGGGAATGGATACCAATTGCACATAAAAGTGTGTTTATTAGAATATAAATACATAAGTGATAAATAAAAGTCTAAAAAGATTGCAATTTGAACTGCACAGAGAAATGAAAATGGAAAATTATGTTTACATCTTTCAGCTCTGATTTAGATGATTTAATTAAGAACTCAAGCAGAAGAGAACTTAAATAGAACTTTTTTGTAAGGAAACTGAGCTGCCTGGATGTCATAGGAAACTATGATCCATTCAGATGCATTCCACATACTGAAGAGTGTGGCCCAAAGTGGTAATATCTCGTTTTGTTCTTGGGCTCAGATTCAATCAGTTGCTGATCACACTGTATTCAATCTCTCAACTAATCACGTGTAAGCACCACACTTCCTGCTGAAATTAGATAGGATATCTCTAGGAAGAAAAATAAATTTTAAATTATTCTGAATTTCAAACTGTTTTCAAGTCTAGACATGGTTTCTGTTAGTGCAAAAGTAGAAAGGAATAATAAAAACTACACCATTAACTGGGTGAGAAAGGGACTTTATTCATAAGCATAATCAAAGCAGTCATTTTCCCTAATTTACCTAACTTAAATTCAGGTTTAAATGAACTTTAAATATACATCATTGAAAACATGGCCTGCCAGTACAAGCTGTTTGCTTTCTCCTCTAATGCTATATTATTTATCGTGAAAACTGCGTTTGTGATACTAACATGTTATATTTAAATACAACATAGCATTTATGCAAATCTTATAATTTAAAAAATAATTTCATATCCAAAACATTTCTTTACCTATAAAAATTTCATAAATAAGCAATATCTTCTTTTACACTTGAGGAAATAGTAAGATGGAGCAATCTACCCACTCTTTTTTTTTTTTTTTTTGAGTTGGAGTCTCACTCTGTCGCCCAGACTGGAGTGCAGCGGCTCATTCCCAGCCACTGCAGCGTCAACCTGCTGGGCTCCAGTGATCCTTCTGCCTCAGCCTTCCAAGTAGGTGGAACTACAGGCATGTGCTACCACGCCTGGCTAATTTTTTGATTTATTGTAGAGATGAGGTCTCGCCAAGTTGCCCAGGCAGGTTTTGAACCCGTGGGATCCGGCAATCCACTCACCTCAGCCTCCCAAAGGGCGGGGTTACAGGCTGAGCCACCGAGCCCGGCTTCTACTCACTCTTAAAACTAGAAAACCTAGGACCTTTCTGATGCAAAGTCTGGCATTTTTACTGAAATTGCTCATAATTTAAAAAATTATTTCATACCCCTAAACATTTTTTAAACTATAAAAATGTCATAAATAAGCAATATCCCCATTTTACAGTTGAGGAAATAGTAAGATGGAGCAATCTACCCACTCTTAAAACTAGAAAACTTAGGACCTTACTGATGCAAAGTTTGGCATTTTAGTTGAAATTACTGTCATATTTGGATTGTTGATTAACCACATATATACTGACGATAAACAAGGTTAGAAGTTTCCTGAACAAACTATGTTTCATACAATTTTTTATAAGCAATGTTTCATAGACTATCCTATGCAGGACATTTTAGCAGTCATCCAAAAAAAATCTTTCGTTCATAATGACGACTAGCTCCAAGAGTCCGGTGCCAAAGCAGGCTTATCAGCCTTGAGATATGTTTCAATTGTATTTTAAAATATAGTGAGCTGAGGATCCTACAGAATTTCCTGATAATAAGATCCCAAAATGTTTGCTTGCTTAGTCAATCCTCCAGCTTCCAACTGCATGTTAAAATAAGCCAATAAAACACCTACTTACATCCAAGTAAAAGAGAAACTCAGTTTTTTTTTTCACTTTCTGAGAAAAGTAATGGCTTACTGCATAGAAACAGAAGGTATCAAAGCATGAGCCTAAATCTTCATTGGATAATTTAACATAAAAAGTACTTTATTGTTTTCTTACACCAAATAATTACGATGCGCTTGGTAGTTACCATCTTTGACAATGTATTTTTATCAGAGGCAGTGTATTTACTGTTGAAGAGGAAACATCTCTGCAATAAAAGAAATATAATTTCAAATATTTTAGCATAATTTAAAAACCAATTTCTGTGTTCAAAAAGTCTCCAACTAACCAGTTCCTGAAAAAACTCCATGGCCTGTGTAAAAAAACAAGACAAAATGCATTTTATCTGGGAGACAATTTATGTTCAAAGAATTACCACAGAATGAAACTCAAAAGATTCAGGCTTTATTGTCTTCATCCACAAATCTGGCATCTCTAGAAATAAAATTCACTAAAAGGCAACAATCCAACGATGCACTATGAAGTGTTCCTTAGAAAATGTCATTTTTAAAAGAATGTACTTATTTTTCTTTTCTTTTCTTTTTTCTTTTTGCAGTGGCATGATCAGCACTCACCACAGTCTCAATCTCCTGGGCTCAAATGATCTTTCTGTCACAGTCACCTGAATAGCTGGGAGTATAGGCAAGCACCACCATGCCTGGCTAATTTTTAAAATATTTTTTTGGAGAGACAAGGCCTAGCTATGTTGCTCAGGCTGGTCTTGAGCTCCTGGCCTTGGCATCCCAAAGTGCTTGGATTATAGGTGTGAGGCATTGTGTCAGGCTATTTTTCTTCTTCATACTTTATTTGTACCAGAGACTTCTGCAGGTGTTGTTTTTACCATTGAAATAATCCGTGTTAAGAACCTTGTTCCTGGAACGAATGTGTAGAAGAAAGAAGGGCAGCTTCTAGAGCAAATCCCAAGATGGTGGGGGTTGTGGCAGTGGGGGCATAGGTCTTTTGGCTAACTAGTTAGCTATAATTACTACATGGCTTTATCTTATTTAATACCTATAAGAACACCAATAAAGAATGTATGGCAAATATTCCCATTATGGAGAAGAGAAAACTAAGGTCCAGAGAAGTTAATTACATGCATAAGTAGACTGCAGAGTCTAGGTTTGTCTCCTAAGCCAGTAGAATTCTGCTATATAAAATTATTTTTTATTCCAGGGTTAAGCTTGAGTAAATGGTTTGATGAGGAATTTATACTTATGTGAACAGAAGAGAGTGGCGATGGTCTATAACCCCTATTCCTGTTTTTGATAACATGGTAGCACAATTCTTTATGCATTTAGCACAATTTTAAAGAGTATCCACCATGCTTAGGGCACTCTGCTTAGTTCAGAGGTTGTAATAATAAATAAAATAAATGTAGGACCATGTTTGTTTCAATTATCATTATTAATATTCATAGAGCTTACAATCCAGTAGAAAGGAGAAACAGCTAAAAATACTGTTACAAATACTAATTATATCTGTGTTATTTTTATTGGTAACGTGGAAGAGGAATATGCCCAGTATTTTCATCATAAACTTATACAATTGTTCAAAGCACTAGCTGTGTAAACAAAATAATGGATTTAAATGCAAAATTAATTGTTCTCATTTCTATGTGCCCATCTAGTCACTGAAAATTATTTACTTAATTAATTAATTAATTAATTTTATTTTATTTTATTTTTTTTGAGTTGGAGTCTCACTCTGTCGCCCAAACTGGAGTGCAGTGGCCGCTCCCGGCCACCGCAGCCTCGACCTGCTGGGCTCCGGCGATCCTTCCGCCTCAGCCTTCCAAGTAGCTGGAATTACAGGCATGAGCAACCACGCCCGGCTGATTTTTTGATTTATTTTAGAGATGAGGTCTCGCTGCCCAGGCGGGTCTCGAACCCGCGGGCTCAGGCAATCCACTCACCTCAGCCTCCCAAAGGTGCGGGATTACAGGCTGAGCCACCGAGCCCGGCTATTTACTTAATTTATAACATCTTTAGCCTTTGTTGATTCTCTTCCCTTAGATCAGCACTATGGTTCTTTACTTGCCAAGATGATTCTATAAGAAGTTTATATGTAATATATATTACATATTATATATACCCATTATATATATGTGTAAATACACACTCACATACATATATACATATATTCAAATGTTCAATTATTTTGAAAACACTTAATTTTTCTAGAGAGATAACAAGTGGGGTACTAAGTGACCTCCACTGTTGTCCTCAATATGATCAGGGTCTTATCCTTTTATGTATTCAGAAGTCCTGGTGAAACCATAACATTAGAAAGATCATTGAACTGGAAGACTGTGACCCTGAAGTAGTTCTGGCTGTTATCACCTTATAAACTTCAGGATCAAGGAGGAGTTATTGTCCTTAATTGACCTGTCTTTCTGGTGTATTAAATGTTATCTTTAAATACTCTAATGAGATAAGGACTAGTCAAATTATTTGTTTTACAACTCTAATAACAACTAATAAACAGTTCAAATACAAAAAAAATACTCTGTCACTCTTAAAAACAAACTCACTGTACTAATGAACTTCAGAATGTGCTTAGTCATAAGAATTTTGTCATATATTTTATGAATAGATTGTGGATTTCTATTGTTATTTTGAGTAACATCTTATGTAAATACTATAGATATTAAAGGACAGATTTATTTTATTTTATTGTAGAGTTGTGGGGTACATAGGAGGATTTACTACATAAGTAGACTGCATGCAGGTGAAGTTTTGACTCTAGCAGGCCCTTTCTCCTTCTAATAGTGGACCTGATACCCAGTATGTTTCCTTGTGCCCCATCCCTCTTTCCTCCCTCCCCTAGCACTGTCAAGTGTCTGTTTATCCCACCCTTGTACTCATGTGACCAGTGATCAGGGCCCACTTATGAGTGAGAACATGCAGTATTCAAACCTTTGTATCTGTGATAGTTTACTTAGTATGGTGGTCTCCAGCTATATCCTAGATTGAACAGAAGAATTCAAATTACTAAAATAAAGTCCCAGTTGAATGAAACAGAATCCAAAAAATCATAGAAAGGATCAATTAGACAAAAATTTCCTTGAAAGGATAAATAAGATTGACAGACACCCCCCGCCACCATATTGACAACTAGAGGGAGAGAGAGAGAGAGACCAAATAAACACAATTAGAAATGAAAAAGATGATGTCACAATTGACCCTGAATAAATTAAAAAGATTATTAGGGATTACTATGAACATCTGTATGCAAATAAACTAGAAAATCTAGGGGAACTGAAGGAATTTCTGGCATCATATCGCCTACTAAGGTTGAAAAAGGAAGAAACAGAAACCCTAAACAGACCAATAACAATCCAAGAAATCAACTCAGTTATAAGAAACCTCCCCACCAAAAAAAGGGAGGAAAAACAAAAACAAACAAAAAAAAAACCCTAGGCCTGATGGTTTCCCAGCTGAATTCCACAAGACAGGCAAGAAAGAGCTGATACTGATTCCACTGTAAGTATTCTAGGCAATTGAGAAGGAAGGAATCCTTTCTAGCTCATTCTATGAAGCCAATATCATCCTGATACCCCAAAATGGAAAAGACTATTCAAGGAAGGAAAACTATAGACCAAGTTCCCTGATGAACATAGTTGCAGAAATTCTCAACAAGTTTCTGTCAAATCACATCCAACTCCACATTTCAAGGGCCATCTATCATGATCAGGCAGTCTTCATTCCTGGGATGCAGGACTGTTTCAACATACATCAATCTATAAATTTAATCCATCACATAAACAGGTATGAAACCAAGGACCACATGATTATCTCATTAGATGCAGAAAAAGTATTTGATAAAATCCAGCATCCTTCTTGATAAAAAGCCTCAAACACCTAGGCATCTAAAGAACTTTACTCAAAACAGTAGAAGCCATCTATGACAAACCTGCAGCCAACATCATATTTAATGGGCAGAAGCCAGAAGTATTCCCCCTAAAAACTGGAACAAGATAAGTATGCCCACTCTCACTCCTCCTACTCAACATAGTACTGGTAGTCCTAGCAGAGCAATCAGGCAGGAGAAAGACATCAGGGATATACAAACAAGAAAAGAGGAAGTTAAGTTATCCCTCTTTGCAGATGCCAGATTTATTTTAAATTCAATCACTCTGTATATAAAAGAAAACTGAACATTTTTAGATTACTTAGGTATTTCAGGACCAAACCCACCTGGTACTTTTATGTTAGTCAACAAACAGCCATAACTTAGTTGGCAACTGGATATTCAAAAACCCATGATATGGTTTATTTTTACAGCCTTCTGTGTCTAGATGTATCCCACAAAGTACATGTGCTGAAAATGTAATCTCCAGTGCAACAGTGTTAGGAGGTAGGGCTATTTGAAAGGTGTTGAGGTCATGAGGGATCTGCACTTATGAACGGATTAATGGCCTTATAAAAGGGCTTGATAAAGGAAGTCTGCTCCCTCTTTGCCCTTCCAACCCTTCTGCCATGTGAGGACCTATTCCTCCCCTCCTGAGGATGCAGCATCAGGCCACCATCTTAGAAGCAGAGGTAGCCCTCACAAGACAACTGAACCTACTGGCACCTTAATCTTGGATTTCCTAGCCTCCAGAACTGTAAGAAGTAAATTTCTGTTTTTTATAAATTACCCTGTCTCAGGTATTTTTTGTTATAGCAGCACAAAACTGTCTAAAACACTGCCAAAAAGTTCTTAGAGTAATCTAGTGAGAAAGCCTGAGAGGGAGACTATTTCCTGGTTGTGTTTCTTGAGCTTTTCATAGAAATCCATAAATATTAGCCTGCACAGACATTCTGTGTCATTTCTGTGGTGAAATATGAGCAATTTGAGTCAAAGTGTGCGGAAAAAGTTAGAGGAAGCATATTAGCATGCAGTACTTAATGTGGGCTTCCCTTTCCCTTTGGTGATATAAATGAACAATTTGCAAGTAGATTATTACCTAGTCCAGGGAAGAATTTTCCATCCTTCATTTTTAAAAACTCCTTTTTAAAATTGATGTCTAGCTGGGGACTTAAAAGAGATTAGCACATATGGCATAGTGGCATCAGCAAGAAGTTTTAACATTTTAATTTAATTTAATAACCATATTTAATGCCTTGTAGTTTTTGAGTTATCCAGGGCTTAAATTAGGTTAGATTTCATTCTTTTCTTTTTTATTTTCCTTTTTCCATTCTCTCTCTCTCTCCCTCCCTCTCCCTTAGTGTGAGATAAAGCATGAAATCTTTCCTTTATCTGAAACCTCCTAGAACCTTTTGTAGAAATTCTCGTAAAAACAACAAAAATATCATTTTACAAAACATATATCAGTAAATAAATTCCATAAGATAGGCGCTTAAGATTGAAAAGCAAAAGTGTATAGGAACTCTTGAAATCCTCTCTGGTTTCTCCTTATCTTAAGTAGCAATAGGTGTACCCTCTCAAAATTTCTAAGTCAAATAAGACTTGGTAGTGTCCTCGCAATGTTAAACCAACCTAAAGCATGGCAAACTTCTCATAATTAGTCAAATTCTATCTTACTCCAACCTTAGATTAATATGATACTTGCTTCCCAAATCAAAAGTTGTATATTTGGGCTATACTGGGTTTTTGGAAAACTTGACAGCAACTCATTAAGTAAGCTAAATAAATTTAAGACGTCTTGTACCTGTTATAATGTCAACTTTTTTGTGCTCTGTTTAGAAAGCTAGGCCTATTTCTTTAATGTGACTAAATTTTCAATTACTATGCAGATACATGCATATATTACGTATACACTATGTAGTTGAATAATTTTTAGGTTCAAAAAGATTTTTCCCTCTGAATTTTTTCTCTACACCCTAGATTTCATGTCTCCAACATATTTTCTTTCTGAACCACAGTAAGATCTTGTTTAACTATTAGGTGGACACCACCTGGGTGTCTCACAGGCATGTAGCTCTCAGTCTGTCCAAGCTGAACTATCTTTCCGATCAAGTTGGCTTCAAAAGCTTTTATTTGCTCTCTTATAATGGTTATTGATGTAACCACATCAGAAGACTCCAATTATCCTTGATTACTCTCTGCCCCCTAACCCAAGGTCCAAAGATCACTAAATCCTGTCAATTGTAACAGAGAAATGTCTTTGAAGTTTGGTCACTTGCTCTTCATTTCCACTGCCACAGCTGTAGTCCAGGCGGAGCAGACAGAAGTAGCTTTGAGGAGCCATCTTGCCATTTATTACCCATGTGTCAAGCTAACCCCTACTAAGCTTTAGTTTTCTCCGATATCAAATGGAGGGTGAAGTTACCTCAGAGTACTGCTGGGAGGTTAAATGCAATAATGTAGAAAAAGCATTTATCAAATTTCTGGCTTGTAGTAAGTTGAAGACGGATGAAAAAGAGGGGAAAGTCTTATTCTGGATAGAGAAGATAGAGAGTAAAATGTCTTGGGAACGGGAAGCAGCATAGCCCATTCAGGAATAAGAAATGATTATTTAAATATTAATGGTTCCTCATAGCCATTGCTATTAGATAAGGAAACGATGATTGAGCACTTCTTCATATAACATTTACAGATAAGTAAGACTTACTCAATTTTCTAACGCAAAGTAGAAGACCAGCACAAAGGACAACTAAATGTCACCCACAGACAAAGATTCGCACACTAAGAGCACCTCAAAGGAAAATATCCCCAGTAAGTGGTCAATTGATCAGGTATTTTCAGTTCTCAATAGAGAAAAATCAAAGGAAATGATCACTACAGCTATTTTTGCTGTATTTTTATAGGTGTTTATTTATAATGTTAAAAAATAAAATTTCAGCCGGGCTCTGTGGCTTAGCCTGTAATCCCGCACCTTGGGAGGCTCAGGTGAGTGGAATGCCTGAGCCCGCGGGTTCGAGACTCGCCTGGGCAACTTGGTGAGACTTCATCTCTACAATAAATAAAAATATCAGCCGGGCGTGGTAGCGCATGCCTGTAATTCCGGCTACTTGGAAGGCTGAGGCTGAAGGATCGCCGGGGCCCGGCAGATCGAGGCTGCGGTGGCCGGGAGCGGTCACTGCACTCCAGTCTGGGCGACAGAGTGAGATTCCAACTCAAAATAAATAAAATAAAATAAAATTTCAAAATGGCCCTGTATCTTTTTTTTTTTTTTTTTTTTGAGATGGAGTCTCACTCTGTCGCCTAGACTGGAGTTGCAGTGGCCGCTCCTGGCCACCGCAGACTCGACCTGCCGGGCTCCGGCGATCCTTCCGCCTCAGCCTTACAAGTAGCTGGAACTACAGGCGCGCGCTACCACGCCCAGCTAGTTTTTTGATTTATTGTAGAGACAGGTCTCGCCAAGTTGTCCAGGCGGGTATCGAACTGGCGGGCTCAGGCAATCCACTCACCTCAGCCTCCCAAGGCACGGGATTACAGGCTGAGCCACCAAGCCCGGCTGGGCCTGTAACTCTTGATGTAAAATTACAAATAATGATAATATTCAAGCTGGAAATTTTTTTATTTAATCTTTCAAGCAGACTTCACTCGTTTGCAGTGATTATTTCTTTCTTCTGACCCATTTCAAAAAGCTATTCCTTTTATCTTGAATTGATTCCAGCTAATTGTATCTGTCCCTGCCCTGAGGGAAGGAACAGCCCTTTAGAACCAGTGCTGTAGGGCAGTAATCAGAAATTGTCTGAGACAGGCAGTGTCCAGTAGCTACCAAAAGACAAGAGGATATTGGAATTAGAAATTCTGATATTTCTTTCTACTGATAAGAGAGACATCAGGTGTCAGTGATTCTATCTCAAGTCAGTTTTCCTTAGACCAATAATAAGAAAGAAAAAAACCACTTCTTTCACTGGCTTACTGAGGCTGTATCTGTTTTTAAGTAACAATGAAAATGTTCCATTCTTTGTCTAACCTAAATAAATTACCCTTAGGCTTTTCTTTCACTGTTTTAAATAGTAGCCTGTTTCTAGCCATAGTGGATATGCCTGTTTTCAAAATATATCTGCAAGGAGCAATGGCTGTTTCAGTGATTGTGGATTGCAAGCTATTCAGGATGTCACAACAATCCATTAGGCTAGATATCTATAAGCCCTATTAAATTTTTCAGCAGGGTATAATAGTCTTTCACTTTGGTAGATGTTTGTTTATAGTTATTTATTATCTTCTAATTTCCTTTTTTATACTAGGGCCTTTAAAAAAAATTATTGGTTTTTTTCTGTTTCTGTTTTTGTTTTGTTGTAGAGACAGCAGTCTCACTGTGTTGCTCAGGCTGGTCTCAAACTCCTGGACTCAAGAGACCCTCCACCTCCTATGAAGCTGCGATTACTGACATGAGCCATCTCCCTCCCCAAGCTTATCAGGGCCTATTTGAAGTTGATATGATTTCTGAAACTTTTTCTGGATCTTTGAAATACAGTTTGTGAATCATCTTTTCAAAATATGTAGTTTTCATATGGTATAGTTAATAAGCATCAGTATATTTAAGTAAGAAAAGTTATGTCAGGTTAGTCAGAACCCTAAATGATGGAGAAGGTAGTATTTAAGAGTAGGCTTCAAATAAAGCTTCAGGAATTTCTACTCAGGAGGCTGAAGTGGGAGGATCCCTCGAGCCCATTGAGTTGGGGGCTACAGTGAGCTACAATCTCACCACTGCACTCCAGCCAGTCTCTAACAACAAAAAAAGGAGCTACAGGAAATGTGAGGGATGTGGATTGGTTAAACCTAGGATGAGGTGAAAGGGAGTGACCATCCCATAAGTGTTCTGGAACTTCAGCCTTTGACAGACTAGTACATTATTCTCAGGGATTACCTCAATTCCGTTACCAACAGGGGAAAGACCAGAGATCACAGAGTGGCTGCCACTTCAGGGAGACCGACTGTATTTGAAAACATGTATACACAAAATCAAATTCAAATTCTATTATTCTTGACTCAAGAAACAAAATTAAAATTAGAGCACTTAACTGTGTTTTAATATACAATGTACATAAACAGAGACTATATGACATATATGTACAATTTAAAAAAGAACAATGAAACAAACAGGCTATCCTTACCACCTGGCTTAAAAGTTAGAAAATGAGCTGTAACTTGAGTATACTTTCATTCCTGTCTACCCTTTTGGGGAGTCAATATTCTAAAACTTATGTTAATTATTCTCTTGAGAAAGATATATATTTTTTACTACATGTGTCTGTTCTAAAAAATATCCTAGTTTTGTCTGATTTTTACTTTTACATGTTGATAATAAGTCACACTTTTGTGTGTTACTTAAGTGACATTGTTCCCCCAAATATTATTTCTTGAGTTTCATCAATGTTGATATGCTAGTTCAATCATTTTCAAAACTATATGATATATAGCTATACAAATTTAAGGAGATTGATTTATCTAGTCTCCCATCCGCTGATTTTTTTCAATTTTTGTCTATTTCAAATCATGCCAGTATTGACATTTTTGTATATCTCTCCAGACATGCATGCAGAGAAAGTTCTCTATGGTTTGGTCCTTGGAAAAGCATTGCTGGGTTGTACTGTAGGGTAGGCATAAACTCAGCTATACCTAGTAGTGCCTAATTGTTTTCCAGAGACATTGTAGCCATTTACATTCTTATCAGTACTTTATATGTCCCTGTTCCATCAGATGCTTTTTTTTTTGTCTTTAATTCTCATTTTTAAAAAACTTTTTATTTTAAAGATGTGGAGTACAATTCAGGGTTAAGTTTACAAATATTCATTATTCAGGCACCCTTGTTGATGAAGTGTGTCCCCCCAACCCTGGGCAGTTTCCCACTACTGCCAAACCCGCGTCCCCCCTCCCCCCCCGCCCGCCGATGGCAGTTTTCCACTACTGCCAATCCTGTTACCCCCTCCCCTGGCAGTTTCCCACTACTGCTAATCCCTTTCTTACAGTATTATGATAATTGTTCAAGATCCACTTATGAGTGAGAACATGTGATACTCAGTTCTTTGTTTCTGTGTTAGATCATTGAATAATACAGACTCTAAGTCCATCCAAGTTGCTGCGAAGTTCATAATTTTGTCCTTGATGGCTACATAACATTCCTTCATGTATATGTACCACATTTTTTATCCAGTCCGGTTTCAATGGGCAGCATGATTGGTTTCATGTTTTTGCTGTTGTGAATAATGGTGCAGTAAACATACATGTGCTTATCAACATTTGGAATTATCAATCTTCTAAGTTTTTATCAATATCATGTATATAAAATAACTCATTTTGTTTTTATTTTGTATTCTTTAACCATAAATATAAATAAGCATCTTTTCATATGAATATTGGGTACTTCTATTTCTTCTTCTTTTTTTCTTTTAAAGATGTGGGGTACAATTCAGGGTTAGGTACATAAGTGGTCATTGTACAGGTAACATTTGGGCTTTCCTTTGGTTTTTACGTTGCCTGGTTTGAGATCGGTTACGCTTTTTTAAAAACATTTTTCTTTTAAAGATGTGGGGTACAATTCAGGATTGGATATACAAATGTTCATTATGCACGTATCCTTGTTGATGAGGTATGCTCCCCTATCCCCTGACAGTTTCCCACTACTACCAATCTTCCCCCATTCCCTGCAGTTTCCCACTACTGCTAATCCTTTTCTTATAGTAATACGATAATTGTTCAGGGTACTCTTATTGATGTTATGTGAGCCCCACTCCCTCCCCTGCACTACTGCCAATCTCTTTCTTATGATAAATGTTCAGGGTCCACTTATGAGTGAGTACATGTGGTACTCAGATCTTTGTTTCTGTGATAGATCAATGAGTATTATAGACTCTAAATCCATCTAAGTTGTTGTGAAGTTCAAAATTTTGTCCTTCTTTATGGCTGTGTAATTATTCCAGCATGTGTATGTACCACATTTTTTTGTACTCAGTCCACTTTCATGGGCAGCATGGATGGTTCCATATTTTTGCTATTATGGATAATGCTGTAATAAACATGCATGTGAAGGTATCTTTTTTATAGAGTGATTTGAGTTCCTTCAGGTATATTCCCAGAAGGGAATTGCTGGGTCTTATGGAAAGCCAATTTTTAGATCTTTTAGGAATCGCTACACTGTTTTCCATAGAGGTAGTTTACACTCCCCAAAACAGTGTAGAAGTGGTTCGTTTTCCCTGCATTCTCTCTGTGTCTAATCTGTTATTTAACACATTCATTGAATTATTAACAAATGTATTGAATTTAACACATTCTGAATGCCAAATGTATATTCCAAACTCTTTTGCTGTTCTGTGTTACTCTAGGCAGAAAAATGACCACAGTGCCAGCAGTTGAACACATGTCTAGGAGAGTTTCTATGGTCACAGTGAAAAAAAGTTCTATCTCTTATAACTTAAAGGCTACAGAAAGCTCAAAATCAGTCTTGGAGTTTACGTTAAAAGATTTTTTATTTAGCAGGAGATTGATCTGGAACAAATGGGGCCTTGAGAATTGAAATGAGAAAATCAGAAGATTAACTAGAGAACTCTGAACTTTTCCATCTTCTGAGCCTTCCCTAAAGAAGCAGCTATTCCTTTACCTCTTCTCCTGTTGCTCTCCTTTACCTGACAAACCAGTTCCTCTTCTAGCTTCAGAACACATTATCCCCTTACCTGAGATAATTATCTTTCAAAAGAAAGTCAATTCTCATTTTTTCAAAATTTAACACATTTATATATCACCATGTCCTTGGGAGTCAAATCCAAATTTACATCCTGCAGAATACTCACACAAAAATTGCAGAACTCTTTGAACATATACTAGAAACTATTTCAGTAATATGTATAAAATGAAATTTTAGGGAGCTCAGCTAAGCAGGGAAGAACATAACTTTAAATCAATTTGAATTTGCCATAATGATGCACTTACTGGAAAACCCAGATTCTAATAGTATGTTGGGTGGACTAACACAGATTTCATTTGGTATTGACCCACAAATAAAAATGAGATTTGAGAAATGAATAAAAATTACAAAATAAGATGGTAAGAATATCATATACATGTGTCTTATATATAGAATATATTTTTAAAATTGCATTTATATACTATTCATAGGAGACACAGCTAAAATGCAAGCACACAGAAAAGCTGGAAAAAGAGCACTTTATTGGTGAGGCCCTTTAGAGTTGGAGGCAATTTCTACCACATTTGGTGTCCTGCTCTGACCCTTTTGCCAGGTGGCCTGAAAAGCTGCCAGCTCTCAGTGGTGCTCAGAGCAAGAGAAGACTCTCCCTTTGCCAGCCTGCCACACAAATACGCCCCACAACTAAGTCTTCATGACTTGCAAATACAATGATATTGGAAGTCTCTGTGACTAATCAGGATGCTGTATAGGCTGTAGCAAGCCATATAGGAGAATCCGTATCCCTTGGAGTTCTCAAGCTAAGCCAACCTCTTTATGGTCAGTAACTATACTACTTTTCAGAAAGAATTTCTGGCTTGCTACTGGGCTCAGGTGTTAATTGAACACTTGAACACAGTATATCAGGGGAAGGTATGACTCAAACTGATCATCATGAATTAGGTACTGCCAGATTTTGTGTTTATTGATCACTAATTCGACATGCTTAATATAATTTCATCATTAAGAGTGGTTTTTCAAACTGCTTTGACTAAGATCCTCTGTAAGAAATATCCTCTGTACCATCCCCCCCACATAAATACTCATACACACACGTTTGGGAAAAAAAAAATTTCACCAAACTAAACATACCTTTACTGTGTATGGCACAATGTGAACGTTTTAAAAAAATTCTATTTTATTCTATTTCATTTTCAAATTCTGGTTGCTACTCATTTTATTTCAAAACCTACTAAAGGGCAGTGACATGCAGTTTGAAATGGCATCTCAAAAGTCTAGTCTTTAAGGCACGAGCAAATTGTAGGACTCTCAAAGGGCCTCCTTGTGCCGCCCTGCCAGAGTCTCATTCAGTCTGCACCTGCAGCTCCCTAGGAGTCCACTGTGACCAACTGATGAAGAAGAAAAAAATTAAACTGCAAGCAATAATTCTGCATGCTATACCAATAATCAAGCACGCAAATGAATTTCTAAAGTGGGCAAAAATCTTAGAGTTTTTAAAAACATAATCTCAGTACCATTCACTATTTTATATGGTGAAAGAGCTATATCTCGATGAATGCTATCGTCATTTGCAGTCATTTTAAGGTAAATGCTTTGCTAGAACTATAAACAGGAATGTTAACTTCTTTTCAACTAAATTGCCTAGCCTTAGGGACATCAGCTTATGTTCTTTTATACTCAGTATTACATGTTTGCAATCCTTAGAATAAAAAACTTTTATCACTGGGGGGAAGGGGGTTCTATAGAAATCACTTTTCCAAAACCCTAATTTCATTAATGAGAAAACTAAGGTTGTAGAAAAAAGGAAACTAACTAAGGTTACATAGCATTGACTAGTAGAGCCAAGTCTGCAATTCAGGTGTTCTGACACCTTATCTAGTATTCTTATATGCTGTTTGTTTTAATATTTCTGAAAAGGAAGATTCTTGTTTGTAATCTATGTTTAACAATGAGTAAAATTAAGCACTTAGCTTTGTCAAAAATTTTCTAAGTGGTGAATAAATTAGTCACAAGCTGATTCTAATGAGCTTTAAGCCCTGTTCAATTATGACAGTCCAGAAAGAGTAAAATATCCTGGTATAGGTATGTCTTTCCACACCATCCTGATTATTTAATGACTAGAAAATTGATCACAAATATATATATATATATTTTTGAGTTGGAGTCTCACTCTGTCGCCCAGACTGGAGTGCAGTGGCCGCTTCCGGCCACCGCAGCCTCAACCTGCTGGGCTCCGGCGATCCTTCCGCCTCAGCCTTCCAAGTAGCTGGAATTACAGGCATGCACTATCATGCCCGGCTGATTTTTCGATTTATTGTAGAGATGAGGTCTCGCTGCCCAGGCGGGTCTCGAACCCGCGGGCTCAGGCAATCCACTCACCTCAGCCTCCCAAAGGCGCGGGATTACAGGCTGAGCCACCGAGCCCGGCTCGATCACAAATATTTTACTGAATAAACTTGAAATATATCTTTTTAAAGTACAGCAATGTGGGAAAATGAACAAAATGCTAATTTGACTTTTATTATCATTACTTTTATTTTGCAAAGTATCTTTTGGAAGCCAAATGTTGCAATTCTACCCGAAGACTTATATGCATATTGAAATTTAAAATACTGTAAAAGGAAGGGTGCTTTTATAATATCACTATCATACACCATACATTTTATACATTTCTAGTTTTAAGAAGAGTAATGACAAAGTAAAACTGAAAATTGTGCCCCCTATGCTAGAGTGGAACTCTATATTTATACATTGTCGTCTCAGATGCATCAGATATTTCTCCGTCTTCCCAAATGTGGTCCATTTCATCTATGAGATTTCCAGTAGGCTTGCTCTCTCAACCACCTTTCTGCCAGCAATAGTAAATTGGAAATTTGGCTGGTCTTCATGATGCCAAATGGCAATCGCCAACTTTGCTTTAACTAATTTATGCCAATCTCTGCCGTTTATGTTATTTCCTAGTTTTCTTCCCGGCTCCTCACAAAATTGTACTTTATTATGTAATACCAGATTTCCCCACTAATACTGGAATTATTCATATAGTGTTCAATCTGCATCTGGAAAATCAAGAAACCCAGACAGTCTTTTTATATAAAAAATTACACTTGGCATTGTTATTATTTTAAAAATTCACATTTGCTGATATGGCCAGAGCTGAAAGAAATGAGACTGAACAATATAACTTTTATCAGAATCATCCATTTCATAGTTACCATGACAAGTACCAAACACTTAGCTAAGACCTTTGAGGGCATCAGTTGAATTAATCATCATTAACGTCATCTTATAAGAGCAGTGCTATTAGTATTTCATCCTCATTTTTGTGGCTAAGGAAGCTGACACATGGACAAATGTAGTTTATCACCCAAGGTGCAATTACTGACAAAAGGATGTGAAACAAGCTTATAAACCCAGGTATATTTGCAACTAGAGAATGACATATGCAGCTTTATATACATGAAATTTAGCCAGAATATCTTAGTCTATTTCAGCTGCTCTAACAAAAATACCATAAACTGGGTGACTTATAATCAACAACTATTTATTTCTCACAGTTCTGGAGGCTGGGAAGTCCAAGATCGAGGTGCTAACAAATTTGGTGTTGAATGAGGACTCATTTCTCATAGACGGCACCTTCTAGATATGTCCTCACATGTTGAAAGAAGAAGAAAGATCCCTTGGCCTTCTTTAATAAGAGCACTTATTCCACTCTTATGATCTAATCACCCCACAAAGGCCCCACTCTTATGATCTGATCACCTCACAAAGGCCCCACTTCTTTTTTTTTTGTTTGTTTCTATTGATTTTTTACTTTTTCTCTGAGATATTTTACTACAAATTTCTCATTTGTATAATTAAAGTTGAAAAAACATACAAAATACATAGTTATTTTGGTAATATTCTTAAGATAGATTCCTGAAAATGTAAATTTTCAGTCAAACTGTATGGTACACAAAAAAATGTAAAACAGTACTTGAAAATATTTTACCACAGTTGTATCAGTTTATGGTTAACATAGTTTATGCTTGAAAACTAGATATATTTCAAAATACATTTGTAACTCTTTGCAAATGCGATAGCCAAAATCTTCAAAAATGTACATTCCTTTTTTTTTTTTTTTTTTTTGAGTTGGAGTCTCACTCTGTCGCCCAGACTGGAGTGCAGTGGCCGCTCCCGGCCACCGCAGCCTCGACCTGCTGGGCTCCGGCGATCCTTCCGCCTCAGCCTTCTAAGTAGCCGGAATTACAGGCATGCGCTACCATGCCCGGCTGATTTTTTGATTTATTGTAGAGATGAGGTCTCGCTGCCCAGGTGGGTCTCGAACCTGCGGGCTCAGGCAATTCACTCACCTCAGCCTCCCAAAGGCGCGGGATTACAGGCTGAGCCACCGAGCCCGGCTTCATTTTTATTTTTAAATTAGTTTTAGCTAAAAGGCCAATCTTGTTTGTTGTCTACATTGTATCATCATTAATCTTCACATATTATATAGAATTTAACATTTCTGATTTATGTCAACTATATGTGCCATGAATATTAATACTTAATAAAATAAAGTTTTTGCGTATGTTTATTTTGGATATTTTTCTAATTTGACCTCTGCTTCTTATTTGTTTGTTTATTCATTAATTTATTGCTTTTCTGTATTGCTTTTCAAGGTTTGTTTCCAATAGTTGAATCCAACAACAAATTTTTGAGTTTGTTTTATGTTCTATGAGATCAAACATTCTCTTATTTCTTTTTTTTTTTTTTGAGTTGGAGTCTCACTCTGTTGCCCAGACTGGAGTGAAGTGGCCGCTCCCGGCCACTGCAGCCTCAACCTACTGAGCTCCGGTGATCCTTCCGCCTCAGCCTTCCAAATAGCCGGAATTACAGGCATGCGCTACCACGTCCGGCTGATTTTTTGATTTATTGTAGAGATGAGGTCTCGCTGCCCAGGCGGGTCTCGAACCCGCGGGCTCAGGCAATCCACTCACCTCAGCCTCCCAAAGGCGCGGGATTACAGGCTGAGCCACCGAGCCCGGCCATTCTCTTATTTCTAGATCAGTAACACATTCATTATTCTCATTGTTTTCTCTCAGAAATATTTGTGCTTTTTAAAATAAAATAATATATGTATATGATTCAAAAAATGCAAGTTATCCCAATTTAATAACATAATTCCCAACTATCATCTTATTATGTAGAAAAATTATTGATGGTAATTTCTCTATATCTTTTCTACAGATGGATATAAAGTATGTTTCATAAAGATTTTAACAGGAATTATGTACTATGGTAACTTGGTTAACATAATAATTGTAGAACTTCTTAAGTATTTTATAAAATTATCCTTACATTGTCTTAGAGGTTTTGGTAAAATACAAAAGGAACTAAGTGTACTTTTTTATATTCCTAATGGCTGAGACACCGGTGGATATACATGAAGAAATACTCTGCCCAGTATGTCATCTTTCTTGTGTGCATGGTTAAGGCCCAAGGTGACTACTATATCTGGTAACCTGAAACTTTCAGAGGAGTAAAGATTGACTGCTTGAGTGTCAAAGTTTCCTAGATAATGACCTTTGAACCTCATTCTCATGTTTTTAGGCTCTTTTCACATGTTATATTGGCTAATTTTTTTTTTTTCTTGTAACAAGGCCCGTTAGGGATTTTTTAATTTTTTTTATTTTTTATTTTTTATTTTTTTTTTTATTGTGAAGTTGTGGGGAACAGTTAAGGGTTAGGTATACAATTGCGTTTCATTCAGGCACCCTGTTGTTCCCCGTACCCAGACAGATATTTGCTACTGTTAATCCCATCTCCCTCTCCCCACCATAGCTTCCCAGTACGGTCAGTCATTTTTGTATAGTATTGCATTGGATGTTTAAGGTCCATTATATGAGTGAGAACATGTGGTACTCGGATCTTTGTTTCTGTGAGAGGTCACTCAGTATTATAGACTCTAGTTCCATCCAGGTTGCTGCGAAATTCATGATTTTGTTCTTTTTTATGGCTGCGTAGTATTCCATCGTGTATATGTACCACATTTTTTTAATCCAGTCCTCTTTTGACGGACAGCATGGCTGTTTCCAGGTTCTTGCTATTGTGAACAATGCTGCGATAAACATGCGTGTGCAGGTATCTTTTTTATAGAGTGATTTGTGTTCTTCAGGGTACATTCCCAGTAGGGGGATTGCGGGGTCATATGGGAGGTTGGTATTTAGAGCTTTTAAGAATCGCCACACTGCTTTCCACAGAGGTTGCACTAGTTTACACTCCCACCAACAGTGTAGAAGTGTTCCCTTTTCACCACACCCTCTCCAGCAGCTGTTATTTTTTGAGTTGTTGATAATTGTCATTCTGACTGGGGTTAGGTGGTATCTCAGTGTGGTTTTGATTTGCATCTCCCTGATGATTAGTGAGGTTGAGCATTTCTTCATGTGTCTGTTGGCTGCTCGGATGTTTTTCTTTGTGAAGTGTCTGTTCATATCTTTTGCCCATTTTATAATGGGGTTGTTTGTTTTTTTCTTTTCAGCACACTTGAGTTCCTTGTAGATCCAGGATGTTAAGCCTTTGTCGGACCTGGAGTTGGCAAATACTTTTTCCAAGTCTGTAGGCTGTCTCCCTGCTCTCTTGATGGTTTCTTTGGCTTTGCAGAAGCTTGTCAGTTTAATAAGGTCCCACTTGTCTATATTCTCTCTTATTAACTGTGGGTTTCAGGTTTTGTTCAGGAATTGGATGCCAGTTCCGATTTCCATGAGGGTTTTTCCTTCATTTTCTAAGGTTCTTATGGTTTGAGGTTTTACATTTAGGTCTCTGATCCATTTGGAATTAACCTTTGTGCATGGGGATAGATAGGGGTCCTGTTTCAATCTTCTGCATGTGGTCAGCCAGTTTTCCCAGCACCATTTACTGAATAGGTTCTCCTCTCCCCAGTGGTGGGTGGTGGAGGCTTTGTCAAAGATGAGTTGGTTGAGAAATTGAGGTTTTGCTTCTGGAATCTCAATTCTATTCCATTGATCTATATTCCTGTTCCTATACCAATACCAAGCTGTTTTGATGATTGTAGCTTTATAGTAAAGTTTGAAGTCTGGCAGTGTGATACCACCTGCTTTGTTTTTTTTGCTGAGGATTGTTCTGGCTATTCTTGGACGTTTGTGTTTCCATATGAATTCCTGCATTGTTTTTACTAGGTCTGAGAAGAATGTTGCTGGTAATTTGATGGGTATTGCATTGAATTTGTAGATTGCCTTAGGTAAGATGGACATCTTCACAATGTTGATTCTTCCGATCCATGAGCATGGGATATTTTTCCACTTGTTTGTGTCAACTTTGATTTCTTTGAGCAGTGTTTTGTAGTTTTCCTTGTAAAGGTCTTTCACGTCTCTGGTTAGGAAGATGCCAAGGTCTTTCATTTTTTTTGCGGCTATTGTGAATGGAATTGTGTTTTTTATTTGGGTTTCTGTTTGTTTATTATTGGTGTAGAGAAATGCGATTGTCTTTTGTACATTTATTTTGTATCCTGAGACTTTGTCAAAGGTCTTTATCAGTGTAAGGAGGTTTTTGACAGATTCTCTTGGGTTTTCAAGGTATACAATCATGTCGTCTGCGAAGAGAGATAACTTGACTTCCTCTTTTCCTATTTGGATACCCCTGATTGCCTTCTCTTCTCTGATTGCTCGAGCCAGGACTTCCAATACTATGTTGAACAGGAGGGGTGAGAGTGGGCATCTTTGTCTTGTTCCAGTTTTCAGCGGAAATGGTTCTAATTTTTGTCCATTTAGGAGTATGCTTGCTGTGGGTTTCTCATAGATGGCTTTTACTATTTTGAGGTATGTTCCCTGTATGCCTAGATGTTCAAGGGTTTTTAATCAAGAAGGGGTGCTGGATTTTATCAAAAGCTTTTTCTGCATGTAATGATATAATCATGTGGTTTTTGTTTTGACATCTGTTAATGTATTTAATAACATTTATGGTTTTACGAATGTTGAACCAGCCTTGCATCCCAGGAATGAAGCCTACTTGGTCATGATGGATGATTTTTGAGATGTATTGCTGAATCCGGTTTGCTAGGATCTTGTTGAGAATTTTAGCATCTATGTTCATCAAAGATATTGGCCTGTAGTTCTCTTTCTTTGCTGGATCTTTACCTGGCTTGGGTATCAATATGATGTTGACTTCGTAACCCACTTCTTAAAACCATTATTTTTAGTGTATAGTTTTTCAACAATCAAATTGGGAGAGGGACAAATACTCAGACTATAACACAGAATATATAAAATAAATTCAGTAAAGAATTTTTATTCTTTTCAGTAACTTTCTTTTATTAATAAAAATATTTTCAGACAAAGGTGACTTTCATACCATATGATCCAATATGACCAAATATTTGATTGTTGCCCTTAGTTATGAAGAAAGACTTTTTCAAACTAGAAATACTCCCTATTAATTGGATACTGATTCCAATAAGATCTAAAGCAAGATTCCCAAAATTGAATAGTGGCCAGCTAGGTAACATAAGTGAGTAATTCAGAAAGGGCAAGGGTAATGGTGACTGGAGAACATGGTCTAATCTAGTGGTTCTCAAAGCGTGATCCTGTGGTCTGCAGCATAAGCATCACCTGGGAAATTAGAACTATAAATTCTTTGGTTCCATCTCAGACTACTGAATCAGATACTCTGAGGACGAGGTCCATTAATCCACTTTTAATTGGCCCTGAAGGGTTAGTCCCAAACCAATGCGTTTAGTTCTGTGGGGTCCAGTCACTTGTTGTCAGGAGGAGTCAGAAGATCACTTTGTAAAGCTCTTTGAATTTTCTGAATGTTCAGGATATCAGAAATATATCATTTTATTGTCAACTAGCAGAAAAGGTTGCTGATGAGAAGTCTGATGCTAATTTAATTATCATTCTTTATTGTTCCTTTTGTGTCTTTAGTGAAATGTGTAAAATATCTTAGAATTTTCTCCATCTGCCACCACCTATCCATTCCCAGGGTTATGGACTGGAGACTGACCGAGAACTTTATGTAAATGGATGATATATGTAAAAAATAAAGATACCCTCAGGGAGATACAGGCAGACTACCTAATGACACTTTCAATGCCCTGTATAAAAAGTGCTTTATCCTAGGAGTGGAATGTTTAACGTATTTTATAACTAGGTTGTTTGATGTATTTTCCTGCTTCTCCGACCTTGTGTCTCTTGGGGCAGCTCTGAGGTGCCTTCAATTCTCCTTTGCATCTCTCTCAGATCCCAACTCTAGGATTATAGGTCTCATTTTATCTTGAGAGAAGTTCTTGATGTTTTAGCCTAAGCTCAAAGCAATTAGTGGCAGCTATACTGAATACACAGGCAGTCAACAAGGGTAAGGGACACAATCCCCTCAGGTGATCTGCAAGGAGTTAAATTAATTTCGATGGTCACATTCTCTTTCCATTTGTTGACTGAGATGGGAGACTTTTCATTGCTCCCTTGTGACTATTTGCTCTAACTTCACATGTTAGAACTCTTTTGTTTGTTTCTTTTCTGATTTCTTTGTCTAGGAGATCTCATTTGCTTTAACTTTTCAGTCATCTTTATCAATCAGCTATGATTTGTTGTCTCTCTGCAGGAATTTTTCATCATTTCTGGTCTCCCGATGAAATTCTTTTTTATACAATATACTCACTTGCAAAATCTAGAGTCAGGTGTATTAGTCAAGGTTCTCTAGGGAATAGAACCAATGGACTATACATATATAGTAAGAGGTTTATTTATTTTATTTTATTTTTGAGTTGGAGTCTCACTCTGTCGCCCAGGCTGGAGTGCAGTGGCTGCTCCCGGCCACCGCAGCCTCGCCTGCTGGGCTCCAGCGATCCTTCCGCCTCAGCCTTCCAAGTAGCCGGAATTACAGGCATGCGCTACCACGCCCGGCTGATTTTTTGATTTATTGTAGAGATGAGGTCTCGCTGCCCAGGCGGGTCTCAAACCCGCGGGCTCAGGCAATCCACTCACCTCAGCCTCCCAAAGGCGTGGGATTACCGGGTGAGCCACCGAGCCTGGCTAAGAGGTTTATTATGAGGGATTGGCTTGTACAATTATGGAAGCTGAGAAGTTCTACAATCTGCCATCTGCAAGCTGGAGGCCCAGGAAAGCTGGTGTAATTCCAATCCGAAACCAAAGGGCTGAGAACCAAGGAAGCCACTGATGTAAGTTGCAGTTTGAGTTTTAAGGCCAGAGAATCAGGCGGTCAATTTAAGCAGAAAGCAAATTCACACTTCCTCTGCCTCTTTTTTCTACTTGGGCCTTCAGTGGATTGGATGACGCCTACTCATATCAGTGAGGGTGATCTTTTTTGCACGGTGGTCCTCCTATTCAAATGCTAATCTCTTCTGAAAACACCTTTATAAACACAGCCAGAAATTTGTTTTGCCAGCTATCTGGCATCTTTTAGCCCAGTAAAACTGACACATAAAATTAACTAACACATCAGGCTAATTCAGTCTGCCTGCTATTGGAACAAAATAGACCACTTACGAATAGTTCATGACACACCCTTATTCAAAATGAGGTCCCATTTTGTAACAAACTCTAAAGTTCTTATAACAGCCTACAAGTATCTCTGCACCTTTACACCTCAGTGACTGTCTCCTTTCACTCTCCTGCTCTCTCATTCACTTTGGTCACATTGGCTCTCTTTTCATTTTTCAAACTTATGGGAATAAATATATTCCCATCTTCTAGGTACTCACAGTTACTCTTTCCTCTCATTTCCCCCAGATGTTCTTACAGATCAGCCTCTTAATCCATCCAAGTCTGTTGCATGTCACCTCCTCCAAGGGGCCTGTTGAGACCACCCTATTAGAATATCAGAAGTCCTTTCCATCTTTCTCCTCAATCCTGTTTTGTCTTTCCTGATAGCTCTTACTTCCTGATAGTATGCTATATATTTGTCTAACGTGTTTACCACACCATATCCAGCACAGAGAACTGTACTTGGCATTAGTAGGAAGGCGGTAAGTACCTATTGAGCAAACAGATAAAACAATAACGTCCATTACAAAATCTGGCATGTGGATATTAAATCAAATGTCATTTATTTCAGGCTAAACAACAGAAGATGTAAAACATCAAATTATTAATCACAGGTATGGTTTATTTCTGTATTGAAATAAATAGTATGGCAGCCACTAATACAATCAATAATCTTAAAATCTGAAAACATTTACAGCTGACGATAAAATAGATTCAGTCATCATTTTTTAAAAATCGCTGTACAGTGAGCGTATATAGCTTATTCATTAGACACAAGGAGGTGAAGAGACCATTACCCTCCTCCCTTCTGTATAGTTTGTTTTTTGTTCCAATTATTTATAAAGTGCTTATCACCATAGTATCGAAGCTTCATTAGCAAAAGGCAAACAGGAAAGGCAGGAGGTGAAAAATTATGCAGTCTGAACTACTCCTCTGAAAGCATTCTATCCAAGAGAAAGAACCTCAAACTGGAATGATAATTCATATTCTCAATGACTACAGAATGCCACTGTACCTGTTGAGGCCTCAGTTTCTCAATTATAAAATGACAAATTTGAAAGTGGGTGACATTTAAGGTCTCCTTTAACTCTAACTAACTTCAGTTCAATAACTCTAAATATGACTAGTTTTTAGAGATTTCTGCAATTTTTGTAATTCATTTTTATTATATCATAGTAATTACTGATGATAAAAAGACATTTAAAAATAAATAATAAACATAAATACAGCAAGAGTATAAAACATACATAAGGAAGCAGTACAATTTTGTTCCAAGGCTCTCAGTCTTAGCTATCTAACAAGTAAGATAAACATGTGGAAAGGCCTGTAACGTAACAGTCGACGTCATGGAAACTAGAGCCACGCTGGCTAGGTTAGAATCTAGTTCAACGACTTTCTAGATAAATAACTTTGGGCAAGTCATTCAACTTTGTTGTGCCTTCATTTCCTTATCTGTAAAATGATAATACTTCATGAGATTACTATGAGAATTTATTAGAATTAAGCCCTGGGAATATTGCCTCGTATTTAGAAAGCAATATTTAATTATTTTTCAATGACTATTATACAATTCAAAGGGTTAACATAAGAATTAAGTGAGAAAGCACATTTAAAATAACACAATATCTAGCAGAAATAAATCCATCAATCCAGCAATATTTATTGAGGGCTTCCTGTATCAGACACTGGGTTAAATATTAAGGATATCAAATAAATTAAACAAAGTCCCTGCTCCCCTGAGGTTTGCAATAGCGTTATTGGTGAGAGACAGAAAATGTATACATAAACAATAAAATATGCTATTTCAGGTAGTGGAAATTAAGAATGAAATAATTTTGGAAGTGAGAATGCTGGATGTCTAATTTTGTTTCAGGTAGTCAAGAAAGACTTGTCTGATAAGATTGACTTTTTCCCAAGTTATATGGTAAAGTAAATAGAACTTCATAAATGTCAATGCCAGTATCATCATATTTAATTGAAATTTAGGTTATAAAGCAAGACTTGTATTTGGCATATTGTTACTATTATTATACCGATAAAAGAGTGATGACATATGTTCAATTATCCATTTAGAAAACATACTATCATTTTTGTAATCTCCATATTATTTTCAGCAAAAAACATTAATATAGAGTTTAATCTATACACAGAATTTTTAAACATGATATATATCATGTGACTTGTCAGTGTTCACAATAATAATCACAACTTTAAAATGCATATATTTTCAAACATACAGAAATATAAAATCCCATTAGATATTGATTAGGTAATTGAAAATTACAGAGATGCCAAGATCCTAGCAGCATTCAAATATAGGTTTTTGATTCTAAATTCAGAATTTTTTCACTTCTTTAAACAGCTTAAATACTAATATATTCAATTGGCTATCCTCTGTGGTTGTTTAATCCTTAAATTGATACTACTAGCTTTTTTGTTTGCATTCCTGAGGACCAGATTGCACAAGATAATTTCATTTGCCACATTAGTGGACTTTCATGGCCTTTGCCTTCAGATGAGAAAAGGGTTGAATTCATTATTTTCATACTCAGTATCTCATTTATAATTCAGCAGGTTTTTTTCTATTATAAAGTTCTTCATACCTTGGTAAATAGTTTATTCAGTATACCAGTTAAACTCAAAGGGAGAGAAAACATTTTAAATTTTAATGCACAGTTTATCAACATAACATGAAACATAGTTATTTGAGAACATGTCCTACTGAAGTACTGAAAGCTGCTCATTCTATGGTACAGACTGTGAAACATAAAGGACAAACTGATTTTCATAGTGGGTTAACATCTGGAATAGATTGTGGTGATAAGCTCCCTCTCAAGGGTCGGCTATGTATCAGTGAAAAGAGACTCATATTTTGGAGTAATGAGCAAAAGTAATTATTTAAAATTCATATTTAACTAATTTGCCTATTGAGCCAATGAAAAATTTTCAGATAACATAGCACGTTTTCAATTCATGTGACTAGCTGTATAGAAAGGCATTACTTTTATAAGTATTTTAAAATACAGTTCCATTAAATTTTTTTTAAAAAGAATAATACATGACAGTATTTAACTGGTATATTTGTTGATTTATTATCTTTTAAACTTTTTTGTAAATGTGATTTTTTTTTTAGTTAAAAAAAAAAAGAAACAAAAAACCTGGCCCTGATGCCTTACTCTCCTAGATAGGATACATACAGAAAAAAGTCCATAAACGCTAATTCACACAATAATGTTGTATATTAAGATTCCCCAAAAGTGTTTATACACACTGTCTCATTTCGAGTTCACAATGACATGTAAATCATTGAGAAGAGCGTCTGGCACCAAGCCAGCAGTTGATAATGCTATTTGTTATTATTTTTCAACAGCACCTCAAGCTCAATATATTAAACTATATTCTTTACCCACTCACCCATATCTCCAATCTCTGTCTGCTGCTTCTTACCTGGCTTGGCTTCACCTAGTCTCTCCAGTCTGAAACCTGGGAGGCATCAGCAACTCCATCAATTCCTTTATCCTATGTTTTACCTTTCTTCTTAATCACCATTATCTCTACATTCTCATTGAAGGTGCATTGGCTCAGGTGTTCATGATTTTTTGCCAAAAATGATTGCAATTACCTCTCTTAATCCAGAAGAAGCCCAAGTCTGACCCCCTTATAATTCAATTGCTGTGCACCTGGCGTCAGTGATCCAGTCATGTTGGTTGTCTAATGGACCTTAAATATTCCCCACTGATTTGGTGATAAGACTCAGACTCTGTCAACCCTCAGCCTCATTCTTGTTACCCCCCACCAACTCAGTCGTATTCTCCCACTATTTACTCTCTTCACACCAAATGACATATAGTTCTCAGAGTGTGCTATGTTGTCTTCCTGCCATTGCACAGCCCACTTCATCTGGGAGGAATGTTCCTTTTTCTTATCCTGGGTCACTTCTGCTTATCTTTCAAGACTTGGATCAGGCATTAATACTCTGTCATTATTACGCTGGTGATCTTGTCTCAGTAGCTAACCTTCTGATGTTCTGTGACCATAATTCCCTGGTTTATTTCCATCATGGCCCTTATCCATTTGTATGATTCATTTACTAAGTTATTAAATATTAAAGTATTAAATATTTGATGTTGAACTTAAAAGGTAAAGGACACAATTCATGTTCTCAATTTGCTTACCTCACATAGTTAACATTATTATGTGTATTGAGAACATTTAAGATCTACTCTGTTAATGATTTTCAAGTACATAATACATTATTATTAACTATAGTTACCATGCTGTGTAATAGATCTCCAAAACTTATTCATCCTAATTGAAACTTTGTATGTTTTGACCAAGGTCTGCCCGTTTCCCTCAACTTTAGTCCCTGGCAACCAGGATTCTTTTCTCTGCTTCTATGAGAAAACTAAATAGATGACACCATAGGTGCTACATTAAAAGTTGGACTTTTTAATGCTGATACAAAGAACTCATGTTCTCTTGCCCTGCCTAACTTCCCCACAATGATATTCTTACCTCCAAGGACTTTATTTCAAAAATGTACTTTTCTTTCTTCCTGCCAGCTCAGCAAAATGTTTTACAAAGTCTCCCCTGAATTCTGGATAGATTCCGGATAAAAGAAGTTTAATCACAAGACGTTTGGCTTCTCTAACTTGCCTGCTGTTATCTGACTTATGGCTGTAAACTTGGGAGGCATCCTGACTGCATTTGGCTCATTTTCAGTTCTCCGTGCACCTATACATCAGAAATCCGTGCACCTATTTCTTAACCCCAAAGAAGTAACTGGACCTTCTTTTTTTTCTTTCTTCCTTCTTTGCTACCTTCTTTCTTTCCTTCCTTCCATCTGTCAACAAAAATTGAGTACATACTATGCACCATACACGTATCAGTTGCTGTGGTAGAGTGGTGAACAAGATATATAGGGTTGTGTTTTTTGTTTTCTTTTTTGGGTTGTGGTTTTATTGAAGCTTTAAGTATCTACTAAGGAATAAATATGAAATAAACAATTACATAATTAAATATTTAATTATAATACTTGTAAAACATTTTTAAAAAGAAAGAAGGGATTTTGCTGATGAGTTACTTAAGAATTTAAAGCAATGGGCAGCGTCTGGACAAGATGTGGCTTATGGTCTGTTCTCTAGGAGTACTGTTGCCCTCAGGTGCATCTTAGTTAAAGCGAAATTTTCTGATCTGTGCTTTCCTGAACACATCTTACTTCAATTTGTCTGAGTAGTATCAGAAAGAAAGCAATCTGATTAGACTGATTGATATTCAGATATTGAATGCTAACAACTTATTTCCAACACACATGCACACACATATGTGAATAAAGGCAAAAGTGGCTTCAAGAATCTTTGCTTTTCATCTTTTTTCTTTATTGTGGTATAATTGACAAAAATTTTATATATAGCAATTCCTCAGTATACTCTAGGAATTGGTTTCAGGACCACCTGCGTATATCAAAATTGGCACATACTCAAGTTCTGAAGTCAGCCCTGTGGAAACCACATACAGGAAAAACCAGCCCTCCCCCATATTTGTGAGTTTCACATCCCTTGAATACTAAATTTTTTATTGAATTTATTTGTTGATGTGAAGCCCACAGATAAAGAGGGCTAACTGTACTTACCGGAAAAAAAAAACAACAACTGTGTATAAGTGGACCCATACAATTCAAACATGTGGTTCAAGGGTCATTTGTGTTTATGGTATAGTGTATGATATGATGTTTTTATTTACCTGTATATGTATATTTTTAAATGGTTACCATAGTCAAGCTCATTAACACAGACATTACCTCACAGTTATCATTGTTATGTGTAAGTGTTGAGAACATTTAAGATATACTTCCTTAGAAATTCTGAGTACGTAATACATCACTATTAACTATAATCACCATTCTATACAATAGATCTCCAGAACTTGTTCATCTTGTCTAACTGAAACTTTGTATGTTTTGTCCAAGGCCTTCCCATTTCCCTCCTACCTTAGTCCCTGGCAACCAGAATTCTCATCTCTGTTTCTATTAGTTTGAATTTTTTAGATTTCACATATAGATGGGATCATGTGATATTTGTCTTTGTCTTTTCCTACATGCTTATGTCATTTAATGTAATGTCTAGATTGTCATAGATGATAGGATTTCCTTACTTTTTAAGGCTGAATAATATGCCATTGTGCACATATACCACATTTCTTTTTTTTTTTTTTTTTTGAGTTGGAGTCTCACTGTGTCACCCAGGCCAGAGTGCAGTGGCACACTCACGGCCACCCCAGCATCGACCTGCTGTAGTCAGAAATACAGGAGCATGCAACCACACCCGGCTAATACCACATTTCTTTATCCATTCATTGCCAGTGGACACTTAAGTTAATTCCATATCTTGACTATTGTGAAAAATGATGCAATGCACATATTTAAACTACAGAGAATTGATTTAATTCTGATGTGCTCTCTTGGTTGCAGAGTGCTAGTCTTCCAAGAACAGGCATCACCTTAACCCCAGTGTCTAGTTTGTGTGACTATATTTCAGTTGAAATATAAGTAAATGTATTATAAGTGCACTTTAATATGCATATGAGAACCATGTAAATGTTTTACTTATTTATTGAGAGAGTGAACAGAAAAGGCTTGGGAAGATAAGGTCTGGGGTCATTCTGGCTTTATCACTTGCTAGATTTGGAATCTTGAGCAAGTAACTTACACTGTGTTTCAATGTCTTCATGAGTACAACCTGAAAAAGTTAATAGTATAGGTTTGTTGTAAGAATTAAATATGAAGAGGTATACAAAGCACTTGGCATAGTACCTGGTAGATAGAGTATGTTCAATTAATGCTAAGTTAACATTCTTAGAGATCAATTTTTCTTCCAAAAGTGAGAATCAAATAATTTAGATTGTGCACTGAGAAAAAGAGACAGTGTAACAAATTTGATATTAATATCCTAGGAATGGTGGACAGCATGATTGTCCTCCAAAGATATCCAGGTCCTAACTCGCAGGAATGTGACTATATTACCTTACGTAGCAAAGGGAACTTTGCAAATGTGATTAAGAATCTTGAAATGGTAAAAATATCCTGGATTGGTCAGGTGGACCCACTGTACTGAAATCACCAGAGTCCTTCTAAGAGGAAGTCAGAGGGATCAGAGAGGAGACATGACCGCAAAAGCAGAGGTCAGAGTGATGCCATTGCTGGGAGAGACCATGGACCAAAGAATGCAAGTGACCTCTAGAAGCTGGATAAAGCAAGGAAGTAGATTCCCTCCTAACAACTTGACTTTAGCCTGATACAAAGGATTTTGGATTTCTGGCTTTCACAGTGGCACAATAATAAATGTCTGTGTGCCACTCAGTTTGTGATAGTCTGTTATAGTAATCAAAAACTAATATACATAGACTGGCCTGAATTGATTTTGTTCTTTTTTTGTCTCCAGGCTAGGTAAATTTCTAAAAATAAAAAGGAAAAATATAATTTAATATGCAAATATACTGCATACCCTTATCCAAAAAATATTAAATTAAGTTTGGTCTTTATCACATGGACAATTTAGAAATATTTTGCTTTTGCAGTCTGATTAGAACTAGATGAACATATCATGCCTTCTGCTGTGCGTATCTTCCAAGTCAGCATCATTACAAATGGCAAGAACTTGATATTCCAAGGATTCCAAATTGTACATTCTGAAGTAGAAGAATAGAATAGTGGGGAAATATATATATATATATTTTCACTGTGCTAATATTGAGTGTAACATTTTCTAAACACTATTTTTTAAATAATTAAAACTTCCTTCATCTTTTAGAGTCTGGTTTATTTTTATTTCTTCTGTCTTTACTGATTTAATGCTTTTGTGCCAGGGCACAACACTTTAAAATAAGGTAATAACTTGGAAGGATTATTTGTGCCATAAAATGGATCAATACAGGCTTTCTTGAAATAGGAAATTCTCTTAGTACATTTCTAAATGTTTCAATTTTATAAATGTGCATAAATGCTTTACATGCACAGCTTCTCTTGAACACATTTGTTGCACAAAGAAGAGCACTGCTGTATAATATTGTTTGTTTCCATGCATCAACCATAGTGTATACATTTAAAAACATGCCATTAAAAAGCATATTTGTTTTAGAAGACTGAAACTGCTGTGTTGAGATACCAAATGCTTATTCATAATCACTTCTATCTTATGCACATTGTTTTAGACCGATGAAAAAAATGGAAAGTGATGTTCCAGGACCTTAAAAAAAATAGGAATGAGGAGATAGAGGGAGATGTGGGGTGGGGTGGGGGACTTTAATCAGCTAGTAAAATGTATTTTACTTTTATTTAATTCTGTTTATCTGAAAGAAAACAGGTAATTCCCTTCAAAAAATGCTGCATAATGGTCCAACATATTACTATATAATAACAACAATTTAAAATGAACTTAAAATATCTACCCGATTTTTAAATTTTATGCATGTGTGTATGTGTATTTGTAAAATTGTAATCTTTTCTATAGTTCTTCAATATTCCCTATGTATACAGCACACTTCCTTAGTCTATGGTAATACCAACAGACAAAGTGCATAACTGCTGCAGGATTCCAACAGCAGGGACTTGTCAGTGCTGGATAAAGATTGCATGGCACATGCCAGCTCAAACATGGACATTTCCTCTTTCTGTTTTCCTGCTCCCAAAGGCCAGCCAATCAAGGGTGAAACCCTCAGACCTGGCACATCTGATTCAGAATCTCAATACAAATGATTATGCTTTCATTCCAATGCCTCTGCAGGTGACAGAAAGTAAGCTGCCTTCTCTCCAGGAGAGGACTGAAGTCAATATGTTCACAAGTGCTTTTCTTTTATTAAGAAAAGTATTTACCAATGCAGGGCACTGTTTAGAAAAACTTGATGGCTACTCTTATTAAGTTTCAAACCGTGGTCAAAGAGTAATGTGGATGCTGACTATGGCTCCTTTTGTGGATTCCACATACAGTAAATCTAATAAAATTAGAGAATTTTTTCACTTTGAACTTATCTCTCAAATGTGACCATATGTGTAAATCTTTAAACTTCCTTATAGAAAAACTAAATGTCAACTTCAAGGGGAAAAAAATCTTTAAAGTATAAATGATTGCTTGCTTTTTATACACTTAAATACTTGGGCCAGACGCAGTGTCGCATGCCTGTAATCCCAGCACTTTGGGAGGCTTAGGCCAGAGGATTGCCTGAGCCCAGGAGTTCCAAACCAGCTTGGGCAACTTGGCAAGACCTCATCTCCACAATAAATCACAAAATCAGCTAGGTGTGGTATGTGCCTATAGTTCCAGCTACTTGGAAGACTGAGGCAGAAGGATTGCCTGAGCCCACCAGGTTGAGGCTGCAGTGACTGTGATGCCAGTGCACTCCAGCCTGAATGACAGAGTGAGATTCTGACTCAAACAAACAAATGAACCCCTCCCAAAACAAATACTTATTAACATTATGATATATATTTGTGGAACAGGCTAAGGGGATTGGTATGTGTATTAATTTTTTATTGCTGCATGATAAATTACCACAAACTCAGCAGCTTAAAATAACATTCATATATTAGCTCAAAGTTCTGTAGGTCTAAGGTTCATCACAGTGGGACTGGATTCTCTGTTCAGGATGTCACAAGGTTAAAATCAATTGTCAGATGGCCTGAGCACTTATCTAAAACATTTGGGGAACATTTTTCTTACAAATTCATTTGGGTTGTTGGTAGAATGCAGTTCCTTGCAGTTGCATGACTGAGGTCCTCATTTTCTTTGTACTGGATGGAGATCATTTTCAACTATAGGACATACACAATTTCTTTTTCTGTGGCCTTGTCCATCTTCAAGTTAGCAATGGCATGTTAAATCCTTCTTATAATTAAAATCTCTGACTTCCTCGTTTGCTACCAGCTGGAGGAAAAATCTCAGCTCTTAAAAGGACTCATGTGATTAGGTTAGCTCCAACTGGATAATCTTTCTATTTTAGGGTTCACTGATTAATAACCTTAATAATATCTGCAAAATCCCTGAGGCCATGTAACATAATTACAGAAATAACAGTGAGGGTGAAAACCATAAGGGCCATCTTAGAATTCTACCTACCACACTGGATGTCCTGTTTAGGTCCCGGTTATCACCACCTTTTATTAGTTTTGAACTATTCTAGAACTCTAAGTTCTAGAAAACTGATAGCAATGAAGATGATTCTTATTCATAGAAATGCAAGTGAAATGTGTCTGGTAGAATGTAGTTGATTGTTACTCTGTGAATAGATTACTTTTGTATTTATTTGTAAATGCATTTTAGCATTCTCTACTGCCTATATAAGAATAGTTATTTAAATCCTCCTTTGAATTAATTGTAAAATCTTACTGGTTCCCTCATCAAATAATAAATTAAAATATTTGATGCTCATTTTATATTCATATAAGTTATGATTTTATTTTTTTAAAATATTGATCCTATAGCAGTATCTATTATATGTTAGTCACTCTAGTGGTTTATCAGCACACGAGATGCAATCTCAGATAAGGTCATATGAAGCTTGGTTTTTTGAAAACTGAAAAGTCTCCTGTAAATAAAAGATATAACGGAGTAGAAAAGATGTTACTGTTTCAAGTAAAGTTTTATGCTAATACCTTATAAAATATATGGAAAGTTTTGTGAGTCTCAACTTCAACAACTAAACAAATTGTGAAGGGGAGACTATTGAGTACATATATTTAGTAATATTAACACAAAAATAAACTTCTTGAGCTTTCTCTAAGTGAAGGAAAGCCATGAGTAGGTGGACTTACATATTGAGAATCCAGAAATGTCAAACCATTGATCTTGATATACTCATGCCATTAAGCATATGAATGGGACCGTTTATAAAATGGTCCCATTGTTATACTAAATTTACTTATAATTTATAGCTATATGAGTCAGTGGCCAATATTCAATCCTAGTTGAAATATATATAATTGCATTTCATTTAGTAATTATGACAAACACTGCTATTTGCTACCTTGGTATGAATCAGGAAGCTAGTATGTATACATTGTAAAGCAGATACAGGTTCTCATCTTCAAAAACAATTTTTTTAAGTTAACTACTTAACTTTTTGTAAAAAGAAAAAAAATGTGACTTGTATATATTTATGTAACTTTGAAAGATATCCAGATCTGTTAGGCAACTGATTATATCTACCAATTTTTCTAGGCTCAACATTCTGAACTCAAGTTTTAGACCGATTATTTTGCTCCATTCATTTCAGTATATACAGATTATGATGAATTGTAATAACAAACCATAGAAAACGTTTTGTGTTTGAATGCTCATTAGTGCCAAAGCCAGTATTTCAGTTGGGTAAATATAATCTTTAATTTGGTGGATGAGATTATTAGAAATTCTCTTTACATATGAAAGGTGTAACTGTGGAAGGAAGAATATGAGGAGATAGTTAAATGTTCTTTATTTTTACATTCTAATTTTATATTCTGTTATTAGATGCAGGCAGCAATACATCAGATGTTTTCTGGGATATATATTCTTAACCAAATGTCTTCAATAACATCCAGTGAAAAGTAGCTTATTCAGTTAGAGCATCTTGGTTAAAGGTTTTGTGAACTTTAAAAGGAAAACATATGGCTATCCTTGGCCTTCATTCTTACCCTGTTATTTTCCCTATGAGAAAAAATAATTCTCATAGGGAGCATCCTACTATGACTCATTGACAGTTTTGTATCTGTGAGAAAGGAAGAAAAAGCTGACCCAGAAATCAAGACTTAATGGGCAAAATAAATTTATATCATAGGCTTGTGTGATATTTCCTTCAGCATGACAAACAATTTCTCATTTCTGGAGTTTATGAGTAGCAAATTCACCCTTAACCTCTCTCACCGAGCTGTTTTGTTAAAGGCATTTGACCAAGTAAGATCAGGATGTTGTGTTAAAATCACAAAGTATAAAGTACTTATTTTATAATGGACTTTACAAGTAGTATACTTTTCTTTAAGTAAATTGTATATGTCATATTTGTTTTATTTATATTACTATAAAACAAACTCTTCGGACAGTTTCACCTATAAAAGTGAATAGTATGATGCAGACTTTTCAAATTTATGTATTTATAAATATTTGTCATATTTATAAATATATTCAAGGAATAAATAAAGCCAATGAGCATATTCCAAAAATCAATGACCACTGGCTGGAAATTTTTTTTTTCAAATATGATATAAAGCAGCAGTAGGATAGACGACCTATAAATATTACACTTTTTCAGGATCATTTTCCAGTGCCTTTGAGCAGTGGAACTCTCTCACGGCCACATTGAGCTATCCTTTGAATTTCTTGCTTTGATGCATTCCTGATTTTATTGCTGCTTAAAGGCAAAGTTTGGGTTTTATTTATTTTAAAAGCATTAGAGAAATATTTGCAGAATGACTGAATTGATAATAAAGGCTTCTAACAAACAGATCAGTTAATAAACCAAGAGAACAGCACCTTTATGGATTCAGTGAGAAAACTGATAGAATTGCTTACTTGATGACTCTTAACATGAAATATTTTCTGAAGCTTTTAAAAAGTTTTAGTGGTTTTTCACATGAGGACAATTAGGTTTAAAATATATGCCACCGTTCTGTTAGATTTCAACAAATGCACCATTAGAAACTTGTTTAAATTAACATTAGCAAATGAAAGCCAAAAAGATATAGGCTGTAGCTTTTTAGGTCCAAAACAAGCAATTAAAATGGGAAGAATTCAGCCTATACACATGTGGCCTACATTATAACAAGCAATTGTTGGACCATGTTTTTTGACTAAATTGATACTAGGGCTTCACTCGGAGAAGTTTTCCTTTGGCTAGCTTAGACTTCATATAACTTTTCAAGTTCTCCCTGGACTCCAGAGCACCATTTAAGTTAGGTTTTCTCCATGAAGGCTTTCCTGACTACTTAAACGTCCCTTGATTTTTTTTCTCACTAATTACCTATCAGCATCATATATTCTCTCTCTACACTATTTGTATTAGTTTCAAGGTGTGGGCCTTAGTGTGCACACACATGCATGTGTGTTTCCGTGTACATACAAATCTTGTCTTCCATGCAAGGGTTTGCATTTCTCAATAGAGAGAGCATGGCCCTGTGCCTTTGTATTTCCCAAGGTGCCGAGTGTAGAACATGTTATTAAGCGTGAAATGGTTCCACTGTAAAACTCCAGGCTGCTGAGCCAAAGGAGTTTTTAATGGGGTGCATAGGAAGTATACTAGAGTCCATGTTTTTGCCTACTGGGGGATTCATTTTCAACTTGGAGCTAAGCAGGAATTTATTCTCCCAGCCAAAAAGCAGTAGAATATACACCGGCTCCTTGCAACTGCTACGGCTCTGGCAGAACACTGAAGCAGTAGACAAAGAGCACTCAGAGAAGACAGAAAGTTGCTGGGCTACTCAAATAGAGACAGAAGTCAGTCCCTGTATAATAAATACTAACAGTAGCCATTTAGCCAACAGCAAGGAGTGAAACAGCCCTCACATATAACCATATGCATGTTATGAAGACTATATATTAAAATCTGAAAAACAATGCTAGATATTAACTAAGATTTTTCTACTGAGAGTAATATGGAATGTGGTACAAATATGCAATTAACCCAGTATAGAAGAGCTAGGGGTGTAAGAAGATGTGCCACTAAACTGACAACAGAGGAAGAACTTTAACCTGTGCTACACCTGAACAGAGACATTGCATTTGTCTCACTGAACTGATAATATAAAATCAGAAATTTCCAAACTCTACTTGATGTCATTTCTAATGTGTTATACTTATCCTTAAATGTAAGTAAACTCTAAGGCCATTTTTATTTAATAGTTTTCCTCATAAAGCCTTGAATTAAAGAAACCATCTAGGTATCAATAATGATAAAAATATAAGCCTAGCAATTTTTTGGCATGATTCTGGTCTCTATTTTGAACATACCAGAATAGCATTCTTTATAGAGGATTGCTATAAAAAAGCTTACTCTTATAGGACACAATACACAAACACTCGTCTGGCAAACATGGTTGTCTAATAAATACCTGCTGATTGATTTAACAACCACAAATATTATAAATAGGGGAATTTCTTCTTTTGAGTTCATCTCTAAAATAAAACAGGATAAGCTACCCAATAATCTGTATATACTTAAAAGAAAAAGGCGGGATGAAGTCAGATGCTTGAAACCTTAGAATTCAAAGAGAAAAACAGCTGGCTGTTAATAAGCCTTACAGGGTGACATTTACCTTGGTCAGTTTACCTAGGCTCAGAGTTTGATATCCCAGCCAAAATAATCTTGTCAGTCACCCAGAGTTTGTGAATGTCAGGAGGCTAACTTGCATTTTCTGAATGCATGAGAGACTGAAAAATGCCAACTTTGTTAATTTACTATGTTACAACTTAGAACTCTTAATCGCAAGTGAGAAAAATTCCAATGTCAAACTGGCTTAAGCATAAAGAAATTTATTGATTCAAATAATCCAAAAAGTATGAAATTTTGGCTGGCTTGATGTTGAGACTTAAACAACATCACAATTACCTGGTTCTCTACCTTGGATTGATTTTTCCCCACATATTGGATTCATTTGCAGACATGATTCTCTTTTCTTAATTAAAAGCTTACCACTGCAGTACCAGACTTCATATCGAGTGTAGAAGGAGTAGTCTTTATTTTCCAACCATTCTGGGTCTTGATGTCATGTCCCCACAGGGTCACATACCCATCCATGAACCAATTACCAGGCCAGAGAGAGGGGATGTATTGATTTATGTTAGCCAGTCCTAAAGCTAAAGTTGAGATCAATCCCATCTTAACTGTGTGGGCTGAGTAGAGAGATTAATTATCCCTCAAAGGAAAAGGCATACATTATTAGAAAGATGGTGGAGGTGTGAAGAGCAATTCCATTATGCTATGAGAAATACAACTGAATAAGTTATTCACCTCAGCCTGATGAGCATTTTGTTTTTTCCCTAAGCAAGCTCAAATAGGGATACAAATTATCAGAAATTTATTTGGTGGACAAGGAATTAGATTGAAGGAACTTAGTTATATAATTAAAATATTTTGTAACAGCAGCCTGTTATTGTGTTTATTTTCACACTACTTGTACATCTGTGAAGTGATCTGGCGTTAGATTTTTAGAGAACTCACTGTAGCCCTTTGTGAATCTTCCACATCAGTGGAAGACCAAGCAAACTTGTGAATCTTCCACATCAGTGGAAGACCAAGCAAACTTGGTCTTAAACTTGATACAGCCAGTTTCCAAAAGAGATTAATTTTAGAATTCTAATATAGCACTCATGTTTACATGCTAGACTTCAGTGGACTCTATAGACTGCCACATTTCCTAACATGGCACTCAATATTTGGTCTTTAATTTTCTCAGGAATAGTCATAGTCTATTCACTAATCGTGTAACCTTAGGCAAATCATTTAACCTCTCTAGATCTCAGATTTACCAATTGCAAATAAGACTATGTAAATTCCAGGTTTCCTTTTCATATTCTCCATGATACTTTCTCAGTAACAGAGGCCATTAAAGTGTCTCTCTTATTTTATGTACTATATTCATATTGTATTTTGCTGAGTTATCATATGGTACAAAATAAACCCCAAACCTCAGTGGCTTAGAAAATCAGGTTTATCTCTTCCTCATGATACATGTTAGCTGAGCCTCTGCTCCACTTCATCTTCGTTCAAGGACAAGGCTGGGGAAGAAGCTTCTACCCAGGTAATGACAGTTTGACAGCAGAGGGAAGGACTGTTCACATTCCATTGATCAAAGCAAGCCACATAGCCAAGGCTAGGGTCAACATGGTAGAAAGTGAGCTAGTCTCACTTAGAAAGGCAAGCATATGACAAAAGGCTGGGATATGTAATCCTCTCACAGGAAGCGTAGGGAGGACTTGGGAAACACAATACAATCTACCACTGTACTCAATGTCCAGGTACATTAAAACTTAGATTATGTTGCCATATATCAATTTATATCACCCTATTTATATGAAATAATATGGCATTTAAACCTACATTATACCACTGTAGAGTGCTACATTTTTTTGTAGACTCAGTGGAGTAGCTAAGAATATGGATTTACTTTGAGAAAAACAATGTCAATAAGGACCAAATGTTTTTCAATCCAAACTAATTATCAGTTGAGGTTCTTTGCAATTCAGTTGATTTGACGATGGTAATAAAACTTGTGGAGTGGACCAAAAGAAAAAGAAAAAAAAAAGTGTGATTCCTGGGTTTGGGATTTTCCCCAATTATCTTTTCAAATTCGGAACTTGAGTGGTACAAATGATTTACCCTTAACAAACTGAATATCAAATACTCACATATGAAATTGCAGTATCTATGGGTCTGGTGATCCTTCTGCCTCAGTCTTCCAAGTAGTGGGAACTACGCGCATTACCACGCCTGGCTAATTTTTTTTTTTTTAGTTGGAGTCTCACTCTGTCATCCAGACTGGAGTGCAGTGGCCGCTCCCGGCCACCGCAGCCTTGACCTGCTGGGATCCAGCGATCCTTCCACCTCAGCCTTCCAAGGAGCCGGAACTACAGGTGTGCGCTACCACACCCGGCTGATTTTTTGATGTATTGTAGAGATGAGGGCTCGTCAATTTGCCTGGGCTGGTCTTGAACCTGTGGGCCCAGGCAATCCACTAACCTTGGCTTCCCAAAGTGCTGGGATTACAGGCTGAGCCACAGAGCCCAGCCAATGCAATAGTTGTTAAAGTGAGGTCCTGGAGCCGCAGAATCAGCAGTTCCAGGGAATTTGTAAGAAACACAAATTCTCAGGCCCACCTTTGACCTAGTGAATCAGAAACTCTGAAGCATAGGCCCAACCAAATACTCCAGTTGATTCTGAAATGCACTAGAGTTTAGAAACCACTGGTCTCAGGAGTATTCCTAAGCCTCTGAGACTTTTCAAGCCTGTCTGGGTGGGACCTTTGTTTCCAAGTGGTTAATTCACGTCAGCACCTTTTCCTTTCATCTGTCAGAACCTAGTGCCGTTTGTAATCTCCATGTGAAACAACATATCCTATATAGCCTAGGGTTCTAAAACCTCATCTGGGTCGTTGACATGGATTAGTGTGAGAAATGTTTCTATATCACCACATATTTGCTTTAAAAATATGTTTTAGCTATTTGCCTCAGTATGCCACTTTGACCAATGTTATATGATCTTGAAATAAAAAACCTTGTCTTATTTTAGGGTTCTGCTTTGCCAAAAATATTTATGGCTTTCCTAGCTTTGCCAGGATAGGAAAGCTGCAGGGGTTTGGTTTATAGCAAGCCAGCTTGTGTAGGTCAAGAAGGTCTGTGGAAAAATCTGAACTGTGTCTCTTTCCCAAACCAAATTCAGGCTATGGTCCAAGAAGAGGGAAATAAACACTCAGGTGAAGAATTGTTCATTTCTTCTGGAATATTTAAATGATCTCTCCTAAGAAGGCATGATTTGGCATCAGATAAATATGATTAAAAATAAGGTTTTAATGGGAATTGGAGAGTTCAAATTTAGGTTGGATAATACTTTATTTCTAGCCTGTTGAAATTTTCAAATCATTTTGGGCTAATACCACTTTAGGATTCTATAGTTTTTTGCTTACTTTAGTATAGATAAATACTGAAACTACCAAGATACCATTGCTATTTAGATAAATGTGTCAATATAATTTGAGCATTTTTAGTAGATTTCTTGAGAAAGACTTTTAAAATCTATTTTTAGGTCGCGTTATTTTTAAAATAAAAGAATGACTTCTATATCTGAGCATTTTATACTGAGTTTTATTCTTCTTTGAAGTGTTTACAATTTATGCAGCTAGATGTATGCATGAGGTTTTTGCCTGGTTACTGTAATACTTTTCACATCTTCCTTCAGAAGAAGATGCTAACCTGAGGCAGGACATAAAAATATGGTGATATAGTTAACATGGAAGTGAAAAAGTGACAAAGATACCTTTTAAAGTTCATATTTACAATTTGATTTTTCTAGGACATATCAGTCGGGAGCATGGATGGACAGGGTGCTACAGTCAAAGAATATGAGTCTAAATAACAATAAAGAATGTATTTTCTAGCCAGGCTCGGTGGCTCAGTCTGCAATCCCGCGCCTCGGGAGGCTGAGGTGAGTGGATTGCCTGAGCCCACGGGTTCGAGACCCGCCTGGGCAACTTGGTGAGACCTCATCTCTACAATAAATCAAAAAATTAGCCAGGTGTGGTAGCACGTGCCTGTAATTCCAGTTACTGGAAGGCTGAGGTGGAAGGATCACTGGAGCCCAGCAGGTCGAGGCTGGAGTGACCGGAAGCAGCCACTGCACTCTAGTCTGGGTGACAGAGTAAGACTCCAACTCAAAAAAAAAAAAAAAAAGAATGTATTTTCCGGCACCTGTCATAGCTGCTTCAGTATCTCATGGCATCTCTTCTTCTTTCCTTAGTTACCTCTCATGAGCATCACATGACTTTGTTCACATCTCCCTGCATTTCAGTATTGCCTTACCTTCATTTCAGTTTTCATGGTACTTATGGTGAGATAAAAACGTTCTCCCTGTTAGGTTAAACTACATGTAAAGACTTGTTCCTTTATTCTCCACAGTGACACTATTTTTTCCATTTGACTTACAGATTTAATCTTACAATCTCCTTTCCCCACAAAGTATGGCACAGGTTTCCTGAGGACTGTTCCAGAAGACAATTTGTGTGACATATTTTGTTTCTGTCTTCCCCTCTAACTTTCAATGTGTCCAAGCCCAAATTCAGAAGCAATTTCATCAAGTATGAGTTCCTTTTCTATCTTACATAATGTCTAAGAGGTAAAGGGGTCACCCTTTTTGCCTAAATGCTTTAAAAGTTGGAAATCAGTGTATTCTGCCATTGCCATTCTCATGAGGATAATTATGCCTTTCAAAATATATAATCCTAGCCAACCCTCCTAAGTGTAGCTAGAGAAGATTAAATTATAGTATATTTAGGCCCTTCCACTGTGACTCTGGAAACTTACCGAAATAAAGTTTTTTGTTGAGAAATATAACCTATATAATTTCAATAGTCATTATCTGGGTTGGCCTTTCTGGGGGGTCAGAGAAAGGCAAGACTAAGTTATCTTTGGAAATGAAGGGGTTCCAAGGCTGTGCCACGGTAGCCTCTCATTTAATTATCGGTACCTAAAATGCTGTGCCAGTGAGAAACAAAGTGATTAAAGTACAGAAGCCTAAATAAGATCAAGATTTAAGACAGAAGGTAAAATATTTTATTGACTAGGGCATTGCAGTGAGGTAGGAACCAGGAACCACTAGTTGGAGGACGGGATCTGCAGATATTTTTAAGCAGACCGATAGTTCAATGAGAGGCACACAAGCACACAGTCTGCCACATAGTCTTCTTATAGTCAAGACAAGGAGCACAGTTTTTAAAGTAAAAGCTATTCCAGAACTGCACATAGAGTATTTTGCTTTGCTTTGCATAGTTTGAAGTTTGGCTGCTTTCTTAGATTTTACTTTGGGTGTTAAGAGTGCTCAGCCCATGGAGTACAACTTTGATCAGTGCTGAGTCGATCCTTTGTTTTTATGTTCTTTTGCCTTTTGGATGCTTCTCTCTATGTTGCATTTGACAGCAATGTTTACCCCTACCCTTCTAACACTTCCTGATTAACTCTGATAAATCTTGCTAAAAGACTGTTTACTCTCTGCTAAAATACCCGTTGTAAAGGAACATCGCTGACTCCCAAAGTTGTTAATCTTTTCACTTTCAAATGACTTTCACTGTCAGCAAGTTCTTTTGTATCTGGGTCATAAAATTGTTTACAACATGGTTGTGCGCGTCATGCACCTATAGCTACAGAAAGACTCTATGAAAAGAGGGACAACTGTTTGCAGAAAGAGCTGTAGGCATTTACAGGGAGAGTGAGTGCTGATGAGAAGGTACAGCCACCATTTGCTACACAGTCCACCCCAGACCGCCCAGATCCACTCATGCCCTGCTTTAAGTCAAGTTTTTCTGTTACTAATCCCACAAAGGGATAGCCAGTCCCCAACCCCTTTACACACACACATATAGTTTCTAAAACAAAGACTATAGGATTAGTGGGATAAGCCACAACTCCATCTACTGCAGATGGCCCTGGGTTATAATTGATATTTACAGCTCCCTCTTCTGCCACCCGTTCTAAAGTTTCCTCACTATCACCCTCAGCCAGCACTTCAGCTTGCCTGAGTCATTGGCCCGACTGGGTAACACAAACCTAGATCCATGAGGGCTTTGGACCCTAAATTGCCCTGATCTTGTCAGGTTACCACCTGGGATCAAAGAGGTATCTTAGTGAGTACTCTGAGTTCCAGTCACATTCTTCCCTACTCCCATTAAGAAGCAGCAACTACAACTGCTCATGATATCAGCATTAGCAACTTCTTTCTTTGCTCACTAGTCTACAGGCATGAGATGCACACTATGTCTAGGTTGCAGCCAAAGTTTTAGATATAGCGAAACACTGACTATGTTCTTAGGTCAAGGAACTGCCCCAACCACCTACTCCTGCTAACTGTCTATACCCATACGAGGTCATCTAACATTCTGTTAGGTTAATATCTTCTGGCCTGCCATGATGTGTGGGAGCCTAGCACTCTCCACAGTCAAAAAAAAGTCCCCAAGCAGAGACCAGTAGTAGGGGATATGGGAGGGGGGCCAATAGCATCTGCTACAGTGACACTATTAAATGTTTGTTATAAAATGCGGTATTAGATATGAGGCTGAGAATCCCTGTGTTATACTATGAACCACACATTTATGTCACATAATATTATCCTGATAGCTAGACTCTATTTATTTTATCACTCACAGTATCCTTCCCTTGTATTATGTTATCATGTAGACACCAGAAGAGGAAGTCAAACAAATGTAACCTGGTGTCCTCCCAATTTTCAGGACTTCTTAAATGAGGACAGAAAAAGACAGTTGTAAATGTGAGCAGGACTTAAAGTACACAGTTACTGAGCACAACATGTGAATTTTCTACAATCAAGTGGTAACAGAGAGCGTCTATTCAGATCCCTCTTAGTTCTACTGCTTGGGTGCAAGAGGAAACTTATTTTAGCCATCAACCCAAATATATTGGTTAAATTATTGCCATTTTCATTTAGAGGCAGCTGAGAAAATATATGCCAATTACTCCCAGTGACCACTGAACTCAAGATGTCTTTTCATTCATTAATTATTAAGGATTGGGCTTTTGTAAGAGGAGGTGATAGTTCTCTCTCTTTTTCTGTCATTTAACACCTCCTTCACAGGGGTGTTGTGAGGATTTCTGCCTGTGTGGTAATGAAGTTCGGTAACCTGCTTGGAATTTCCCAGTGGAAAAGGTGTTATAAAATTTCAAAATAAAAAATATACTACTACTAATAAGGATGTTGATCTTGAAATGCAATATGAAAACCAGAGACTGGAAATTTAAAATTTGTAATGAAATGCTCTAAAGCTGTGATCTCTTCAGACCTTGAGAGTTCAGCAGGGGTGGGCCCAGGGAAGACTTGGATGGAAGATGCTGCAGGATGTGGTGGCGGTGATTCAGTAGGTGGCCCTCTTCCATCCCAAGGCGGTGCTGAGCCAACTCCTAGCCCTGTGTTATGGAGCACTGTGCTACAGGAGAACCATCTATTGAATGAGAGGTAAGACTGAGGTTCTGACCACTTCTGCTCATTAAAAATTCCAGGGCATTTTTATAAGGTTAAGGATGTATCCTTGTGTTCTAAAATCCTGTTCCAGTTGGGTGGCAATACTGGCTTTTTAGTAAGAAGAAAGAAGATGCGTGGAAATTTCAGGAGGATGATGAACATTTCTATGAGGGAAAATTCAGACAGATTGACTCAAAATTTTACCCTGAACTCTAATTTTATGAAGTATCAAAATGAAACACCTGTTTGAGTATTTTCTTACAAGGGTATAAATGTATTTGTAGATGAGAAAACTCCTTTCTCAAATAAATGTATATAATAGGAGTAAATTTAAGGAAATTCTCTAATTTTAATATGAGTGACAAAATGAGTTGTACTTGGAGGATTTCTTCTGGACTTTTTGTTAGTCTTTGAATAATTGATATTTGAGATAAAACATTGGATAAATTACATGGTAATTGATCATAACTGTTCTAATTTAGAATAACCTGAGACCCTTCCCTGACCCTTTTAGCTATGTGTCACTCATAACTTCCAGAACTTTTAATATGTGCCACCCACAGCTTTTCATGTAATATATTAATTATAATAACAAAAATCAGAATAATAATGTCAAATTCTCAATAGTAAATAGACTAAAAGTCCTCATAAAGGGTCCTTAGAAAACCAAAAAAAAAAAAAAGAAAAGAAAGAAAAAAAATTCAGTACAAAGACTAGGCCAGGAAGAGAAGACTGATTATCAGAGAAACCTTACACATTCTTACATATATTAGGGGGTCGCCTTTTCACGATGGTAGAACTACATTGCTTCTTCCATGCACCACTTACTGTTCTTCCTGAGCTCAAAATGCCCTATTTTCTAGATTTTGGCTAAAGGAAATCATTGAGCCTAAGCTCTGTATGTAATTTGCCATTTCTGTGGAAAGTTACCATAGTTCTGTGGTTATAGCAGAATGAAAAAAATGCCTCACAGCTTCAGGCAGAGAACAACTCAGATTAACTAATATGAGCAATGCCCTCTCAGTCCCTTAGTGTGAGATATTGACTATACTGAGAATCCCAGATCATTCCTTCTTTTCTGAACTCTGCATCAGTGGGAGAGATAATAGACATTAAGCATTTTGCTTTTTGTATTTGAATATGTCTTTAATTATAAATAATAAGTATTTGTAGCTACTGATTACTTCTTTTCTATAGTTGCTACAGGTAATTATTTTTTCAATGCTGTATTTTGACACTTTTGCTCTATTCTTACAATATAGTCATGGTGTTAAATGAAACCAGATATTCAATAGTCATAAATGAGATTACCCTTTTTGAGCTAAAGTTCTGGGGAAGGAAAGAATTTGAGAGACAATATAACAAATAGTCTTAGATTCTATAAGATATAATGCAGCCACAAATAAAAAGAGAATTGCAAAGGTAAGTAATATAGAATAACTAGCCAAGGGATAGTATATTTTAGTTATGTCTTCTTAAAGATGAGTGATTTTTTAATCCATTTTAATATTTTATTCTAATTTTAAATATGATTTCTCCTTAGTTGTAAAGAAAGAAATATTAGGTGATCACTTACTCAGGGTAGATGTTCAATTTAGAAATTATCCGTGTTCTTTCTTTCTAGTTCCCCTTGCATCAGTTGCCCAACTCTAAGCATTTGACTGCTTATTATTCATCCAAAATAATGTAGCTCAAAACACTAAATTAGAACTCTTGGTAGGTTTTATTTTTAAAAGCATTAAATTTATAGACTAAAATGTTTCTGTGCTATATATAAATTTTGTCCTAACATTCTACTACACATATGCAAAAAGTAGCAGCTTGGGTGCCCTTTTGCTCTTGGAGGTAAGTAAAAACTAACTGTAAAATGTAGTGTTGAAGTATAAAAAAGAAATAAGCTTTACTTATTTTTTCCTTTCTCTCAATAATCCTCCAAATTTTCTTTATATGTGTACTGTAGGTGAAAAGTGCAAATTATCCTTAAGTTAACATTCTAGAGTGGTCTGCACATCAGTAGCAGCTGTAGACCTGAAGCATTTGCTTTGTGAAATCCGTAGAGCTCATTCTTGGGCAGTTTATCGACAATTTATTTGGCAGTCGCTGCATTTTCTTTCTTCCACTTCTTCCAAAAAAGTGCATATTTTTCACATTACCAAACATTTCTTTTCAATTTTAGTAATCATTCCTCTTCATAAAATAGTGCCTAAGATATTCCTTTAATAGAGAGGCACACTTTTGTAGACTATACTAAATAAGGGTCATAATTCATTCATGAAGTTGAAATTATTAAAAATCCCTGTCCACCATTTCCTCCAACAACAAATATTTAATATCTTTGATTTTCTTATACTATTATTGTGTGGCTCTTCGGGAATCTAGTAGAAAAGTGTTTTTGTTTTAGTTTTTAAATTAAATTTAATGGCATAAAGGAACTCATGAGTAAATCTTTATTACTCCCAGGCCTTTGCCAATGTTTTGAGACTAGTATTGTTTTTAAAGTAATTATTACTGAACATAAATCAGATTGCATTCAGCTTAAACCTCATCCTTCCACCACAATTTACTTCTACACATACATTGAAAATTACTATTCATAATGATGGGTCTAAGACACTACAAGATTTTGAATTAACATAGAAAGATTTAATTAAACTTGTCCTGCTGTTCTTGCTAACTCACAGAAGTGGAATAATGTATTTTAATAAAGCTCTTTAAACTAGTAATATAAGCAATTTCAAAACTTTTGTTATTACTCATACTCTTTATACTACAGGTTGAGCATTCCTAATCTGAAAATCCCAAATCCAACATGCTCCAAAATCTGAAACTTTTTTGAGCACTGTCATGATGCTTAAAAAATATGCTCTTTGGAGCATCTCAGTTTTTTGGATTAGGGATGTTCAGCCAGTAAGTATAAATGTAAATATTCTCAAATCTGAAAAAATTGAAAATTGAAAACACTTCTGATCACAAGCATTTCATATAAGGGATACTCAACCTGTATTTTGCTATTTGTATAAAGACAGATTTACTCATGAAAGCATCATTCAAGGCTCTTTTGTTTGACTTGGGTGCTCTGTGCTCTGCTGTCATGGCCAGTGATTTCTTGCCTTCTTAATACCCTGTGCACTGGATTGTGACATCAAGGGTACAAAAAGTTCTAGGGGGAAAAAAAAAAGCCTAAGTCTTCACTTTTATGTGGAACATCACCTTTTGACAATATGTACATGAGACTATTAAGTAAAAAGCGTGCTGATTTCACAAAACAAAAGAAACTATTATTTTGGGAACTTTAACAAAATATATAATATTTGTATTGTTACATAATAAATCAGATTTTTAAGAGTCACAGTACTTGCAGAAGAAAGATTTTCTGAGGTTATTGATATTACTGATGAGTTACTGATGTTATCAGCGAGAGTTACACATGGAATGGAGTTCTCTGCCTGGCTATGATCATATCTATTTTACAAATCAAACTTAGTGTGTCTCATTTACAAATTTTAAAACTAGGTAAAAATCATGTATGTGTCTTGTAGATCTAACCAGGGAATATATGTGAAAGTGATTGGAAAGACGCTAAAAGAACAGTGAATATGGTAGTCAGTGCTAAGTAAGTGAGTGCTAAGGTCTTGGAATTTTTCCTGTGTTTAATTGTCTTCTGAAGAAGGTTTTATGTTTTGTTAGTGAGTCAAATACTAAGGGTCTCAAAAATTCCCAGCTAATGTGCCCCAGTTTACAGGTATGCCTGAGATTATGATCTCCTCCAGTCCTGTGCTTGAAACCTTTGTTTGCAGAAAAGATGTCCCTTTAACACAATGTGACAACAAAATATTACCTTTTGTGTGTGATACTTTGGGAAGCCTTGTACTTAAAACATCCTGATTGCCTTAACAATTACCTTGTTTAGAAAGGTGGAGCCAGTTGTTAACACCCAAGATGTGATATAGAGAATGTGAACTCTGTGTCAGACGCCATCACAAAAGGTGACATGAACTGTCCTGGTGGTTTGTGTTGTAGACAGCCTGATTCTTTAATAATAGCTTTATGATAAGAGCCAGTTCTCACATCTCGCTTTTCTTCTTTAGTTTTTTTTATGCTAATTCATAATTTTATATCCAAAACTGTTACCTAAACTATTTGGATATTATAAAGAGGAAGGCAGATGATATAGCTAAAAATGTAAGCTATCTGACTTTTTTCCCTGACTATATGTGAAATAATAAATATTAACAAGGTCTATTTTGGTCAAACGTTTACTTTTTAAAAACTTAAATTAACCCCTTAAAGTAGTGCTGTTAATTGGCATAGTCGGCAAAGATCATGAAGTGGGATATGACATTTAGTCAGTCACTCATTTTCAGACATTCCCTAATTCTGGATTTCTCAGCTTACTTGCTACTCAAATGTGTGTGTTTACTTTTCCCCTATGCCTAATAGAAAACTCCCCCTTCTTTTTATGTCTGCTTTTCCTTTGACCGTCTCTTCATCAGAAGCCAGAGCTATGCCCTTAAAATTCTTAGCCTGCAGAGCTGTGAACAAAAGTAACCCCATTCTTTACAAATTACTCAGTCTCATGTTTTCTTTCATGACAACAGTAAATGGACTAAGACAATCTTCCATCATCTGCTAGTCACTATTCCGGTAATTGGAGATACACAGCAAACAGACAAAGTCATTCTCATTCGTGGTCCTTGTTCACATGGCATTTATACGCTAATGACTGGAGATAGATGAAAAGCAAGAAAACAGATGAACAAGACCATTTTGTATAGCGATATGTGCTATAAGTACAATGAAACAGAGTCATTTGATAGTGAATAACAAAATATCTATGTGCACATGGGGCGTCCCGAAAATTTTTGATAAGATAGTTGGGAAAAAGCAACAACAACAACAACTAATATTTGAGGTTAGACTTGATGGAACAGAAGGAGCCAGCCATGTGAAAATCTCTAGATTCTCAGGTCCTGAAGAGGGCTTTTGGTTTGACACACATGAAAACACTAAGATGACTTGCGTATGGGAGATGCATCCTCCATTGTTGTAGACACTTGCCAAGCAAGGATATTATAATTTAAATTAATTAAAATAAAATACAAAAACAATTCCTCAGTGGCACCAGCAATTGTTCAGGTGCTCAACAGTCACATGAGGTTACCATACTGGACAGTGTAGAGTCCATTTCTGTCACTGAAGAAAGTGCTAATGAGTAGTGCTTCACTAGTGAAAATGGAAGCATTGGGATAGGAGGAGAGGTCAGAGATGATGAATTGGAAAGATCATGAAGGTCTGATGTCATGAGGACTTAGGACTGCAAGTACAGTGGGAAGCTTTTGGATTGTTTTAAGCAGGGAAGGGCTATCATTCAACTTAAATTTTTAAACTAGTACTCCACTGTATAGAGAACGTGTTATGAAGAAGGCACGGCAAGTTAGTTATCGCAATTGTCCTGGCAAGAGAAGATGATGGGTCTTTGTTACATTATTATAAGAGGGATGGTGAAAAGTAAATGGATTCAGGACATATTATAGAGACGGAATCAAGTGGATTTGCTAATAGACTAGAAGTAAAGCAATGTAAACAGAGGAAAAATTAAGGAACAATGCCCTCTTCTGAGACCTAAAAGACTAGGTAGATGGCTATGCTCTTTACTGGGATGGGAGAAGACTGAGGAGAAATGGTTTGGGTAGGGAATACAGATTGGAGGAAGAGAGTTGGAAGCAAAAAATTTTGTTTTGCATATCTTAAATTTTAGGTACCTTTTGGAAATAAATGCATAGAGGTCAGGTAAGTGGTGGAGAATGACTGAACCCATACTATGGAGTGTAGACTTTTAAAATTTTACAATGGAATTCCTGTAAGTCTAACTATATGTGGTAAAATGCAAATGCAATAGGGATATCTAGAAATTTCTAGATTCTCTTCCCAAAGAACTAATAAAAAAAATGCATCAGCTAGATTTGGCGAAGTAGAGAGTTTTATCAAATGAAATTTGATTTTTTTTTCCTTTCTGTTGTCCATGCTCTACTATTTTCCTGTGTGGACAACATTTTCCTTATTCTTTGGCTGTGCTGACACTTTCTTGAACTATGGGCAGTATTTGTATGTGATTGCTTCATGTCTACTTTACGTATTATGATTTATTTTATTTCATATACTCTCTGGTAAGTGTACAGTTAGTTACTTCTTTCAGTTAATATAGCCCTGCTGGTTTTTGCATCTCTCTAACATGAATGTTTTGCTGTTTGTGTTCATCCGTCTCTGGGATTTGGATGGTAATGGGGAGAAAAATCTACCTTCTTTCCTTTTGGTGGACAAATAACTTTTTAATTATGATTTTTGTTGAAAATGGGAGGAAACCCAGATGCCAGGACATTGCCTCTGTTATAACGTTGAACAGTTTCAGGATGTCATTGTTTAACATGCAGGACTAACATTCTATCTTGTTTTGCTGCTATTTGCAAATGTTACTTTTTATCTGGTTACAACTTAAAAATAATGTCTACTTCCATTCCTTAAGAGTTCAGTTTTTTTGTTTGTTTGTTTGTTTGTTTTGAGTTGGAGTCTCACTCTGTCGCCCAGACTGGAGTGCAGTGGCCGCTCCCGGCCACCGCAGCCTCGACCCGCTGGGCTCCGGCGATCCTTCGGCCTCAGCCTTCCGAGTAGCCGGAATTACAGGCGCGCGCTACCACACCCGGCTGATTTTTTGATTTATTGTAGAGATGAGGTCTCGCTGCCCAGGCAGGTCTGGAACCCGCGGGCTCAGGCAATCCACTCACCTCAGCCTCCCAAAGGCACGGGATTACAGGCTGAGCCACCGAGCCCGGCAAGAGTTCAGTTTTTATGATGATATTATATTATCTTTTCTAAAAAACTGAGATAATTGAAATGGTAGGGGACAGAGAAAATGGAAAATTCTAAAATTTCCCTCACTATGCTTTTCTTTCTAACCTTGATATATGCCCAGATTTTTACAGGTTTTACTTTTTGTATGCTATTTTTGATACCAGCGGATATTAACATGATTTTCCGATCACGGTTTTTCATTCTGAAGTGTCCTAGGTAGGATCTGGCATATGAATCATATGTCTAAAAACGAAACTCATGAGAGTATGTGTGCATGCTAGGGGGCTCATTTGTCTTTGGCAAAGACGTTGCTTCTCCTGTTTCCTTAATTATTAAACAGATGGTACCCACCGCCATTGACTAGCTGCCCAACTTGTACTCCTATGTGGTAGCACAGTTCTGGACACCTGACAGAGAGAAACTCTCCCATCATAGCTCCTCATATCCACTTATGTCATATTAATTTTAATATCTGTCTCTAACCAGAGCAGGCTGTTTTCCATGAAGCTGTGTCTAAAACTTTAACCATAGTTTCCCCCTGCCCCCATGAATTAATTTTATCTCAATTAACTCCTTTTGACTTTTTTTTATTGCTTCATCTCTACACACAAAATACAGTGGCATATTGAACCAATTATCCAAATACTTCAGGCTATACACACACGTTAGCCAGGAATGTCAAGATAATTAAGACAAAATTGGATTATTATTATTAGTGAGGGCAAATGACCTCTACGATAGCCATATTAAAATTTAACAAAAGTAGATTATCATATTCTTGCTTTAGTTTAAAAAAGACACCAGTGCCCAAGAAATATTGATGGAATTTTTTAAAAAGTCCATTGAATACATATTATTTTTTATAAGCTACCAAAAAAAGTTAACGTGAAAATTTTCCTCTAGTTTCTCTAATACCACATTTCTGCAGTACATGAACATGCAATCTTTAATAACCAGGGTCCTGGTTGTTTTTTTTTCTCATATGCCTTTTTCATTGTAGATGTAGTATCCCACAGTCATATGCCTATCAAATCTTCTAAGATATTTCCTAAGTGTTAACCCACCTATTCTTACCTCTCCCTTGGGATATTTATTTGTATTATTTGCTGATTAACTACCTGGGCTTCTTTGTAAACATTTTTGAGGATATGGTCAGTTAATCTCAATGTAATTTCGCCATCCACATCAACTGTTGTTGAATACTCATACGCTGTGTTTCACTGAATTTCACCCCCTCCCCCTTCTCTTTAATAATGCTACTGTGGGGCTCAGCCTGTAATACACGCCTTTGGGAGGCTGAGGTGAGTGGATTGCCTGAGCCCGTGGGTTCGAGACCCGCCTGGGCAGCGAGACCTCATCTCTACAATAAATCAGAAAGTCAGAAAATCAGCCGGGCGTGGTAGCGCATGCCTGTAATTCCGGCTGCTTGGAAGACTGAGGCGGAAGGATCGCCGGAGCCCAGCAGGTTGAGGCTGCGGTGGCCGGGAGCGGCCACTGCATTCCAGTCTGGGCGATAGAGTGAGACTCCAAAAAAAAAAAAATAATAATGCTACTGTGGTCTAGGTAACTCTTTGAGATTCTTCCATCATTTGTCATTTGAACCAACAGGACAACTTGGGTTCTCCGCTGAGAACAAGAACTTTCAGCAGGAGTAGCCAAAGCATTACAATGCCACCTGAAAATGGTTTGCTGTTGTACCAGACTTGAGAACCTATGAGCATCTTTGAATCACTCAGTAGAAGTGGTTGTCATAGTCAATGACAGTAGGAAGTATACTGTCACCCATCTCCTGCCAAGCACAGCCTCCTCCCCCCAACGTCCTGGGAGGCTCAGGCTCAGGACCAGTTGTAAACCCCTACACCCCGGACTGCGGTGCGTTGAGCGGTGGACTGGTCATAGCAGCCCCTTCTCCAGGCTGGAGAGTGAATGGGCCGCCCTCCCAGCAAAGGAGCAGTCGAGCTGAGAGCAGCGCCTCCTCCGAGGGAGGAGGCGGGAGCTCGGCTGAGAAAGCTTTCCTAGGGAGTTGCCTTAAAGAAAGAAAACGGAATTGTCGATCACTCCAATTGCCTGTTTTATACCATTTTGAACAGTCATCTCCACTCGCTTCCCTTGTGCAAAACTGCAAATCACCACCAACCTAGCACCAAAAAGGGGTGGGAGGGGGAGCAAATCTCCCTTTTCACCCTCCCTTTCCTCTCACCCTCCCTTCCTCTCCTGCCAGCTCTCCTCTCCCTCCCTCCCTTCTCCTGAGGCCGCCGCTAGTCTCTCGGTCTGTGTTTCTCTCCGACGGAACTTAGCAACTTCTTGATTATTTCTCAGCTCCTTTTCCATTTTTTCCCGCCCTTTGCCATGAACTGGACCGACCGACCCGGGGGAGGCTTTGCTTTCTGCCCCAGGGAATGGCGATTCGCGTCCTGGGGCCGTGCCAGGGAGGATCGGCCGCGGAGAAGGAAAGAGTGACAGAGAAAGAGCTTCAGGAAGGAAGAGAAGGGAGACCTCCATCTGCCGCGGGCCCGGCACGCAGCCGCGCAGCCCCGTGCTGCGCCCCGGAATGGCCCGGAGCTCGCCCTGCGCCCCAGGCTCCTCCAGCGTCGGCGGCCCCTGTGCGCGGGATGCGCCGGGCACTTTTTAAATTGAAATAGGGAGTCGTCCCCGGAGGATATAGGTCGGGGGTGGGAGAGGAGAAGAGAATTTGTGCCAGCGATTTAAAGGGAGAAAGGGGGAAGGCTGATCGTTTCGAAGTCTCTGGAGCATCTAGCATTCTCCAGGAGTTATTCGAAAGCTGAAACTTTCAGCGGATTGTGGGCCTGGGGAGAAGAAGAAGGGATTCCGAGGGTGGAAGAGGGAAGAGCGTGTGTCTGCGCGCGTGTGAGTCGGGGCGGGGGTCTCGGGGCGCCAGTGGGGATCCGGTGGAGAGGGCACGCCAGACCATGGCAGTGCCCAGAGAGGCTGCCCGGTTCAGGGACAAGCTCGGCCACGGTGGGGCGAGTCAAGCCCCCGCGACAGGCCAGGACTGCCACCGTCGTGTGGACCCCGTATCGCCGCGGGGTTCGGGCTGCCGTGGCTGCTGGGGAGACCTGGTGTGGCGGCCGCTCCGGCGCTCCCGGAAACTTTCCTCGGCGCTGTGCGCGGGCTCTCTGTCCTTTCTGCTGGCGCTGCTGGTGAGGCTGGTCCGCGGGGAGATAGGCTGTGACCTGGAGCGGAGTAAGGAGGCGGCGGCAGCGGAGGAGGAGGAGGAGGAAGCAGCCCCGGGAGCAGAAGGGGGCGTCTTCCCGGGGCCTCGGGGAGGCGCGCCCGGGGGCGGCGCGCCGCTCGGCCCCTGGCTGCAGCCCTCGGCGCTGCTCTTCAGTCTCCTGTGTGCCTTCTTCTGGATGGGCTTGTACCTCCTGCGCGCCGGGGTGCGCCTGCCTCTGGCCGTCGCGCTGCTGGCCGTCTGCTGTGGGGGGGAAGCGCTCGTCCAGATTGGGCTGGGCGTCGGGGAGGATCGCTTACTCTCGCTCCCCGCCGCGGGGGTGGTGCTCAGCTGCTTGACCGCCGCGACATGGCTGGTGCTGAGGCTGAGGCTGGGCGTCCTCATGATCGCTTTGACTAGCGCTGTCAGGACCGTGTCCCTCATTTCCTTAGAGAGGTTCAAGGTCGCCTGGAGACCTTACCTGGCGTACTTGGCCGGCGTGCTGGGGATCCTCCTGGCCAGGTACGTGGAGCAAATCTTGCCGCAGTCCGCGGAAGCGGCTCCGAGGGAGCGTTCTGGGTCCCAGCTGATTGCTGGGACCAAGGAAGAGATCCCGGTGTTTAAGAGGAGGAGGCGGTCCAGCTCCGTGGTGTCCGCCGAGATGTCCGGCTGCAGCAGCAAGTCCCATCGGAGGACCTCCCTGCCCTGTATACCGAGGGAACAGGTAAGCACTGGCAACTCGGCTCTCTGGGCTGTCGGGGAAACTTGAAACACCTGGGAACCGGCTCAAAGTGGAGGGAATCTGAGTGCTGGGAACCAAAGGGAAGGGAGCCTCGAAAAGTGGTATAACTTGAGACTTTATAAGAGACTAGCGGGGTTTTCTCCTTCTTTCTCACGGTATTTTGTAAACTGAACAACTGAAACACGAAAGAGTAATAAAACAAGATGGTATTTGCAGGGTCTTCCACTGCTGGGCCAACTTTTGAGATCTGCTACACCTGGTGTATGGCTTCCCCAAGCTTTTAAGTACTCTCACACCTTCTCTCCTTAGCAGAAATTTTATAATATAGTTATTATTATTTTTTTTTTAGCAGTGGGTGATTTTTCAATACATGGACTTCACTAGATTTCTACTTTAAAAAATAAAATTTCTCATTTATAAAGTGCTGGTAAACATTTATGAAAACCAGTGAAAAGATTATTGAGCAAAGCAAGATGTGCTTCAAGGTGAGGTATTGATACACATTTTCTGGTTTTGCAGTAAGTTTTATTTAGAGAGACTACATCTCGTGCCCAATTTGTCTTTAAATATGACTTAGATACTACATACATTCGACATACTTGTGTGTTTTGGGTCATAATCATAAACTTGAGAATTAATATGTCTGAACTTTAGAATTGTTCACATTTGTCAATTGTGCTTTAGTGTCAACTAAAACATAACATTTCTCTTGAGTATGTGCATATTTAAGTGGATATTTAGAAATTTAAATGAACTTTTACAGGTCTTACAGGAAACATAAATTTGGAGGATATTTCTAAGATCGCTGGTGATATGTATCTTTCACAAAGAAAGAGGAGGAACCTGAAATTCTGAGAAAAGTTGTAAATAAAAGTTTAGTCAATTTTGGGGATGAATCTTCTTATCATTAAGTGTTTTAGGACCGTGGAATAGTTGCTATAAAGGGCATAAAAGAACAAATTCCAATTTTAAATACAAAGTGTGTCTGAAAAGGCATACTTCAGTGTTCACTTCTCCACTTGAAGCGGATTTGACATTTGACTGGGGGTGGGGGAGAGCTGATGAGGTACAGCAAGTGGAAATTTACACGTTTCCTACTTAAATTTATGCTTACCCATGGTACCATCAGGACGACTTTAGGGAGCAAGAGAATATCTGAAGATATAGTAAGCTTTTTCTTTTTAGGTTATTCTGTGGATAACCATTTAGGTATTTCTAAGAAGTAGCAGTCACCATATGGTGTGGGTGGCTAGTTTGTTTCTGAAATGGAGTTGATTACACAGATCTGTGGTTGTTTGACACTATTTAGCAGAGGGATGACAGCATTGTAGTCTTTGTTTATTTTTAAAACAAATGTACTTATTTAGCTTTTTGTTTAGATAAAACAAATGTTCTTAGGTTTAAGCTTACTCTAAGAGTGAAGGAAAAATCAGACCACTGATGCTTCATTGTGGTAAAAATTTGGAAATCTTTGGAATAAAGTAAGTTATGTATTTAAGGGTAAACTAAATACTTTATTTTTATTTTTTTCAGTTATAGGAGAGAACATCTTTTAAATGAACACACCACTGCTTTAAGTATGTTCAGAACACACTATTGTTTAATTTATAGGGAAATATGTGGACATTGCAAAACTGAACCATAATTTCTAAGGAAAATATGGGATATAATTATAAATAACTGGACTCTAAATTAATATCATTTAGCCTTTGAACTTAGATTTCTGAAATTTTATATTAACATTTAAAGGTTATGGAGTTGAGGTAGATTTACAATAAGAAGGTGTTCAGGTAAATTAATCAGCAGTATTAATTAACTCACCAATTTATATTGGTTTTCTCTGGTATGGATTGATAAATGGAGAATTTGAATTATCTGCAAACTTATAGGAAATTAACAGAAGATTGCATTTTTAAATGTTTTGCTAATTAATGCTGTTAAAGATGCATATTTGTAATCTACTTCAGTAATTTTTTTGGTCACCTTTGTTTTTTAAGGCTGTGCTAATGAAGAATGTTCTAAAGCAAAAGACTATCTTTTATGGTTGATGGACAAAAAATGCATTTTAGCAGAAACTGAGATCCTTGAAGTTTTAATGAGGGCATGGGTGAGTGTGTGCGTGTCACTGAAGCCTGGTTTTTATATATAACCCATTAAAGTTGTTGCTGAACATAATTGTGGGGAGTGGGTGGAAACTAACATGAAATAGTATCTTATGAGACAGGGCAATATCTCATACATTAGCCTAACTGTGTGAAAAGTTCAGGAGCTCTATAGTAAATGGCTTATCAGTTTTATCATGAGGAAACAGACTTCTGATTAAGGGTGCAAAGTGTACCTCCGTCATTTGCATACTTTATGAAGTCAAGAATCAAAATAATTATAGAACATATATATATATGTAATACACTTCTCTGAATTCGACCTGATTAGTTTTTTCTATGAAGGAATGTATACTCTCAAGACAATACTTGTAGGCAACACGTGAATTTTAAATGTATAAGGACTTAAAGTTCAGAGTCTGCCAAAGACCTCTTGAGAATTTGTTTGGACTTTGCTCATTATGAAGTTTACAGGCGAGAGAATAACAGCATTTTTTTTTTCTCTGTATGAATGACAGTGGCCACTTACCTATGAACTATCTTTCTTCAATGGTCCTCAGTTTTAAAAGTGCAAAGAGAACAGATGATAAAGTTCTTATAAGAGAAACCAACGCCCTCCCTTCCTTTTTCTCCTTTCTAGAACTGTAAGTCTATAGCACTGATATGTCTGTGAATGAAAATAAAATTATCTTTACTCTCAGTACTAAATAGAGTTTATAACATCTAGACAGGTTTTAGTTTAGTCCTGCTAGCCCAGTATCCTCAATACTGAGGCTGATTTTATAGATGAGTATGTCAAACTGTACTTTTTTCGCTGGCAGTGTTAAGAAGGCAAGTGTCTATTAAAGTGTATGTATCTCTTCTAAGTGGGCTTTTACATCTGAGAGCAGATATATTTCTCTTGAGTGATCACTGTAGCCCTCCCACCCCCAAACATGGAAATATGCAGTACGTAGAATTTCTTAATTATTAAATATTATGACTATCTATGACTAATATATTATTTTTCAACATAGAATTTTGATTATGCTTTTTTTTTTAACATTTGGAAAGTGTATTTGAAGGTATAATCTCTTGATTCTCTTTATAAATCAAAGAATACAATTGGTTGCTTATTTCTAATTACTGTGAGAACCTTACACATTCACTTTTGAAAGATCCCAAACCAATGCAATTTTATTTTGGTTACCTGTTAAAGAGAATTTAATATTTTTATTCCTATAGTTTCAGATAAAATAAACACAAGGCATATAATCTACCATTACTGCATCTGCAGCTCTTAGTGACAAAATCTTTGTGAAGGATACAACATCAGTCAGAAATGTATAGATATATACTTTATATAATTACAAGCCAAAATTGTTTCCTATGAATATTTTCCTAAACTCTCAAGCATCTTTACCAAAAATGAATGGCTTTCTGTAGGACTGAAAATTGTAAGAATAAAGCTTTTCATCACTGATGTGAGAAAGACATATTTAAGCGAAAAAGCAAACAACAAAACTAAAATAGGAGAAATGGGTATGATTTTTTATGGAAGGCATATGGTAGGTATTATGTCTTTGGTTAAAAAGTATAACTTACTTGCTTTTATAAAACAGAGATACAATTCAGAAGTATTTCTTAGGAATATATAGAATATATTGTAATTCAAAATTTTAAATGCCTTTAGGTATAATATAGTATATTTCTCTAAATGAATAAATTTTAGAAATAACCATAGACTTTTAATTAAATGGTTGTTTCTATCACATTTCAGTAGTATTACCCAGTTTATGATGATACAAAGCAATACTGATTATTTATAACTTGGTGACAGAATTAAAATTAATTAATGTCAACTTCTGGAAATACAGAAAAGGAAAAACAAGATTTTCTTATCCTTTGGCAAAGGTGAGGGAAAAGAATGTTTTGTTTTTTGTGGGGACAAAATTGTGATTTTACTTTGTGAATACAGATATTTAAAGCATACTGAAAAAACTGTTTTAACTGACAGAAATAGTCAGTGAATCTATATAAATTTACAGAGGTTGGAAGGAGTGAAAACAGTAATTTTATTCTTTCTGTATTGAGTCGAAAGTGTAAAAAGTTAAAACTGTAGAACTGAAAGAAATGCTGTGTATGCTGGGCTGTCATGTTAATTAAATAAACAACCAGAACAGTGACTCTGTGTATGAAATACATTTTGAAAAGCCTGGGGGGAGGGGGTGCAGGCAGGCCAGGGTGAGTGACACTGGCATGAAAAAACATTCATTATATCTGTAGTGACATTTGTGTGAATTTGTTGTATTCTATTAGGAAATTCAGCTCAGAATAGTCTCTTCAGGGCTGTAGTTGAATAAAGGCCTTACCGAATTTAATTTTACTTCTATTTTAAGCAAGTTCTCATTATGTTGAGATAGGATGTTTATAAACCTCAAAATTAGAAGTATGCCTATATATTTTAAGATTTTCCATTAATATGGTTTGTGTCAGTCAGCTCAGTAGAGTCTATGTTGACTTCATCGAAAACTTGTGTGATTTAATCTATCAAAACAATGAGTTTATTCTGGGATTAAGGAGGGAATTATATTTTTTAGAGAAAGTTATTGCTGTGAGTTATACCCTCTTGGATGTGTGAAGATAATCAGTGCAACTATTGTATCATGTAGCATCCTGAGAGATATTGCCATGCAGAAGCAGTGCCTTTCACTGGGCCATGGGGAAATGTCTTATGCTTTGTGAAATTTTGTATAACTATGTTTTGGGGTGAATTGTTTACTTAGTTGCCATGTGTCTCCTGTTTAGAGGAGTCTTCCCCCTTTATCTCTTCTGTGTCGTGTCTATAATTGTATCTTCTAAACAACCCGCAAATATATATTGAAAACTCAATTTATGCTTGTCTTCTGCATTCGTGTGTTTAATGAAACTCTATCAAATAATTCTGAAGACCCTTAGAACGTTCAGTTTCCATAGTCTTGTACTGAAAGATGTGCTCTATTAATATGCAAATGAACCTTATTCTTCACATAGAAATCTAGAATCCTTTTAGTAATTATATATACTTTTACTATTGCTGGTATTTTTACAACTTTTTTTTTTTAACCAGCAATAGTAAAGTACTTAAATAAGTGCTTTTATTTATTTATTTGTTTTGGTAAGGCTACCTTTGGGAATTGTTTTCACTTTGAACTGAGAATGTATGTTTGTGCTATTATTGGCATAGAACACACAGATTTGAACATTGGGGTAAAAAAGTCTGAAAGATGTGTTAAGTGGAAATGTGTTGTATAACAATTGTCAAAAATATTAGTTGACCATACCTGTTCATCATGAATGTATACTACTGTTTAAAGAAAGATGCTGCCATGGTTAATGTTATTCCTACAAGCCTTTGGTCAGACTATCAAGTGTCCAATCAATATGTTTTATCTGTTCATTAGGTCTTGTGCTAAAAATCATAGAAATTATACACAGACAGATGTGATATAGCATCTGTCTCAAAGTTTAGAGCCTAGTTAGGGCAATGAGACATGAACATAAGAAAAGGAAAGGTCACAGTAAAATATCTAAATGGCCTCTTAGGTAACAGTTGGAGGAATGAACATAATAGCTTAGAGCAGGGTCCAGGTCTCATTCATCTCTTCTCTGAAATTGTATGTCAAACTTCATTTGTTCATTTTTATGGGCAAAAGGCCTATAGTATCATAGATTTTCAGAAGACCCTTAACATCTGCGATGCTGAAGTGGAAGTGGTTTAGATTGTAAGCAACTTTACATCTTGGAGACTGGAAAAATATTTTTTTTTTGAAATGGAAATTAATATGCATTTATGGTGTGCTCTAAAATAAAGGCAAAAATATTGGATTTAGGACATGCTACACTTCAATGCAGCATACTGATGGATTGTTTTCATATTTTGAGGTAGTTTATGACTAAGTAGCTAGCTGCAGTTATGTCTTAAATGCTTATCTCTGTGTCAGTCTGTAGTTAGTAGACTAGAAGTCTGATTGAAGAGGGAAGGAAACTGAAGGAGAGTCAGCTACATGTGTGTAGATAGCCTGAGGCAAGATGACTTTTGTCTAATTCCTCTTTGACTTGACTGTGCTACTTGGAGAACAGTCTGACTAGTAATTATAGGCCTAGGAATCATTTGTGTTTTTGTACATGGAGCCAACTCCAAATTCTCATTCAGAATTAGAAGATTGAGTAACCAGACTGAATATCAGATGTACAGAGAGCACAAAACTTTTTTCAGCCCTTGCAATGAATATTCTGGTCATCAAATAGTACCCGGTAGCCTCTGAAATGAATTATTCTTGACTTTGTTCCATAAATGAATATCAATTGCATTGAAAATTCTAACTTTGTAGCGTCTTATCTCATCAAATGAAAGTATTGAGTGGTGACTTGAATATTAATTTTATTTTAGTTTTTCAATGAATTGATTTTCATATGTTCAGGAGTTCACAATCTAAGGTAAAACATGATCTGTAAACCGTAAAATATTTCTTCATTAGCAAAAACAGCTTTTTTTTCACCTAATTTATTCTGCACAGTTTCCTTAGTAAAATACAAGTACATAGGATATAAGAAATAGTAAAAGAGGTCATGAAGAACATAACCTTTTAGAAGATGGAAAGTTATTTGGGAAAAGTCACAAACTAAATAACTTCTGCATGTTTGATTTAATTAGAGCTATCATTATTAAGGAATCTGTGAATGATTATTAAAGCTTTCAGGTATAGTCAGTCCTGCTAACATAGTAATCAAATTAATAGTATTAATGTTCTTTCATCCCAGAAGGATGAGTGGTTATAAGGAACACATTTTATCTGCCGGGATGTGTATTTGTACACATGTGTGTATGTACAAGTTTGTGCATGTGTGATTTTCCCCTGCCAGGAAATTGCTTTGGTTGTATCAATTTAGTGGAGAAACAGTGTCACCCAGTGGTTTTGATGAAAATGTCCCTATAACCATAATAGATAAACATCATCCAATAGAAATGTAACATGAACCATATATTTAATTTTGCATTTTTTCATAGCTATGCACAAAATAAAAAATAAGCAGATGAAATTTATGGTAATATGCTGTATGTGACTAGCATATCATGTCAAAATGTAATCAGTATTTAAAAATTTAAACATTTTACCTTTTTTGGTACTAAGTCCAAGATCTGGTGTGTATTTTATACTTACAGCACATCTCAGTTTGGTTTATCCACATTCAAGTATTCAATAGACACACATGACTAATGGCTGCCGTGTTGGACAGTGCAGCTATATATATTTAAAGATATAAAATACTTAAATACTTATGTCATCTCTTCAGTTATTGTGTAAAATCTATGTAGATTTAATAATTATTTTTTTGAGTTGAGGTCTCACTTTGTCACTCAGGCTGGAGCACAGTGCATAATCATGGCTCACTGCAGTCTCAAACTCCTGGGCTCAAGGGATCCTCCTCCTTCAGTCTCCCAAGTAGCTGGGACTACAGGCACATGCCATCACACCTGGTTAATATTTTTTTAGTTTTCTTTTTTATAGAAACGACATCTCACCAGGTTGCCTAGGCTGGTCTTGAACTCCTGGACTCAATTTAATCCTTTTGCCTCAGCCTCCCAAAGTGCTGGGATTACAGGTGTAAGCCAATGTGCCTGGCCAATTTAATAATATCATTTAATATACAATCTTTAAAATTTTATCTGTAGTCTTGCTAGATAGCTCATTTTTGTACCACTGTAATAGTTGGTAAGTCTATCTCTCCCCTTTTCTTCATTTTTTATTATTGCACATATTTTTAAATATGATTATGTTAATGGGGGAAGATTTAGCAAAGTCCTTAGTAAAGGACCTATGGTAACCTGATTTATAACATAGTATCAGTATTTCCAGTTACTTATGAATTTGCCTTTCAGAGTTTGGTATAACAGAGTTTGCTTATGTATACAGTGTGAGCACATTGCATGCTCATGGTGATTAGCCTGTAATTGGGTTATCTAATGTCTCTTTAGAAACAGGGGTGCTTGTGTTTGTAGTGCAGGTCGTTATCTTTGTAATTTAGAAAACTAAAAGTGACAAGCCTGCTAGTAGTTTTTAATGGATACAAATTATAACAGTGTCTGCAAGGGCCTGATGACTTGTCACTACTGCTTATATAAATACCACTTTTATGGAAACAAAATGAAAATGGATCCATCTTGTGTACAAATAGGAGTGGAGATTGATGACATGGAATTTTCAAACTAGGAATCGAGATTAGGTGACTTTTGGAGCCACTTTCTGCGTTCACTCTGCAGTGAATTTCAAACTGATTTCAGATGAAAAAGTCTAGAAGTTTTTAATGTCATGTTCCTTGTATCACCTTTCCTCAAAATCTGTGAGTTCATTACATCTAGGCATAGTTCCAATACTACATCAGGAATTAATAATAAAATTAGTTTTTATATAGATCATGTTACTTTATATGTACACATTAATTTTTTTAAAGAATGCATTTATTTTGCATATAGTGGTTTATAGCTGTGTAATGCATATTGTAGCTTTTGAGCCAAAGTATTATTTATCTTTGCATTGCAGAATAAGTACAGATATATATATTTTTTGAGACAAGGTACATAGATATTCACAAATCACTTAGGAAATCTAAAAAGATCAAAAGGCAATGGAATCATAGTATACAGAGGGGCACATCTGAATAAAATTAAATATTTTGGACTCAGTCTCACTACTGGTGAAGCTGACTCAATTTAGTCTTCTTAAAGGAGCTAGCTGAGGAGTAAAACACTGTTGTAAAACATATCTGTTACTTGAAAGAGTTTCTCTTTGAGTTTAACTAGTCATTTGCTCTGGCTAATTTTGAAGGTGCTTTAAATTAATACAGAGGTTGGTCTTACAAATTTTTTCCCCCATCTTCTTTATCTGTTCTTGTTTCTCCCTCTGTCCCTCCTTCTTTCCCACCCCCCTTCCTCTCTCCCTCTGTTCCTCCCTCTGTCCCTCCTTTCCCTTTCTCTCTCTCTCTCATCTTCCCTCTCTCCCACTCCCTGTCCTCCTCCCTGCCCCTCCTTCTCCCTCCTTCCCTTCCTCCCCCTCACTTCCTACCCTCCCTATCCTTCCCACCCTCCCTATCTTTCCCCCTCCCTCTCCCTTTCTCTCTCTCTCCACACTCACATATATAGACATATGTGTATTTTATTATTACTTAATAGATTCTTCTCCCTAAGAATATGTTTAAAATTTTAAGGAATGCCTTTCTGTCCCCCACAGTACCTTGTGAGAATATCAAAATAATTTTATGCAAGAATCTTGTGGTTTGGATTTAATAGGATTTTAATAAAAATTTTCCACCCTGTGAAATAAGTTTAAATAACTGAATATTTATGCTATGTCTGTGGCAAGTGTTTCCTCTTCTCCACTTAAATAGACCTAATGGATGTTTGAAATCTTAGAGACATTATTTTGGGAGGAATGTTTTATTTTGTGGTAACTGCTGTACTGCTGTGTAGAGTCAGCATCCCAGCACATTTTCAGCTAGTATGAACACAAATAAAAGCAATAAGTTCTTATTTTTATCCTAAGTGTTTTAGAGGTCCACTTAAGACATGCTCCCTTGATTGTCAGTAGTGGGAAATTGCCAGTGGGGGAATTGGCAGCAGTGGGATTCTGTGGTGGGGGGGCAAACCTCATCAGCAAGGATACCTGCATAGTGAACATTTGTGTACCTAACCTTGAATTGTACCCACATCTTTAAAATTAAAAATTGAAAAAAAAGAAAATGCTCTTTTGCAGGCAGTGTTTGTCCTGGAGGTATAAAGCAACCCTTAATTTGGGAGTTAGTATTTTGGGGTCCAGCCTCAGCAGTCATCCGTCAGAAAGTTTAGAAAGGATAGAGCCTGTTGAACTTCCTGTGCTATATTGAGAATGTGCTTTCTAGGCTCAGGAACAAAGGAAGTCAGATTCAGATCATGACGGTTTTTTAGGCTCCTGGTCTCAGCCATAAGCATTTTCTTTAGAAAATTCCGATCCAATGTCTTGCTCATTGTTGGTGCTGTTTGGCTAACAGGATAAATGGATGGAAAAGACATAAGAGACTTTTAATCTGAAATATTTATCTCCCCCCTCTCCTGAAGTGGAGTTAGTGGCTAAATTGATTTAAAATAACGTCTATGGAGAGAAGGAAAGAAATGGATTATCAACAAGTCTATAAATTTTCATTTTTAATATGTAATATGATACAAACATTTTTCTTACTTTAAAAAATATTTTCTTGCATGTATTACATAAGGGACTGAATTTGGCTGTGACCTTTCTGGTAGGAAATCCCACATTCAGCATGAGTCCTAGATATTTATTTTTGGCTCCCTCTCAACTGAAACTAACTAAAGCTACCACCAAGATCATTGTAGTATATAAACCTTTGAAAGATCTCTGAAATTAGGGTACACTTTTTAGAAAAATAAAAATTCAGCAGGGCTTCATGGCTCAGTCTATAATCCCAGCACTTTGGGAGGCCGAGGTGTGTGGATTGCCTGAGCCCGCAGGTTTGAGACCCACCCGGGCAACTTGGCGAGACCTCGTCTCTACAATAAAATAAAAAATTAGCTGGGTGTGGTAGCGTGGTTACTTGGAAGGTTGAGGCAGAAGGATCGCCGGAGCCCAGCAGGTCGAGTCTGTGGTGGCCGGGAGCATGCCACTGCACTCTAGTCTGGGCAACAGAGTGAGACTCCAACGCAAAAAAAAAGAAAAATAAAAATTCAAGTTTTTTCGCATTCAACTGATACACTGAGAATAAACTCTGTTTTCTCCCATTGTTTCCTACAGAGCTCTGACAGGTGTTTTTCAACTATCACGTCTTTACATTCTATTAGTGTGTATTCTTGTTAGAGGTTCTTACTGAATAGCTGTATTTCCTGAAAAGTCTAATGTAAGGTAAATGCTGTCTCTATTATATCTTTTAGCTTGTGATCAATTACAAAATGTATTTTGAGACAGTTGCTTCCAGAGGTGACATTGTGAAATTGCCTTATTTAAAATGTCATCCAACTGCAGTGTTAGTTCAATCATGTGGAATGATCTAGAAATTTGGTAGCATACTTTCAGTCAAAATGAACTGAAAAATCAAAAGTTTATAAGGTTGTATTGAATAACACATTTGAGCTCATCCAGTCATTTTCCTTTGATCCACATAGCTTTTAATAGAACTTGACTTGTTAAAATAGAAACATTTATTTATTTATTTATTTTGAGTTTTTTTTTTTCTCTTTTAATTTTTATTTTGAAATTGTGGGGTACAATTCAGGGTTAGGTATACAAATGATGAGGTGTACCCCCCCTTCCCCAGGCGGATATTGACTACTGTCAATGCCAGTTCCCTACCCCCCAACCCTCTCCCTGCAGTTTCCCACTACTTTCAATCCCTCTCCTACAGTAATATGGTAGTTGTTCAAGGTCCACTTATGAATGAGAACATATGGTACTCAGCTCATTTAAATCAAATAACATTTTCTTGTTGCAACTGTAATACTTAGTAAAGATTCAGTATTATCATCTTCATATCTTCTTATTCAAACTAGAGACATCTCTTGAGAATTTTAGGCAGATTATCATGACATCAGATAAACTAGGAGTACCATGTTTAGAAAGAAAAGTGATTTCCAACTTTATTTTATGATGATTAGTTTCCTTTTGTCAAGTTGTCTTGTGGGTAGATTTTCTAGAAAGGTTACCATTACTGACAACTTTCAGAATTTAAGAGTTCTTTGAATATACCATTAAAAAAAATTGAGTATGGTTTTTATTTGAGAAAATAAATGACAAACTCCGAAGTTAGTTATTTATTAATTTGAAATAATCAAACTATTTGTAGATTTATTTGATATCTTAACTAAAAATTTAGAAGCAAAATCTTGTAACTGTATTTTCAATGGCCATCATTAATAAAACAAAAAAATAACAGGTGCTGGAGAGGATGTGGAGAAAAAGCAACACTACTACACTGTTGGTGGGGATGCAAGCTAGTTCAATCACTATGGAAAACAGTGTGACAATTCCTAAAAGAACTAGAAATTGACCTTCCATAAAACCCAGCAATCCCCCTTCTGGAACTATACTTGGAGGAACTTAAATCATTCTACAAAAAAGATAACTGCACATGCATGTTTATTGCAGCACTATTTACAATAGCAAAAACATGGAACCAACCGTGCTGCCCATAGAAACTGGACTGGATAAAATAAATGTACATATACATCATAGAATATTATGCAGTCATAAAGATGGACAAAATTATGGACTTCATATCAACTTGGATGGATTTGTAGTCTATAATACTCAGTGATCTATCACAGAAATAAAGAACTGAATACCACATGTTCTCACTCATAAACAGACCCTGAGCATTTACCATAATACTATAAGAAAGGGATTGGCAGTAGCTGGAAACTGCCTGAGGCTGGGGTGGGGACCCATAACATCAATGAGGGTACCTGATCTCAAACCAGGCAAACTGGGTACCAAAGAGAGGTCCAAACGTTACTTGTATGGTGACTGCTTGCGTACCTAATCCTGAATTTTACCCCACATCTTTATAATAAAAAAATATTTAGAGAAAACAAACAAAAGTTATAATTTCATTTTTGGGACAAAGAACTAACTGTGTGTATTATCTTGAATGGTGTCAGTTTTTGCTCTTAGTGATCTAATTTTGTTATAATTGCGGTTGTTTTTGCGAGATAAATAGGACCTAGAATGTTGCACTGTTATTAAGACAGTATACTCATTTTGTCCACTTCTCTTCATTCCCTTTTACTTGAATTACAATTGGATTGATTCTTCTTAACCCTTTTAGAGAACAATCAAAGCTTTTAAGTGTTTTCAGTGAACTCCTTTAAGCAATTAACTAGTCTTAATGAAAAGTGTGAGAATTAGTTTGGGAATGTTGGATACAGATATAACTGAACACTTGTTAAGTAAGTTTCTACAAAATAAAATGGCATTCAGAAATGAAAACGACCATAAAAATGAATGCAACCCCCCAAAAAATAATGCTAATGATTCGCTCGTGCGGAATGAAGACTAGATCAAAATCAAATGAATAATTCCTTAGTTTTCAAAAAGTACTTATTCTGTGGTCTTTAGGTGATGTAATATTAGCACACTTAAAATATGTAGACCTCTTTATGATTTGAAAAGAGGGAAAGAGCTTGTGAAAGTCACTCTTGGATGCTGGTCAGGATGTCCAGCCATGCATTGCCTCAGGATCTGTCCTTAGACCAAAAGCATATGAGGGATGATTATCTGTGTAAAAAGTCATAATACTATTCACAAACTTTCCTGACATTGATTACCTTCCAGGACATTAATCTTGTTTCTTAGTTTTGTAGTGCATTTATAATTTTTACTAATATGCCGTAATAGCAATCTTATGTGAACTTTTACCTGCTATGTGACTTGAATTGATTAAAGATGTCCCCGAGTAAGTGTTTCTTATTTAAAATTCCAGGACTCTTTATTTTACATCAAATATTTGTATATCCTAAGCATTTAAATATGCTTAAATTTTTATCTTGTTTATTCTGGCTTTTCCCCTGCTGATAATTATTCATATATAAATGTAATATTGTGTTAATCAAACAATTGTTTTTTATTTATAGCAGCAAATACCCCAATTACTAGATTAACCAACTTCTCTTAGATCATTTCAAAGTTTATGTGGAGATTGCTTAATTTCACCTATGTATAATTACACATCATTTGGCACTTTATAATGGAGATGTTCGCTGTCCTTCTCAGAATGTAGTGTGAATAAAAATCAACTGGGAAGCCTATTAAAATGCAGGTTCCTAAATTTTAAGTTACAGGCTATGTCCCCTCAGATATTCTGATTTTAGTTAAGTGAGGTCCAGAAATTTGCAATTTTAAGGAGCAGCCTAGGTACCTCAGTTGAAAAACACAGGGCTATTTACTTTTGTCTACTAAAACTGTACAGGAAGTTCTGACTTGTGCAGTCTGTTTCAACAAATAGTTAAAAAATGCTTGGTTTGGACTAAAAGGCTTGATTTTGTGGTGAAAAACCAGTTTGTACACAAACATACACACTATAGTTTATGAACGTATTCATAAATTTTTCACTTTGATTTCTCCATTGAGGATACCTCAGATAATTTTTTTGACCATCCTGCATATCAAGTCCTCATCTGTAAAATAGGAATAACAGTTTCACTACATATTTCATATGGCTGTCATAAAGCCTAAAAAAATAAATTGCTATTCACATATTAAATAGAAGACTATATGTACTTATGGTGGAGACAGACCAAAGCTTAGAAATATGTACAAGTTTCTTAAACTTTCACAGCTTTAGTGAAATTATCTGTACCATAAGAATAGTGTACTTTACTACTTGAGGCTATTAAGGTTCTATTAATATAAATAATGGACAGAGGTTCTGGCCATACGTCTCTCCCAGCTGAACACTGTGTCATTGAAAGTTGTAGACTACACATCAGAAAGTGCAATATAAAACAATGCAAACAAATTTGCATTTGATTACAAAAACAAACTCGCAAGTCTTACAGAATATGCAGATTTTATGGACGTTAAATGAAATGAGAGAGTTTCTGAAGTTGCAACCAAAGTCACTAACCAATGAGGAGCCCTGAGAGTTAGATAAGGTAATAGTGGGAAGAGAGAGAGGTCTGGGGACTTCAAATGCTTCGGTGAAAAAGGATTAAGAGAGATCCTTAAGAAAACTGATGGAGTTCTTGAACATGTTTGTAAAAACAGTTGATGATGCTGTTGAGAGTCATTTGTGTGGTATGTCATATAACCTCATTTACAGAAACTTGCTTCATGCTTTCAATTTGATTTGTACTCTAGCTGCCATTGTAACCTATATTTTGTCTTGAAAGACAAAATTATTTTCAAAATTTTGGGTGTATTTTTCATGGTACCATTTTCTCATTATTTACCAGAAGTGTCATTATTCTTGGATAACAAGGATTTTTTTCTGCTTTATTATCTATGTAAACCATCTAGGCCCTGACTGAGCTGTGACCTGCAGTGGAAGGTACTAACTGTTTATGTTGTCACATAAAAATATTCCTCAAGAATTTTTTTTTTAAAACCCAGCTTACACAGGGTCTTACTCTAGGCCTCAGTCTTCAGACCATTTTTCTTCCAGATTTTTCCACTTATTGAATGATCTTCCAGTCTAGCAGTCTGGCCTGTGGTGGTGATTTTGGTTTGGTCCCAGCAGCAGCAAGAATCCTGTATAGTCTCAGTCTATTACCATGGGTTTCAGTTTAGAAATTCTGTCTGGGATAGTCGTCTCTTTACTAACTTTTTCATAGAAAGTCCTTGGATTTCCACTTCTGTGATACAGGAGATGTAAAAAGACGAAGGGGAGGGGACTGCAGATGCTAGGCCATGAGAAGTTATTGAAAGACTTTTGCTCCAAGGGAGATGGGATACCATTGAAGGGTTTTGAGCAAAGAAAAGATGTAATTAAACTTATGTTGAATAGGATCTCTCAGACTGTGTTGAGTGAGAATAGGTGTTAGGATGGAAGAAGGAATGCCAATTAAAAGATGGTTGCATTAATCAAGAGATGATTGTGAACTGGACCAAAATGGTAATATCAGTGGGCAGATTATAAATATATATTGAAAACATTATTGATTGGCTGATCTTTCCTTTGAGGATAGACAGTGAGTTCCTTTAATGCTTTCTCTTTTACTTAAGAACATAAGGTTAAGGGAATGGTTATCTTTATTTCATGCTTTAAAAAATCTTATTGTGTTGACTTTTACTTTCCAATTTTATTTTCTGCCTATACCTTCCAGAAGATGTATAAATTGTGGGCCTGACTTTCAGGAAAGTCTTCAGATCTCCTTGATGTGGAAATAAATGCTAATGAAGCATCTCAAACTCTTCAAAGTTTTAGTTTAGTAGGATATTATAACATTTTATATGATGAAAGTTGGTTTTGAAATTTTATTTTGATATAAATGTTCTTATATTTAAAAATAAATATTAACAGGATAAAATTTTAATACACAAGGGAGGGCCCCAAAATCCCTGAAGTATCTTTTGGAAGGCAGGCCTCTTAAAGTACAGGCTTTCTCTGCTAGGTAAGTGTTCTAGAAACCCATTGGCATCTGTGTACCAGCTGGTGTTATGAGAAACTGTGTTTAGCTTAAGTGAATTGTTTATGGAGATTCTTTCGGTGTGTTTGCCCATTTCATGATTGTTGATTTATGAGCACACTTGCCCACACCAAACTGAGTACTCAGCAGTGTTTGATCAAAAATGGCATGATACCTATGCCCTACCCCACTATTTACCCAGGTTCCTCCTGAGACTTTTTTTTGTTTCCCTGGATAAAAAAAGCCCTCAGAGGGAAATGTTTTGCTGGTGTGAAAGAAGTGAAACAAACAAACAAAAGAATGGCAGAAACACTAAAAGGCATCAAAATTGATGAGTTCAAAAACCGTTTTGAGCAGAGGAAAAAGTGTCTTGATAGGTGTATTGCATCAAACGGACAATACTTTGTAGGTGACAAGTTTAAACATGTAAGAATAAACACAAAATTTTAAAAAATAAATTCTGGGTTTTTGGTCATTCCCATGAGCTCCCTCTTAAACAGATGTACTTGTAACTGATGCTCTAATATCTTAAATTCTAGGCTTTCTCTCTTTATTACTAGTCTTTGAGTAATCTAACAAATCTCATTTCTATTAAAGACATGTTGCCAATACATTCCTGGCCTTCCTACAGAGGAAATACTTCTGTTTTGTTTTCATATTAGCTCAGATCATTTGTCAACCTACAGAGCACTTCAGTGATAGGTGCTATATAAATATTTAAATTACAATAGCTTGATAGCACTGTAACTTTTTCGAGTTTGCTAACTCTACACTGTGGTTAATTTCTGATTATGAAATATTTTATATACTGCTTGAGATCAACAAAGAATAAAGGATTAGTGTGAAATGTAGAGTTTTAGAATCACATGGGAAAATATTTTGATAAGTGGAAAGAGAAATCAGGAAACAAAATTGAGGATACCCAAATTCATAGCAGAAAGAAAACTTGTGAAAAGGTTAATTGTTGTTTGTATAGGAGAATCATGAATGATGTTTACTTATTTTTCCTGTATTTTCTATGTTTTCAGCCTGGACACATATTTTATCATCAGAAAGCAATTAAAGCTTTATAAAAAATGTAGTCATTTGACATTGCTGCTTTGGATGTAACCGCAGAACAATAGGGTTATTTGCCTAGTAGTTCTTTGGCTTGCAGATGTGGAAATTGCATCTCCAGGTACTTTTCTGAATGGTAACATGGGATATTCAATATTGAGTAAAACATATTTGGAAGCAGAGCTCTTTTGCATTCCTGATTCTTGACCCAGCTGGCTGGACAGGCTTAAAGTTTCTTCTAAGACTGGAGACACAACTGGCACATGATTATCTGAGGTAGGTCCCTGAAACTTTAGATTGGCATACAGACAATTTTTGTGATTTTACCTGAAGGTCTAATAGTTGTATGAAAATATGTAAATACATGTGTGCTGAAATATGTACACATATACTAAGTCATGTTTCAGTTTTTACAAAAGCTTTTTGGCCTAATTTTGTTTTAAAGGTGACAGCAACCACAACTGTGATATATTGAGTTGAACATGAAAACAGATATTCTACTAAGAATATAAAATTCTCTATGAAACATGTAGAAGGAGAATATTGAGTCTACCTCACTGACTATTTGGCCAGTAAGCTTGCAGATAAAAATCAGCTTCATAGTGATTTAAAAAAAAAAAAATAACATATATATTTTAAAAGTATCTACCTGAAAGAATTCTATGTACCAAAGTACTTATTAAACAGTTTAGCTTTTCTAATAGTTTATGCACAGTCTATAAGTAAAATGTGTTTTTATTTTGCATTTTCAAATTTCATCTGCAAGTCATATGCAGAAATGTGAGTTACTTCTATATTTTGCTTTTTTATGCTTTTTTATGTGTCTGAATTATACTGTGTATAATATTGATTAATTTTCAGTTATGCTTGTCAGGATTTTGTTGATTATTCCTTGTGTTTCCATAAGACTAAGAAACTTTGTACATTTCCATGTGCTACTGCTCATTTAAATAAATGAAATGAGGGGAAAAACAATGTGTGTATAATATTTTAAAATTACTTCTACATCTAGGATTATTAAAATGCTTTTTTCACTTGAAGAGCTATAAGTTTCTGCAGAAATAAATTTAAGAATATTAAACCAGTCTCTGTAAGTACTTAAAAAAACAGACTATGGTCTCACATAACCAAAAAAAAAAAAAAATCTTTCAGAAAAAAATGGTGGAATCAGAGATGGTAGTTAAACCAATAATAATAATAATAATAATAATAATAATGACAACTTTTACTCAAGCATTCCACCCACTTTTTAATGTTCTGTCTATGGAGAATTAGCAGATTAGTACTGGCAAATTATGTTTGGGATGGTTGAGTTAAGAAGACAGAGACTGGTAGGCATTTCCTTTCTAAGTGTGTATGTGAGGGGGGTATGGGATATGGTACTGAAGTTAGCATTTGGCTAGTTTCCAGATCTTAGCCTAACAGATTAGAGATGCTATTTTTCTATGAAAGCAAAGGTTATCTATTGCTGAGGCACACTAATAATAAAACTGTAACTCATCAATCAGAATGTCAGGTTATTAATGGACACTAGGGAAATTAACTGTAAGAAAGACCTAGTAAATGCTTCTTGTTCCTGGTGGGAAAGTCACCTTTAGCATGGTTGGCTCCTACACTGCAGCTAGGGATCTCCGGCTTATGGGAATTCTCCTTGGAAAACTTACACTGCTTGCATTTTTTTGTTGTAGAATGTTTGAAGAGTGCCCACAATATTCCAGAAAGTGTGGGGATTGTTGGGGAAAGATTAAAAAATGGACTGCCCTTGCACCCCCCCCCAAGCTTCTAGTAAAGATACCACAGTAACAAATGATTACAGTGCCAAGGGATAAATGCTTTGAAATACTGAGAGTCATGAGAACTTTGCCTTCCAAAAAGGTCATAGCTAAATTTAATGCTCAAATACCATCACCCTCTTAACATGGATTTCTGGTAAAATTCTGTCTTCCAGTCTTTTCTGACTTCTCCTTTTGATTTATGCTTAACTTTTTCATGTGTTTATGTTAGCAGTAAGCTGACTATAATTGACTTTGGTACAATATAAAGAATGCATATAAAAAAGAGAAAAAAAGAATGTATCTGAATGTTTCTTTATAAGAACGCTGTGGGCATGAGGCCAAGGGAATATGAGGGAAGCAAAGAGTAAAATGTCGTGATGTTATGGAGCTGGCTGCCAGGTGTGGAGCACATACTGTGGAAAAGACTGGTGAAACAGATAGATTAGCTTTTGTGTTGAGGAGAGAGGCACAATGGTGGAAAATTTTAAGAGATAAGAAAGGTGTGGGCCAGGGTGGGATGAAATATGGAATGTTTTAAGATTAGGTGAATTTGATTATTTTGTGTGCACCGAATGCTACATTTTTTTTTTTTAACCAGAGTGTGATGTGAACCAATTAAACATAGTTTTGGTAGCAGTGGATCAGAGAAGAACCCAACTGGGTGCAAGGAGACATTTAAGAGGTTCTTGTAAAAGTCCTGGTTAAAGACATTGAAGATTTATTGAGACAGTAGACATGGAAAAGAAAGGAGATTTAAGAAAAAAAACAAAACAAAACTGCAGTTGGCAGTATTAGTCAGTGATTGATGGTGGAAGGTGTTGACAAAGGGCTTGAACACTGTTTAAATTATGAACCTGGGAAACTAAATGAAGTGATGCTGCTCGTTGAGAGAAAAAGCGTCAGAAGTCAGTTTGTTTGTTTTAGTTCTGGGGTGAAGGAGGGAAGATGATGTGTTTGTTTGCTTTGGACATATTCAGTGTGTGTTACTTTTGCAACCTCATGTGACCTTGTCTGCATTGAGGTGCCCAATGTCGTTAGTTCACAAAAATGTTTTAATTCCAAAGCGATGTTGGCTCAGTTTGGTCCCCTGCTCGGTATGTACATGCTTCTTAGAACTGGAAGCTTCTTGTGCCCGGATGTCACTGCAAATGCAGAAAGATTGTAGGCTTTGACCATTTTGATTAGTACAGACATTATCACCCTATTGAAGATTAAATGTTAAATAGGGTCCTAAATCTTATAGGGAAGATGACTTTGTACTCTTGGTGCCGAATCTGACCAATGAAAGAGATCATCAGGTCAGTACAGACTGCAACTTCTGTGTAATCCTCTGACAATCCCTAGGGTAATGCCCTACGTTAACCTTTGACCACACTTGAAAAGTACATAGGCAAGGTTCTTATCCTCGGACAGAAGAGCCCTGGATCATATGAGTAGTTAAAAACTTACTTTATTGATAGAGACAATCTAGGCAATCTAGAGAAGTTAACCTTGTACATTATCAGATTGAGTTCCACTTTGGTTTTTTTTCTTGGTTTTTCCTGGAAGCTTACTATGGTTTGTCTTTTTTCAAATTAATATATATGCATAAATATAAATTAGGCAGTATTCAATGACGCTAGCTAGCACTCTGGATCAAGTTTCTGTAAGTGCAATGCAATGTCTATCCTCTGCTGACCTAGGGAAGTTTTACACATGGTACAATCTCCATTGCTCTCAGTGCTCTTTTAGACTTGTCTTTATATATCATAGTAAATTTTGGGGTTTGGAATTTTCTTGTTTATGAATGTATTACTATTCCTGGAAAATATCAAATATCACTGCTGTTATATCATAGGGTTGGAGGGAAATTAGAGTCAAATTTATGAAATTCTTGACAAGGGATCCTCATTAAGCCTTTGCCTAATCACTACTATGGTAGGTATCTCAGTTTTCTTCTGTACCATTTCACTCTCCCTCTTTTCTCCTTTTCTCTTTTAGGATATCATAGTCTTTTGAAATTGAGAAATCCAGAATTAGTTTAGATGTGGTCTGACTGGAAAAAACCAGAGTGTGATTGTCACCTTTTTTTTACAAAAAAAATTACGGAATTTTTTAAAAAAAGCAACATATACTTGCCTAAGCATCAACCCTAAACCTACACTATATCAAAAAGCAGGCAAGAGAATGTATAATTTTGTCACACGACAACTTACAAACCACTAGGCTAGTTAGTGAGACCCTTACGAGATACTAAGACTGCACTTCATTATTTTTTTGTCAGCATAATCTATAGATTTATATTTTGTCAGCTAAAACTCTGAAGATCTTCACGTGAGTTAACATTATGGTGTCTCTGTCTGTGTTGTGCCTTTAGTTCTTTGGACCCTCTGTTCTTGTTTGTTTCAGATGAAAGCAAAAAGATAGTCAAGGTCTCTGCTGTATTAAGTACCTTCTGGTGATTTATGTATGGCCAGAATAATTAAAACTGTGAGGAAGATACATTATATGAAGCTTGGTCAAGTTTTAGGGACTTGAAAAATAGTTTCATTTATTTACTTTTCTCTTCATTCCAAGTGGACCTTAATACAATAGAAATCTGCAGTGAATTTAATGATGCCTTGGGTTCTTCCAAGTACAAAATCATAGATAGGAAATGAACCAGTATGACAGTATAACCTTTTGTTCATAACAATTCAATAGTTTATAACTATCACTAGAAGTCTAAAATGCATAGATCTAAAAACGTAGCTGTTCTGAGAGTGGTAGTATGAACTTGTAGTCCAAGCTACTTGACAAACTGAGGCAGAAAGTTCACTTGAAACCAGGAGTTTGAGACCAGCCTGGGTAACATAGCAAGATGTCATCTCTAAAAAAATAAAATAAAATGTAGCTGGACGTTATGGAAAACAATATGGAGGTTCCTCAAAAAACTAAAAGTAGAACTACCATGTGATCCAGCAATCACGCTCCTAGGTATATACCCCAAAGAAAGGAAATCAGAATATTGAAGAGTTATCTGCACTTCCATGCTTATTGCAGCACCAGTCACAATTGGAATCAACCTAAGTATCCATTAACTGATGAGTGGATAAAAGGAAATGTGGAATATATACACAATGGAATGTTATTCAGCCATAAAAAGGAATGTAATTCTGTCATTTTCAGCAACATGGATGGAACTAGAGGTCATTATGTCAAGTGAAATAATACCACAGAAAGACAAATACCAAATACCACATGTTCTCACTCTGGTAGAAGCTAAAAAAAAAAAAAAAGGATCTCATGGAGGTAGAGAATAGAATAGTAGTTACCAGAGGCTAGGAAGGAAAGGTAGGGAGAAGGAATAAAAAGAAGTTTGTTAATGGTTACAAATATACAATTATACAGAAGGAATAACTTCTAGTATTTGATAGCATAGCAGGAAAATTATAGTTAACAATAATTTTGTGGTGTATTTCAAAATAGCTTGAAGAGAAGAATTATAATATTCTCAATACAAAAGATAAATGTTTATGGTGACAGATATCCCAATTACCTGTTTTAATCATTACAAATTGTATATATTATCAGAATATAACAAGTACTCCCAAAATATGTACAACTATGATATATCAATAAGATAGTACCAAAAAATACAAAAAATAATGTAGCTGAAAAAGGAAGGCTTGAGATTTGATGTACTAAGGTATGGGTGCTTTTGGAAATAGTATTAGCACCAGATGGAACTGTCAATGGTGAAATGAACTTCTTATCCTAGCTGTACTCTTTGAGATGGCAGTAACAATGGTTCTTTGTCTTCTACAAGGGTGATATGGTAGGCCTTTTCAAACACTAACCTGCCCTTGATTTTGATATGTTCTCTCTAGGAGGATCTCCTAACTTCCTGAATCAATGCTGTAGTGAGCCACAGTTACTGATGTGTGTGTCACATCCATCAGTATGTTGACATGAGAAAAAAAGTTTAAAAATCACAGCTCTATAAACTGGATCCAAGAAGGGCATGAACCTAATTTGTGGACTGAGCAAGCATTGACTTTCCTGTACAAAGTTCCTGTAAGGAGAGATGTAAATAAATATAGCTTAAAGGAAGGGCCTTTTTAAGAGTTTCATTTGACACCAATGAAATGCTCTTGCAAGCGACAATATTTGGCTCAGTATTTTCACTTGTCATTTGGATTTTACTTTTGACTTTAATTACTGGTTTTCTAGCCTTGAATGGCAGACTATTTCATAATTTTCCCCCATAAAGTTATGATTCATTATTCATTTTCTATAGTTTATGAGTTTATGTTGTAACTTATAGGGAAATCATAAAATACGTGACAGAGAGTAGTTAGAGTGCTGAGTGTTCTAAAAGAATATCTCTGCATTAAAGATGGTATGTATGACTGTTTCATAATATGAAACCTCTTTGTGGCACTTTGGGCAATAAAATAAGTTTTGCTGTGTTTAACATTACAATGAAATGAACTGCCAATCTAAAGAGCCGCACCTGTAATATTTTTATTGAATTTAACTGATGATTGATTTGTATAATAAATAAACTCTCAGAAAAGCAATGTAATTATATAGAACTCTATATATTCTCCCAGAAGTATTACATTTTATAATTATAATCTCCACAGAAGATAATGTGATTTTAGGATGTAAATAAAATTTATAAGAACTTGAATCTGGTATTCTGCTTATTTTATTTATTTGTTTATTTATTTGCCTGTTTTTGAGGCAGGATTTCATTCTGTTGCCCAGGCTGGAGTGCAGTGGCATGCTCCTGGCTCACTGCAGTCTCAGCCTCTTGAACTCAAGTGACCAACCTATCTCAGCCTCCCATGTATCTGGGATTAAATGTGTGTGCCACCATGCCTGGCTATTTTTTTTTTAACAAATTTTATTTTATTGTTTTAGAGTTGAGGCCTCACTATGTTGTTTAGGATGTCTCAAACTCTTGGGCCCAAGCTATTTTCCTGCCTTGGCATCCCAAAGTGCTGGGATTATAAGCATGGGCCATTGTACCCAGTCTCCTTTTTGGAGTATTGCACTGATTATCTGCTAGGTCTAATCATATCAATCTGAAGATATTTTTAGTTGTTAGAACTTAGGGAGGATGTTACTAGCTTGACAATTAATAGATAAAGTTCAGAAATGTTGTTAAACATATAATGCACAGAACAGCTCCCTACCAGAGAGAATTATCTGACTCAAATTGTCAGTAGTGCCAAGGTTGAGAAAAGTCTTAGATTATTATGTATTTAGTTATTTATTTTTGAGTAGGAGTCTCACTCTGTTGCCTAGACTGGAGTGCAGTGGCACGCTCCCGGCCACTGCAGCCTCGACCTGCTGGGCTCCGGCGATCCTTCCGCCTCAGCCTTCCACGTAGCTGGAACTACAGGCACACGCTACCACGCCCAGCTAATTTTTTTTTATTGTAGAGATGAGGTCTTGCCAAGTTGCCCAGGTGGGTCTCGAACCTGTGGACTCAGGCAATCCACTCACCTCCACCTCCCAAAGTGAGGGATTACAGGCTGAGCCACCAAGCCCAGCTAATGTATTTATTTTTATTAATACTCTATATGGGTGGAAGGATGAAATAAATGGAAATTGAATTTTTTCTTATTCTAAGTGTGAAAATAGTGACAGCAGGATCTATTGATGGAGGGATTCAAGTACAGTGCAGTGGTTAGGATGTAGAATTTGTTATCAGTTTTGGGTTCTGATCTACAGTGCAGCCACTTATTAGCCAGTCATCTGGCCCTGGGTGAAATCATTATTCCGAGGCTTAATGTACTCACTTGTAAAATGTGGATAATAAATTCTACCTTACAGGCTTGCTCTGATGAATAAAATTGTTTGTATCCTGGAAGGTACCGTTAGCCATTGTTATTATATTTGAGAGTATAATTTGGGATTGGTAGCACAGTGTTTATATAGTCATACAGAAAATGAGATGGTAGAAATATTAAGAGTAGAAATATATTTCTTGAATCATAATGATTGCTCAGCAATTTAATAAAGAGATATATTTAAATATATATGTGTGTATAATATATACTATATGTATCTAGAAAGGAATTGTTATATGTATATATCTGAACAGTATATATATGCATATATATATGAATGTTTGATAATTTGAGAAGATCTCTAGGAATACAACCTTCAATACAGTAGACCCTGATTTAAAAAGGCCAAATTTTTAACAGAGATTACCAATGAAGTCTTATAAAAATAAAAAAATTCCTTTTTTGTTTTGTATTCTTTTATTTCTAAATTCATTTTTTAAACTTTTATTATATTTTAGAGACAAGAATTTTACTCTGTTGCCCAGGCTAGAGGGCAGTGCACTCTTTTTTTTATTTGTTTGAGTTGGAGTCTCTCACTCTGACGCCGCGAGTGCAGTGGCCACTTCCGGCCACCGCATTCTCGACTTGCTCGGCTCCGGCAATCCTTCCACCTCAACCTTCCAAGTAGCTGGAACTACAGGCGTGCGCTACCACGCCCGGCTAATTTTTTTGATTTATTGTAGAGACGAGGTCTCACCAAGTTGCCCAGGCGGGTCTCGAACCCGCGGGCTCAGGCAATCCACTCACCTCAGCCTCCCAAAGCATTGGGATTACAGGCTGAGCCACTGAGCCCGGCGGCAGTGCACTCTTATAGCTTTTTCTAGCCCCAAAACCTGGGCTCAGGCGATCCTCCCACTTTGAACCCTAAAGGAGGGGAAGCCTTACAGGCATGAACCACTGCTCCTGGCCCATTCTTCTATATTGTTATATAGCTTAATTGTTATATTAAAGATAATCCTTTTGTAATAAAAAAATTACAGCAGCTACAAAAAATCCGTCATTGTTTCCCAGTATAAATATTGAAAAGTATGCTTGTTAAAATATTCCTCTTCTAATTTATAGGGTCACCCCTTTTTGCTAGTTTATCTCTATTAGTTGGCTTCCCTCTTCAGTCATCTTTCTAAAAGTAGTTAAGTTGTGGGACCTATTAACATTTTACTGGCATGATAAAGTTGGTCATGTTGATTGCTTTATCTGCTAAGTTGGCATGCAGTGCTGTCACTGAAGCCAGTATGACTCGGTCTGGGTGGAGCATAGAGGGAGAGCGAAGGAAAATTTAGAGCTTGAATCTCCAAAACCTGAACTCTGTCCTTGATTAGGTCTTCTTCAACAATTTATTAAGAACTTGAATAAAAACAAAGCGTATTTATTAAATTTCCAGTGTACAAAAACTGGGAGGCATAGAGAATAGTTAGTCTAGTTGATTGAATATCGGTTTCAATATGTGCATAGATTTGAATAATGAACAAACACTAAAAATATTAAATGGGAGAAAAGGTAAATTCCTATAAACTTTGTTTTAGACATAATATTATAATTTCAGAATGAGAGAGATTGGGCCATTGTTTAATTTCCATTTAAATAAGGAATAAATACCTAAGTGTCGAATTGCTGCAAATTCAGTGAACTAACTGTCTTTAGATCAGAAGTGACAACAAAATTTCTAGAATTCAACTCCTGTGTTTGTAGCATTGTGACCAGTTCTGGTTGCCATATTTTAAGAGGAATATTAACCACTATAAAGTGACCAGAGTCTGGAATCAGTCAAATCCCTGCTCTGCCATGTATTAACTGTGTGACTTTGTGTAAATTATAATGTTAAATCTTTCAAAACTTAGGTTTTCTTATATGAAAAAAATGTGTTTTTTTAAACTGCCCCATAGAGATGTTTTAGAGATTGAGATGATGATGATGCTAATAATAACTTAATAAACCTTTTATGTCGCTTACTCTAAGCCAGACTAAATTCTAAAAAAGTCCCATTTATAAATGATTTTAATTCTTATTAGTACTCTTTGAGGGTGAAAACATTGTTCTCATTTTGCAACTGAAGAAAGAGGCACAGTGAGATTAATGTCTCTATATATTCTACTTGTAAATCATACTTTATATTTTGTGTATATATACAATGCTAGACACTGTGTTATATGTTTATAAACCTTAGTAGTTTTTTGCTAGGGTTAGGAAGTTGGGCATATTTCAAGAAAGATTCTGAGCCCTGTAGGTTCCTGTACAGACTAGAAGAATTATATTTACAATATATTTCAAAGTCGAGTTTGTTTCCTATAACCATACAAAAAACAATTTGTCAAGTTAATATAGTAATGTATTATGTATGTAGTCATAATATAGTAAGATGTATAAGATAACATATTATCAAATTAAAATAGCATAATTACAAAATCTAAATTTCAAAAAATATTATTGGGTGATACCTTAAAACATTTCCCAAACACTATTATCCTGTTTCATTTACTTTGAACAAATTTAAAATTTTCTCTTTTTTTTGAGCTGGATTCTCACTCTGTCACCCAGACTGGAGTGCAGTGGCCGCTCCCGGCCACCGCAGCCTCGACCTGCTGGGCTCCGGCGATCCTTCCGCCTCAACTTTCTAGGTAGCCGGAATTACAGGCATGCGCTACCACGCCCAGCTGATTTTTTTTTTTGAATTTATTGTAGAGATGAGGTCTCGCTGCCCAAGCAGGTCTCGAAACCGCGGGCTCAGGCAATCCACTCACCTCAGCCTCCCAAAGGCACGGGATTACAGGCTGAGCCACCGAGCCTGGCAAAATTTTCTTTTAAAGTGTAAAAATTGCCTGTTGGATATATATTTTAAAGATGGTCTATAAACTAGATTAATTAATTCAAAATTATTAAAATAGGTGACTCAGTCAAAAAAAAAATCCGTTCATTTTCTTAAATGCCATCAAAACTAATTATAAGAATTCTGCCAAAGAGAAGATTGCAAGTGAATAAAAATAAAAGGATTGTTGGCGACAGTATTCATTAAATAGGGAGAGTCTTAGAGAAAGTAGAAGATTGTTGCATACTTGTTGAAATTTAATTGCTTCTTTAAATCATTTTATAGAAACTTAATTGATATCCATCTCTCCATGAGAATGTCAGTTTTTTTCAGGAGTACTAGCAATCTCTATCTGATTCAATCTAATACCTTTTTTCTTTTTTGGACAGGGCAATAACTCCAACCTTTATTTTCAAATTAGTAATTAATAAGGCTATACCATCTTAGAGGGAAGTGGGAAAACACCCGATGGCCTACTGGAGAGAAAAGGAAGGGTGCGTGAGAGGAGGAATTATTATGTTAGTGTTATTCTGGAGGAAAAATGGCATGGCCCATATATAAAAATCTGTTATTATTTCTTTTTTGTTGTTGTTTTAGTGACAATATGGATAATAACAAATTATTTTTATTTTCTCAACTTAGAAATGCAGTCTTGCTCTATGTCATCAGCATTCAAATCCACCTCACAAACTTTTGTGATATCTTGCCAATACTGTCATGAATATCTATATTGAGTCTCTGAGTTTTAAAAAGCCTAATATTTTCTTAAAAATAAAATAGGATCATCTAAGGAACTGTGCTCATTGGTTTCTCTGCATTCCCTAGAATGATATAGCCTCATAAGGGAGCTTTACTCTAGTGGCCTTTATTCTAATCCTTGTGTGAAAATGATTCTTAAAAAATTAAATAAGTGGAAATAGACATGTTGACATGTTTGTTTAGCATCTTTGGCTATTCTTGAACCAAAACTTTAGTTTACTCATTAATTTCTATAACTCCAGAATCTCTAAGAAGTCTTTGTGCTAGGAGAAGATTTCATTTTTAAAAATTGTGGTAACATATACATAACATAAAACTGACCATATTAATAATTTTTTAAGTATACAATTCAGTGACATTAAGTATATCCACATTGTTGGGCAGTCATCACCACTCTCCATCTCCAGAACTTTTTCACCTCAGATTGACACCCTGTACCCATTTAAATAACAATTTCTCTTTCCCTGGTAACTACCACTCCACCTTCTGTCTCTGTGTATTTAACTATTCTTGATCGCTCATGTAAGTGCAGTCGTGTCAATATTTGTCCTTTTGTAACTGGCTTATTTCAGTAAGCATAATGTCTTCCAGTTTCATCTATGTTGTAGCATGTGTCAGAATTTGTCCCTTTTTAAGACTGTACAATACTCTGTTGTATGTGTATGCCACATTTTGTTTTTCCATTTATTTATTGATGGGTACATGGGTTTCTTTCACTTTTGTCTATTCTGAATAATGTTTCTATGAACATGGGTGCACAAATAGGATGATTTTTAGATTTCTTAAAAATGGCAGTCATGTTAACCTTTTATACAAAACCACCAGGATGACAAGCTACAGCCAATGTGGGTGGCTTAGCTACATTTTTAAAACTCATACTGCTCCTAATCAATTACCTCCTCATGGAAAGATTAGAGAGGATAGGAGGAGAATAAAAAGCACATATGAAACACTTTTAGCACATTAATTAGGACCTTTAGGTTTGGGTTAAACCTGAAATTTTATTACTTGGATGGCCACTATATGGGATTCAAATTATTAAATAATTGATTATGGAAAAGGCTCAAATACTATGATGTTAGTTGTTTTCTACTAGAGAAGCAAAGAAGGCTCTCTTAATAGATAACAAAAATGAATGTAAATGACACATTTATTTCAAGAACATTTAATGTTTTGTTTTTCATTAGTTTTTTTTAACAAGGGGAGCTAAAGTCATTTTTTTGTCTGCATAATCAGTATAGCAATATTCTGAATTCATAAAACTGTTGTCAGGATGGTATAATCATATTTGGCAAGGCTTTTATAAACCTTTTGCTGAGTGTTGCTTTAAGCTCTCAGTTGTGTATTCGTATTAATTTTCAATCTAATCATCCCAAATGAGGCAGTTTTGTGTACCAGTGATTAAGTTAGACAGAAGAAAGAGCAAGTTAATTTTCCCAGTCTAAAAGCTTTGTAAGGATTCTCTGCTTGCACCATTTACATGGTTCCCTGTTAATCCTGTTGTGTTTACTTCTGCTCTGAGACATCCATTAGTAGATACTTTAACACTGATCCTTTTTCTGTCCTAAACACGTGTGCATCCAGGGAGCCAGAGATGCAGGTGTCATTTTTACCTTCTAGCGGTCTATTTCTGCATGTGGCACATGTCTGGCTGAACTCTAATTTTAAAATAAGGAGCTACTACTTGAAGCCAGAGAGATACTTGAGAATGAAAAGCTTTGAGAGTCCTGCTGTCTAAAGGCGTAGCACAACCAGGCACTGATGGAGGTGGAGGTAGTTAGTTGAATCTTGTTATAAACCCTCATGTGGACTCTAACATTGTTAATATTTTAATCCATATTTTTGATTCTCTGGTTTGCTCTTTTCCCTGTTGCTAATTTTCCCACAGTAAGGCTAAGCATTTTACAGATATCACAGCGAATTCTCACAACAAGATTAGAGGTATGTTTTATTATTCGTGTCTGAAGCTCAAAGAGATTAAGTGATTTACCCAAGATCTCATTGTTTATCAGTAGCAGAGCCTGGGTTTGGTTCCAGGTCTGTCTGGTGCTGATGGCTTCCTGTTTCTGTTACACTAGACAGTGAAAACATCACTGGAATTTACTGGATATAACTTCCCTCAAAGAGATGATCACGTCTAACCTTTGCCTTCCTTTTCTACTCTTACTGTCCCAGTGTATAGCCTCGTCACATTATACTTGGATGGGCTGTTGCGGTAGTTTCCCAGCTGGTCTTCCTGTCCCTGTGCTTTCTGAATATTCATTCTCTGTACTTCTAAGCTACATCTTCATGATATACAACTCTAACCAGTAGTTTTGTTTGAATGTTAATATCAACTCATGTCAAACTGGACACGGTGGTTTGTGTCTGTAATCTCAGTGCTTTGGGAGGCTGGGGCTGGAGGATTGCTTGAGGCCAGGAGTTTGAGACAAGACTGGGCCACATAAGAAATCCCTCTCTCTATCAAAATTTAAAAATTAGCCAGGCTTGGTGGTGGTGGCACACTTGTGGTCCTAGGTTCTTGGGCGACTGAGGTGGGAAGATAACTTGAGCTCAGGAAGTTGAGGCTGCAGTGAGCTATGATTGAACCACTGTTCTCTAGCATGGGCAACAGAGCAAGATTTCAACTTAAAAAAAAGGTCAACATTTTAATAAAAAGTAGTTCATAATTTTTGTTGCCTTTCAAATGAAATGAACACCTCCTCATTTGGGCTTCATGACTGTCTCTCATCTGCTCTTCCTCTCCTTCAGCCATTTTAGATTGCTACTGCCTCTATCATGTCAATTTTCTAGTGACTGCTTACGGCAACAGTCCTCAACCTTTTTGGCATCAGGAACCAGTTTCATGGAAGACAATTTTTTCCATGGACCAGGTGGGAGAGATGGTTTTGGGATGATTCAAGTGGATAACATTTATTGTGTACTTTATCTCTATTATTATTGTATTGTAATATCTAATAAAATAATTATACAACTCACCATTAAAAAAAGAGGCACCAATGGAGACAGTAAATAAAATAATGGGTGGGCTCTGTGTGGACTAAGATATGTGTTGGATTCTGACTTAAAACCTGCCATCAGATGCAGCTATACAATTGAAGTACATCAGCACACTTGCCACTCACTGATAAGATTTTGTTATGAGTCTACAAACAATTGATTTATTATGGTCTCTGTGCTGTCAAACCTTACTGCTAATTTTTTTAAAAGTTTTAAAACAAAGTTTGTTAGGGATAGGAGGGAAAAAAAAAGGGAAGACATGCCAGAGTTGGCATGAGCGAAAGAAACCTCTTACTGCTAGTGTTACTCTGTGTTTTCAGCCACTCCTCAGCATTAGCATCACCACCTCAGCTCCACCTCAGATCATCAGGCATTAGATTCTCATGAGGAGCACACAACCTTCATTTCACATATGCACAGTTTACAAGAGAGATTGCGCTCCTATGAGAGTCTAAAGCCACTGTTGATGTGATAGGAGGCAGAGTTCAGGCGATAATGTAAGCAGTGGCCAGCAGCTGTAAATACAGATGAAGTTTTGCTCCTGGACCCCTGCTCACCTCTTGCTGTGCAACCCAATTGCTAACAGGCCAGGGACCAGTACCAGTCAGTGGCCTGAGGATTGGGTACCCCTGGCTTATAGTGCACTCTTTTTCTCTCTCCCTTGAGACAGAGATAGGCACATCTTTCTTTTTTTTTGAGTTGGAGTCTCACTCTGTCACCCAGACTGGAGTGCATTGGCCGCTCCTGGCCACCGCAGCCTTGACCTGCTGGGCTCCGGAGATCCTTCTGCCTCAGCCTTACAAGTAGCTGGAACAACAGGCGCTCGCTACCACGCCCGGCTGATTTTTTGATTTATAGTGGAGATGAGGTCTCGCCAGGTTGCCCAGGCGGGTCTCGAACCCGCGGGCTTAGGCAATCCGCTCACCTCGGCCTCCCAAAGTGCTGGGATTACAGGCTGAGCCACCGAGCCCAGCCAGGTACATCTTTCAAGTTCCTATTTCTGTTACCGTGTTATTGCTCCTCTCTCTATCTTGATCTTCAGCCACCTTAGGTGGAAACTTTATCTTTTACCTGCTTTATGATACATTTTCTGATCATTCCCATTGAAAGTTCTTTCTTTGTAGCACTGAATCTCCAGAGCACTACATCCACTGCTCTCTTTTGGTATTTATATTTTCCACCTTGGGTTGTGAATATTTTTGTGAGAGTGAGCTCTTTGTGAGCAGTCTATGTATAACTGAGCCTATCTATCTTGTGCCCCACACTGTTTATCACATGAAATGAACACCTCCTCATTTGGGTGCCGTGTAGATGGTTGTTTCTGAGTAAATGAGATATCATTATAATCTGCATGCAGACCCAAGCCCCATCCCCAAATATTCTCATCTGATGGTCTGAGGTAGGGCCCCTGATGTAGGTATTTTATTTTTAAGTGTAACAAAATTTTGAAAAATATGTTAGTATACTGAATATATGGGAATTTATAAATAGAAATGTATGATTTATTATTTATTTTTAAAATGTGGGGTATAATTCAGGATTAGGTATATAAGTGGTCATTGTACAGGTAAAGTTTGGACCTGACTTTCGTCCTCACTTCAGCTGGTTTGAGATCAGGTACCCTTACTGATGAAGTGTGCAACCCCTCTCCTGACAGTGTCTCACTACTGCCAATCCATTTCTTATGATAGTATGATAATTGTTTGAGGTCCGCTTATCAATGAGAACATGTGGCACTAATTTCTTTGTTTTTTTGATAGATCAGTGAATATTATAGACTCTAAATCCATCCAAGCTGCTTCGAAGTTGATAATTTTGTCCTTTTTTATGGCTGTGTAATATTCCATCATATGTATGTACCACATTTTAAAAATCCTGTCCAGTTTCGATGGGCAGCATGGTTGATTTCATGTTTTTGCTATTGTGAATAGTTCTGCAATAAACATGCATACACAGGTATCTTTTTGGTAGAACGATTTGAGTTCCTCTGGATGTATTTCCAGAAGGGAGATTGTTGGGTCTTTTGGAAGGTCAATTTTTAGATCTTTTAGGAATCACCACACTCTTTTCCACTGAGGTTGTACTAGTTTACACTCCTACTAACAGTGTAGAAGTGTTCCCTTTTCCCCAAATTCTCTCCAGCATCTGTTCATTTTTGAGTTATTGATGATGGCTATCCTGACTGGATTTAGGTGATATCTCAGTGTGGTTTTAATTTGCATTTCTTTAATGATTAGTGGAAATGAACATTTTTTCATGTTTCGGTTGGCTGCTTATATGTCTTCTTTTGAGAAGTGTCTATTCGTGTCTTTTGCCCACTTTGTAATGGGGCTATTTGTTTTTTCTTTTCGGCATGTCTGAGTTCCTTGTAGATCCTAGATGTTAGGCCTTTGTCAAATATACAATTGGCAAATATGTTTTCCCATTCTGTGGGCTGTCTCCCTGCTCTCTTGATGGTTTCTTTAACTTTGCAGAAGGTTGTCAGTTTGATGAGGTCCCACTTGTCTATCTTATCTCTTATGGCATAAGGACTTGGGGTTTTGACCAGGAATTGGTTGCCAGTTCTATTTCCATAAGGGTATCTACTGCATTTTCTAAGGTTTGGGGCTTTACATATAAGTCTTTGATTCATTAAGAGCTGATTTTTGGTGTATAGTGATAAGTAGTGGTCTTGTTTTAATCTTCAGCACGTGGTCATCTAGTTTTCCCAGCACCATTAACTAAATAAGTTCTCTTCTCCCCAGTGGTTGTTGGTGGAGACTTTGTCAAAAGTGAGTTGGTTGAGAAATTGAGGTTTTTGCCTCTGGACTCTCTATCCTGTTCCATTGGCCTAAATGCCTGTTATTGTACCAATACCAGACTGTTTTGATTATTGTAGCCTTGTAATAAAGTTTAAAGTCTGGAAGAGTGATACCTTCCACCTTGTTTCTTTTGTTTAGGATTATTTGGCTATTCATGGTTGTTTATGTTTCCATGTGAATTTCTGTATTGTCATTTCCAAGTCTGAGAAGAATGATGTTGGTAATTTTATGGGTATTGTGTTAAATCTGTAGATTGTCTTGGGTAGGCTGGACATCTTAACAATGTTGATTCTTCCATTCCATGAGCATGAATTATTTTTTTATTTGTTTGTGTCATCTTTGATTTATTTGAGCAGTGGTTTTTAGTTTTTGTTGTAAAGGGCTTTTACTTCTCTAATTAGGAAGATGCCGAGGTATTTCATTTTTTGTGTGTCTATTGTAAATGGAATTGTGCTTTCTATTTGGGTCTCTGTTTGTTGTTGGTGTGTAAGAATGCAACTGTCTTTTGCTTGTGGATTTTGTACCCTGAGATGTTGTCAAAGTTCTTTATCAGGGCAGGAAGGTTTTCGACAGATTCTCTTGGGTTTTCAAGGTATACAATTATATCATCAGCCTAGAGGGATAACCTGACTTCCTCTTTTCCTATTTGGATATCCCTGATTTCCTTATCTTGTCTGATTGCTCTAGTTAGGACTTCCAACACTATGTTGAGCAAGAGTGGTGAAAGTGAGAAGCCTTGTCTTGTTCCAGTTTTCAGGGGAAATGCTTCCAATTTGTGTCCATTTAGCAATATGTTGACTGTGGGTTTATCATAGATGGTTCTTACTATTTTGAGATATGTTTCCTCTATGCCTACGTGCTCAAGGGTTTTTATCAAGAAGGGATGCTGGATTTTATCAGAAGCTTTTGCTGCATCTAATGACTTAATAATGTGATTCCTATTTTTACATCTGTTGATATATTTAATTACATTTATAGTCTTGTGGATGTTGAACTAGCCCTGGATCCTGGGGATGAATCCTACTTGGTCAAGGTGGATGATTTCTGAGATGTGTTGTTGGGTCCGATTTGCTAGAATCTTTAGAGTTTTTGCATCTTTGTTCATCAGGGATATTGGCCTGTAGTTCACTTTGTTTGTTGGATCTTTACCTGGTTTGGGTATCAGTGTGATGTTAGCTTCATAAAATGATTTGAGGAAAGTTTAGTCTTTCTCAATTGCCTGGAAGACTTTCAATAGGATTGGTATCAGCTCTTCCTTGTATATTTTGTAGAACTCTGCTGGAAAGCCATCCATCCAGTCCAGGACTTTTTTTGTAGGTGGTTTTCTTACGACAGAGTCAATTTCCTGGGTTGTTATTGGTCTATTTAGAAATGTATGATTTCTATTATAAACCCACTCATACATTTTAAGCAAATCATTCATAGACTAATTTTTTCTTTTTATAAAATAGAAATTTTGTTTTCCCTTTATTTCTACAATATTGTCAAAAATGATTTTTTTCTTATGCTGGGTTGAATAGATTTATAACCTAGTTGTACAAGAAAAACTCTGCAGAGGTACAAGATTATGTTGATATCATCCTGAGAGCTATAAGAGTTAAATACTTTATAATGTATTTAATGGGAAATACAAGCTTGGGTACCAGAGAAGATTATATTTAAAACTCAAAACAGAAAAAAAAAGGAAAAGTCTTATGCATGAACAAGACATATTTAATGAAAGATAGTATAATATATAACTCCTTCTCATTATATAGTAATGTCTTATTTTTTCTCTCCTTAAGAAATAACATCACATAAATTTTTATTTTTGCTGTTAAATTGGTAACCAAATTTATTTATTTCATTTTCTTAGTGTGTGGGTGGATACATACACTGGCTTTAATTAATTTTTTTTCTTGCTTGCTCAAGGTCTGTCACTACCAATTTGAATTATTTTAAAATGCAGCAGCTCAATGACATCTTCAGAGACAATTAAAATGTTCAACAGTTCAATAACACCTTCAGAGATATTTTCCTAATGCTGAATGGCTCAGCTTGCATGTTTTTATACTATTGTGTGTGTCTCTTTAAAATTTTACTCCCTGCCTTGTCTGTCCAATATGTTTAGCAGATATTTTTTAGTCTGTTTTGAAGAATTGTGTGTTTGCAGGGAGAGTGTTTAACCATGCTTGTTAAGTCAATCGTCTTATTTTTCAGTCAAGTCAGTGAGCACTAGGTGAAGGCCTGAGGGCGGCTATGTATCTTTCCTACGTAGGACAGCTGTTAAGATGTGGGGGCACACTTCCATTTACCATCCTAGAGCCTTCTCACCTTTAAAACGAGATTTATCACTGTGTTGTGAATCAAGAACTTGTTGGAATTGCTTCCTAAAGAAAATGATGACGCTTAACATCGGAATGCTCCAAATGGTACTTCTGTGATAAAGCAGGAGATTTAGAAGTGTGACAAACTAAATTGTCTTTTTCAAGACAAGAAGAAAATCACTTGTCATTTTTATTTCAAGACTGTTTCATGAGCTTTAAATAAAAGCAAATAAAAAGTGTGGACTATACATTTTAACGCACGTTTATTTAGGTTTTTTTTGGAGCAATCAGAAATTTAACCTAAGGTGGTAAGTGTTTTAATATTAGGACTTTGACAGAAACTAAAATAGAGAAATCATATGTCATATTAATAGAAATGTGTTTTATTAAACTCCATTCATATTTTATTAAAGTTTAAAAAAATAAATTTGTTAAGTGTGTAACTTTATTTCAGATGGGAAATATTTTTCTCTCCCTCATTTTCTGAGTTAAATTTTATCAAAAGGAACTTAATTATAATTTTGGAGTTGCATCTGCTTAAGATTATTTGGGTCCCAGACTTAAAATCACACTTAAGTTGAAAACCAAATAACTATAGGTTAAAAATAAAAGGAAAGGAGCAACTTTTATGCTTTCCAAATAAATCAAAAAATCAGCTGGGCGTGGTAGTGCATGCCTGTAATTCCGGCTACTTGGAAGGCTGAGGCGGAAGGATCGCCGGAGCCCAGCAGGTGGAGGCTGCGGTGGCCGGGAGCGGCCACTGCACTCCAGTCTGGGCGACAGAGTGAGACTCCAACTCAAACAAACAAACAATAAAAACAAAAAAAACCAAGTTAAAGATATAATACTGTAGGTACATACTGTAAGACCAGGAACTACATCTCTTTAATTTCTTCTTTATCCTGAATTGAGCCAAAGTACTGTATGCATGTCAGACGCTCATTAAATATTTTTATTGATTTGTTGGCTACCAAATAAATATGTTAAATAGAACTAGCAATTCTAGCTTTCTTCCTATTTATCTGACTTTATCTAGTATTTTTTTTTTTGGTAATAGCAATTTCTAAAAGTTTAACTCTTTAACCTGTTCAATATCTAAATTATCTTCCTTGCTGGGCACGATTCATATTCCTTGAGCTGTTGGCTACATGCCAAGTACCATTGCCATTCTGCATCTGTGTAGTTTATGATTTGTGTTGTTTGTTTGCTTTAGCAGAAACTAGCACATAAATCCTTTCTTCAAAATATACATTTATCTTCTGTCTAATGTCTGCCAAAGGAGCCATGGTTCTCTACTGCTTGCTGACTCAAATACAAAGTTTTCTGCTGGCTTTTTAAATTCCCCCCCCCAACATTTATTTTGAGAGAGAATGAATAATGAATATGAGATCATCTTTTCTGTGTAAAGTTTTCAATTTGTTGTGAAGGAGAGAGACGTGTCAGAGGGAATGACAAAAGGAAAATAGGAAAGAAGTAGCATGATTCATGCTACTTTACTGATCCTTCTTTGTCCCCTTAGAAATTTTCTCTCCATCTTTCTTATATGTATTTTGTCTATTATGTGAGGTCCTCCTTCCAGGAATAACGCAGGCCACTCACGGTTTCTTTTGGTACACCTTTTTACTCCCATTGATACCTCCAGTTTCCAGTGAGCCTGCCAGGTTCATTCCCACCTTCATCCTCTTCCAGTCCTTGGGGTGACCTAACTTCTCTTCTGTACTTACTAAAATCTTATTCATCTTCATCCCCTGTTTCCACACCCATCTCTTTCACAAATTCTGAATCTATATGGCTCATTCTCATTTACCTAGCCTCCTTAGACCCAGCACCTACAATTTATCATTTCCTTACTCTGCTGTGTGGTCTTTGCCTGACCACATCATGCGTATCCCCTTGTCTTCTTTCTTTCTTTGGCTTTACTGAGATATAATTGACAAAATTGTGTGTATTCACAGTATACAATGTGATGATTTGGTATACATATACATTGTGATATAATTACCATAATCAAATTAACACATTGATCACCACACAGTTGTCATTTTGTGTTGGGAGGGCTTAGGGGTTGAGGAAACTTAAAATTTGTTCTCTTAACAAATTTCAAGTATACAATGCAATGTTATTAACTGTAGCTGCCATGTCATACATTAGATCCTCAGAATCTACTCATCACTGAACATTTCTACCCTTTAACCAACATCACCTATTTCTCCCAGCCCTTGACAACAGCCATTCTCCTTTCTACTTCTATGAGTTCTACATTTTTAGATTCAATGTATAAGTGAGATCATGTGGTATTTGTCTTTCTGTGTCTGGCTTCTTTCACTTACATTAATGTCCTATAGGTTCACTCATGTTACGCAAATGGTAACATTTATTTTTTATGGCTGAATATTTAATTATGTGTTATACATACAGATATACATATATACATATGTACACAAACATGTATCACATGTTCTTTATTTATTCATTGACAGATGGGTAGATTTTTTCCATATCTTGTTTTTGTGAATAATGCTGCAATAAACATAAGGGTGTACAAGGGGACCCACAAAGCCCAGAATTTATTTATTAAAAATTGTGTATTATTATGTTTAAACTTCAGTCACCTTCAAAGCACTCTCCATTTGATGCAATGCACCTACTGAGACACTTTTTCCACTGCTCAGAACAGTTTTTGAACTTGTCAATTTTGATGCTCTAGTGCTTCTGCTGTTTTTTATTTAACCTCTTTCACATAGGCAAAACGTTTCCCTTTGTGGACTTTTTTCATCCAGGGAAACAAACAAAAGGTCGCTTGGGGTGAGATCAGGTGAACTGGGAAAATGGGGCATGGGATCATGCCGTTTTTTTGTCAAAAAGCTTCTGAACACTCAGCACAGCATGAGCAGGTTGTTCATGTAAGTCACCCATCATGAGATGGGCAAACATGTTGAAGAAATAGTAAAAAAAATTCACTGAAGCCAAATGCAGCCTCTCACAACAAAGCTATGCAGATGGGCTTCTAGAACACTTACCTAGTGGGCAAGAATAATTATGTCTTTTTTGTTTTGTTTGGGTCTCCTTGTATATATCTCTTCTACATACTGATTTCATTTTCTTTGAATGCATACCCCAAAATAGGATTGCTAGATCATATGGTAGTTCTATTTTTACTTTTTTGAGAAACTCAATAATGTCTTTCATAATCACTGTACTATACATTCCCATCAACAGTATATAAGGGTTATCTTTTCCCTACACCCTCACCAACACTTGTTATCTTTTACATTTTTGATAATAGCCACCCTAAAAGGTGTAGAGTGATAGCTCATTGTAGTTTTGATAATTCATGATGTTGAACATCTTTTGATATACTTGTTGGCCATTTGTATGTCTTTAAAAAAAAAAAGTCAATTCAGGTCCTTTGCCCATTTAAAAAAATTATTTATTTATATTTTTGCTATGGTGTTAGTTCCTTAGATATTTTGGATATAAGTCCCTTATGGAATATATGATCAGCAAATATTGTCTCTCATTCTTTCAGTTGCCTTTTCATTTTGTTGATAATCTCCTTTGCTATGTGCAGAAGAGTTTTAGTTTAATGTAGTTTCACTTGTTTATTTCTGCTTCTGTTGCTTGTGCTTTTGGTGTCATATTCAAAAAATCATTGCCAATACCAGTGTCTTTTTCTTTGTTTTCTTCTGATAATATTATGGTTTCAGATCTTATATTTACATTTTAATCATTTTGGATTAATTTTTCTATATAGTATAAGATAAGGTCCATATTTATTCTTGTATGTATGGAGATCCAGTTTTCCTAACACTATTTATTGATAAGACAATTGTTTCTCCATTGTGTATTCTGGTGCCCTTGAAAAGGATTAGTTGACTGATACGAGTGAGTTTATTTCTGGGCTCTATATTCTGGTCCCTTGGTGTATGTGATAACACAGCTTGTCTTATCTGCTTCTCCACCTTATTGGAGGCAGGAGTTGCAGTGGTATACCATGCATTTTGGGATCAAGTCAGATGTTGATTATGGACTTTGTGACCTCGAGAAAGTTTTAGCATCTCTGTACTTTTTCCTTTTCTATTTAATGGGGATAACATTTTCTCTCTCTTAATGTTATTACTTAATCTTAAGATAATGTACTAATAGCATCTACCACAGTGCCATACACATAGTGAGCACACAGTATTATTCCCTTTTCCTCATAAGTTCATAGTTAGGTTCAAAATAGATATTCACAAACTTTTTTTTTTTTTTTTTTTGAGTTGGAGTCTCACTCTTTCACCCAGGCTGGGGAGCAGTGGCACACTCATGGCCACCCCAGCCTTGACTTGCTGGGCTCAGCTGATCCTTTCACCTCAGCCTTGTAAGTAGCTGGAATTACAGGCATGCACCACTACGCCTGGCTAATTTTTTGATTTATTGTAGAAATGAGGGTTGGCCAAGTTGCTTGGGCTGGTCTCGAACACATGGGCTCAGGTAATCCTCTCAACTCAGCCTTCCAAAGTGCTGGGATTATAGGCTTGAGCCACCATGCCCAGCCCATTTTTCTTAAAGTTGAGCAACTGAGTAGTAAATTCCAACTGAATGGTCGAATTATTAGAAAGGCAAAAGGGACAGAAATCAAGCTAATTTAACATGTCTTTATGTAGGCATGTCTTGTTCTATAGGTATAACTACTTTAATTTATGTAGGCATGTCTTGTTCTATAGGTATAATTACTTTAAATCTAGCCAAATGCAGCCTCTCACAACAAGGCTAGCTGGTACACTGATGCAGATAGGCTCCTAGAACACTTACCTAGTAGGGGAAGAGTAATTATGTCTTTTTATTTTATTTGGGTCTCCTCATATATATCTCTTCTACATACTGAATTCATTTTCTTTGGATGCATACCCAAAAATAGGATTGCTAGATCATATGATAAAATGAACTATATTATATGAACTATATAGCAAAATGAACTATAATATATGTACTGTGCCTGACTACCAAGGTTCCCAGAGAGAGGTTGGTGGTGTTATTGGTCTAGTTTATTAGATTGGGTTAGACTGGATAGATACAGGAATATATAGCAGCATTCCCCAGTTCCTTCCAATACAAAGATTCTGTGGCTTAGAGTTAAATTTTAAATTATTATGGAGTACTTAAGTACTCAGTTTTAGGTTTTCAAGTTAATTTTTGTAAATTTATAATAATTTTTTAAACATATTTTTTATTTTAAAATTGTGGGGTACAGTTAAGGGTTAGGTGTACAAGGCACCCTTGTTGATAAGGGGTGTCCCCCCATCCCCAGACAGATACTGACCGCCGTTAATCCCACCTCCCTTCCCCTCCCTGCCCCCCTCATAGTTTCCTGCCACTGTCAATCCTTTTCTTATAGTATTACGATAGATGTTCAAGGTCCACTTATGAGTGAGAACATGTGATACTTAGATCTTTGTTTCTGCAAGAGACCACTCAGTATTATAAACTCTAGTTCCACCCAGGTTGCTGTGAAGTTCATGATTTTGTTCTTTTTTATGGCTGCGAAGTATGCCATCATGTATATGTACCACAATTTTTAAATCCAGTCCTCTTTTGATGGACAGCATGGTTGCTTCCAGGTTCTTGCTATTGTGAACAATGCTACGATAAACATTCATGTGCAGGTATCTGTTTTATAGGGAAATTTGAGTTCTTCAGGGTATATTCCCAGTAGGGGGTTGTGGGGTCATATGGGAGGTCGATATTTAGAGTTTTTAGGAATTGCCACACTGCTTTCCATAGAGGTTGCACTAGTTTACACTCCCACCAGCAGTGTAGAAGTGTTCCCTTTTCACCACAACTTCTCCAGCATCTGTTATTTTTGAGTTATTAATAATGGCCATTCTGACTGGAGTTAGGTGGTATCTCAGTGTTGTTTTAATTTGCATCTCCTTGGCAATTCCCGAACAAAACCTGAAATGCATGGGCCATAAGAGATAAAATAGACAAATGGGACCTCATTAAACTGACAAGCTTCTGTAAAGCCAAATAAACCATCAAGAAAGCAGGGAGACAGCCCAGAGACTGGGAAAAAGTATTTGCCAACTCCATGTCTGACGAAGGCCTAACATCTTAAAACTATAAGGAACTCAAACATGCTGAAAAGAAAAAAATGAACAACCCCATTACAAAGTGGGCAAAAGATATGAACAGACACTTTTCAAAAGAAGACATATGAGCGACCAACAGACACATGAAATATAATAATTTTAAAACAAAATAATTTCCATTGAACTTTCATGTTTTTCCTGTAGTATAAATGTTGTATAGTATGTAACTATATTGGCTCCATGAAGAAAAGCAACTAGTATATAAAAAGTATTTTTTTTTTTGTGGAATATCATTGTTTCAGAATTCTCTTGTACTGAAGTGGAGTAAAATGTATTTTCTGGCCAGGCAGTATGGCTCACACCTGTAATTTTAGCATTTTGGGAGGCTGAGAAGGGAGGATTGCTTAAGGCCAGGAGTTTAAGACCAGCCTGGGCAACATAGTGAGACCTTGTCTCTATAAAAATCAAAATAAAAATTTAACCAAGGATGGTGGTACTTGCCTAAAGTCTCAGCTACTCAGGGACCTAAGTTGGGAGATTCCCTTGAACCCAGGAGTTTAAGGCTGTGGTGAGCTATAATCGTGTCACTGCACTCCAGACTGGGCAACAGTGTAAGACCTCAACCTAAAAAGAAAACAAAAGTATTTTCTTTCAAGTAAAACTTTATTTGAAAAGTCATATAATTTAATGGTTTAGAAATCTATAAGAATATGGATTTAGTTTTAAAATTTAAATGTGTTATTAGTTTTTCTACATAAAACATGAATATAGGATATACCTTAATTAAAGCTTATAGTTATAAAAAAATTGATATTCTTTATGATGTGTACTCTGGTATTTCATTGCTGTTTGGCTCTATAGAAGATAGAAAACACCTCATTAAGGGAAATACTTTTCTTCTTAGAAAATTGACTCAAGCTGACCTTAATTTACAGATGGTGTTCATTAAAGTTTTTTTTTAAAATAAGGATCATTCTTCAACTTTTATTTCAAAGATTAAATGTATTTATACATAATTATTTTAACATAACATCTTTTTTTTCCTCTATTCAGAATTTTCCCAAATATTTCATGTTTGTATTCTATAAACTACACAAATGAGTTTTAAGGGAAAATATATGATCCTTAATTATTAGATATACATTTTAATAAAGACAAGGTCTTACAATATGGCCCAGACTGGTCTCAAACTCCTGAACTCAAACAGTCCTTCTGCCTCTGCCTCCCAAAATGCTGGTATTATTGGTATGAGCCACCATACTCAGTCACAGTTCTTTTTCTTATTATAATTTTTATTTCATGTATGATATTTTTCAAGACTTTCCACAGACTTCCAAATACCATGAAAAAATTAAACTCTATGTCAATGTTAATTATGTGTCCATATATTATTTATGCTGCATAGTTTCTCAGAGTACAATGATGAGTCCATTGAGAATGAGACTTTTGGAAAGTGCTAAAAGAGTGGCTTATAAATCTTTCTTCCTTCCTTTCTTCCTCTATTCCTCCATCTGCTATCCTCTCTGCAACTAGAATATTTATTGCAAATAAAGTCCTATGCAAACTCAATGACTGGATATGCAAAAACAACCAATGTATCTGATCCAAGCTTTTGAAAGAACTGGAGGCAGACTGAGAGCTCTAACTTCATCATCTCCCCTGAATTTTTCCTCATATAGATTCTTGAACTGATGCTTCTGAAATCTGGAGCTTGAAAATAATATTTGATAGATCTTTCAAGTTCTTAGTAGTTGTTATGTTTGTAAGTCAATGACACAGCTTGGAGATACAAGCAATATTCTACCTGAAATAGGTTTTATTTTTTAAAATTCAATTTTACTTTTTAAAATTTCATTCCACTTGTAGAATGAGAACACTTCTACAATTCTTTCTAGAAGGTGTTGTTTCTCAAGTTTGAATATATTGACTATTATTAGTATCATTAGCTTTATTTATTTATTTATTTATTTTCACTTGTTGAGGTCTTACTCTGTCACCCAGTCACCCAGACTAGAGTGCGGTAGCAGTGTAATGGCTCACCACAGCTCTGAACTAGACTCAAGCAATCCTCGCTTCTCAGCCTCCTGAGTAGCTAGGACTACAGGTGCACACAACACTGCCAGGCTACTTAAAAAAAAAAAAAGTCAGGTCTCCCTATGTTGCCCAGCCTGGTCTCGAACTCCTGAGCTCAAATAATCCTCCTGCCTTGGCCTCCCAAAGAGTTGATATTATAGACATGAACCACCATGCTCAGCCAGCTTTTTAAAATAAGATGAACCAGGTCTCTTTTCCTTAAAGACAAAATAGAAAAGAAAAAGAAAGCAATTTGTACCAACAATTTTGATGCTATAAATAGAAAACATTTTCTTTTTGGAAGTTATCAGATTGCAAAATCTTTGGTAGATGGGAAAATATTTGTCTTTGCTTATAATAAGTGCTTTCAAAATGAAGTAACTGAATAAAAAATAGTAAACTCGTGAAGTATTACAGTTGTAAATCATCAGAGTTCAGATAAGTTTCCTGCACAAAATAGTAATTGCTCTATAGTACTTTTGTGACAAATGCTTATTTAGTACTATCTGAATACACTGTATGAGAGAGAACATGCCACAATCAAATCAATCCAAAGTAATAGGTATATTACAAAGAGAAGGACTTTGAATCCTTCTTCACTTGCATATTGGTGCAAATCAGAATTCTGCTGCATATAATTATTTTGATATTGGGTAGTCAGTGTTTTTATTAGCTTTAGGTTTTCTGTCTACTAAATGAAAAATTTAATTCCAACTCTGCAGGTTTGTTGAGTGATAATATAAATGGATTATCTCATATGCAAAAGTTTTTAAATAAAACATTGTTATAGGATAGTTATATTCCGTCAAAAACTGCTGTGTTGTAACTTTGACTCCTTTTTTCTTATATTTATTTTTTATTCTCTATACCTGTTAGGACCCTTAAGTCTTCTCCCCAGGCTAAAGAAACCCATTTCACTCAATTGTCCATTGTCTGGCCTGGTTTTCATATCTCTTAACATCTTTTCTCTTCCTTGGGATGCATTTATCGAATCTTTACTGTGCTTTTAGGCTGTCCTTATCCTTCCATCCTCAGGAAGACATACTTGTTTGGCATGACTGTTATCTTGGCTGTATGCAGTTGGACCCAATTTCAGTAGTGGGATTCTGATTCAGGAATTTCATTTTGGGACCAAGGGTAAATTAAGTCATTGTTTTCCAATATGCAAAAGCTGGTGGGGTAAGGAGCAGAGAAAGTCGATTTGATGAGAGAATGAAACAAAGAAGAGTAGTTGGAGAGAGAGGAGGATCTCAGTTACTTTAGGACTTCCATGATGCTGGTTCCATTTCTTCCCTGAGACTGCATGTATTCCTGTCCTTCCATCTATTAATAACCCCACCCTGAACTATTTAGAGTTAGTTTCTGTTACTGGAAGTACTATTTTTCATTAAAAGATGCTTGTCATTTTTTAAAAATCAATATTTTTTTATTATGATATTGTGGGGTACAGTTAAGGGTTAGGTATACAAATATGCTTCAGGCACCCTTTTTGATAAGAAGTGTCTCCCCATCCCCAGACAGATATTTACTTCCGTTAATCCCATCTCCCTTCCCCTCCCCCCACATTAGTTTCCCACCACTGTCAGTCATTTTCTTATAGTATTACATTGGATGTTCAAGGTCCACTATATGAGTGAGAAGATATGATACTCAGATCTTTGTTTCTGTGAGAGATCATTCAGTATTATAGACTCTAGTTCCATCCAGGTTGCTGCAAAATTCATGAATTTGTTCTTTTTTATGGCTGCGTAGTACCCTATCATGTATATGTACCACATTTTAAAAATCCAGTCCTCTTTTGATGGACAGCATGGTTGCTTCCAGGTTCTGGCTATTGTGAACAATGCTGTGATAAACATACATGTGCAGGTATCTTTTTTATAGAGTGATTTGAGTTCTTCAGGGTATATTCCCAGTAGGGGGATTGTGGGGTCATATGGGACGTCGATATTTAGAGCTTTTAGGAATCGCCATACTGTTTTCCACAGAGGTTGCACTAGTTTGCACTCCTAACAACAGTGTAGAAGTGTTCCTTTTTCGCCATACCCTCTCCAGCAACTGTTATTTTTTGAGTTATTGATAATTGCCATTCTGACTGGAGTTAGGTGGTATCTCAGTGTGGTTTTCATTTGCATCTCCCTGATGATTAGTGAGGTTGAACATTTTTTCATGTGTCTGTTGGCTGCTCGGATGTCTTCCTTTGAGAAGTGTCTGTTCATATCTTTTGCCCATTTTATAATAGGGTTGTTTGTTTTTTTCTTTTCAGCACATTTGAATTCCTTCTAGATCCAAGATGTTAAACCTTTGTCAGACCTGGAGTTGGCAAATACTTTTTCCCAGTCTGTAGGCTGTCTCCCTGCTCTCTTGATGGTTTCTTTGGCTTTGTAGAAGCTTGTCAGTTTAATGAAGTTCCACTTGTCTATCTTATCTCTTATGGCCTGTGGGTTTCGGGTTTTGTTCAGGAATTGGATGTCAGTTCCAATTTCCATGAGGGTATGTCCTTCATTTTCTAAGGTTCTTATGGTTTGAGGTTTTACGTTTAGGTTTCTGATCCATTTAGAGTTAACTTTTGTGTATGGGGATAGATAGGGGTCCTGTTTCAATCTTCTGCATGTGGTCAGCCAGTTTTCCCAGCACCATTTACTGAATAGGTTCTCCTCTCCCCAGTGGTAGGTGGTGGGGGCTTTGTCGAAGATGAGTTGGTTGAGAAATTGAGGTTTTGCTTCTGGAATCTCAATTATATTCCATTGGTCTATATGCCTGTTTCTGTACCAATACCAAGCTGTTTTGATGATTGTAGCTTTATAGTAAAGTTTGAAGTCTGGTAATGTGATACCACCTGCTTTGTTTTTTTTTGCTGAGGATTGTTATGGCTATTCTTGGTCGTTTGTGTTTCCATATTAATTCCTGTGTTGTTTTTTCTAGGTCTGAGAAGAATGTTGCTGGTAATTTGATGGGTATTGCATTAAATCTGTAGATTGCCTTAGGTAAGATGGACATCTTCACAATGTTGATTCTTCCAATCCATGAGCATGGGATATTTTCCACTTGTTTGTGTCAACTTTGATCTCTTTAAGCAGAGTTTTATAGTTTTCATTGTAAAGGTCTTTCACGTCTCTGGTTAGGAAGATGCCAAGATATTTCATTTTTTTTGTGGCTATTGTGAATGGAATTGTGGTTTTTATTTAGGTTTCTGTTTGTTTATTGTTGGTGTAAAGAAAGCGATTGTCTTTTGCACATTTATTTTGTATCTTGAGACTTTGCAATATGCCTTTATCAGTGAAAGGAGGTTTTTGACAGATTCTCTTGGGTTTTCAAGGTACATGATCATGTCATCTGCAAAGAGAGATAACTTGACTTCCTCTTTTCCTATCTGAATACCCCTGATTGCCTTCTCTTTTCTCATTGCTCTAGCCAGGGCTTCCAATACTATATTGAACAGGAGGGGTGAGAGTGGGCATCCTGGTCTTGTTCCAGTTTTCAGGGGAAATGGTTCCAGTTTTTGTCCACTTAGGAGTATGCTGGCTGTGGGTTTCTCGTAGATGGCTTTTACTGTTTTGAGGTATGTTCCCCATATGCCTAGCAGTTTGAGGGTTTTTATCAAGAAGGGGTGCTGGATTTTATCAAAAGCTTTTTCTGCATCTAATGATATAATCATGTGGTTTTTGTTTTGACATCTGTTGATGTATTTAATTACATTTATGGTTTTACGAATGTTGAACCAGCCTTGCATCCCAGGGATGAAGCCCACTTGGTTATGATGGATGATTTTTGAGATGTATTGTTGAATCCGGTTCACTAGGATCTTGTTGAGAATTTTAGCATCTATGTTCATCAAAGATATTGGCCTGTAGTTTTTTTCTTTGTTGGGTCTTTACCTGGCTTGGGTATCAATGTGATGTTAGCTTCGTAAAATGATTTGCGGAGAGTTCCATCTTTCTCAATTGCCTGGAATACCTTCAGTAGGATTGGTATCAGCTCCTCCTTAAATGTCTTGTAGAGTTCTGCTGGAAAGCCATCTGGCCCAGGGCTTTTCTTTGTAGGTAGTTTTCTTATTACGTAGTCAATTTTCTTGATTGTTATTGGTCTATTTAGGGTCTCAATTTCTTCTTGTTTCAACCTAGGCAGGTTGTATGATGACAGAAAGTCCTCCATTTCTGAAAGGTTTTCAAGTTTGTTTCCATACAAGTGTACATAGTAGTCTCTATATGATCTTATGTATTTCTTTAGGATCAGATGTGACTTCATCTTTTGTGTTTCTGATTGTGTTTATTTGGGCTTTTTCTTGGCCAGTCTGGCTAGGGGACCATCGGTCTTGTTTATCCTTTCGAAGAACCAGATTTTTGTTTCATTGATTTTTGTATTATCTTTTTGTCTTCTATATCCTGGATTTGGGCTTTTATTTTGGTGATCTGGATTCTTCTGCTGAAATTAGGGTTTTTGTGGTCTTGCTTTTCCAGCTTCCTTAGGTGGCTTCTTAGGCTGTTAATTTGTGATCCTTCCATTTTCTTCATGTGCGTTTGTTGGGATATAAATTCCCCTCTTACTACAGCTTTCATGGCATCCCAGAGATTTTGGTAAGATGTCTCTTCATTTTCATTTGTTTCCAGGTATCTTTTAATCTCTGTTTTGATTTCATCAACAACCCAGGAGTTGTTTAGCATAATGCTGTTTAGTGTCCATGTCTTTGTGGGTTTTGGGGGGACCTTGTTGGTGTTAATGATTATTTTTATTCCACTGTGGTCTGAGAAGGTGCATGGTAAAATTTCAGTCCTTTTAAATTTGCTTATGCTTGATTTATGGCCAATCATGTAGTCGATTTTAGAGTACGTTCCATATGGTGATGAATAGAATGTGTATTCTGTGGTCTTTGGAAGGAGGGTTCTGTAGGTATCAATTAAGTCCATTTGATCAAGAGTCACATTGAGGTTTCGGATCTCATTGCTGATTTTTTTGTCCTGATGATCTGTCTAGGGTTGTGAGTGGGGTATTAAAGTTCCCAGCTATGATGGTATTGGAGTGGATATTTTTTTTTAGTTTACCTAGGAGCTGCTTTATGAAAGTTGGTGCTCCTATGTTCGGTGCATATATGTTTAGGATGGATATTTCTTGTTGATGGATTGAACCTTTTATCATTATGTAGTGGCCTTCTGTATCTTTTAAAATTTTTGATAGCTTAAAGGGTATTTTGTCTGAGATTAAGATCGCGACTACACCTTTCTTTTGTGTTCAATTCGCCTGAAAATTTGTTTCCCATCCTCTTACTTTGAGTCTGTGAGTGTCCTTTCTAGTGAGGTGAGTCTCTTGAAGGCAATAGATTGTTGCCTGGTGATATTTTATCCATTTTGCCATTCTATGTCTTTTCAGTGGTGCATTTAGTCCGTTCACATTCAAACTAATTATTGAAATGTGAGAGTTGATCCCTATCATAATGTTCTTACAGAGTTGTTGTTCTTACTATTTGTGTGTTGTCTTTCTTTTGGTTTTAGAGTTGGATCATGTGTGTTTTTAATCTTTTGCCATACTCTTGTGAAGAACATTTTTGTTCTTTTTTTCCTTTTCTTCTGTGTTCAATACTTTCTTAAGTGTTTCTTGTAGAGGTGGTCTTGTGGCAGCGTAGGTTCTTAGGGATTGGATATTTGGGAAAGATTTCAATTCTCCCTCACTGATGAAGCTTAGCTTGGCTGGATAGGTTATTCTTGGTTGAAATTGTTTATCTTTTAGAACTTTGAAGATAGGGCTCCAAGCTCTCCAAGCCTGGAGGGTTTCTGTAGATAAATCTGCTGCTATTCTAATTGGTCTTCCCTGGTATGTAGTCTGACCTTTTTCTCTTGCAGCCTTTAGGATTTTTTTCTTTTATACCTACTTTGTTTAGGCGAATTACTATATGCCCAGGAGTTGGTCTTCTCATTTGTTGTCTTGCAGGGGTTCTCTGAATCTCTTGTGTTTGAATTTTTTCATCCTTGATGAGATGAGGGAAGTTTTTTTGAATGATTTCATGAAATGTTTGTTCCAATGTGGCTCTGTTTCTCTCTCTGCCTCAGGAAGGTCAATTACTCTTAGGTTTGGTCTCTTGAGGTGATCATTCATCTCTTGCAGGTTTAGTTCTGTCTTTTTGAGCTTCTTTTCTATGCTTTTGACAGTTTGGGTTAGTTCTGTGTTTTGGTCTTCGGGCTCTGAGATTCTTTCTTCTGCTTGGCTAATTCTGCTTTCCATGCTTATTAATTTGTATTTATTTCCATCACAGTATTCTTTACTGCTGTTATTTCTGACATCAGCTCCTTCCTATTTTCCTCTTGTCTCTCCTCAATTTTTAAAATTCTCTCTATTAATGCCTTGATGTCTGGGTTTGTTGCATGTGACCCGTCATTCTGGGGGCTCTTCGTTGTTTGTGTTCCGGAATCTGTTTCTCAGTGTCTGATCTCCTGGGAGTCTTTGTGAGACCTATATTCTTCTTTTGGTTATTCTTTATTTGTGCGTTTTTTCCCCCCTGTCTACTTTTTCCTTCCTTCCATGTCACCGTCTTCTTTAATTCTGTTATTCAGGGATAGAGGGATTGCTTTTACTTGTGTTTGTTCAATCTTCTATTCTTTATGTATGCCCTCTTACTTTGTTCAATTATGGAGTTGTGCTGTAGGTTGGGGGTGGTCCTTTTTGAAGTTTTGAGATTTACTTAAGGGGGAGCTGTGATTCAAAATTTATTTGCAGGTCCTGGTAGTCACTGACAGGTGTATGGATAATTGAAACCCACTTCCCACTGCCTTGGAATCTCTCCATGCAGTGGGGCTGTAGGTTTACTCCCTGAAATAGAATGTGGTTAGCAGACGGAAGAGAATGGAGCAGACAGTGGGGGGAAGGGGGGTGGAGAGAGAGAGGAGTAAGGGGGGAAACAGACGAGTGTACCAACAAATGGAGAGAGAGACCTAAGCTGAAACAGATAAAAACGATAGACCACAGCTACAGACTAACCAATTCCCATACAAAAAAAAAATAAATAAAATATACAATAATGCTAACATACAAGCTAACCAACCACCTTATTTATGTGCTGTTCCTCTATACAAAGATATGGTTTACAGAGAGGAGAAAAGAGAAGAAAAGGAAGAGGAAAAGAAAAAAGAAAAACAAAAAAAGGAACAAAACAGTAGGAATAGAATTAAGTCATTAAACTAACAGAGCCAATCGAACACACTCTGAGACTTTTCATTTAAGTCCAATGTCCTTTCAGCTCTGATTTCTAGCTGTTTTTTCAAGCTGGTAAATTAGTTCACAGTTAGGGTCAGTTGCCCCTGGCCTGCTGTGAAGGACTGTTCAGATCACCCTCAGTTCACCATTCAAATCTGGCCTGTGTCTGTTTTTCAAGCTTGTTTCTTCCCTTTCGGTGTTGTTACCTTGAATAGCCAGCAGGTGGTGCTGTCTCTGCTGCTCACCCTAGAGGGGGTGGAGCCGGACAGGAGCAGGGCAGAGGCTGGAGATGGAAGCCTGTCTCAGGTCACACGGAGGAGACCCACTGCCGGCAGGACGTCAAGGTGGCAGCAGAGGTGGCAGCGATCCCAGCAGATCTTGCCTGCAGGGGCTTCAAGGACTGAAGTTGTGGATCGCCTCAGGCACGGGTGGTGTGATGCGTTATGGCTGCCACAGAGGCTGCGGCGGTGCTGGCGGCTGCTGTGTTCTGCAGCTGCAGTGGCTGTCCAGACCGCTGCAATGCCCCAGTGGTGGCGATGGCTGAGCTTGGCATGAAGAGCAGGCTGCCAACGTTGGGGTCCACAGCCCCTGGGGAGAAAGCCAGAGACCCTCTGCATTCTCCTTTGCAGAGGGTTTCATAGACCACGCTGCCCCATTGCCATTTTGCTGGAAGTCTCCGACGCTTGTCATTTTAGTGGTGGTGTTGATTTGAGTTGAGACCAAATAAGATGGGCCTTGCAGTGTTACAATTTTTACTTATCAATTATGGCTCAAGATAGCTATTTTTAAATATTTTGTTCATTATAAGACCATTCCAATTCAGAGGTATCAAAATGTAAAGATATTTTAATATGGCAATCTATTTTAAAAACATCTCTGTTAAAATCTAGGGCTCAAAATTGAGCACAGTGACTACCTCTCCTCTCCTCTCTACCCCCAAAATGGTGGCACTGAAATAAAAGCCAACATATTTCCTGTTCTGTCCACAGAGCCCTTATCTATTGTCTCCAGATGCCTATGAAACATTTCCACTTAGATGTTCTCATCAAACATATTTCACAATTTACACTCTTCTGTCCTGTCAGGATGGATCCTCTTATTTCATTGTCATAACATTATTTACCTCATCTTCTAAGCTAATGCTCTAAGAGTAATTTGGAATTATTTTCTCCTCCCCAATTTTGGAATTTACTTTTTAAATTAGTATTTTATCATAAAGTTTGCCATCTTAACCATCTTGAAGTGTGCATTTCAGTGATATTAAGTTCATTCACAGTGTTGTGCCACCATCACCAACATCCATCTCCAGAACTTTTTCTTACAAAATGGAAACTCTACCCATTGAATGGTAACTTACCAGTTTCCCCTCTACCAAGTTGCTGGTAATCATTCTACTTTCTGTCCTTATGAATTTAACTACTTTAGGTACCTCGTTTAAGGAGAATCAGACAGTATTTGTTTTGTTGTAACTGGCTTATTTCACTTGGCATAATGTACTTAAGGATCATCTTGTAGCATGTGTCAGAAGTTTGGTATTACTTATGTAGATATTATTCTGCTGCTTATTCTTTTTCCCCCCTATCTTTATGCCCTCATTGACAACTATAGGGTCTAAGCATTTATCACTTTGTACCTGAGTTACTGAAACAATATCTTAGCAGGTCTTTGGAGATTCTCTCACTGCTTACTGCCATAATCTATAATGCATGGATAATCTTTATAAACATGGTTTTCATCTGATTGTTGACCACAGGACTTCCACCTAAGCACTAGATAGCTCTATGGATGGTTGATGCAACATGGAAACCTAGAATAGTCCCTTTCTTGCTGAAAACATTATATGGTCTCATTTGATACTCTCCATTTACTAGTCTTTTCTACTTAATTTCTGAGACCTTTCTAATCGAGTTAGACTTTTATTTTAATTGTCTCATTACCATGTGTCTAAGTTTGTCACCATTATTAGTCAGGGGTCTTCATTTCAATCAGATAATCTTTTAACTTGCTCTGCATTTGTATTTATCACTTCTTTTTGCCTTTAGTTCCTCTAGGATGAAAATTTCAGCTTCATTCTCATGAACTATCCAAATACCATGTAGTCTGTATAGCTCTACTTCATTACATTTTCACAATTGTTATAGCCTTTTTTATAGTTCACATAGTTAGAATCTTACTTTTAAACACTGTTGTTATAGATTGTTAGTCCTGATTAGTAGTTTCCTGATTATATTTCAGTATCTTAAAAACTTATTTTTTTCCTAGTTCTACATTAGCAAGAACAATATAAATATATATTAAGTGGGTAATAAATACTTGTGTTAATGACGTTTTTATATTAATAGTACAATGATGAATCAATATAGACAAGCTAAAAAACATTTCATGACAGGACTGTCATTTTTTATCTCACTGTAAACCTCCCACCCTTAATTTACCTGAAAATGCTTTAAAGTGTGAAACCATTTAAGAAAATTATTAGTGTGCCTTTTTTTTCTTCTCCTGAGAAGCACACAAGCAGCTTTTTCTCTTAATTTCATCTATGTTTAGTCTAGTATCATCCAAACATTAGAAGTATTTGATATATTTATAGACAATTATTATTAGATGCATTTCCAAGAAAGGGAAAAACAAACCAACAAAGAAAAAGTCATCTGAGTAAATAATATTGGCAACAGGATGTAGACTGCTGTTACAGCATGTGAAGTGCTCTACCTTCTGCACTGATGAAGTATGGGGTGTAAAGAATATTGTTTATCCTTTTTTGTTTCTTTTGAACTTTTCTGTCTTAATTCTCCTTGTCTTTTTCTGAATGATCTTAAATTCGAGGCCATTGTTGAGTGGGAAGGATGATTCTTAGCTATCCTTTTCCTCCAGTTCAGGTGGAAAGGACTTATTAGCTTGGCCTTCATTTCCTTTTCTTCTGTTAACCTTGAAGAACATCATACTGTTTAAATACCAAATATTGTACTTATAGTGAGAGAGCATATGTTTTAAGTCTGTGGATATATTAGCTCATACCATGTATGTGGCAAGAAGCAGATATGTAATTCGGCCCAATAATGATGTGTTAAAACACAAGTTGCATCCTGTGCTAGGAATAAAATGATGAACAAAGTAACACCATCCTGCTCTTGTGGATTTTATAGTCCAGTAGGAAGATATTAAGTAATTACAAATGCATGAAAATGATTAAAGGGATGTAAAATACTAAATAGAAAAGGAGTTTTACTTTGTCTATGGGGCCAGGAAAAGACTTCGAGAAATTGTTCTTTAAGACAAAACCTGAAACTCGAGCAGGAGGTAGCCAGACAAGAAGGGATTCAAAGAGTTTTCCAAGTAGAAAAAATAACACGTGTGAAGGCTCCAGGTCGAGAGACAGTCATATTGTAGAATACTGGGGGAACAGAAAGACAGGCTGCATGGTGGGGCAGAGAGCATGAAAGAATCATGACTTAGGGGAAAGTTGTGAGAGCTGAGCTGCAAACCTGAGATGAGGCAGGTAGGGGCCAAAAGATACAGGGCTTCCTTCTACTTGTTAAGGATTTTGAAAGGAACACTAAAGGAAGCTATTTAAAGGTTTATTCGGGGGACTCTCATGGTTCAATTTGTGTTGTAAAGTCACCATTCACGTGCATTATGGAGAATTACATTAAAGGACACCAGAGTGGATTTGGAAGACCAGCAGCCTGAACAACAGAAGAGAGCACTTTTGACCAGGGTGATAGTTGGGGTGGGGAAAATAGAAGGATTCTAGAGATGTTTAGTAAATTTAAAAAATCATGTGCTATAAATTCTATTAGATTTTAGGGGGTGACAAGCAAGAGGCAAAAATAGTTTTTAGGTTACTACCTTGATCAGTTATGTGGAAGGTGACGGAAAATAACAGAACATGATTCCTGAGCTAAGGAAAATTGATAAAAGAGCAGATTCTGGAGAGATGGACAGTGGAAAATTCTACAATGTTATAACATATAAAAAGATATATTCATATATGGTTAATATTTATATATACACACATATAGCTATATGCCGGTAGGGTACAGTATTTGGAATCATCTCTACACAAATGGCCATGAAAATAGACAAAATTTCCTGGGAGCTTGTAGAAAAAGATGTGATCTTGAGAGCACAAATACTTAATCAGAAAGGAGAAGTGCATTTAGGGCAGACAACTATAGATTTAAAATTACATAGCAGGAAAAAGTCCTGTAGATCATCCAGTCTGATATAATCAAAATGAATGAGTAAGAATAGGTTCTTTCAGACTGTTTTTCTTCAAGCCATGGCATAGAAAGTGTCCTAAGTCTACCTTTGTAGTTATAGTTTTTAAAAGTATATAATTTAGCCCTTTATTATGTTTGCACTGAATTATAATTTGTGAAGGTGTAGGAATTTTTTAATGTTTATATTTAACACCATTTAGTGGCAGAAAATTTTAATATGTCTCTTGAAGAATCAAATTTGGTAAAGTATGAAACATAGTGCCTAGCAAAAAAATAAAATAGATAATACTTGCTAAATGAATGGCACATGCAAATTTCTAAGTCTACAATTATTTAAAGACAGAGACTCAATTATTTGTCTTTATCTTCTAGGTCAAGTACAAATATTTGCATAACAGTTATGTTACTTCTTTTTAGTTATTGTTACTTCTTTTTAGTAGCTATCTTTTCTCATGGTTTACACCGAGGGCAGTAAGTGTTATTTTTAAGAGCAAAAGGCTGCTTTTCTTGAGTCTAAGAAACAAATGTAAGACATTATTAGACATGAAGGTATAGCAGACATAATAAAACTCTGATTATAAAATACTCATTACTTTTTTGATCCTAAAGATCAAACTTCACAAGATTGCTGGTAGGGTTAATAGCACATTTTCTAACCCTCCAAAATATCTTTTATTTAAAGACCTTCTTTTTAAACCACAGAATGCTGAGATAGTTCTGTTCTATTTATTGCTGATTTCTCTCTTTCTATTTTTTTCCTTTCTTTTTGTATCATGCCCATAGCAGCTGTTTCCCTAACCCTTACCCCCAACCCACAGGCTTTCCCACGCTCCTTTTTTGGTTCTCATTTGGCATTTATCCTTGAGTTTGACAGATACAACACGTGTCTGAGTTATAGTTACAACCAAGCTACAATCCTTCAGGTTTTTCATAGGAATGATTATGCTCATTTTACCTCAAAACAAGGTGATTATTTTGTGAAAAGTATCAGTTCACTTTGAATAAGCCTTTGGCTTCCTTTTACTTAATTCCTCATTCCTTGGTAATGTACTGACAGATTACTCTTAGACTCTGTAGAATACATGTGAGTGCAGCTCAGTGGGAAATTAGACTTGGGTACAGAGACCAAGAGGCAGCTTAGGCTTCAGTGATAGATGAAATGGGATTCTAGTATGTGTCCAAACTTAGCTTATGATTCTGGATGTGATATTCAATTTCTATGGGTTTCAACCTCCTCAGTTATTTATAATAACATTTTAAATTAGGTAATTACTACCAGCCTTTTGAAACTTTGAGCCCAAAGGAATCATTTGTAACAGTACATAATGGATTCCATCACTGTTCATTTAGACATTTGAAATCAATGTTATTAGCTCTAAGGTATGCATCTGTTACTCAACAATATTTACAGCACTGTGCTAACTTTAGTTGCAAGAACATTTTTCAAGTTTGATGTATGGATGTTTGTGAAATGTAGGTGGACATAAAGGAATAAGTGACCAAAATGAGAATTCTCACTTGGCTATCAGCACTTGTAGATTTAAGGATCTAATAGTGAGTGGCATAAATTATATTAAGCAACAAACTACTGTTAGGTTTGTTTTCCTATGCAGACTAATTGACAACTAAATCAAGTTCCCTAGAACTATTTAATACATTTTAAGTATTCAAGGAAGAATAAATAAAGGTAGAATCAATCAGTAAGTGAAATCATAAATTTAAGACATAAATGAATATAACCCATCTTTGTGTATATAAGTACATATGTGTATATCGCTAAATAGTCACAATTTAAAATAAGACCAGAATTAAACATTCAGAAACATTTATTAAGCAGCTAATATGTGCCAGGAAAAGTAAAATAAATAAAAATTTCTAAAGTTGGGTACTTTAAAGCACTCTAAATTTAGGAGTACTTCACACATGCTGTATAAGACAAGTTAATTCTTTATTGGTGTGTATTTTGATTACATCTTTTTTAGACTTTCTCTGAATGCCTTCATCACTTCATAAAGTCCTTAAGAAATGCTAAAAAAATCAGAAGGCAGCTTGCTTTATTTCCTAAATTTCAAATGTTTAGACAATTTCTTTAGATTATATGAAAATTTTCTCTGCCCAGGTACCTCATACATATATGGATATGAATATACAACTGTGGGCTACACTATATAGTCACTTTTAGTATAGAAAGGACTCTTTTTAAGGAATAGATAGCTATTTTGTATAGCTGTAGAAACATGAAATTTCTCTTAATTTTATACTTAATTTTATACTTAAAATTTTATACTTCCACATAAAGTAAGAGTGTGTGATTTTTTTCCTATAAATTTATCTTATTAAGGGAATAAAATTGACTATTTTTATTTAAAACAGAATACAAAATTTACCAATAATGATTGGAAACCTTATCTCAAGTGTATGTAATGTGTATAAATGATTAGAAACTTTGTTTCTGCAACTAGACTTCATGCTATAATATGGTATGAATATAGCATATAGTATGAGTGAATACTTTTACTCATGAGTAAATATCTTTTTTTAAAATATATTTTTCATTTTAAAATTGCAGGGTACAGTTAAGGGTTAGGTATACAAATATTCATTGTGCAGGTACCCTTGTTGATGAGGTGTGCCCCCCCATCCCCAGTCAGATATTGACTACCGCTAATCCCACCTCCCTTCCCCTCCCTGCCCCCCCACAGTTTCCTGCCACTGTCAATCCTTTTCTTATAATATTATGATAGTTGTTCAACGTCCACTTATGAGTGAGAACATGTGATACTCAGATCTTTGTTTCTGTGAGAGACCACTCAGTATTATAAACTCCAATTCCATCCAGGTCGCTGCGAAATTCATGGTTTTATTCTTTTTATGGCTGCATAATATTCCATTGTGTATATGTACCACATTTTTTTAATCCAGTCCTCTTTTGATGGACAACATGGTTGGTTCCATGATCTTGCTATTGTGAACAATGCTGCGATAAACATACGTGTGCAGGTATCTTTTTTATAGAGTGATTTGAGTTTTTCAGGGTATATTCCCAGTAGGGGGACTGTGGGATCATATGGAAGGTCGATTTTTAGAGCTTTTAGGAATTGCCACACTGATTTCCACAGAGGCTGCACTAGTTTACACTCCCACCAACAGTGTAGAAGTGTTCCCTTTTCGCCACATCTTCTCCACCATCTGTTATTTTTTGAATTATTGGTAATGGCCATTCTGACTGGAGTTAGGTGGTATCTCAGTGTATTTTTAATTTTCATCTCCTTAATGACTAGTGAGATTGAACATTTCTTCATGTGTCTGTTGGCCGCTCGTATGTCTTCTTTTGAGAAGTGTCTGTTCATATCTTTTGCCCACTTGGTAATGGGATTGTTTGTTTTTATCTTTTCAGCATGTTTGAGTTTCTTGCAGATCCTAGATGTTAGGTCTTTGTCCTACATGGAGTTGGCAAATACTTTTTCCCAGTTTGTGGGTTGTCTCCCTGATCTCTTGATGGTTTTGTTGGCTTTGCAGAAGCTTGTTAGTTTAATGAGGTCCCACTTGTCTATCTTATCTCTTATGGCCTGTGCGTTTCAGGTTTTGCTCAGGAATTGGATGCCAGTTCCAACTTCCATAAGGGTGTATCCTGCATCTTCTAAAGTTCTTATGGTTTGAGGTTTTACGTTTAGGCCTCTGATCCATTTAGAGTTAATTTTTGTGTATGGGGATAGATAAGGGTCTTGTTTGAATCTTCTGTGTGTGGTCAGCACCATTTACTGAATAGGTTCTCCTCTCCCCAGTGGTAGGTGGTGGAGGCTTTGTCAAAGATGAGTTGGTTGAGAATTTGAGGTTTTGCTTCTGGAATCTCAATTCCATTCCATTGGTCTATAGAGTAAATATCTTTAATTTAACCTTACCCCTATAATTGATGTGTCATTAGTTAGTAGAATTATTTATCTGACATGTGGCAGTAATTAATTTTTAAAACCAGTTTACTTTTTCAGAAAACAAATTTCAGTACAAAAAGTGCTATTATAGAAAAATATCATTTTAAGTTTAATACTAGAATGATATAATTTCCTTTTCTGTTTTACTTTGACTCTTTAAATTAGTTTATTTGGAAACAGATTAGTAAACCGCAAATTATATCTTTGGATACTGATATATTTAAGAATATTTTACAAACTTACAATAACAACCATAGTCCTTATGCTAGCAATTCATAAATGAGAATTATGGTGCACATGCCAAAAGCGTGGACTTTTGTCTGACAAAACTTGTTTAAAACTTGAAGAATTTTATGTATAAGTTCATTCACCCAGTTCCTGTCAGAACTGCTTCTGAATGCTTCTATGGCTCATTTAGGCAATTAAATAGTGTGATTATGGTACTAAAAGTCCAAAGGTATGCATATGCCCCAGAAGTGTTATACCAAGGAATAAAAAGATTTGTAAAATATATTTGAAATAAAAAATGTATGATAATAAAAGCTGATATTTGCAAAGTGCTTATTATGTGCTCCGGGCAATTTACCTACATCGTCTCAGAGTTTTGTTTGAAAGATGAAATGAACCTTGCACGTAAATGTTATCTGCTTATGAAAACTATAATATCAATTATTATTGATTTTAGTATAAATTGTTATTAAAATAATAGAAAGCTAATAGATTGAATTTGAATTTCAGACTGCTGGACTCTTAAGTCCCATTCTCCATTTCATTGAGCTATTCTAGTTTTCCCATTTCAAGAATTTAGATATTGGTGCAAGTATGGACCATTCTACATATTTCCAAAGGTCTTGGGTATTACATGGATCCAGGGCTTCAGAGAAGAGAAAACATATCTACCTTACATAGAGAAACTATTTTGAAACATTCTTAGCAATTTGTAGAAGAGTTAGGAGAGAAAACACAGAAGACAGGCTGGCAGAAAATTACGGAATAACTCTTAGTTACAAATCTCTCCCTATCTCTACCCTCCAGGCAAGTCCAATCAGTTTCATAAATTCATGAGTGCCTGCCTTCAAATTTTACATTATTTTTAACACATGTTAGTGGTCTGAGCTCCATGCTGAGGTTGACATGATATAGGGGAGCGGCTACCCTGGAATAAGCTAGCATCAAAGAAGAATGCAACTCCACTGGCAATTATAAGTAGTGAGGGTTTTGATCAAGAGTAAAGTTGGGTCAGAAACTTTCAGCTGACAGTAGAATTTGGGGGTCATTCAAGGCAAGTTTACATGCATTCCAAAGGCCAGGGAGGCTACAGGTGAAGACCTGGTTACATGATTTTCCAAGAACAACACACAGGAAGTACACACCTTACTATTCATTGTATGGAGCAGACTCCCGGAAAGATTGGCTGCACAGTGCTAAATAAAGTTCCCCCAATGCTCAGTATGTTTATCTCTAGAAATGCAGGCTTCTAGACATTTCTGTGTTAAGTTGTAGTCATTCTACTTTGCTATCATATTCCAGATAAATTAATGGGCAATAGAAGGATGAATGTCTTGCCAATCAGCCATATTTCCTAAATCTCATAGACATTTGAACTGTGTACTTTGAAAGAAATAGGAGAAAGGCAGGTATGTAAGTGTTAGACTTGTTCCATCTTGTCCCATGTAGCAGAACTAGAACCAAAAAGAAGATGCTTTTTTCTGATCATTGGAGGTGTTTAAGTAAGAAAGAGCTGAAATACAGTTTGGTGGGGGTAAAATAGAGGACATTGAAATAGTAAAACCACAATAGTGCTGATGAGTTAAATTAAATAGTGCTATATTAGATCAACTTATATGTTCCTTGAGTCCCTGAATTGTTAAAATATCAAACTAGCCACCTTAAAATGTTATGGCACTGATTTTTTTAGATGCACACACTTGTATGCTTTATAGTTTCCTTTTCCTTCATTTTCAAAAGTTGATTTTTCTGTCATTTATTTTTGCTTTTGGGTAAATATAATCTTAGTGTTCAGGAGCCATTTTATAGCAATAGTAGCTCTAACTTTGATGATCAAATAATCTAATGTTTTTATACATATCTTTATCATACTTAAATCTGTGTTCGTACCAGATAACAACTCAAGACTGTGAGACTATGCTTTTGGCTATGAGGTTTGTAGCTTTAATTGCAGCCAAGTTAATCTGTAGAATTTAACAATTATCCTGCCATCTGTCTTAAGGGTTTATAATGCTAATATGGAATAAGCAAATAGCATAAAACACTTATACCTTGTATGCTGTTCAGAGTTTTATTGGTAATTAAAAAAAAAAGACATGTTCAGTTTTGTGCTTGTGAACAGAATCTGTTTCTAACCTTTGCTATTAACAGGAAGTGGGAGAGGTGAAATGAGGCCTGGTTTTCTGGCTGGGCCAGAGCACTCTGTGTTCCTAAGAGTGGTATTCAGGTTTCATGTCTGTCTAGCTACTTGCTCCTTTGAAAAGCTGGCCTTTGAAGTCCTAAAAACATAGATTGGTAATGAGCAACATAAAGTAAAGAGTGGGCAAATATTTGAAAAATTCAAGTATCCTGTCTAGGATAATTTGGCTCAGACTGTGTATTTAACTTTCCTAGCTAAATTATGAAGCTTCATGAATATAATAGTATATATTTCATATAAAACAATAACTGAAATATCTCAACTTAACCTGTATTTTTCGACAGAGCTATTGCTATATTTAGTTTTCAATTTTAGGGTAGCATTACCTTCTGTCTAATGTATTAAAAAAATAAGTCAGCCCTTGAGTTCCTTTTTTATTTGTGTAATTACAAATGGATATCAGAAGAAAGGAATCTAATATAATTTTTAGGTTATGTATTGTATCTAATACCTTTGAATACAAATAAGCCTTTTATTCTATTGCATGTTATTACTGAAGTCACCCACTATTATAGTGTCCTGTTTTAGAAAATATTGTATAATATTAAAAAAGCCCATAATTTAATAAAGACATATTTTCACCAGGGTCACATTCTAAGAAAAAAAAATATGTGTATATGTAGAAAGACATGTCAGTGCTTCCTATAGACACAGATGAATACTAGAGAATCTTCCTTCATTAACACTATGTATTTTTCCCCCTCTTCCAAGAAAATAAAAATCAGCAAATTTTGTTAATAGTCCCAAATGGAAGACATTATATGGATAGTTTTATACATATAGGAATATATGAATTTTAAAAACAATCTGAGTTACTACAATATTTATCTCCTGTCCTAGAGGCAATTCCTAAAAATGTAAATCTTATTCTTTAGTTGTGACTGTCAGAATAAAACACATATTTCTTTTTTTGGAGGGTATAAGTTAAAAATACTGATACCTTTATCTAATTTATTAAAACAATTAAGTTACAGGAATAGTTTAACATTTCAGTGACATGGTATTAGACTTGGGATACTAGAAATCACTGGAATGTATAACCGATGAAGCCTGGGTTGATATGGATACTTTTGGTTTTATGTAGTACTAAATTTTAATGCCATACTTTATATACAGATCTCTGGAAAAAGGTGGACTTTCATTTATCAAAATGTATTTATACATAAGATTTTAATAAAGTATACATATTTATAAAATTTCTACACAAAATGTATATAGATTTAAACTAGAGCCCTGTAAATTCTTTCATATTCATAGATAAGAAAACTATTAAAAATATTGCCATTAAATATTATATCTGTCAGGAATTTAATTTTTCTCCCAAATCAATCAATCTCTTTCCTTCTGTCTCCCTCTCTCCCTCTCCCCTCACCACCGTGTGTGTTTGTGTGTGTGTGTGTGTGTGTGTGTGTGTGTGTGTGTGTGTGTGTGACTGTCTCTGTCTCTCACAGACCCAGTGTAAACACTCATGCCTATGCGCTCGTGTCTGTCTTGGTTGACTTCTTTCTTGAGACTTTAATCCTGAAATGTTTCACACTACACATACAGCTAAGATTAAAGTGTTCTTTTTAAGAGCACACTTTTCATAATGCCTTGAACTTGTTTTTCTGTGGCAGAGGAAAACAACCTCATGCACCTGGACAAACAAAGGTGTTCCTTCAAAAACAGACTTTCAGAATCATTAATTCTGGTTTAGAAATAATTATGAATGTTAAGTGGACTCTCATGAATAAGGTTTTAGAGCTGGCAAGTGCTGATCTGTGATTTGCCTCTCTCTTGTTTGTAATCTTTCTTATGCCATCTACATAACTGTCCTTCGTCTTGAAAGTTTGATTCCTTTTTTTAGCAAGTGAGCCAGAGACAGCCCTCAGTTTCTTGTAGCCCCCTGGTGGTATGCAGGGCCGGCTGACTGAGGTCATAATGCACATCTGCCCAAACACATCCCAAGGTAAGGTTACAGGTGGTAAAGTTAGGATTAGAAGGTGGATTAAAAAAAACCAAAAAACAAATTTATTTGGGTTTTAGAAATATAGAAAGAGCAGATAGTACATATAACAACCAGGTGAGAAATAACTAGTTTGTGAGTGGAGTAATTTCTTTAGTGTAAAGATAAAGAAATATCAATGTCTTTCAGTGAAGTTAATGAGGTAAAATGTGAGCTAGAAGTAGAAAGCACTGAAGTTTTGCTTTTTTAAAAGCATAACGTAGCAATTAATGAAGTATTAAGAAAAAATAGGCATTACCAATGTGAAACTTTTAAAGGGTAATTTTTAGCTTGAAATTCTTAATAATTGTAGTAATCATATTAGTTCTTTATTATTATAGAATGGTGATAAAATAAGATGGTCAATTTTTAGTTGTGAGGAAAGGGTTGAAAAGGAAAAAAAGTAGTGATTAATGGAGACATGAGATGGAACAAAGCATTTTGCTGAGTTTTCATTTTAGTAGAAAAATTTTTCCATAAATACAAATAGCTGTTGAAAAGCGTTATGGATTGCTGACTACTCTATAAGTTAAAAATTTGAACATATGCTCAGGATTTAATTTTGTTACAAAAAATCTTTGTAGATTATTAACATAAACTCACAGATGAATCAACAATGATGTCCTATCCATGCAAAAAGAAAATTGTTTGAGACGTGGTATGGAATAATGTTTACACCGGCTTTATGAATGATTTACATTGGAACTTCTTGGCATACATGTTAGAATATCTACCTACTGGGAAATAATAGAAAAATATGCAAGTTTCCATCAGTGGCACTGCGGAGTAAACCCAGTAGTCAATAACAAACTGATAAATCTTAACAATGATTGTGATAAAAATGTGCTGAATATCAACAATAGAACTGTCATCGCAAGACAGTGAATGCAGTGACAATAGAATTTCCTTCTGAATTCTGCTCATCATGGCACTCATGTTGTGCTGTGTGTTTGTGCACAGCACAGCCAATGCACTTCAAAGCCAAATGAGACTTGGCATGCTCAGGAAATTCCAGTGAGGAGATGCTTTTAGTTTTACTGGTACAGTATATATCACTTAGTCTTAGGCAAAAATGACAGTCTGTGGAATCTTGTGTCATTTGTGTGAAAGAAGTACAAAATAACATGTTTTTAGATAACCTTGGATTAGCAGGAACACACATGGATTGCCAAAAATATCAATTTGGAGTGGAGGGATACTCCTGGATCAGTATAGGTGACTAATAATGTCTGTTGATTTTGCTTGTTTTTATAGTAATTTTATCTTTAATCACCAAACAAGGTGGTGATAAACATAAAGACAGTGGGGCTTTTTCTACCGAAAGTTGGGTACTAGAGAAGTTGAATGATTTTTTTTTATCGTATAATGTTTCTGTTGGTCCTACCTCCTTCAAGTCTCACCATGCTTTTCTTCTAAGATAATATTTCACCTTTTAAAGTCTCATTATGATTTAATTAAAAGGTTATTGTTTTCTTGTTCTAGGGAACTTGGTAACTTGCAAGTATGAAGTTATGTATATGCATACTTTTATGAATAAATAAATTTACAAAATTGGTATCTTAAAAAGAGATAGCACTTAGAGTAGGCCATACATTATTTAAGCACTTTACGGATATTAATTTTCTAATCCTTTCAGCAGCTCTAAAAAGTGACCTTCATTTTTAGGATTGGATAAAAGTCATGCTCAGTATGTCTGTGACCTATTTCTGTGTTGCTTATCATGGTTTTACTTAAGGGAAGTAAGACAAACATATAGAAATACGATGAGAACAATGATGATGTTATATTACTTTGTTTATATTTCAAGTGTCTGGCACAGTGCCTATTTCACCAAGAATTTTGTAATGGTAGAGAGGCAGGTTAATATAATGATTATGAGCCTCAATTCTGGAACTAGACTACCTGACTTTAAACCCTGGCTCTGCTTCTCACAGGACATGTAATTTGTGAGAAGTTACTTAAATTGTGCCTCAGTTTCTTCATTTGTTAAATGCATAAAACAATAACACCTCCTTCACAGAGTTATTATCCAGATTAAAGAAAATATTTTTAAAAATAATTTTAAAGCCTTTAAAATAGTGACTGGCACTTATCAAATACAGCATAAGTAATAAAATACATAAATATATATTTGGATATTCAAGACTTCTTCAAAGGAAAATACTTAATTCTGTTGATGAAATTTTAAGCAACAAGAATAGCAAGTAGAAGAGATTTCGTAACAGAATATAGTGGATTATCCCACACATTTATCCTTCTCTCAGGCAGCTACACATCTGAATTCTCTGTCTGTTTCTGGAGGTAGTGGTTGCTGGCTCCAAGTGAGAACTGAATATGAAAATTTTCAGTTTGTGAAAAACATCTGGAGGTTTTACTTGACTACAAACTTAATATGAGCCAACTGTATGATGCAGCTGCTTAAAAGGAAAAGAAAGGAAAAAAGAAAAAGAAAAATCTCTTATGACTTCCTTAGGTAGTATAAATAGAAATAAGAGTGTCCACATCATGGGAAGTAATATCTTTGACGTATTTCACACTGGCCGGATCACAGTTGGAATACTGTGTTCTTGTCCAAGACACCATAATTTTAGGAAGAGCTTTGACAAACCAGAGTGCCAAAAGTCTGGAAATCATGTAAAAAACGGAAGAAGTGGAACTGTGTAGCCTACAGAAGTCTAACAGTAAAGACATCTATTTCCAATTATTTACAAAGTTGTCATTTAAGAAAAATGGACACACTTATGTATTGCTCTTAACAAAATTAGAAGCAATTTAATGAAAGTAACAAGTATATTTTACCCTAATATTAAGGGGGAAACTAAAGAGAGTAGTTCATTGTTTTTACTATTGGCTATTCTATGAAATGTGTAAAATGTCTATATAGTTGGTTAACTTTTATTCAGTCTAGTTTTGAAATCTTATTTAAGGATGGATCAAGGAACACTGAATTGTCAAGGACACAGGGTGATATAGTATTTTCCTAAGTTTCAGAATTTCTTCTAATTTAGGCTCAGAAGGATATTAAGAACCCTTCATATATATGTCAGCAAAATATTTTGATAAAGAATTAATTGAGTATTGTATAGTTTGAGTATCTGATGAGAGAAAATCCATAGTGCTTGTCCCTGATCTCTAGTTGTTTTAATCTAAGAAGGGTAGAAATATTGTGTGCCTTTGAATTTGGTGTATTGACAATATTTGAGGTTCATACCAGTACACTAAGGGTTTTCTTTAAAAACTGAGTAAAATGAAAGTTGTGTTATGTACTGGAAAATAGAAGATAACTATAAGTATGGCCTTGGAAACTGACTTTGTCTTATAGGCATGTTTCTCTTTCAGTATTTCATTTTGTATCTTCAAATTAGCTCTTTGTATGAGTCGGTATGTGCTAGATCTTAGAATACCTTTAAATTCATCTTATCAAAATATCAATCTTTTTAATTATAAAGATATGAGATACAATTTAGGGTTAGGTATACAAACACTGATTATGCAGATACCTTTGTTGATGAGGCATGCCCCTCCCTTCCCTAGCAGTTTCCCTCAACTGCCAATCCCACATCCCCTCCCCTGACAGTTTCCCACTACTGCCAATCCATTTCTTATAGTATTATAATTGTTCAAGTTCCGCTTATGAGTGAGAACATATGGTACTCTGTTCTTTGTTTCTGTGATAGATCACTGAGTATGATCGACTCTAAATCCATTCAAGTTGCTGCAAAGTCCATACGTTTGTTCTTCTTTATGGTGCATAGTATTCCATTGTGTGTATGTACCGCATTTTTTTTTTCAAATTAATGATGGCCATTCTTACTGGGGTTAGGTGGTATCTCAATGTGGTTTTGATTTGCAATTCTCTGATGATAAGTGAGGCTGAGCACTTTTTCATGTGTCTGTTGGCTGCCCATATATCTTCTTTCGAGAAGTGTCTATTCATGTCTTTTGCTCACTTTTTAATGGGACTGTTTGTTTTTTTTTCTTTTGGCACATTTGAGTTTCTCGTAGATCCTAGATGTTAGGGCTTTGCCAGATATACAGTTGGCAAATATTTTTTCCTATTCTGTGGGCTGTCTCCCTGCTCTCTTGATGGTTTCTTTTGTTTAGCAGAAGCTTGTTAGTTTGATGAGGTCCCACTTGTCTATCTTATTTCTCAAGGTATGGGCATTTAGGGTTCTGAATAAAATATCAGTCTTTATTGTATTAATATTTACCAAGTAAAACGTTATATATATTTAATTTTAGCAACTTGTTATAATTTATTTGAAAAATCAATCAAATAGACCATAATTTTATATTTTTCTCTTTGGAGGTAGGTAATTCATTTCATTTATAAATTTAGCCTTGTAATGTAGGTATTTCCACATAAGATAGACAGCCTATATAAAAAGTAAAGATTATCTAAATCTGGAATCAAAAAAATATATTAATATTTTTCTTTTGCACTGTTAAATAATATGAGATTGTTATAATCTGGAATATATTGTAATAATCCCAAATAATTTAGATCAATAATAAATTTCTTACTTTTCTTTGAAACAGAAGTGGCTACATTTTAGGAACTATTTCTACCCATCCACTTAGGTGATTCTGATTGGCTAAATTGGAAACTGGTCATAATCCCAAAAGACACAATCCTGAATGTTAAAACTATCAAAAGGAAATAATCTCTAAAGTCTAAAATCCCCTCCCCCCAAAATCACAATTCCAAAGATTAAAATCTCAAAAATGTAATTCTGAAAAAAATAATTTAAAAATTCTTAAAAAGATGTTTATTTACATTTTAAAAAGGGAGTTTATTTAAAAAAATGTAAGATCATTACAGGACATATCGCAGGTTACTTTCCAATTAAATATGCAATAATGACATATGTTTTTGCATGCATACTCAGGTTCACTAAGGATAGTCACAATGGTATAAAAGTTATGAGCAGATGAACTGTATTCATAAAGAAGTAGGTCAAAAGGAAAATGTATAAATGTATATAATTATAGTTGGTAATTGTGTGCACCATGTTTTATAACTCTGGTCCTCTGAAATACCATGATAAGCAACCTAAGTCTTTTGACAAGAGTCATATAAAATTTTGATGGGTTACCACAGCATGTTCAGCTGCCCACAGAGATGAGGTCACAATACATTTTATTTTCAAAAATGCAGATGTACAAAATGGACATCTCTTCATTTATCGAGGAAGTTTCAATGTTTTTGTGTACACACACAGTGCTTAACACAAAACAAATGTGATAATGCACATTTTTGTGGAGTCAAATTTGCAGAGTGCATACTACAAATTAGAGCTCTTTCAAAGAATCTACACAATTTATACCTTCAGTAATGGAAATGATGTGAAGATGATATACACAACAGAGTGAATCTTGTCAAGTTGACACCTAAAATTAAGTTCACAAATCCATCTTTTGTAGACTTGACACTCATCTGCAATACTTTAAACTATACTTAATTTCCAAATAAAGACAGTAGCAAGGTAATAGTTCTGCCTAACATGATGTAATTATCCTGTGATTGTGATTTTCAGGATTTTAGATGTTAGGGATTTTAGACTTTAGGGATTTCTACATTTGGGATTGTGGCATTCAGGATTGTATCTTTCAGAATTATGATTCAAACCCATTGAATGAGTGCTTCAAAAGTGGTTTAGTTACTGGAATATTTCCTAAAGAAAAAATCTTGCTTTAAAGTAATCTCACCCATAAAATGAAAATATTATTAGACAAATATTATAACTGGGACTTGTGGAAGATGTTGACTAATAATGATATTATGAACCTTTCTCTTTCCTATCCTCATATTATAATTCTTCCACATAAATTCTCCATTAGAGGCTCTGAGGAAACGGACTTTAGTTGATAGTATAAATAAGCATTTCATTAAGTAATGGTTTGGAGTATAATTGAGTTCTATTGCATAATGTTGGCATGGATAAACAGGTGAGAAAAATGGCATACATGGGTTTGACTTCTGATTTCTTTCTTTTTTCTTCATTTACTTATTTGTCTGTGTTGTCTTATTTTTAATTTGTGTCTCTAATTATTCCCTGGCAGAGTGCTGCAATTTATAGTCCTTTGTTAAATGGTTAAGAAACAGGGGTATGGACTTTCTGAAATAAAGAACATTTCAAATTCAAAGCTGCTTAGTTGTGAATATTGGTCACATCTGTGTTTGTGAAGCTCCATGAGATGCTTTATTAAGCAAAGAACAATTTTCATTCAACTAACCCTGTGGAATGGGAGAATGATCCAAGTAAAATAATGGGCTCACTTTAAATGATGAGGTAGGTATTAGTGAGTGATTGCTTTGCTGTACATTTACTACATTCAAAATATATTGAGGGAAGGGATTATAAAGGAGAAAGTTTGTCTATGTACTAGTGTGTGTGTGTGGTGTGTGTGTGTGTGTGTGTGTGTGTGTGTGTGTGTATTTGTCCAGTGGAGGGTGTTTACCTTTTTTGTGATTATTCTTGTTGATGTTTTGTTTTTATTTCTATCATTTCAGTTTCTTGTTTTGTTTCAAATACTGAAACATTAATCCATGTGCCATATATCCTAGATGCCAATTCTTTATGTTATTTTGACATTAGTCTAGCTCCCAAATGCCAACATCTGCTATATTTTGCCATATGATTGTAGGCTTGAACTCCAAAATGCTCCCAAATGTTTTAAAAATTTGTGTACATTTTCAAAATAACCTTCCTTTGAGTTCTCAGTTTTATGTGAACTGTAGTTAAACTCTTTTTTCCATGACTTGTAGCATATGGTATTTAACTGTTTGTTTAGTGTTGCTTTCTCAAGTAAACATATTTATACAAAGACATTTCAAGAGAACATTGTACTTAATCAGAGAAACTTCTCCAAGGTGACTCTAGTTCTTAAACATGGTTTAAAAAGAATAGAACATGTATGACTCAGCACACTGTTTCATTGTCTTTCAAAGTTCATCCAAATATCTGACCTTTGGGAAAGAGTACACATTAAACATTTTTGAAAGCACAATAACCTTTATGATTTATCATCCAGAAGTATCTGCTTCTAACAGAGCAGAATCAAATCAGTTGGCATTACAGCCAACCAGTATCGATTCTGTACTTCAAAATACCATTTATTGCATGTGGTTTGAAAATATAGATATTTTCAAACATAAATCCAGAACTGGAATTTTCTGACCTAATAAAGTATAAATTGCTTTCCATAAATTGGACTGTTTTTCATTTTTAAAATAATCTGTGGATTTTTTTTACATATTTTGTCACATCCAGATTATCTCAAAGAAAGGACATGTAGCATTTTTTAATTCTGTTAGCCCTGCAACTACAAATTCATACTAATATTGGAATGCATATTCATATTCTAATTGTGGCTTCTGAGAGTGCAATTGTGTGAAGTGTTAGGCATGTTAGCTGAATTATAAACACAGCTGCAAACATTTAGAGGGTGATTAAAGATGTCATTTGTAAATCAGAGATGTTTGTCACAGAATAGTTTGGAGACTTGCTGCAAAACTTATAGATAGTCAGTGGTGGAGTCATGGTCATTGCCCATGTTTTCTAGTACTATGGTCTAGTGCTTTTACTAGGAAAGCAGGTGATCAGACCCAATGTGCAGTAATAAAATAAGTTTGCAAATACTGATCTTTTCAGCCATAAAAAGTCTATAAAAAATACTCAAAACTTGGAGAAGGAACTTAGTGACCTAAATGCTCAACGGTAATGTTTGTTTTGTGCTTACGTGAACAGCAACAAAATAGTAATATGACTACAGAACTAGACCCAAGCTTGGTCCTACTATTTACTAGAATTGTGGCATTGGACAAGTCATTTAAACTTCTGGAACTATATATATTCATCTATAAAATGCCAAAAGGTTATGATGCCTTTATTGCAATGCTTTCATGAGAATTAGAGATGCTGTAAAGCATCTTAGCACTTAGAACAGTGCATGGTATGTGATTTTTAAAAAATTTTGAAAAACGATGCCAACAACAACCTCTCCTGTAAGGGTAAAAGGAAGTGATTATTTCAATCATTTCAGTATTTTTAAGTCATTTGTTGAAGTTATGCTAAAATTGTGTGATAATATTAGCATAGGCAAATATGACATCAGAAATCCACAGATATTTATTAGTTCTCCAACTGTTTATTTTTAAGTGGAGCAACTTTTACTTTCAGGAAAATCAAGAAACATAAAACTAAAGATTACTAAAATGTTTGAAGAAGTGACAGTGTGATTCATATTGAAATGTGTGATACAATTTCTTGGTATTTTCAAGAATCTGGTTTCCCCCCCCAAATGGAAATGTTTGTGTAATATTTAGGAAGATGTTCTTTTACTTAAACACCCGTTTAACAGTATAATACACATCTTGATTGCTCTGGAAGATGACATGGGCATTTAGTCTTTAGCACAAGCTCTGATTGGAAAGCAGAACACTATTAAATCATTTCAAATATGGAAACTTAAGGCTACTTAGTTTAAGAAATTTGTTTTCTAAATGCTTAAACATTTCACACAAGTTAAATTACTTCATATTAATATGGGAGAAAATTAATAATTATTTCTTGATTTCAACTACCAAAACCTCCTGCACCATTCTGGGTTTCCTCTGTGCATGATTATGTTATCTCATGAAGTTGGCTGCATCATCTTGCATAGTTTGACAAGCATTGAAAGCTACCAGGAAACTGTCGGTGTGCGTCCAGGTGTTCTGAATACTGGGGAGCTATTTTCAGTGTGCTGCTTTTCTAAGTTACAGGTATCTCAATGGTCTCTCCATGTCTGTGTACTAACAAAGTTTTGTGGACAGAAATGGCTCTTGCCTATGCAGGGATATAGTGATGTACAGGTGCTTTACAGAGTCAAGGTCCTGCTAACTTGAAGCATTCCAAACCCGGAATTCACATTCTTGGGTCATTTGCGTTTTCTGCCAGTGGTTCATCTGAATACCATGTGTCAGGAAGCTACTGTTCCCTATAGCCCCCTCTAATGGACTTGGCAGACATTACAGCCTTGGAAATTTCCATGCCTGTCTTAGAGATAAACAGTAACAGGGCCTGTAATTGAAAGTGTGGTTAACTGCCAAGTACTCTTCACCCCTGCTTTTATTCCTTCTTTATAAAAAGAATAAATTATCTGAAAAGAAGCAGAAAACCCACATATATTTTAATTTAAAAGATTATAAAAATACAATTGGGAAATTGACTGAAGGTAAACTCCATACTAGTATAACTTAGTTAATCTATTACCTTAGGCACAGGTTCTGAAAAACTTCTTTAAAATATATAGATCTTGCTGAAAATTTGGAAGATAGTATTTATACCAATGAGTAGTGAAAAAAGAGAAAAAATTGGAAACATTTATTACTAATATTTAAATATTATCCTAAGAAGATTCTTCTGTGTTTATTTCTGTCTTTTCTGATATATCAGAGTTTACACATGTGCACAGAGACCCCTACAAAGATGTCTTTTCAATGAAGCTTTAATGCAACAAACAAATACTTTATTTTGTTCTCTTCTGTGCCATGGAGATATCTCTCCCAGGGAGGTAGGGAGCACTCTTGGTGAATGAAATTCACAAACTATATTCCTTAAAAAGATATTTGTTTTAAACAAGGAAGTTTATTGCTGATAGTATTGACTTGAGATAATCCCCTAGTTCTTGATAAACAACATGTATTAAATGAAGCCCCTATATTCTAATGTTTTCTTTTGTCTCAAGGAAAACTGTTAATTTTGTTTCAGAGATGAACTACCCCAATTTTTTCTTCTTTGTATTGGCGGGAGAGTGTTATTTTCCTGCTGGAGAGCAATAGTATAGCACTGGAAGGAAGATCTGCAAAAACCACAGAAGTCAGCAAAATGGAATGAGCTACTGTATAGAAATTTAGCATTTGATTCTAATCCTGCATTTTGCCATGAATCAATCCCTGGTGTGCATACAAACACTGGTTGCTGCCTGAGTTCCTGAGCGCTTCCATTCCCTTCTTTTAGTAGATATAAACACAATTTCACTGATCTTGAAAGAATTGTGTTGTAGTGAAGGTAATATTTTGGTCTCTTTCTCTCGCTGGTTTGCTGCCCTGTGGAGAGGGATGAGTTCAGTGTGAGAACTAGCTTAAATCCATATTCTTGTACAGAGCTGCAGATGTACTATTTCTCAGCTCAATGCAAGTTACTCTTTCAGGGCTGGAGTTACTGCCGTGATATCTGGGATAAGCTTGTAGGAAGCTTTACAAAAAACTCTCTTCTATATTTCTAGTTCAGAAAGAGTAATACCTCTCTCAGATTGTCTCATTTGTGGGAGGAAATGTTCTCTGTGCATCCTCATTATTACCCCAATATAAAGATTGTATTTTTATTTTTGCCTTTCTATAATTCTGTCTAAAACATGTTGATTACATGTTTTGAAAATAAATGATACAGAATGAGAGGTGGCTACAAGGAGAATGAATGAACCAAAAAGAAAAAAAAAAATTTATGTATTTTAACTTCTCCATGAAGATTTATAAGATGATTATTTTGTTGTTCACTGAAACGTTGTTCTCCGCTGAAATGTTCTCCCATGCAGGTTCACATGGTCTCGTTCTTTGAGATGATGAGGATGCTGCACATAATATATATAATGGTGGAAATAAAAGATTTTACTAGTTCTGTGACTTTAAAGTAATTTACTTTGCCTTGCTGAGACTCATTCCTTATGTTTAAGATGGGGACATTTGAGTTACTGTGAGGATTAAATTAAATCAGGAGGGTTAAATGTCAGGATAGTGTGCCTGTACAATAATGACTAGTCAGGAACACACACATGTGCGCGCGCGCGCGCGCACACACACACACACAGCACACACACACACACACACACACGAGCTTGCACATACCCCCCAGTACTATTTAGTAGTTATAATATGTCTGAGTTTTTCATGGTATTAGATTATATCTCAATTTTTTGAAATTCAGTTAAAAAACATACACTGAGAAATAATGAAATCAAAGATAATCTGTGCCCTATCTTCTCAGTTGTATGTAACTTTTTAAAAGAAAATATATTTACTTAATACATTAGTTTAATCAATTTTGCAATTGCCATAAAGCTCATAAATTACTGAGTACTAAAGCAAAGTTTTGAAACAAATGAGATTGAGTGACCCGGTGACCTGACTTCAAATATTAATCTGTAAGCACTTTAAAAATGCGCAATCACTTAGCTGCTTGCATTCTTTTTTCCTTCACAAATCTTTTGCAGAAGGCAGATAATGTGCCAGTGCTAATGAAACACTTGGACTAGAAGAGATGTTTTTATTTACAGATAAACTAGCTAAGGTCTAAGGGGTGAAATGATTGCTCAGAGTTGCACAGAAGTGGCTGAATCTGATTTCCCAGTTCACCCTTTACTTAAGTATTCTTTTCTATGCTACAAAAGCAAGGAATTTATGCTCTAAACCTTACTGACTTCTCACTTTGTTTCTAAGATTATACGAGATGCTGTAAAATCTCTTCAAAAAAAGGAAAGGGAAATGGAGTAATATTAGTCAGAGGGTACAAAGTTTAGGTTATACATGATGAATTATAAGTCTTACCGAAAGATGTACTATATAGTATATTGCTTACAGGAAACAGTACATACTGTATTGTATACTTAAAAATTTACTTAGAGGGTAGATCTTATGTTAAGTGTTCTTATCACAAAAAATATGGAAGTAAACTTTCAAAAGCGATGGATAAGTTTATAGCATAGATTATGGTGACGGTTTCATGAATACATGCTTATCTCCAAACTCATCAACTTGTATGTATATATTAAATATGTACAGCTTTTTGTAGGTCAATTATTATTGATAATTAATATAATTATTAAAGTGGGTCAAAAAGAAAAAGGAAGAGCTTCAGTTATTTTTCTCTTCATAAAAATTCAGAGGGCTAATTCCTCAGTTTATTTAGCCTATTTTCTGAGTCATATTTTTTATTTAAACTTGCATTGTATTTCAGAAGCAATATTCAATTTGATATCATACCATTTACTAGATAAAATTGTTCTGTAAACTTAGGTGAAGGATTATTAAATAATAAAGAAATGTATCTTTCAGCATGCTGTTTTTGTGCTGGGAATAGAAAACCCAACTAAAAAGTGAGATACATGATAATAACAAATGTATATTGTCTCACAAATGCGAGTCTAGGTCTTAGTGGTGATTTCCTCAAGGAGTTCCAGCTCCATTTTCCCTGGAATTCTCTTCATTTTGCTTTCCTCCAATAGGAAGCAATATAGAAAAAGCCTTCTGGGTTTCATATCCCAGCCTAACAAGGAGTAGATGAAGAGTGAGGCGAACTTTCCCAGCAACCTGCAGAAATCCTCTTCTTAACCTGAATGACCTTTTTTGAACTATTCCCTGCAAAGGATAGTGGGCTACCTTCATGACCAAACGGCCCTTTGATAGGACACAGGGTCAGAGTCACATGGTAGAGGATTAGTAGATGCTTCAACAAATTGAAATTCTCTTAAGATGGAGAAAGAGTAGGAAGATGATAGAACACCCCTTAGAAAAACTGGAGATTTTGTGTTTTCAATATTAAAAGAGACGTGTTAATTGCACTCTGAGGATACATTATGAAGTAGAAAAAAGTTGAAATATATAGAATACTTAGTGGCACACAGCCTTGGAAATTACTTCCATTGGAAATTATGTCAATTAATGTACGTTATTATCTTTGGGTTCTGCTTGGGGTCCCTTATGCAGGATAATGCTTGAAAAATATCAAAAATTTAACAAACAGTAACACTACTTTCTCGGGGCAGCTGTTTGTTTATTTCCAATTTATATAGTATGCAATTTGGTTTTTAATCCAAAACCTAATTAAGTAAATCTTTTATAAATATTGTACTACATTTCACTGCCAGAATTTTAAGAACAGCATGAAAATTTAAAAAAATGCAAAAAATGTAACTTTAGTGAGATTGAGAAAAGTATATGCCACTGGGAAAATATTTCTGTATCTACATAGATAAAATATACATCTTTTCTGTCAAAATTTTGCCCTTAGAGTCATTGTTTATAGGATGTTTCCTGTTTGTAAGCTTCACAGATATTTAAATTGGAACTGTGGAAAAAGAGCATGCATAGAGGAAATTCTTAGCTACTTCTACTGTTTTAAGTATGGTTGTCTTCCTCCACTCGGACCAATACTGAATGAGAAGAGCTAGTAGAAGAACTGGGTGATCAACTGTTTTTTCCACACTGAAATCAGTTCTCATTAAACTGGAATTTGATTTGTTCTTCCTCAGACTCAATGTTTCTGATGCAGTGGTGTGATGCTCCCACATTTGTTAAAAATAATATGCAACAATCAATATTCTTCTCAAATATCATTCCAGTGCTTAATTTGCATTGAGTTGTCAAATCAAGATTTGAATATTGAAGATGATTTTTTTCTTTTTTGGCATTTCAACTGAGTTTCTGTCTCTTATGATAGCCTTGACTTTGCCTGTTCTTCCTCGTGACTACTGACTGTGTGTGCCCTAAATCATCTCTGGAACAGGGTGGGAACATGCATCTGCAATGCTGTAAACTTGCAATTTTTTTTTCACTGAAATTCTGTAGGAACTTTGAATTTGTGAGGGCTTTTGTGCTTCCGTAGAAACTATAGAAGAAATCTCTATTCTCATCTTTCTTAATGTGAGTATAAAGCCAGAAAGCCTGTTTAGAATTAAATTTTTAGGGAGTGTTTGCTAGTTTTTAGTAACTCCTAGACCTGGCATGGATCATGGCCAGGCTAGTGTGATGGAGACACGTGTGAACAGCTGTGATCTCTGTCCTGAGAGGGAGTGCTGTCTAGTGGCAAGGGCAGGTAAATACATATAATATTATATGACATCTAAGAAAGGGAAGTGCATAGTGCTGAGACAAACCTGCAATGGTGTCTTTCATGAAATGCTAATTAAGCCAAGATCTAAGTGAAAATCAGAAATTAAACTCCCGCAATATGATGAAGAGCAGTCCTGGAAATATATGTGAACCATTGGCTGTCTTCTCTTATTTAAGTCAATATGGTATTTGTATAGAGTGGAATTTATTGCATTGAGATTATAATTTTCAGTTACTAAAGTAATTTTTAGTTGATTTGTGAAGAATAAAATGTCTCTGGCTATCCCAAGGATTAAAATTTTAAACTACTTTTAATTCACAGGACCACTGTATACCTAATCCAGAAATATACTCCACATCTTTAAAATTAAAATTAAAAAATATTCATGACTTTGAAAAAAGAATCTACTCACAAAGAAAGAATTGAGAGTTTCATAGTTAAACATATATATGTTAGCACTAATTACATTGTATCTTGTTATAATAAGACTTCAGTTATTCATTTGATCTAAAAAATATTTATGGAACACCTTCCAAGTACTAGGCTTTTTTCTGAGTGCTGGGGTACAGCAGCAATCAAAGCAGAAATGGCTTGGGGGTCTTGAATTTGACCTCCAGAAGAGCCTCTCTTTGAGAAGAGTATGGACAGATGGTACCTCTCGTTTCTTACTCTGTTGTAGTGAATCCTTCCTATGTTCCTTATTACTTTGGAGTCACTGAGATTCTTGATTATGAAACATTTTCATTACTAACATTGATGATTTGTGACCAGTTTTTGTATGCAGATTGATTAAAAATATCTCAATGTTGTTAAATCAAATCTTGAGAATCTTAATTCTTCTATTCAGTTATATGCCAGTCAACAGAATTTAGGTGTGTCTTCCAGATTTAAAAAATCATTTGAGGAGTCGTACGTACTAAAATAGTGAACCCTAAATAACCTTACATGTCATTGATATTCCTTTTCCTCCTGGTTGTTCAAAAGTATAACAATGTCAAAGAAAATTTGGGAGACAGGAGAAGAAGATGGGTGATGGGAAAGGTACTGTTATGATAGACAGACTCCAGAATTGGGGGGTCATAAAATTTGAGTATGATTCCTGGATCTGACTCCTGCTAGGTAAGAAACCATGAGTAAACTCCCCTCCAGGCCTGTTACCCATAATATTACTAACCCATGGTAGGGACATCATAGTAGCTTACCTTGATCAATCTGTTTTCTTCTTTTGTAAAACAATAATTCTATCTGCTCTGCTTAACTCACAGCTATTGTACGGATCACGTGAGAAATGCACAGATGCTTTTATAGGTATTGTACTATAGACACAAAGCTAGAAATGGTCGAATTTTAGACTGCAAGAGTGGACTAACCATTCTTAATACAATATAATGTCAGATCTGGGCAAACATTAAATAAAGGAAACTGGACTTTGTTCTATCCATCTTTTTTGGTATTTCTTGTATTGTATTAGATGGACAAAATTGAGATTTTTGGATGAAGGAAGAATTTTTATGGTGTCCCTGAAATTAAATTATGTAGGTAAAGGTGGAATAGGTCTTTGCTAACTCAAAGTAAGGTTCATGGGTCAACAATATCAGCATTACCTTGGAGCTACTAGAAATGCCCAATTTCAGGTTCCATCCAGACTACTACGTCAAAAATCTTCATCTTAAAATTTCCAGACTCATTGTATGGAAATTTTCCTGAGCTCTGGGGTCAACAGATTTCTAAAACTACCTAGATCATTCCAAAAGACTCTAACTTCAATGAAAATTGCAGCTTCAATGACAGCAGCTGCTAGATATTTTAGTACCATCTGGGAAAATTGGGGAGGGGCAGTGGGAAGAGGGGCTACAGTGAAAAAACATGCTGCTTTCTGTTCCCAAGGAATCATTTTAAGGGTGAAAGGTTCATATTCCATTATCAGTCCCCTGAGCCCACCAGTGTTCAAAAATGTTTTTTTTCCCAAGACTTTTATGGTGCTGAAGTCAGGCTTCTCATATTGGAATAACAGACCAAAAATGACTGACAGTTATAGTGTCTGGGATTAAGATAAAAATATTTAGTCACAGGAACTGGGAATTTATCAGGAGATATGTATGATTTTATCTCCATGATTCTTGCTTCTAGTCACCTTTGCTCTCTGAGGGAAATGAATGATGGCTGTCTTACTCTGCCTGTTCCAAGTGCCAGGAGACATCCATTCTTAGGGGATCAGGGTGTTTTATAAAACATATCATATTATTTTTCTCTTGTAAGAGAGGAATTGGGATCAAGAGAGGCCTAACTCCTCAACAAAGATCACATGCATATTTGAAAATTGGAATATTGGAACTAGTTCTTCAGATATCCAAACCTTGTCTATATAATTGCAAATAATCCTCACTTCCAGCCTTGGCAGGGTTTAGGATTAAATGATATTGAACTAGCTTTCCCATTAATACAGTGCTTTTCTTTGCAAAATAGTAGAGCTAAGTTTTAATTGTACTCCTCTGCAACTATAATAATTGTGACTTCTCTCTTTTTCCCCACTTTCTTTCTCCCTTGCCCTGGAGTCCTGGATAAAAATTAAGGTAGTTTTCTGCACTTGATGCTATTTCATTCCTTTGAGAATTGACTACACATCTGGAGTGTGCTAGTAAAAAAAATGAGTCTAGGGTGATGTGAGATAAATCAAATTTTGAGACCAGAGATAATATAGATGGCTCATGATAAAATTTCAGGCCTTGTTTTTCCAATTTTGCTACAAATTGGTGAAAACTTTGTTATAGTCAGCATTCAGGAATCAGTGTTGCACCCGACTCAGCCTTCATTCACTTATTTAACAAATATTGATTGTGTCCCTACTATGTGCTAGTGATATTATCAGTTCCAAGCCTAGAGTGGAAAATAGAATTGCACATACACAGCTTATATTTTATCTTGGTAGACATCCCATTGAACCTGTAGCTCGAAAGTTTGAAATAAACTAAGTTGAGGGTTAGTAGCTCATATTAAAGCTTTTTTCCAATGTTAGCTGAACCTCTTTTTACATAAACAAAAAGGTTTTTTTTCCCAATAAGACCAGTCAAAATAGAACATCATTTCTTTGCAACTGTCTTACAAAGCAGATCCATGTAAGGATTTTGCTAATGTTAAGACTTTTCTTAGGGTCTCCTGTAGCTCATCCTATCTAGTAAAGAAGTCTTATTCGTGGATGTAGAGTGTTGCTAGAAAGGATTAGTTTCCTTTTCTCCAGAGTTCTCCACATTACCCATATTTCTTTTTTAAGGAAGCTCCTAACTATCCACAGGTGCTCAGCCTCCTAAGATTTCAATTTATCTTCAGCACAACCAGCTTTTTAGTGTTTACTATAAGGTTTTAACCACATAGTAATTCCTCCCTTAAAGAAGTCTGCTGTATATAACATTGAGGCGGAGTTGTCATGGCTGTATGCTGTGTCTTAAGCCAAATACATTTCTCAGCATTCCAAGGTTATGTGAATACACAGAAATAATTATTTTCAGATGTTGACATTGCACTTGGCAATTTAGTAATATGAGAAAATATGGTTCAAAGTTATTCATCTAAAAAGCATTGCAAAATATGGCAGGGACAAATATGGTGTGCATTCAGGCACATACTGTAATGTAGAAATGTTGGAATAATTTAGCTTTCTGTCATAATATCTTCATCACATAGGATGTGGACTGTGCTATGTTGTGAGTTAGCATGTTTTCTATGATGCAACTGAAGTCCAAAGATGTGCCTTGCTTCCAGTCCAGTAACTGTTTTTAATCACCGAGCCAGACCCATGATTCTTATATTCTCTTGTCACTTGATATATTCCATGTTTAAGTCAGTTTCAAATGTCAAAAAATTGAAATTTTTACTAAGTTTCAAAGTATAATTTTTCTATAGTCATTCCCCCCCCCAAAAGTAACAGAACTTGAAAAGCCTTTAGCTTTGCAAAAAAAAAATGAGAGCAGGAAGAAGATTAAAAATTGCAATTGTTTTATTTTAAAAATGTGTTAAAAACATTTTCAGGGACTTCGATGACTTCTATGTTCTTAAGGTTTCATAACATAGATTTACTATGGCCAGCTTTTCAAAAATTTCTGCAGAAATACATTCAGATAAGCTGATTCATTGACTGGCTTAAAGATTTAATTTTTGAAGATATCAAGGTTTAGTTTGGAAAATACTCTAAATTTATTTTTTATCTAATATTTACATATGACATGTAGTTTGAGTTTTGTTCATATGGACTTAACATCTAGTCAACATAGAATATGGAGAAACAGGAATCAAATTTTACTATATTCACAGTAGTGATTCTTTATAGTCATGAAAGGAAAATTATCATTATCTCTTAATAGTCTTTAAATTTCTATAGTAACATTTAAGAAAAACCAAATGAAACCACATAAAAACTCCATTCGATGTATGATTTATTAAAATGTCTTTTTAAATTTAATTTTTTCTTTCTTTCTTTTCATCTGAAGAGTTGGACTCTTACTTTGTCATCCAGGTTGGAGTGCAGTGGTGTGATTGTAGCTCACTGCAGCCTCGAACTACTAGACTCAAGTGATTCTCCTGCCTCAGCCTCCTGAATAACTGGGAATACAGGAGTGCACCACCATGGTTGGCTCATGTATTTTTTCAAACTTCCATTGTGCAATGTGTTATTACAACCTGGTATGTGTATTAGTCAGGATAGACTAAGTTAGCTCGCGGTGAAAACAACCACAAAAGTTTTAGTGGCTTATAACAAAAAAGATTTCCTTATGTTTATGTAGGTTGAGAGGACAACTGCTTATCTTAGTTACTTCTGGAAGAAAGCTCCGCTTGGCATGCACTTTCACAATCACATGAATGGACGAGAGAGCATGGTGGATTGCAGACTGACTCTTAGCTCTTCTAGCTGGTAGTGATACATACCACTTGTGCATACATTTCATTGACCTCACATGGCCTCACTAGAAGTCAAGGAAACAGAGAAGAGCAATCCTACCATGTGGATGAAAGTGAGAAACAAACGGAAACATTTAGTTAACAGCAGAGCAATATGTTAAAGATCAGAAACTGTAAGACAATTCTTTTGAAATTTATGTCCATTAGTAGTTTGTAAAAGTATAGTCAAAGCTAGCAGTTTGGAAGTTAAAACTAAAATAAATAAATAAATAAATAACCCTTAAGATGTGTGTTATGTGTTGTTTAAAATTATCATTTCTGTTTAAAATACTGAATATGAAAGCATATGCTTAAACTTAATGTGAGAAATGTAAGCATTTCATTGGCTGGGACACAAAAACATGAGAGTGTTGAAGAAAAAGGCAGTGTCACAGCAAATAGGTTGAGTTATCCTTGGACATAAATCATGCCTGAGGGATCATCTTTCATAATTCATCAGTCGAGGGGCATGAGTCAAGTTTGGATGAGTCAAAATTCCACATTGAAGTGCTCCTCTATTGGTGTGCTGAATTTCATAAAAACAAAATACATTTCTTGATATTTATTTGCTTTTGATTTAGTTATGTCAACACTAATAGCTAGTTTTTAATCATTTTGCCAGAAGTTATATAGACATTGATTTGAGGGACATTTAATATAAACGGAGAGAAAATTTTACTGTGTCCCATCTAAGGGTATTGCTAAACAATATTACTATGGTTCTCACCCCAACTTGGTTTTAGAAGCTTGACTGCCTGTATGTAAGCGGATGTGGGTGAAAGGAGGAATTATGAACATAGTTGTACCAGAATTGCTCATGGATATATGCTGTTTAGGTAATACCTTATTATTTTTTGGAATGAAGAATGTTCGCCAATGTGATCAAGTGTGCACACATAAAGTGAGGAAATCTGAAAGAAGTGTCTGTTTGCTTCAAACATTTTGACCAGTAATTGGTTTTTCTTGCATTTTAAAAATTGCTTATCAAGACTATAAATATGTCTGAATAGATTCCTTTGCTTTCTTTTGCCTCACAGTAATTATGCTGAAAATTATAAATAGATGCATTAGCATAGGTAAAAGATTAAATATGGAAATCATAAAAATGAAATTTCTTTTTAAAAAGAGAAATAGATATTACTTGTTGGTCTACTTTTTTGCATTTAGCAGATTTTCTTATGAAACATCATTGCTCTGCCTCTCAGAAAATTTGTCAAATTGTTCAAAACTTTCCATAAATGTTTATACTTCCATAACCTGTTGAAAGAACAACTGATTTTATTTAGGTCAGGTTTATCTCCATATAAAGCCAGGGTCATTTGGTTAACTCCTTTGCAGCAATATGAGAAAAAGTAAAGGAGGAGGGAGGAGGTTCCGGTATTGATTTATGTAGCAGTAAGTTGAGAGATGAGAGAGCTTTACAATTATTGAGCACATGGAAGCAAGTTTCTGTTCATGGTTGTGTGGTACAGGTGGAGGAGTTTTTTTTTTGTTCATTTGTTTGTTTGTTTTGAGTTGGAGTCTCACTCTGTTGCCCAGATTGGAGTGCAGTGGCCGCTCCGGCCACCGCAGCCTCGACCTGCTGGGCTCCGGCGATCCTTCTGCCTCAGCCTTCCAAGCAGCCGGAATTACAGGCATGTGCTACCATGCCCGGCTGATTTTTTTTTTTTCCTGATTTATTGTAGAGATGAGGTCTTGTTGCCCAGCAGGTCCCAAACCCGTGGGCTCAGGCAATCCACTCACCTCAGCCTCCCAAAGGCGCGGGATTACAGGCTGAGCCACCGAACCCGGCTAGGAGTTTTCAAAGATGATACAGTATGTAATTCCTTTTGCCTCTGTTGAATGATCCACCAGGAAATATTTGTCAAGTACCTATTAGTTTAAAGTACCGGTGACTGAGTTTTTATTTCCATCTTGCTTTCCTTATCCTTGCTCCCCAGCTCCCAAACTCTCCATCATGAATCTCTCTTTTTCATGTTCATTAAATTTGTCTTCCACCTAACAAGACTTCACAATGCCCACTTCTCCTTTCTTTCTGTTAAAATACATATGAACAACAAATAGCAATACCTTTTACACCCACAAACCCAGCAAAAAAACACAAACTAAACAAATTGGCTCTATTGCTTCATATCATCCATTTACATTTCAATCAGATAAATTTTTTTTTTTGAGTTGGAGTCTCTGTCACCCAGACTAGAGTGCAATGGCTGCTCCCGGCCACCGCAGCCGCGACCTGCTGGGCTCTGGCGATCCTTCCGCCTCAGCCTTCCAAGTAGCTGGAACTACAGGCGCGTGCTACCACGCCCAGCTAATTTTTGATTTTATTATAGAGATGAGGTCTCACCAAGTTTCCCAGGCGGGTCTTGAACCCGCGGGCTCAGGCAATCCATTCACCTCAGCCTCCCAAAGGTGTGGGATTACAGGCTGAGCCACAGATAAATTTATTAGTTTAATTCTAAGCCTATTAAATTACTTCTCCCTTTCTCCCCCCACCCCCCACCTTTCTTTCTTTTTTGAGTCAGAATTTCACTGTGTCACCCAGGCTGGAGTGCAATGGCACAATCATGGCTCACTGCAGCCTTGACCTTCTGGGTTTAGGCGATCCTTCCACCTCAACAACCCAAGTAATTGGGACTACAGGTGTCCACCGCCATGCCTGGCTAGTTAAAAAAAACCTTTTTTTAAAAAAAGAAATGTGGTCTCACTATGTTGCCTAGGCTGGTCTTGAATTCCTTAGCTCAGGTAATCTGCCTGCCTTGCCCTGCTAAAGTTCTGGGATTACAGATATAAGCCTTCACGGCTGACCCTAAATCTATTTCTTCAGTCACTATGTTTCTTATTTGTAACAGCTGTTTTAAGAATATCATTGACTTGACAACAGATCAACATCTATAAATTCAAAAGTTACCTTGGAAGTTTTTGAGATTAAAGAAGTAAAAGCATTAATTCTGATCTGAGCAAGTTGAGACTCAGTGTCACCCCTTCGGAAGAAATGAATAGGATGAAGTAACAATATGTGCTCAGTGAATTAAAACCAAATGGCATTTCAGCAGATGATGGGAAAGGGTGAAGCAAGCCTTAAATCATCTGCCTCAGACACGGTGAAAAGTCTTAGACAGTAATAGAAACAGGAAGTATGTGCTGTGAACCTTGGATGTATTCAGAATAAATCAGTGTGTGTTCTATTAAGGAATCATGGTTTCAGATCTGGGCCTATTTGAATAGATAAATTTTGCACCAGAAAATATCTAATGCCAAGTCTTAGAAAATGCCTCATACTCTGTCCAGCTGAGTCCATTGCCACTGCTAGTCAAATAACTCCAAAAGCAAAGCAAGCTGGCAGTAATTTCACAAATAAATGAGTTACAAAAAGAGCAAAATGGGTTGGTTTCAGAGCATCTTTCCTGTTGTGCTCCACGTTATACTGCTTACATTATAAATCAAGGAAGTCTAGAGGTAAAGCCTGACATCAGATACTCTCGTGATGCTGGAATAAAAGTTAACAGCTAGGCTTGGGTATTTTTTTCCTGCTTTGACCTGGAATGATTTCACCATTTAAGAGAAATAACTACATACTTGGGAAACAATTTCTTTACCATATCCTACAAATCTGTGTAAATCTTCTTTTTTCTCCCTGTCAGAGTTAAGTCACACAAGTAACTGTAAGGCTTTTCCAAACACTTTCTTTACCCAGAAAAACTTTCTCCCAAGACTTACAGTATATCCAAATGGTTGCAGATTATAGATAAATGTAAATATATATGCCTATATACAGTGAAGCCAGTTTTTAAGATGTGGGTGGCAGTGTCTTTAACTGAGACTCAGGATGCTTTCTTTAAATAGCAGTTGGAAATATCAGAATATCAGCCTGAAATTCTCTAAAAGAAAGTAGAATTTTGGGAAGACCAAGGAAAATGGAATGTGGGCTCACCTTTTGTTTCTCACTGACGGCATAAATGCCTCCCTCACTGTGTTGTTTATTGTTTCTTCCAGATGATCTTTGCATACCCGGCCATTGAAATAGAGAGTCGTTGCCCTGTACTCATTTTTTCCTTCCTGGAGGTATAAATAGACTGATGACGCCCTATGATCTCTTCAGTCCGTGCATCATTCATACCGTACATCTCCTTTCTAGGTCACAAAGCTTTTAAAAAATCAGCAGCAGTAGCAGCATGTGAGAAGATGAGCGTATGACTCCTTCCTTTCACCTCAAAGCCATACCTTTGATGGCATCCAGGTGGCAGTGCCTGGAAACATGACATTTGGGTGGTTCAAGAATATCAGAGGGAAAAATAGCCATTCTTACCAAGTAACTTAAAAATAGTGTAGTCTGAGCATTTTCCCTCCGCCGGTTCTCCCTCACATGCCTGCAATGAAGCCCTCCCCATCCAAAGCATAACTAGGGATTTGTATATTGTGAGAATTTGAAGAGCCAGCCTCTCCTACTACAACTTTTTTCTCTCTTTGTCTGATTGTATAAGCTCAAGTCATGGGAAAATGTCATCTCTCGTGTTCCTCTCCAGTGAAATAAAAATGGTCATGCTTCCAGACAGTCATTTATTATTGAGCAAGGAGCAGTGTATTGAGTGTTTTGAGATGGAGTGAGGGAGAACATTATTTTTCTGCTTTCCTCCAGCTTCTTTTGCTGTGCCTTGTAATTGATGATATCTAACCCAACACTTCCCAAGAAAGTTAATTCCAAGAGGGTAACCTCACATTTGGAGAAGTCTGCAAACATGGTTGGTGAGTAATTGGAACACTGTTTTTATAGGCATTTGAGTTTGTCTTGAATCCCAGGTGTATATCATGTTGTTTTCTTTGTCACCTGTCAGTGCTTTTGGGAGACGCTTAATTCTCTCTTTCAGGAAACATTTACTGAGTGCTTACTTTGTGTCAGACTCTATCCTAAGCATTTAGAATACCATTATTCTGTTTTCTATTTTAAATTTTATTCAAATAAGTAATAGATCTGGTGAAATAAATGCTAAGAAAAATCAAGCAAGTCAAGTGTCATAAGTAGCATGGGCATGTGTACTACCTTATATAGATTGGTCAGGAAAGAGCAAACTGATATTAGATGACTGGGGGAAAGGCATTCCAGTTGGAGAAAACAGCTAGTGTAAATCTCACAAGTGAGGGCACAGTGGAGGAGCAAGGGCAAGAATGATATGACAAGAGGTCATGGAGGTAGCAATGAGACACACCATGGAGGCCCTTGTAAGACGTATTGGGGACCTTGGGTTTTATTCTGACAAGATATGATGTTGCAGAGAAGTAGAACGATCTGACTTGCTCTTTAGAAAAGGTGCAATATAGGCTGCAGGGTAAGGGTGGAAGCATGAGACAAGTCTCTTTTACAGACTATCCAGGTAGATGATAATGGTACTGACAATGGAGATCACAGTGTATGCAGTGGGAAGATGTTCTAAAAGCAGAACCAGCTGAATTTACTAATTATGATATTGTGAAATATGTATTTGGTTTTCATCCCTATTTCCTGGCCTATAGCTCCCAAAACCCTCGATTAGGATATCTTTTGCCAATGAGGTGACTGGAGGCTGCGGTCTCCTCAGTAGCTTTGGGATGAGGGATGGTCACCAGAAAGACCAACATGTGGTTAGAGGGTTAGGACTTTCAGCTCTACCATCCAACCTTCAAGGGGTTGAAGGATGAGTTGATTACCATCAACCAATTACTATTCCTATGTAATTGAAGCCTCTATAAAAACCTCAAAGGGTTCAGACAGCCTAGGTGCTAAGGGTTGGTACACATAGGGAGGGCATAGAAGCTCTGCACCCCTTCCCATAGCTTAGCCTATGCATCTCTCCATCTGACTGTTCGTCTGTATGCTTTGCAATATTTCTTATAATAAATGGATAAACATGCATGCAGTGTTTCCCTGAGTTTTGTGAGCTGTTCTAGAAAAATTTAACCCAAGGAGAAGGAGAGTCATGGGATCTCTGATTTATAGCTTGTGGGTCAGAAGTACAGGTCACAACTTTGGATTTGTAATTTGGTATCAGAAATGGGGGACAGTCTTTAGGACTGAGCCCCCAAACTGTGGGATCTGACACTATCTCCAGGTGAATAGCGTCAGAACTGAATTGAATTAGAAGACAACCAGTTGGTGTAAGAGTCTGGTATCAGAAGTGTTGATACTTTGGTTTTTCCTACAGTCTCATACATTAATGAATTTATGTTCTCAGACATAAGGAAGGATGGATTTGCCATTTACTGAGATGATATGGGGAGAAGAAATGGGGAGAATCTGGTTAGTCATATATTACAACTCTGTTAATAATGTTAGGGCCATCAGTTCTAGGAAAACTGATGACCATCCTTTTAAAGTGAACAGTGGATTCCATTTAAGCAAAAGGATAATCAATGGGATAAAATTGATGAAGAGAACAATATTGCTACGTACAAAAATTTTGAGGTTTTTACTTTAGTTAAAAAACTCTTCTGAATAACATACTTCAAAGAAACTTATAATCAAGATGCTTTAACATTATGCCTTGATTTTTCTCAGTCTGAGTGATTTCAATCCCTTTTCATAAATTGCGATATGAATGTAGGCACTTACACAAATAATTTCTAATGCTGGCAATACTATTGTTTTTTAACTTTATTAAAAACTTTTATTTATAAGGAGTATTTTGCATTACATTATTTTAAAAAGTATATTTTAAAAACTTATTTTAAGACAAGGTCTTTTTTTTTTTTCTGATTTGCTGTCTAAATCGCATGGCAGGGATTTTAGTCCCATATGAGCTTAAATAAAGTACATGTTCATTGGACAAGGTCTTTCTATCTTGCCCAGGTTGGTCTTGAATTTTTGAGTTCAAGGTATCCTCCTACCTCAACCTCATAGTACCTGGGATTATCCCATTGCATTTTTTAAAGATAGAAGAAAATATGCAAATGTATATTTTTATGCATTTTAAAAAGTAGTCTTTATTATTCTCTTTAAATAGGATTTATTTTGATTTCTCACTTCCTCCATTAAGGCTCATTATCCTTCTTAACATAGGTTTTTATCACATGCTGGATTGCTAAGTGTGCTCTCCTTTGCAAAGGCGAAGCTCTAGCTAAGAAGCTTAATTTATTGGGTAACAACCAACGTGATTTAGCCATTTCAATATTGTATTTTAGTGATGGACCAATTCAGACCTAAATAGTGAAAAGTTCTACCACCCAAATTGTCCCCAAGGAAGGGAAGAATGAGATATAGAAGAATCATCTTTTACTAATTCTGCCCTTTGATTAAGTAACAATCTGAATTATTCCAATTATCTTAAATGTTAGAGAACTTTTAATTCATTGTCGTAGTTGTTTTAAAAAAATAAATTTCTATTATGCAAAATGCAGCTAAACATTTTAATACCACTTTTTTCTTTTTCTAACTAGTTTGTTTCACTTATAAACATTGCCAGTTATTATGCCTTGTTTTGTTGAGTTTGACACTTTGCATTAGTTTGTTCATTCAACAGTGCTTCCTAGAGTTGCCCAGTGGCCAATAGTTATGAGGCATATGCTAAATACTGAGGACATAGCAGTGAATGAGACCTTGGGACCCATAGGCCAGGAACATGAATTAACCCTTCTTGACTTTTGGAATTCGAATTTTAAAGGAGCTGTGGAGGAAACAGTGCCATATTCTTAATTCCTTTACCCAACTAGGTAAAAATAAATTTGCTATTTCTATTGAGCCCGCTGGACACCAGTATACTTTAATAAATTTTTTAAATACGGAAAACCATTTCAATTTAAAGGTGTCTTTTATGTGAAAAAAGTGAAAAACAGAAAGCACATAAAATCACAAAAGGGGCCTAAATTTGATGCCTAAAATGGAGCATGATCCTTTATACAGTGTTTGTTTGTTTTAACATTTGAGATAATGCTGTCCAAATACAGAATTAAATAAAAGTGTTAAGAAAAGTAGTTCAAGTTGTCTTCAGCAAAAAGTCATCTAAATTTTGACTACATCCTTGTGTATCAAAGATACTCTATGGATATGTGCTTATATTTTGGTGAATATATCAAATGTATTTTTATTACAAATGAAGATGCCTATCAGAATTTTGAACTGACCAGGTCTCCCTAGTTGGTTAGGAGTATTAATGTAACAGCAGGTAGGGCTAAGCAAAGATTGGGAGTGCACTTGGGTGAGTGAGAACTCTGCCTTCTGAATCTGAAAACATGCTCAAGGCAGGAAACAGTTTCTAACTCAAGCTGAGTCACAGTGTGAAGGATGAGCAAGTGAAAAGCCCGGTTACCTGCACAACGTTACCTGCAGTTTCAGTTTATAAAGCTTGCTGTTTAAATCTAGTATTTACCTTTTAATCCCTTCAGATATGTCAGCAAAAACACTAGTAATTTAAAAGATTCCTGATCGGCCAGGCGTGGTGGCTCACACCTATAATCCCAGCACTTTGGGAGGCCAAGGTGAGAGAATTGCCTGAGTCCACAGGTTCGAGACCAGCCTAGGCAACTTGGCACAAGACCTCATCTCTACAATTAAAAAAAAAAAATTACCTGGGTGTGGTGGTGCTTGCCTGTAGTTCCAGCTACTTGAAAGAGAGGCGGAAGGATCGCCTGAGTCCAGCAGGTCAAGGTTGCGGTGGTTGGGACTGTGCCACTACCCTCCAACCTGGGTGACAGAGTTAGACTCCAACTCAAAAAAGTAAATAAATAAAAATAAAATAAATATAAAATAAAAATAAAAAAAAATACTTGATTACCTGCAAAAGGCTGTGGAAAATAGACATCACTGCAAAATGTCAGGTACTTAAGGAACTCATTCAAACTTCCAAACCAGGAAAGTTTAGACCTCAGTTATCCTATTCTGTGGCCTCTTTTTAACCTTCATTTTTAATTTTTTTAATTTTAAAGTTGTGGGGTACAAATCAGGGTTAGGTATACAAATGGTCATTGTGTAGGTAAAGTTTGGGTCTCACTTTGGTCTTCACTTCACCTGGTTTGAGGTAAGGTATTCTTGCTGATGAGGTGTGCCCTCAACCCCCTGGCAGTTTCTCACTACTGCCAATCCCTTTCTTATAGTATTATGAAGATTGTATCAGGGTCTGCTTATGAGTGAGAACATGTGGTACTCAGTTCTTTGTTTTTCTGATAGATCACTGAGTATTATATGCTCTAAGTCCATCCATGTTGCTGCAAAGTTCATAATTTTATCCTTGTTTATGACTGTGTAATATTCCATCGTGTATGTGTAACACATTTTAAAAATCCAGTTCTCTTTCAATGGGCAGCACTGACCTTTAGTTTTTACAACTTTTTGTGGTAGAAAGGACCAATGATCTTTTTTGAATGTGAGAATGATCCTAAAGCCAAAGGGGATGTATTACTCTCCCTTTAATTTCAACATGTTACATGGCACCCTGGTGTCTAGAAGAAATTTCCCATGTATGAGATGGAGGTGTTGGATTTCTTTTGGGAAGAGTCAAATTTTATATTCATTTAGAGATATCTGTGCCTTTAATATGGCAGCAGTTGAACATGACACACCATGTTTCCATCATTTGTGTGTGAAATCACACTTGCTACATTGTTCTTTGTTGTGGGCTTAACCCTGACTCTGGCCCTTCATCTGCTCCCTCAGCCTTGTTTTGGTGTCTGAACATTCGTCTCTCTCTTATCACCTGATCAAAATGCTCTTCTCCTTCAGGTCTCAGATGTTATTTCTTCTTGGAATGCTTCCCTAGTCCTGAACCAAGTTAAGTATTAGTGCCTCCCAAAATTCTGGCATCCCTCTGCACGTGTCAGACTAGTTCTCATAATGGACCACCTAGGCTAAGCTGGGCAAAGGCAAGATTTCTTTCTTTCTTATTCCTTATTCTTGTCCTTAGTGCCTGATTTAGTGTATGAGCGTAATTAAAACAAACAAAAAAATAAATGTGGAAGTCAATTGTTTTAATATGTAATTTTCTCCCTTTTCTGGTCATCTGCATTAGAACTGAAGCCATTTTTGATATCTACCTCTCTCTTACCCATTCAATCATTCACCGAGTTTTTACAGTTTTCCTTTCTAATGTGTCTCTAAATGGTCATTCTCTTCTCATTGTTCTTATTAAGGTTTTTATTTTCTCTACCTGATGGTAAAATAAGTTTGGGGAATGATGGTTAAGCAGTTAATGTTTTAATTATATTTGTTAGATCAAAGAATCTTTACTCCATCTCAGAGCATCTTACGTTGTTAATAATCTATAGAACCCACCTGAGGAAATGCTGACAGAGATTGTGGAACTGATCATGGACTGAGGATGGTTTGATTTTAACTTAATAATAGACATCAGCTATAGACAGCAAGCATACGGAAGGGAAGTGGCCAGCCCGATTATCTGTGATTCTTACACTCCTTTGACAGCTTGCACCAGATTACCTTGATGGGGCTCCAAGTAAGGAGGTACACACCTTAGCTGAGGACACTGCTATTTCTTCTCACAGTATCATCGACTGCCTGTTTTTGTTGATGTTGTCTTGATGAGATGTGAAGATTTTTATCCTCTGTTTTCAGGCACCTCCGGAGAGAATACCGTGGTACTCTTAGTTAATGTCTGTTTATACCACCAGTTTGAGGTACAAAGAACTTAAGAGCCAGCCTCATGGAAGTGGGTGGCAGGCTTATGGGGTTTTAGTTCCCATATTTATGACTTACTGGTTTGGAAAACAAATGTACTAATATATATGTTCATTTGCTGAGGTAAAGGTATATAGCTAGCAAAAACCACAGAGAGAATCATGATTTGTCAGAGTATCTAAGAACTAAGTAAAATACATCAGAAAGTTCAGTTTTTGGTTAAAGAGGCCAGAGAGGAAAACCTGTAAAATGTTAACTTTTGCCCTCGTTTTGAATATAAATAGGAATCATGTTCAGAAAATCATGTTGTTGACACATTGATAATCCTATTATATTTTTCCAGTTGCTCAGACCACACATTTGGGAGTGTTCCTTCCCAGTTCTATTGCTTTTACATCTCATATTTGTTCAATATGCAAATCCTATTTCACCCAATCTCAAAATATATGTAGTGGCTCACTACTTCTTACCACCCACACAGTTATCATCATCGATTGCCTGAAGTATAGCAGTAACTTTCTAAAGGTTTCCTGCTTCCACCCTTACTTCCCTATATTTTACTCATCACAGAGTAGCAAAACTACTCCTTTGAAAGGTGAATCAGTTTAAGTTATTTCTCTGCAATTTTGTGATTGTGCCACCTCTCATTCAGAATAAAATTCAAAGTTCTTAACTTAGACAAATTGCTCAGCTGTGATCTCTCTACCTGTGATATCGTTGATCTCATGTTGTAACACTTTCTGCATTACATACTCTAGTCACATCAGCTCCTGGCTCTTGTTTGAACATATTAAACATTTCCTTACCTTGGGGCTTTTGCATTTACTGTTTCCTCTGTGGGGAATGTACTTCTTTTCAGTAGCCACATGATGTATTCTTTCATCTGGCAGCCTCTGCTCCAATTTGCCTCATCAATAGAGTCTTCTCTATGTTATTTTAGTTAAGGCAGTTCATATACTCTCTCACTACTTTATCTTTACCTGACTTCATTTTTCTGTGTGGTTTCTATCACCATCAGACACATGCTGTTTGTTCTTATTCATCTGCCTTGTCTAAATAGAATGTAAGCACAATAAGAGGAGGACTTAGTTTATCTTATTCATTGTTAAAGATCAATGCTTATAACAGGGTTCCTGACACATAGTAGCCATGCACCAGATGTTTGCCAAATAAATGAAGATGAAAGAATGTGTGGTCAAGTCTCTGTTTCTTATGACAGTCAATATTTACTAAAAAATGGTAAGCTGTTTTTCAATGCATCTCTGTTATCTCTGTATGTTTATGTTAAAACTGATAAGCTTTCAAATTATAAACATATAGATAAACATTTTATTAATTGCTGCTCTCCTTTTTTTTTTTTTTCATTTGGAGCATGAGGGCAGGCGAGTATTTTAAAATGTTGAAAAGGTTGTGAAAGGTCAAGAGGAGGGAAAATAGAATAATCCATTCAGATAACTCCTCTTGAATCTGCCTAAATCTGCCCGAGCAGATTGTAGGGACTGTTACTGTGTGATGTATCTGAAGCTTTTTTTTTTTTTATTTTACATCAAAACATCATAGATCCTAGATCCCTGGAACATTTCTATCAATGTAACATTTTTAAATAATAACAAAATTGGCATTTAACCACAAAAGATAATCTTTTTCATTGACAAAAAATATGAAAAAAATCTTTAAAATTATGGGATGAAGAAATATCAACTGTCTTGAAAACGTTTATATCTAGGACATCTTTACAAACTATTTGCCAGTTACCATATGAAGGGATTATTATTCCATGTAGCAGCACTCCTTCAATGATCAGAGAGAGTATATATTTTAGAACAGAAAGAATTGGAGGCATTTACTAGGTTCTGTCACAAGTAAGTTTGCTCAGTGACACGAGGAAGTCATATAACTTAAGTTTACTAAAATACAGAAGCTGGTGAATATTAAAGCACTGAGCTTCATAGTATGTTCCATAAGAATTAGTTTGTGTAGTATATCATACCACCAAAGAAGAAATATTATACAATTGATAACTAAAAACATGATCACCTCAGGGTAATAATCTAGATACAGTAATACTGGAATAATGAATTGTTACCAGAAAATTCACTGGAAATCCATTGAGGATATATGTAGAGTTGCCAAGCATTGCATGATAGGTGAACAACTAGTGACCTGGTTATTTCAGTTTATTAGCATATGAGTGAGAACCCCCCAAAAGCTGGAATTATTTATTTGAGGGTGAACCCCTTGTAGTACAGGCTTCCCTTGCCAGGTGTTTTAGGAACCCGTCAGCATCAGTGTACCTGCTAGTGTTGTTGTAAGAGGCTATGTTTGGCTTCAGTGAATTTTTTCTTTTTAGATTCTTTCAGTGCATTTGCCCATTTCATGATAGGTGATTTACGAGTGCACCTGCCCACACTGCACTGAGTATCCAGCAGTTTTTGACCAAAAATGGCATTACCCCCATGCCTCGCTCTCCCTATTCACCCGATCACATTCCAAGCGACTTTTGTTTCCCTGTGAAAAAAGTCCAAAGAGCCAATGTGGAATAGGTGAAACAAAGAATGGCAGAAACACTAAAAGGCATCAAAATTGACAAGTTCAGAAACTGTTTTGAGCAGTGGAGAAAGCATCTAAGTAGATGAATGGCATCAAATGGAGAGTACTTTGAAGGTAACTGAAGCTTAAGCATGTATATTTACTAAGAAATAGTAAGCAGAAATATACACTTTTTTATTAAAAATTTCATTTTTGGGGGTCTCGCCTCACAGAACTTTAATCTTTTATAAAGCCCTCTTGTTTATTTATAGAGTAGCACTTAATAGCAGGTAAAAAGAATTAAACCTATGGACTTGCTCATAGGTAACAAGTAGACTGCTTATGCTTTTAGATGACTTTGCCAGCTGAGGACCATTCTGAGACTAACTGTTCTCTCTTATTGATCATGGAGATGCTTTTGCCTACTGACCTTAATTTTTGCTTTCTCTTCCCTTGGTTGTTATGACAAGGCTTCCTTCCAGGAAATTCATTTAATCCTCTTTTATACAAGATTAATTAATCACTTCACTCTCTGATGCATCTATTTACAATAAAAACAACAAAAATAAAAGACAACAAACCTAACAATTCACCTAGAGATAGAATTTCAAGCCATATCGGAGAAAGAGCATTGAATGGAGAAGGAATTCCTCTTCTGTATGGAGGACACTGCAGAGAAAGGATTCTAGTTTCAAATTCTAAGTGGGGAAGGTTTTTTATTTATTCATTTAGTTTTGTTTTTTAACACGAACACTGCTATACTTAGACCTTAGATTTATGCAGGTCTCCTAGACTTTTATAGGACTCCGAATATACTTGGAATATACTTAAGGATAACATGAGGCATACATGAATTAAGGTTTATGTGTGCATGTGTGTGTGCCCATACATACATATAACATATAAAACTATTTACATATATACACAGATTAATTTCTATATGCTTTATTTTAGCCTTACCTAAAATATTTTGACAGTTCCATATATACATACTTTCCATATAAATTATTATATAACATTATCTTATTTAAGTGGTGAATCCAGTATAGAATACAGATTTCCTAAATTCTCAGTGTAACAAGTAGGAAAAGGTATAACGTCCCTATTCAAAGGTAAGGGTCAATCTAATTTTGGCATGTTCAAAGTGAGAACAGACTCTGGTGGCGACATGGCTTACATCGCCAAGTCTTTCTACGACCTCAGTGCCATCAGCCTGGATGGGAGAAGGTGGATTTCAACACGTTCCGAGGCCTGGCAGTGCTGATCGAGAACGTGGCTTCGCTCTGAGGCACGACCACCTGGGACTTCACGCAGCTCAGTGAGCAGCAGTGCCGCTTCCCCCGGCGCCTGGTGGTCCTCGGCTTCCCTTGCAAACAATTTGGACATCAGGAGAACTGTCAGAATGAGGAGATCCTGAAACGTCTCAAGTAAATCGCCAGGGGGTGGCCACCCGCCCACCTTCACCCTCCTCCAGAAGTGTGATGTGAACAGGAAGAACGAGCACCCCGTCTTTGCCTACCTGAAGGACAAGCTCCCCTGCCCCCAGGACGACCCGGATTTCCTCATGACCGACCCCAAGTTCATCATCTGGAGTCCGGCGCGCCGCTCTGATGTGGCCTGGAACCTCCAGAAGTTCCTCGGTGGGCCCCAAGGGGGAGCCCTTCGGCGCTATCGCCGCACCTTCCCCACCATCAACATCGAGCCTGACCTCAAGCGCCTCCTCAAAGCTGCCCTATAGACCAGGCTGCTCTGTGCCCAGGTCTGCCCTGTCCGGTCCCGAGCGCCCTTCGTAGGATTCTGCGCCCTCCGGAGACACTGCGGGATCTGAGGTTCCCTTGACATCGGTCCCCTTCGCTGAGAGCCCTGCCTTCCCCTTCTGCTTCCTCTTCCTCTCCCAGCTGTCTGCTTGATGACTCCGCGTGGGCTCGGGGACTTCACAGAATCATGGCACCCTGCTAAACCCCGTGGACGGTGTTTGAAAAGCGTGAAGGGCCTGGGCCACCCGGCTGGAAGAGTCTAATAAAGGGCAGGTGTGGGGGGAAAAAAAGTGAGAACATTTTCTTATCTAAGTTATCATGGCTGTCAAAAAATAGCTTACAATATATTTAAATTTATCATAGTTGGTTTATAGCAATGCTGTAAATTTTAAAAAAATAACTTCTGAACTATGCCCTGATTAAATTAACATGTCATGGAAATGACCACTTAGAAAGGTTATTTCATTTTCCTAAAATTGCATCTTTAACCTAGGTTCTCAGTAAGTTTTCACAATGTTCTTTAGTTATGTAGTTAGATACTATGGTTGTCCTGATGATTCCTTTGGATATAACTTTACTAACTGGAAGATACAATCTTTTTCTTAAAAAATATTTCCAGATTTGATTTCTTCTGGATTTCAGAAGCTTGGATCTTTCAATATTCCAGTGAACTTTCATCTTTTTGAACATGTTCATCTTCATATGGATGTGTTTATTATTATTTTTATTATTTTTTTTTGAGTTGGAGTCTCCAGTCGCCCAGACTGGAGTGCAGTGACCGCTCCTGGCCACCGCAGCCTCGACCTCCTGTGCTCCGGCGATTCTTTCGCTTCAGCCTTCCAAGTAGCTGGAACTACAGGCGCGTGCTACCACGCCCGGCTAATTTTTTGATTTATTGTAGAGATGAGGTCGCTCCAAGTTGCCCGGGTGGGTCTCGAACCCGGAGGCTCAGGCAGTCCACTCACCTCAGTCTCCCAAGGTGTGGGATTATAGACTGAGCCACCGAGCCCAGCTGTATTTATTATTTTTAAACCAGTTACATGTTCTGCCTATTGCAAAAGTACAAAGGGCAGTGCTTGATGACTTTGCAACTTTGCCTAAAGATTGTTAATGTGCTTCCGGAGAGTCCCTATTGATTACTATTGATTGCTTCCTATGTGCTTCTGCGGTTACTGTTTCAGTTCAATGTAGTATTGAGTATGTTGCCACTATTCTCATTTTTTCAATAATAATCCTTTTATTTATCTTGAATTTTATTGAGGTGTATAAATATTAATTACTGAAAATTAAGTTTGGGATGAATATTTAATGTTGGACAAATCTTTTTATATAAGATCAACAGAGAGCTAGGCTGTAGTTTAAAAATGGCATCTGGTCATTGGCTCTCTCCTACCTTCTTACTATCCTGCCCTTAGAAACACAGGAAAAGATGTGTGCAGAAAACTGCAATTGGCATTCAACCTATTGACTGCATCTGGGAGGAATTTTCACTACTATAAACAAGTAGAATTGGAAAGTATCAGTCCCCTTGTTTTCTTTTTCTTTTTTTTTTTTTTTTTGAGTTGGAGTCTCACTCTGTCGTCCAGAATGGAGTGCAGTTGCCGCTCCCGGCCACTGCAGCCTCGACCTGCTGGACTCCGGCGATCCTTCCGCCTCAGCCTTCCAAGTAGCCGGAATTACAGGTACGTGCTACCATGCCAGGCTGATTTCTTGATTTATTGTAGAGATGAGGTCTCGCTGCCCAGGCGGGTCTCGAACCCGCGGGCTCAGGCAATCCACTCACCTCAGCCTCCCAAAGGCACGGGATTACAGGCTGAGCCACCGAGCCTGGCCCCCTTGTTTTTCATATGTGTCTGAAAGACAAATTGTTCTTCCTAAGATTCAGAAATTTAGAGCCATTCCAGTAAAAAGCAAAGACACAGATTAGGACGTTGTCCATCCTTTGCATGGTGCAGGCTTTGAGACAATCAGAATGTTGTCTACCCTACATTATATAGTCAATAGCATGGTGTTTACTATGGCTTAAAGAGTGATTGAAAAATGCTTGTGTGGCTGGGCTCGGTGGCTCAGCCTGTAATCCCACGCTTTGGGAGGCCGAGATGAGTGAATTGCCTGAGCCCATGGGTTCGAGACTCACCTGGGCAACTTGGCGAGACCTCATCTCTACAGTAAATAAAAAATTAGCCGGGCGTGGTAGCGCGCACCTGTAGTTCCAGCTACTTGGAAGGCTGAGGCAGAAGGATTGCCAGAGCCCAGCATGTCCAGGCTGCGGTGACCGGGAGCGGCCACTGCACTCCAGTCTGGGCAATGGAGTGAGACTCCAACTCAAAAAAAAAAAAAAAAAGAAAGAAAGAAAGAAAGAAAAATTCTTGTGGTAAAAGCATAAGAGGGGAAAAATTTTGATTTTTTTTTGCATATAAGGGAATAAAAATATGTATATTAAAATGCCTAGTTATAAAGATGAAGCAAGTATTTCAAATGTCAACAGTACTTTCTTATCAGATGGAGAAATTAGGGATGACTGTTACCCCCAACTGAATATTTCATTGTACTTCTCTCAAAGTGTTTACAATTTTTAAAATCTGATATTTGTAATTTTGTCATTTTGAGTATGTCTCAAGTTCTTGTTTAAACAAAAGAACGAGCAAAAAATATTAGACTACACTATTTCTAGCATAATTATTTCATGTCAAATTCTCCACTGTACTGTGAGATAGCCTTTTATTGATGTAGTATGAAGTGGTAAGTCTAGGATCATTGTGCAATCTTTCCAACTCCAAAACCCATTCTTCTATTACAGCTTGGTACAAACAGATAATCTTCCTGGTGGAAAGTTTCAAAGGCTGAAAATATACTTAAGATGTATAAGTAGAATATTCTTATAGAGTACACATTTTAGATATTTTTGAAGTTACTAGCATAATTTTTCTATCTTTTGAAATTTGCACTTATCTTTTAATGTGCTTTTAATAGTAAAGCAATATATGAAGAAAAAATAATGTATGCTTTGACCCTCAAGAGATTTTTTTTCACGTTTTAGAGTATGGTCTTCATATTTGTGTTTAGTGTATGTATGTGTATATTCATACTTATAGGTTCGAAGGCTTTTATAGCATTGATCTGAAGTGTATACCTCAAGACTTCTCAATTTAATGTTAGTGATGATAGGAGGAGAAAATACTTCTGTGTTACACTGGTTTTATTGGGTATCAGTAGTACTCACTCAGAAAGTCAGAACCCACTCTAATATATAGCAAGATATTGAATGAAAGGACTCAATTGCAAAGATAACAGAAGACCTGGAGGTACAAAAGGATAAAAGGACTGATATCCAAAGATCCAAAGGCTGTTACCAACCAGGCTGGAGGCCACGAAAGTGTATCTGATGCTGGGTTGCAAGAGGGCTGGTGCTTCTGTGCATTGTAACAGCAGTCTTGTGCTCCTGTTGCTAAGTAGTCCTAGAGAAGCCAAGGCTAAGGATATTTCTGAAGCTACCAGGCTGGATGCCATAGTCACTTGCAGTGGTTCCCTGTAGACCTCTGGTGCTGTCTCTGCTAGCAGCAGGAAAAAAAAAGAAAAAATCTTTCCTTCCATTCCCCTTCAGATCTCTAACCAATGCCTTTTTTTGGCAGAACCTGACAAGAAGCTAGCTGGCTAAGGATTAAGAAAAATGTATTTTAGGGTGTTCCTCCCTCCTGTAAAGCAGAAAGATGGGGATAGATTTGACAGCCAATAGTTGGTCTGTGCATGTTTATTCATTTTAGTTATTTCTTTCATATTGCTTATTTTAGTATCTGTCCTGCAAGTAAATGATCCACAATAATGGCAATTCGTTTGCTGGAACCATACGCTATAATTTATTAAAAGCAAATCATTGTTAGGAAGTGAATAGTTGGAAAAATAGGATGGTATCATGAAAGATATATGTGTTTCTCTGAAGCATCTCATACATAGTTTATAAGAGAAATGCAATACAAAAAAGTTAAAATCCCAGTAAATTAGAGATATCTTTAAGCTTTGGAATCATATGAAAAATGTTTATGTTCATGATATGATAGAATTCACATATTGATTTGTTAAAACAAAAACAATGCTATTGTTTTCATTTTGAAAATTTTAGTAGTCTTCTTATGATTACTAGCAATACTTAAAAATATTTGCTATTTGAAAGATGGCTTCAGCCCAATTATTTTAAAGCTTGTATGGTTCATCAGTTTAAGTAGAGACGTGAGAGTTGGTGATCTCAGAGTTGTTGTGCAGTTTCCACCCCTTTTCTTGGCTCACTACGTCCATTCACACAGGCAAACACTTCCCTCCCTCAGTCATTCAGATCATGGATGAATGCCATTCTGTTTTTGCTTAACCACCATTGTTCTTGATAAAATATACCTTCTTACTTAGGTAATGCATATCTGGTATAATAGACTACAGTGTTTCTTGAAATGTAGATTCCATATCAGGGGTAGTATAAAAGATTATTTTAAATGCAATTTTAGATGACATGCTGGTAGATTCTATAAGTGTTTAATAAGCTATTTACTTTTTCAGTTTCATTCTAATCTTTCTGATTAATATAAGGGGAGTAGATCTCAAATGGGAGCTAGGATCCTTTTAGTGTCCCCCCCCCCCAACATTCACTGTAACAGAGATCAGACCTTAGGCTTAGAGTGTTAGGAAATAGGATCTTGTGAGAATTTAAAGATGTGGCATTGTCTCTCATTGACTATAGTTTTATGGATATTTTGTACTTATATAAAGTGTTACTGGGTTTCCATTTAAGTAGTGACAGAGTTTTAAACAATAAATCCAACTGAAAAAAATTTCAACCTACAGAAAAACGTGAAATGTACAATATTATGTTTAGTTCATTACATGGTAGAATCAGAATCACCAAGTGGCTTGCTATGTGAATAACTGAAATGTTTGAAGCAGTAATATATAGCACATTAACTTCCATCTTTTCTTCTTTCTTGTTACTTTTACATAGAGATATAAAACATGCTATGGTAAACTTATCTTTAAAAACCAGATTAAGATAATCATTTTTGTTTTCTTTTCCCCTAAGTAATCTATATTAAACTTTGGGCTCAATCCAGTAAGTGAGAAGGATGATGATGATGATTGGCTATTGATTTTTTAAAATAATGATTCCTATTAAAATAAACTTTTAGCAAATTTTAATGAATTTTAGCCAGTTTAACAAATGCACAAAAGACAGATAACAGTCCAAATGTTAATTTACAAGTTTATGATATGTTATTCAAAAAATGGTTTCTTTATTGTTTATCTAGTGTATCAAAATATAGATAGAATCAGAAAATTTTAAAGTAGCGATTAGAACGGGAATGAAAGAAATACTAAAGAGGGGAAAGAAACAAAGTACTTTTTTGCCACCTCCTTGCTTCATGTCTCTACCTCCTTGCTTCTTCTCTCTAGCTTGGATGCTATTCATAAATAGATGGAGTTGGCACCACCAAACAGTCGTGGTGATTAGCAGTCTAGGATGATAGAGTTGGCATCATCAAGTAAGGGTTATTATGAGTCTTGGATCTCACACATAGCTTGTAATTTTAGGTAGGAAATATGCTAGAAGTGTTATTATCACTGACAAGTGCTTAACCCCAGAATGTCCAAATCAATTTTGAATATCAGGAAAATTAAAAATTGAACTACTGTTTGGTTGTTTTTGAAGATTAGGCTTAGCATTAGTCCTTTTATGAGAATTGTGTTCTTCCCAGGGTTGCCTTATACAACCCTGATGGCCTGGTCCATTTTTAATTTTGGTTTGGTTCATTTGGATTTTGTTTGTTTGTTTTTTGTTTTCTGAGTTAGAGTCTCACTCCATTGCCGAGGTTGGATGTTTGGATTTTTAAAAATGTTATTAGTTTCAATGTCCAAAGTTTTATTTTAGTCTCAATTTACTCAATATATGTACTGCAAGATTTCTGGCAATTTTGCATTCATTTAGTTAAAAAGCTCTTGTTAAATATCAACATACTTTAGGAGAGTAACATTTAACCCCTTGACAATAACCAAGATAAATTTTCTCAGCTATAGTACATTGTCTGTGTTTGTCTAAAAAGAGGAACGAGAACAATTGCTATTGTTGCTAATGAGAATTTTTAAAAATAAATATGAAAATGGTTTACAGTAATTTTAAGTTCCAGACATCAAAATAATGTAAAGAGCAATAGACAAGGAGTCAGAAGATTTTTAACTTATAAATAACAGAGTAGAGATACATATGTGACCTCTCTAAATCTAAATTTCTTCGTCTATAAAAAAATAGTGAATATTTTCTTTTCTACCTTTGTGCTATTTGTAGTACTAAGTATATTGCTAAGTAGTTGGCATGTACTTTTCAAACTAAGTAAATATGTTATACTTGTTATTTGTTACTCAATCAAATCTTAATGCTATATGCCTTATTGTGATTTATTCCTAGATGAGGAAATATCTATGCCTATGATAAATATATCAAAAGGTAGTATTGCATTTATATAACAGCAAGCAATCTCCAGATCTACAAGGATGTACAGTTAGGAATTGGAAATAGCCAGGCTCGGTGGCTCAGTGTGTAATCCCAGCACTTTGGGAGGACTAGGTGAGTGGATTGCCTGAACCCGTGGGTTTGAGACCTGCCCTAGCAACTTGGTGAGATCTCATTTCTACAATATATCAAAAATTAGCCAGGCATGGTAGCACACACTTGTAGTTCCGACTACTTGGAAGGCTGAGGCGGAAGGATCGCCGGAGCCCAGCAGGTCAAGTCTGTGGTGGCCGGGAGCATGCCATGGCACTCCAGTCTGGGCGATGAGTGAGACTCCAACTCAAAAAAAAAAAAAAAAAAGAAATTGGAAATATATATTCTGAAAGATAATTGAATTTCTTCTTATTTTTGTTTTTCACATTTCTGTCAGTACTCAGCAAAAATATTTTTAAATATCGTACTTTGTAATTAAGAAAGTAATATATACCCACTAAGAAACTTGCAGAAAAGCATAAACAAAAGAACAAAATATTACACTTAATCCCACTATCCAGGCCTGGGCACTATCGATATTTTGGCATAGCTCCTTCCTTTTGTGTGTGTGTCTGTATGTCTGTGTATTGCATATATGTGTGCATGTTTGTGTATTTCCTGTTTTTGTATTTTTGACTTTACAACATAGGACTATACTTCATAAAAAGCGTATACATTCCTTTTAGCCAAACTTTTCACTTAATGTTTTTTTCTGAAAAGCAGAACCATTTAAAATTTGTTGCTGATCAGTTTAGGCTGATGATATTTACTAATGCCACTGTTGTGTTCACTGTTAATATGATGTCATAATCATTGTTCTGGACTTGGCACTAGACTCTGTTCTCAGAGTGATTTTTTTCCTTTCAAAATATGTCCCATATTATGCTGAAATAATGGGAAGTTGTATTGGCCTTATTAGCATTATATTAAATAACTGCAAATATAATTGCCTAATAATTGAATTGAAATGGGTCCTTTTAAATGGTAGTTCAGTAGATCCCCAAATTTGATATACCCCTCAAAATGGAGATTAACAAACCAATAACTGAATAATTAACAAACCAATAACAAACCGATACCTGAATTTTTCCAAGTCTTGATATTTAATCTATAACCATGATATTGAGTATATCGTTATTTTGCTCATTATTTGGCTAATTTTTATCATAATTCTCTTCTGCACTTCATATGGTGACAGTGTAATTCTGCAGGTCCGTAAAGTAAACTGATACAGATTTTTATCAGATCAGCCTGGGCTCGGAGAGTGTCAGCTCAATGGGTCAGCAAGCCAAGCTTCAAAGAGTGTCAGCTCGATGGGCTGGCAAGCCTAGCCCCAAGAGTCTTGACTCCCATTATGTGTTCTAGAATATTAACTATCCTAGGTACTCTTATTTAAAAGTTTTAGAATGGTAGCAAGTCCTGAAATAGTAGAAAATGTAAAGTTGAAAGTCCTGAAGATGGATGAAATGGGGAAAGCAGTTAGGACAAACAATTCCTACTTCTTAGAATTTGAGAGACTATATCTGAAGGAATGTTCCAGAAGACAGAAGCATTATAAATAATACACATATGTGCCTCCAATATTACTCATCTTAGATCTCTCTTTTTGAGATTTTGGATCAGTGTGAAACCATGTTTCGAAGGAAGTGGTGCAGAGGCCATTGCTGAGTGTGAAGAGCCAATGAACTAAGTCAGCAGGTTAAAACCTGACCCTCTGGCCCATTTATTTTTCTCTCTTCAGACTCTTGAAAAGCATGTTCCCTAGAGATGTATCCAAATAGTCACTGGGAGTCTTGAGGCCCCACCCTTTGTCCAGTACACTGAACTGTTATGCAACATGGAAATTGTTCCCGTTCCAGTTCCTCACAGTTAGACTCTTGGAAGTCAAGCAAAGAAACAGGATGCTTCTGTGAAGCCCAAACACTTTGCACTGAGTTACAATGTGTGGATTAAATTATTTTTTATTGCATGAACAAATAAAAATTTTTAAAATTCAAATTTCATAAAGCACAAAAACAAAAAAGGCTCTAGTAATTAATAATTCTTACTGAATTGGAAGCAACAATTCTCATGTGTTTCATTAAGGTGAAGTAGTGAATGAAATGAACGGGTGTTAGTCTGTAGCCCATCTAACAGGATGCTCGGAGTTGTATTTAGGTGACTATAATGTGATATAATGAATGATCATGAGTAATATTTTAGATGTGAATACTTTATTATTTTTAGTGTTCTTTTAAAGACTAAATTATTTAAAAAACTAAATCATAACCCATTTGTATTATTTTAAAATGTCTCATATGTAAAAGACCATTTTGTCACTTTTTGTGTTTCCAGCTCTGCTTTTGTGTAGTTGGTTTTCTAGACAAATTCAATCTGAATATAGAAACCACATAAAGTATTATAAGTATGATTATCTGATTGTGGCTTTGTGTGTGATAGATAAAATTTGAATTTTATGATTAATGCTTCTTCCTTTTTCACCTTAGCTGTCACCACCTGCTCTGGTTAATAAAAGGTCTTTTCCCATTACCAATTTTGGTCTGAAAGATACAATGAGATCTCAAGTGTGTGCTCCTCAAAGCTTCAAGGGCAAAAAATAAATTGTCTTTTGAGCTCCAGTGTTGAATTTTAAATTTTCAGAAATAAGCACTAACAATTAGCTTTTTGAGACTTCTTTGTTTTTCTCCTTGTTAGGTGGGCAGCCTTTGATAAGTATGTCTTCCACAGTTTTTTTAGTTCTTGAAATACTTGACTTATGTATTATCTTAATAAGTACACTTAATTTTGTCTAATTGGGAGTAAAAAAAGACAACTGTTATAAATTCTGAGTTATTGGTTGTTTTTTGTCTTTAAAAAATTCTGATTTGAGACTTGGTTAAAATGATAGATTGTAATGAAATGTCTGAAAGAGATCCTTTAGGGAAGAAAATAAAAGAAAGAAAATCAATAATAATACTGCTATTTTGTTTGTATATCCAGGTACCTTTAATTCTGAAATAAAAAAGACAGTGTAGAAATGACTTTCTAGATTCCCATATGGCACTCTTTCCACTGTCCCATAGCCTAGATGTCTCAGCATTAAATATTTTATAAAAATGAACTTATTACTCTTGATTATATATAAAAGAGTACTTTTAAAAACTCTCTTTTAAACTTTTTCTAAGTATGTGATACTTTCTTAAAAGCATTGAATATACATCTTCTGGTATCTTTTACTAGATTTTGGACTTTATTCCAACATTTAAATACTATACTCGCTAACCTGAATATTTGAGCTAATTAAACAGTGGAATGTTGGTCAATGGATAAGGATATTTCTTTCTTTTTTTTTTTTTTGAGTTTGAGTCTCACTCTGTCGCCCAGACTGGAGTGCAGCGGCCGCACCCGGCCACCGCAGCCTTGACCTGCTGGGCTCCAGCGATACTTCCGCCTCAGCCTTCCAAGTAGCCGGAATTACAGGCATGTGCTACCACGCCCAGCTGATTTTTTGTAGAGATGAGGACTCACTGCCCAGGTGGGTCTCGAACCCGTGGGCTCAGGCAAACCACTTACCTCAGCCTCCCAAAGGCACGGGATTACAGGCTGAGCCACCGAGCCCGGCTAAGGATATTTCTTGATACACTTAAGTTAATGGCACATCTGCCTTTTGTAGCTAGCTTTTTGATTTTGTCTTTTATGCTCAAGCAAAGTAGATAGCATTGTTTAGATATTAAAATAGTCACACTGTTGTATAAGGATTGAGCTCTAGTCAAAAATTTATTACGGCATTTATTTTTCTATTTGCAGCTGATTTCTGAGACATCCCTTTCATATTATGAGCTGCCTTAGATGTTTTCTTTCTTTCATTTTAGTAACATTTCACATATATTTTGCTTTTATATGTGTTGCATATTATAATTAGTCTTTTGTCTGGAAATTAGAATGGCCTATGATTAAGGTCTGTACTAGCCTGTGGTTTTAAGTTATTTAATCTCTCTTGATCTCATTCTGTCTTCTGTAAAATTGCCCCAATAATGTGGAATCCGTAAGATTGATTGTAAAGATTACATGAAATGATAAAGATAAATGCCTGGCATGGCATTAATTCTCACTAATCGTAGTTATATAAAGATACAAGAGGCAATTCAAATTACACCGACAGCAAGAGCTGCCTAGTCTTCCAGGTTTCACTGATAATCTCTGTACTTTCCCTTCCATATGCAGCTTCAAGCATGCCAGACCTAAGAGAATTGTTTCACTGTTGTTATGACTTTTAACCTCACTACTGTTGAGAGAAATTAAAAACAAGTACTTAAGAAGTGTTTGTTCACTGCATGTTAGTGGTGAATTGGCAAGCACTCTAATTGGATTTTGTAGGACTTCTCTGCACAAAGGATCGAAGAACCACTAAGCATTCTCTCAAAGTTTCAAACATCTTTTCTGGTAGGAGTTATTTTGTTAAATAACTCTAGAGGAACAGTTACTAAATAGCTTACTTTGCACATTGTAAGGCTGTCACTGTGTCACCAAGTGTGTCTCTAACATGGTCTAATCATTCGAGCCCTCACAGTTCCACACTGAAGTGGGAGATGAGATCTGACGCCTTGGAACTCACTATCTTGTCTCTACACTGCAGAACCGGTGATGGTATGTTTGAGAATCATTCATCACAAAGTATAAAAATTCACAGAAACAGAACAGAGATCACATCACTACCATTATTATTTTTTGGTTTGGGTCAATTTTGAAGCGTATGTGTTCATGTTTAACCCTGAAATATCTCCAAGCTCTTCTTTAATGTGGAGTGACTGACGTTTGTCAAGTTTTCCTGGCCACCCTAATGCTCAGTATCTTTCCTGTTCTTTAGGTGTGACATCCAAGATTTACTTTTGCCTCCCTTCTGAACTTCATTCCCCACTTTTATTATGCTGTGATGTCCTGCCAGAGTTTTATCTGTCTATTTCTGCAGCCTTAGTTAGACCTTAGTCCTTCCCCACCCAGATGGTTGTTGTGGCCCATGAGGGTCTTCTGTTCCTAACCTCTTACTCTCTACTCAGCCTTTCACATGCCTTCAGATTTAACTTTCCTCAGATATACACTTCTGCAAGGTACTTACTCAGCTTTGATAGTGACGGGCTCTGTCTGAATTTGAGAAATTAATTTAAATCCTACGTTGTTGATCATAATTCTTTAGGAACTGTTTCAGTTTATTAATACCCCAAATTCCCTTCTAACAAACATAGGTGCTTTCACATGTCTTTAAAAGAGATTACATACTGAATACATTCTAGAGAAGCAGAATATTCTTAGGCATAACATATATTTTTGATGGTATCTGACAGGGTATATTTTGTTGGAGGAATAGGGAAATAATCTAGGAAGTGAAAGCAGACTAAATTATTTAACAGTTTGACAGTGCTGTAATTGTAAATAACACTTGAGTTCTGAAATTAAAGGTCAGTGTGGAGAATGAGGCAGACAAAATAGATATTCCCATGGCAGGCATGTTCTTTATGGGCTTTCAGGAAACTAAATGATGTTTTCTTCCAATAACGACTTTGGAATATTGCATCTCCCTGTTTTCTGAATTTACTTCCATCTCCACCTCTTCTTGGAAATCATATTTTCAACTTAATTTCGTTTCTGGTTTGTTCTTTCCTGCCACATGTGTTAGCAAAACTCAGATTGTTTTTCTGACTTGCATAGCAGTAATTATTCCGTATCATCCTTTATTTTTTAATTATTAGGGTAGTTTTTTTTATTAGTATGCCAAAACTTTGTCTTAAGAAAGCCAATAATTTTGTTGATGAACCTCATGACACAAAATGGGTGGTTTTAGAGTAGAAATGGAAAATAGGTTTCATCTTGAGAGCTGTTCCTAACTTTAGCTGGAATGCTGTGTTGAGAGGGACTCTGAGACTGCATTTAAGCTCAGAGGGAAAGAGGGAAGTAAATAGCCATGTTTGAGCAGAGCATCTACTTAGGGAGGAGTCGTTTCCCAGGGTTTCAGTTGTTATCACCTATAACTAGAAATTTGAACCTAGGACCATCTGATTGCAAAGCTCACATTCTTAAATAGCTAATCTCGATTGCCTCTCATAAAATGTGTAAATGGTCATTAAAGTGTTTTATTACAGATTATAATATTTTTTTACTTACAGTATTTTAGACAGGATAATTTAAGGATGTAAGTGTGGAGATGGTGGAGATAAAGTTTATTTCCTTCTTTCTTAAATAATAATTTCTGAATTATGAATCTGTAAGTAAGAGTCTTGAATGAGCACCAAAATTGTTCCGAAATCTTTTCAGTGCAGTACTATAGGATGAATTGTGCTGCCCCCCCCCGTTCTTATCTTGTAGTCCTAACCCTCCATTTGATAGCATTTGGCAGAGGGGCCATTGGGAGGTAACTAGGTTTAGATGAGGTAATGAGAGTGGGGCCCTCATAATGGGATTGTAGTACAATTATAAGAAGAGATACAGCTGGGCTCGGTGGCTCAGCCTGCAATCCCACGCCTTTGGGAGGATGAGGTGAGTGGATTGCCTGAGCCCGCGGGTTCGAGACCCGCCTGGGCAGCGAGACCTCATCTCTACAATAGATAAAAAAATCAGCCAGGCGTGGTAGCACATGCCTGTAATTCCGGCTACTCGGAAGGCTGAGGCGGAAGGATCACTGGAGCCCAGCAGGTCGAGGCTGCGGTGGCCGGGAGCGGCCACTGCACTCCGGTCTGGGCGACCGAGTGAGACTCCAACTCAAAAAAAAAAAAAAAAAAGAAGAGATACTGGAGAGCTTGAGCTCTCTTTTTCCATCATGTGAGGACACCATGAGAAGGTGGCTGTCTGTAACCCTAGGAGGAAGCACCTGCTATCTCCTAGATCATGGACTACAAGTCTCTAGTACTGTAAGACAATATATTTCTGTTGTTTAAGCCACCCAGTCTGTAGCATTTTGTTACACAGCCTAAGGTGACTAATACATGCACATTCTCAGTTTTTACCCTGGAGGTGGATTCAATAGGTGGAAAGCAGGCTAGCATTTAAACTCTTAAGAATCTCACTAGGATTTTGTAGTGTACATTTAAGATGAGGAATAACCTAATTTTTAATGTGTCAACAAGTACCTTTCAGCCATGTCTGCACATTAAAGTCTCCTTTAGTGCTTTCAAATATGATCAATGCAGGGTTACACCCAAGATCAATCAAACCTGGGTTAGGACCAGGAGCTGGTATTTCTTCAACAGCTCCCCAGGTGACTCTAGCATGCAGTCAAATAAAGGAAAGAACCATCGGTCTAAATGTATCCCTTTTCCTCTGTGCTTCTGCTCAATAAATTCCAGTTTCTTGAGATCCAGAGTCCGGTCATATTCTCTCTCCCCTCTCAGTTCCCTTTTCTGTATCTTACAGCAGCGTTACTCGTATTTTCTGAACCACAAATTTGTAGTTTCAATACCATCTTTTTTGTTGATATAAGTTCTTTAGTACTTAAAATACCAGAATGGGGATTGAAAAAGTAAGAGAGAAAGTTGATTTTTCTAGGTGTTTGGATTCTGGATAAATTGGCATTATTTATTCAAAACTGAACATTTCAAAGAAGTAATGGATTTTAGATTTTTTACCAAAACAATATTTGATACATGATACATGTTTCTCTTAAAACAATTTTTCTGATCTTATTAAAAAGTATTTATTGACTATCCTTAAATGCCTGCTGGCTACCGTGTTGGCACTTTGGGATGTAAGGGAGATGGTTAACATTGAGAATATTTTTTTACCAGCATGGCACTGACGTCACTGGTCAGAAAGGACATAGATTGTAAAAAGTCCTTATGTTCATATTGGTACACATTGGCCCTGAATTTAACACTGGAAAGAGGCATACATTCCTACCCTTTTAAGGCCTGCAGTCTCTTGTGGAATCTTATATTTGAATTTGTGTTGACATGACCTGGTCATTCTTGGATACCACCCCCAGAGAATCTGATTCAGAGGATCAGAGTTGGGGCTTAGAAATCTGCATTTTTAACATATTTCCTTAGAGACTAGATGGGAAATGACTACTCAGTTGTTCCATAAGGCAATTCAGAGAGTCTTCAACAAACTCTGGCCAATGCTATACATTTTTCTCTTATTTCTTTCATGGTGTTTTTAGTGGAAATTCTCTACTGCTTGATAGTTGGCATCCTGGAAATCAATTTTATGGAGAGTTAGTACATTTATACACTTTCAGCTCCTCCCTTCCCTCCCACTGCAAGCCCCAATCAGTAGGAAATTCTAGAAATCTGAAGAGAGATACCACTTTGTTTTTTTTTCTAAAGGTACAACTGTTTAGTTCAATATAAAATCCTATACTCCTCACTTGTTAAATTTCTCTCTGAATCTAGTCATTCCTCAGGGGTCTTATTAATCTAAATGATCACATTATAACAGCTGCAACTCATCTAAATAACTATTTCTCAGAAAAACAGTAAGTAGCTAGTGACTGTACACTGAGAAAAAAACAAAGAACAGTTTAATTTAAAATCTTATCAGTGTTTCCTCTGATTTTTTTTCAATGTTGAAATGTGTCAGCTTTTAATCTTGTTTTGGGGAATTTTAAAATTTGGCTTGAATTAAAGAGCAAAATGTTTGGAAAAATAAACAGCTTAATATCTAAAGGCATTAAATATCTCAAGACATAAAAGAGTGCATAATTTCAGATTCACATTTGAAATACATGAAATTATGATTTAGCAACATGATAAATCTTTTAATTCTATTTTAGTGAACTCAATGTAAGCAAATTGTATGCAATCTTATAGTAAATTGTAAGACCCATCTCTTTTTCAACAATGAATAATGAACAATTAAAATGGGGAGGTAGATCTTAGCTATGGTGTCTATTCTGCTTCAATAACACTTCTGTTCAGTTATGTTATTGAATGCAGATGAAAACTTTTAATTGTGACTATTGTGCACTTGGAAGAGCATATATAATATATGTACAGTTTCAAGAATAACAAACACTCGTATTCCACTGTTTAGCTTAAGAATTAGAACATTATCAGTGACTCTACCTCTTCCTGCATTCTGTATCCTGATCCCATGCTCCTCTTTTCCTTACATAGTTAATCTATAGCATGACTTTTGGGAAAAACATTTCCTAGCTTTTTTCCACAGTCTGAATCTCTTTAAAAATGTTTAATTTTTGTCTATTTTTGAACATTATAAAATTAGAGTCGTATTGTGTTTTTTCATCAATGACTTGCTCTTTTTTATTCACCTTTGTTTTTGAGATTCAACTATGCTGATGTATGTAACTTAGTTTATTCATTTTTTTTCATTCTTATTCATTGTATGTGGGTACCATAACACTGATCCATTCTAGTATTGATAGATTTTTGTATTGTCTCTAATATTTTTTGAAAGTTACTATCTAACAATATGAACAAAATTGTGGGTTGTGTTACACGTGCACAAGGGTTTCTCCTGGTTGTATACCTGGGAGTTAAATTGTTGAGGCATGTGACATGAGCTTTTTCAGCTTTCCTAAATAGAATCAAACAACACTCCAAAGTGGTTGTAGCAATATACACTCTCACTAGCAGTGTGTGTGAATTCTAGTTATTCTGCATACCAACAAATATGATGGGTATAAAATGAAATTTACTGTGGTTTTAATTTTCATACCCATGATTAATAGTGGAGTTGAACCTCTTTTTACATGTTTAGGAATTATTCATGAAATACCTTTGTGTCTTCTGTGCAGTATATTATTAGTGGTTTGTTACTATTTTGCAAGAATCTTTACATATTTTGGATATGTACCTTTTGTCAGCTATATACATTGCAAATGTTTTTTGGGGGGGTTTCTTTGACTTTTTATTTTCTTAGAGGTGATTCTGATGACAAATTGTATCAATTTTAATGTAGGTATATTAGTTTTCTATGGTTTCTGTAAGAAATTACTACAAACTCAGTGGCTTAAAACAACACACATTTATTCTCCTCCAGTTCTGAAAAGTCAGAAGTATGAAATCAGGTTTAGTGAGCTGAAATCAAGGTTTTTGCAAGGGCTTTTTTTTCTAAGGAGACTCTAGGGAAAATTCTTTTTCTTTCCTTTTCCAGTTTCCAGAGCAGCATTCCTTGCATTCCTTGGCTCCTCGCCTCTTCTCCCATCTTTAAAACCAGCAGTTTAGCATCTTGTTTTGTTCTACACATTGCCTCTGCCTCTGCTGTCCTTAAAGCTTCCTCTACCTCTTTCTTTTCTGGACGCTTGGGATAATGTTTAAGTCCCACTCAGATAATCCAGGCTAATCTTTCCATCTCATAATTCTTAATCACATCTGCAAAATTCCTTTGCCCTATAAAATAACACAGCCCAGGGGTTAAATGTGGATATCATTGGGGAGTGGGGGGGGGCGACATTATTCATCCCACCACAGCAATTTTATCTTTTGCTGTTTTAGTGGTGGAAGTGATGATGAGAGGATGATGTGACTGCTGATTAGTTAAGTAGCTTTTTTAGATCACTGCTGGTCAGAAATGAGTGACAAAACAAAAAACTACCATTCAAGGCAGTGAATCAATGCCTTGGTAATAACTATGCTGATGGTAAAGAGGAGACATAAGATATTTATGTTGTGCTATGTAACATCTGATTTTATGACTTTTGAGTTTTCTGGGATAGATTTGATGGATATTATGATCTTATTAAGTAGAAATTATCAATTCTTCTGTGACTGGAATACAAAAATAATAAAATAACTTTAAGGAACATTCAAAGAAACTTGACTGTTTGAGTAAAATTTGTAAATCAATAATATGCCTGCCATAAAGATGGGAAAAACAGTTGTGTCACTTAAGGATGGGAGAATATTCCTTTTTCCTTACTTTTTACCATTTATGCCAAATGTAAGAAAAAAATTAATGTGAACTCTTGTATTTTCTTCCATGTTGAAGTAAGTAGCATTTCCAAGTCTTTGAGTCTAGTGCCTTCAGTGAATTCATACTTACTTTTTCCATGTGAGCTTTGTTCTGTGGCAAAATCTTAGTAAAGGGGAAAAAAAGATACAAAACCTTTTGCCAACCCTTTGCCTAATTAAATGATTCACTTAAAGGATGCTTGGTATCTGATGAATGAAGGAAATGTCTTTGGTTTTGTGTATCTGGAAAAATAATGGGATTCAAATGGGCTGAAGACATAGGCAGTGTCCTTTTAATAAAGGAAGAAACTGAGAAGCAGGCGTTCTTTGGTGGGGAAGTGCCAGGGTAAGCACCCAAGTATACACAGGAGGAAAGTTGACAGGGACCAAGTAGCCATAAGCACAAGAATTGTTTAAATGCTTCAATTGCATTTTAGTTTGTGCTAGAACTTATGAAGTTTAAAATCAGGTTTTTTTTCCTTCTAAATTTCTTTGCTTTAATTGCTTGCATTTAAAATAATTTATTGTCCTTTCTTTTGAAATAGAAAAGTTTTGTTCTGGCTTTTATTCTTATTTTGAGAATTGTGGTAATATGTAGAAAATAGCATAGCATTGCTGTTATTGACAAGCATAATACTAATGTCACAAACTTATAATTGATCTATAATGTCCTTAGACTGGGAAAAATCAATGCCTTGGTAATAACTATGCTGATGGTAAAGAGGAGACATAAGGTATTTATGTTGTGCTATGTAACATCTGATTTTATGACTTTTGAGTTTTCTGGGATAGATTTGATGGATATTATGATCTTATTAAGTAGAAATTATCAATTCTTCTGTGACTGGAATACAAAAATAATAAAATAACTTTAAGGAACATTCAAAGAAACTTGACTGTTTGAGTAAAATTTGTAAATCAATAATATGCCTGCCATAAAGATGGGAACTTAAAGACAGTTTCACATGACTTGTCTGCCTAGATCTCTGTCTGCCCCATTCCATCCTGTGACATCATATACCCTGTAAACCTACTGCAGGAGAATATAGCTGTCATTGAAGGGGAACTTGTTTCATGCGATTTTCTAAATTACCCAAGAAGGATAAACCATGAATTCCCTGAACATATGCTTGAGACCATTGGGATTCAAACCAATGCCTTAGGGTTTAGATGGAAAGTCCTTCCCTGTAGAGCAAAAAAATATGACAACAAAATTATGACCTTTGGCAAATTCCATCAAATTGTTTTGAATTTGTGGGCTGAAAATGTCAGTGCTTATTAAACTATACATTGAAAATTATTAAGAATATAGTTGCTGAATGTCCTATATTCCTTTCTATCATTAGCAATAAAGCTGCAGTTGAGCAATCATTGGTTGGGTCTAATGGAATCATTGTTGGTTATGAACAACAAAAAGAAAACAGAACATGGAGATATTGACTTAAATACTAATACTTTTGGGGACTTTAGTGAGCCATAGTTTGAGGGTATTCCTCTCTCCAACAAACACATAGGGAGTACTTTCTCACTGCTAGCATACAAGAAAGGAAACATGTGTCTGATATTTTCAAGAATTTCAAAGTCCACTGGGTAACTTCTTGGAGTGAAGAAATGCTATACATTTGATTAGGATTGCTTGTGCCATCTGAAACTGCTAAAAGAAAAAAGCGTGAGTTACTATTTTACCATAAATACCCCTCTTTCTTATTTTGAAATGCCACAGAAAAATCCAAATAGTGTGTGCCAACAAACTTATAATTATCATGAGAATTATGTAGTTTGCAGGAAGGAAGGGATTTCAGTCTTACAATTTCTGATGAACAATAATGAACCTCTGCTCTGTTGTTAAATATTTTTATAAGGTCATAAGGAACAGCACTTCTAGTTAAGATGCAAACTATTAAGGCCACAAGTCAAAGGAATAATTCATTATTCATTATCTACCCAGATAAATAGATTTAAAAAAATAAACTTGACTTTTCTGCTGCAATATTTTCTTTTACACAAAGAACAAGTGCCTGTTGCCCTGGGGTTAGAAGACGGGACGTGGGGCAGAGGATAGTGGAGACATGATTTTGAGAGTGTAGATACATAGCCTCGTTCCTAAAACTTAATCCATGAGATGCAAAGAGTCATTTTTCTATAACACATTCTCTCTGGTGTCATCAAGTATCGATATGATCCTCAGTGGGATCAGGTTAACACAGAGGAAATCTCATGAGCAACTGACATGATATTCTACATCACGTGAGGAAAAAAAAAAGATTGATTTTATCTGCGGGATTCATACATTGGCCAGACAACTCAGGCTTCTTGTGTTTCAGTTAAAACTTGAAATCTTTTATTCACATTTTCCAAACATTATTTTTGACATGAAGAGGAAGTCAGTCCAGTTCCTTCCCACCATTCCCCTTTCTCTTCAATTGAACCTTGGAATTTTTCAAGACTCAATGAAGTTACAATGATGTATGATAAGTCTTTATGTTTTCCTTGAAACTTTGTGTATAAAACATTTCAAACATACTTTAAAGTTGAAAGGGCACTACATTGAACACCCATACACATAGCAACTAGATTCTACCATTAATACCTTTAACATTTTATCATATTTTCTTTTTTTTTTTGAGTTGGAGTCTCACTCTGTCGCCCAGACTGGAGTGCAGTGGCCACTCCCAGCCACCAAGCCTCCACCTGCTGCGCTCCGGCGATCCTTCCGCCTCAGCCTTCCAAGTAGCTGGAACTACAGGCATGTGCTACCACGCCCGGCTAATTTTTGATTTATTGTAGAGATGAGGTCTCACCAAGTTGCCCAGGCGGGTCACGAACCCGCGGGCTCAGGCAATCCACTCACCTCAACCTCCCAAGGCGCGGGATTACAGGCTGAGCCACCAAGTCTGGCTATTATATTTTCTTAATCATGTATCTATTCATCTCTTTAACCCTTTGTGTATCCACTGACACATCTAAATTTTTGATGTATTTTAAAGTAAGTTGCAGACATGAGTACATGTGTCTGAAATCTGTCAACATGCATATCATTATGTAGAGTGCATTATTTGATTGCAGATAATTATGTTCTAAACTGAACTAGTCAAGGGCTATTTGGTTGGAAAAAGTACTTGTTAGGGGAAAAAGAAGCTGCTAAAGTAAAAAGTGGCTGGGAAGATGCAGCTTTTATCTTGGATTAATAATAGTTTTCACTTATTCACACCATGCTAAGCATTGTAAATATACTATACAATATCAGTTGTTTTGTAACCTTCAGTTTACTCATAAGGAAATATAGGTTTGTAGAGTTTAAATCATTTCTCAATGTATTTTTCAGGGTTGGAATGTAATTAGATGTGATAGACTTTGACTTGTGGTTTTTAAAAAATGGTATCTAGATACACATTGAGGTATAGCTCTTGTTTGTTTAAGAAAAATCTTTAAAATATATATCATAGCCGGGCTGGGTGGCTCAGCCTGTAATCCCGCGCCTTTGGGAGGCTGAGGTGAGTGGATTGCCTGAGCCAGCGGGTTCGAGACCCGCCTGGGCAGTGAGACCTCATCTCTACAATAAATTAAAAAAAAAAAATCAGCCGGGCGTGGTAGTGCATGCCTGTAATTCCGGCTACTTGGAAGGCTGAGGCGGAAGGATCACCGGAGCCCAGCAGGTCGAGGCTGTGGTGGCCGGGAGTGGCCACTGCGCTCCAGTCTGGGCGACAGAGTGAGACTCAAACTCAAACTCAAAAAAAAATAAAATAAAAATTAAAAAAAAAAAAAATATATATATATCATGCTTTCAAAGTTACCTGGTGATAACTTATATTTTCTTCCAGTTGTGGCTGTGACACTCAGAAAGCTTTTAATACTGGCTTTATTTTGCAGTGTAGATAGAAATAGTACCATTCTCAATTAATTTGTGTTTTCATTGTTTTTCAATTAAGGCTGATTCCAGTCTTTGATATTAAATAATAGTCTTTACTATTAATGTAGAAACCTGATAATTATCTCTTAGAGAGATTATTTCTAGTATAAAATAGATTGTTCAGAATTATACTCAGTTCTAACATCTTGGTATGATTATGAAGGAATAATGACATTAGTTACATTAATTTTTAAAAATGATTCAAAATTTGAGGTTAGGATTGGTAAGTGAAATTATTATTATAAATATCATAAATATTAGATTTCTGTTCTTTTTTATTCATAAATATTCCTGAAGAAATACTGCTTGCATTGCACTTAAAAAGTAATGTCTTTTTTTGGATCATCACATTTTTTAACCAACGTTTTTCTTACTAGACTCTGAGGTTCAAAAGAAGGAAGAAAAATATAATTTCTCTTGCGGGAATTCATATTGTATACAAGCTTATTTCATTGACTTCTAGCAAAGAAGCTTTTAAAACAGCTGGAAGTCTTTTTTTGGAAGGAGGAGGAGCTAGCTCTAACACTAATAGAATATATAATTATGATTGTTACACTAATATTCCTTGAATATGGGAGGATTAGATTTCAGAGAAAGTGATGAGAACTAAATCCTCTGTGAGGAGATGCTGTATACGCTTGAGTACACCAAAGTCCTCATCTTTAATATCTCCCAAGAATAAGCAAGAATGTATTTTGTTGTGTATGTGGGGAATGTACAATTCTCCATTCTGAAGCCTGCCCTACAAGTAGCCAGTGCATATATCATAGTTTACATTCTTATGTAGAATCCATGTATCCTTCCATATAGAACTCAATATGCCAGAGGGTTTTAAAGGAAGTGAGGGATGTGTATATTTTAAAGCAATTAATTGATTTAAAGGAACACCATTGTGTATAAGAAGAGAAAACTTAGAATGATATTTTCCCCCCTCTTTCATTGAGTATGTTAGCTTTGGGAGTGTGACCCTTAAGCAACAACTGAATGCTTTTTGAAAAACCTCTTAGTTGCCCTCCTTACAAGCCTCCACCTTCCTTTGTAACAACCAAAGATGGAGCTTAAAAAATTATTTCATGGTTCATCTGCTTCAACAGCTTGCCTTTCTTGTCATCAGAGTAAACCGTTCTCTCCAGATCTAATCTTCTGCCAGAAGCCACAAGTTTGGTTTCTTGAAATCTTGGAAGTACTAGTTTTTCAAGTAGTTAATTAAAGCAAATAAGTTCAATGTGTAAATCTTTAAAGTTCTGCAGCTGATTCATATTCTTTCAAAATAGTCCTGTCGACAATTGCAGTATTCGTAATAATGATTGTGAGAAAGGGATAATTAACTTTAGGAATTGTTCTTCATCTGAATTTTTATAAAGTACTCTTAGGAATAAGGATGGTTTACTCCTTTTGACAACTTGGCCCATGTGGAATAAATAGGGGGGCCATGTTTGAATTCAGCATGCTAAATTGGAAGGAGCAATGATTCAAAAGAGGACACTGAAAAATTAAACATACGGATATACCATATAGTTGTAATAGTTGTAGTTGTAATCAGACATAAATACCCAAGGCAGCCATTTACACTTTATACATGCTCATCAGATCAAGATTCTGAAAACATATAAGCTGTGTTACATATAAGCTGTGTCATGGCAGTCAGCTTATAACTTAACCGCTACACATTCTGCCTTCAGTGAGTCCTTCATGACTTTTTGTGTTTGTAGTTTGGGTACATACTTAGCACAGTGCCTGTCATTCAATAAGGACTCAAGAAATATGAATGCATTAAACAAAATTGAAAACTCCCTGCAAATGTAATTATGTAATTGTTTATTGTAAATGCAAAATTTCTAAGAAATATCACTTTTCATGCATATATACTGCCTATTATGAAATGTAATTTAACTGACATTTTCCTTCTGTATAACTAATAACAAGTTTTTTTTTTTTTTTGAGTTGGAGTCTCACTCTGTCATCCAGACTGGAGTGCAGTGGCCACTTCCGGCCACCGCAGCCTCAACTTGTTGGGCTCTGGTGATCCTTCCTCCTCAGCCTTCCAAGGAACTACAGGCGCGCACCACCACGCCTGACTAATTTTTTGATTTATTGTAGAGATGAGGTCTCGCCAAGTTGCCCAGGCGGGTCTCGAACTCGCTGGCTCAGTCAGTTCATTCACCTCAGCCTCCCAAAGCATGGGATTACAGGCTGAGCCACCAAGCCCGGCTAATAACAAGTTTTAATATTACAAAGTCCTGATTCAAACCGGGTCAATGCCAGTATATTATGGGCTATATTTCAATATTATTCTAATGTAAAAAAAGTCATTCTTTTACGACGAATCTCAAATCATTTCCAGGTCCCAATCTTGGCACATGCATTTATTTGTGCCTAGATTTTTGAGTAGTTGGAAAGTCTACCAGCCTTCTGAATTTTCTCTTGCATTTCCTCATTATCTTGATGAAAGAGTTGAACATAATTGCACTAATTTGAAAACATACACTTTGTGATATCTTCAACATTTGTTAAAACCCACAACTTCTGCTAGCCAGGCTTCTTATCCACACTTGTGCTTAGAAACATGGCAGTCAGCTGGAACTGACTTTTGATTTTTCAGGTAGCATTACAATATTTTTGAAGAGTAGTGGTTGAGCTATTGTATCTGTTACTTCTAAATATTCTTTATTCTTAAAAAGTTTTTAGTCATTCTCTTAAAAGATATCTGCCACCATTAACAGAAATCGAAAACCACTGAATAAACTGTTTTAAAGTCCTTTATGTGAGCTGTATCAAATGTAGTATAGTCTACAGGATGCCATCAGAGCTAAAGGTTGATTGCCGTGGATACTGATGGATTTCTCCCTTTTTACAGGTATAATGCGAAGTACTAGCAAGCCCAGGGAAACTACTCTTTGTCCATGATCAGTGTTAGAGTCAAGTATTGCCTTAATAGCTAAGTTCCTTTCAGTGTGTTCTCTTGTGCTATACCTTGAGCACATCTTACGTCTCTGTTGTTGAGGGAAAGAATCGAATGACCCCCGGTTGACAGTTAAATAGAAGTTCAGGAAAAGGAATGTCACTGCAGAAAAATATTTTGGTTGCTTATCATATTATCTAAATCTTACTCCTTTGGCTTTATGATCAAACACGAGCACATTTATAAAATTCTTTCTTAAGACCGCCGTGGCAAAAACTGTGGTTGGAAAGTGATTCATATTACACTGAGGACACTTGGACCAGTGATCTCTGCAGCTGCAGTTACTTAGAAGATTCTCCTCATTGCTTGAAATCTTTTATGAACTCCTATAACATGAGCTGTTAATAGTTGAACATTGTATAACGAAATTTTATTTTAGGTTGACTGGTGCAACAAGGCAATTGGAAGATATACAAAAGAGCAAAATTGGGAAGTTTGACCTAAACCTGAAGTCCTTGAATTATTAAATGGCTTAGTTTGTCAAGATTTAATAATTTTCTGAGTCCTTTTCATCACCGTTGGCAAAAGTCAGGATCTTAGAAAAATTTTTCTTTTGGCTATGAGGACAGTAATGAAGACAAGCTCATCGTCCATGAAATTCTTGCTGTTGCTTTCTGGTCTTATTTAACATCTGTGAGGTCAAAATCTTCACTCTTTGAAGACAACATGCAAAATATGTGTCTTTGATGACAGATCTTTGAGATGTGTCAGTGCCCAACCAATGAAAGAGATTTGGCAATTAGTGTCACTGCTGCAAATTGGTAGTTAATTATAGAAAAATCACAGGATAAAACTCCAAGTCAAAACAAGAGAACATCATTCAGCTTATATATTTTTTAGCTGTATAGCAGAGGCCCACTGCACTGAAGGATTTTAAAATTTATTTCCTTAATTTCTTTATCATGCATACAGTATAGAATAAAAAATTTAAAAATTATTCTGATTGTGGAGGAGTTGCTGTGTGTGCTAAGCATTATATAATTTAATATCAATCAACCAATCATGTCTTCTAAAAATGTTATTTCTCCAATAAAATACAGCATTTGCAAAACTAATACATAAGATCTTATTAAAGAAATGTCTTGATTAATTGTAAGTTTCTTAGGAATAATTTTCCTTAACTTGGGGTATTGAATTTTTATCTCATGGAAAAAAGTTTCTCTTCTCTGATGTTTGCTTCGGTTTACACAACTTCCTTCCTTCCTTCCTTCCTTCCTTCCTTCCCTCCCTCCCTCCCTCCCTCCCTCCCTCCCTCCTTCCTTCCTTCCTTCCTTCCTTCCTTCCTTCCTTCCTTCCTTCCATTTGCCCAGAAGCTATTTCATTCAGCTTAAGAACCATAGGAGAGCAATGAGAAAGATATACTTATGAATAACTTTTTCCACCATCTTCTCACAGAGATAAGTTCTAGCAAGAGAACCTACCTTCAAAACTAACCAAATAGGCCAGGCAAGGTGGTGCATACCTGTAATCCCAGCACTTTGGTTGCCTGAGGCAGGCAGTTGCTTGAGCCCAGGAGCTTGTGACCAGCCTGGTTAGCATAGTGAAACCTTGTCCCTACAAAAAAATTTACAAAATTAGCTAGGCGTGGGAGTGCATGCCTATAGTCCCAGCTGCTTCGGTTGCTGAAATGGAAAGATTGCTTGAGCCCAGGAGGTCCAGGCCGCTGTGAGCCGTGATCATCATGATCATATCACTGTACTCCAGCTGGGTGACAGAATGAGATCCCGACTTAAAAACAAAACAAAACAAAACAAAATAACAAAAAAAAAAACCACACAAAACAAAAAAACAACAACAAGAAAAAAATGAAACAAAACAAAACAACAACAACAACAAAAAAAACTAACCAAACAAAACTAGCATTGATAGTGAAGGCAGACCATCATATCCTACAGGTTCTGAAATGAAACCATAGGAGAAATTGTCTTCCTTGACCTGAGTTTAACTAGCTTACATGATTAAGGAGTGCTCTGGAGTCTTTCTGTTAAAAATACCAACTGATGTTCACCAATTGTGTTTATTTCCCAGCTTATCCTTCCTACTGTAATTATATAATTTAACTAAGAGTTATATAAACTACTGAAGTAAAAGCCAAAAATATTGTTGCTGTTTCTATAAATACTTTAGTTATGTGCTTTTTTTGAAATACTTGATGAAGGCAAAGTTGATATAGCATATACGTTAGCTTGAGTGTCAATGATATAATTGTGAAATACTGAAAAGACTGTGAAAATCAAGGTTTTCTGCATTACAAATGTTTAAATTATCTCCCTTTTAAAGACGGCATAAAATACCAAGTAGGAGAACTAAACCTTGAAGGGTTTTAGCTCTTCATAGAAAAAGAGTGTTGAATGAATGTATGAATAATAGATGTTTCAAGTTAAAATTGAATGTTTGTGTGCTTATTTAATTTGTTTAATGATTCTTTGATTTTTTTGATTTAAATTTGCTTAAAGATTCTTTGACTCTTTCAACTGTATTTACAGATTTTTTTGTTGCCATTGTTGCTGCTGTTAACCAACTGCTAGTCCTGGTCACCTGAATAAGAAGACTTTTGACATATTAAATCTAACCCTAACCAAATCTAGGGTACTGTGGGACCTACTCTTTTCTAGTTACATATAAAGTAATATTAAGCAGTCAAGAAATAAGTAAAAAAAGCATTTTAATATTTATTTGTGTATTTTTTATAACATTTAAATGAATTCCATTTATTGCTCAGGGCATCTCTTCCTAAATTTCTCAAACTCTGTCCAGATTCTTGGCTTAAACAATTGATTCAGATTCTCCATGAAAGCGACCTAGCAAATAGGTATTTTTAACAAACTCTCCAAGTGACTTTTCTCTGACGAGTATGAAAAACACTAGATTATTTCTTTTTGTTGCTTTGATTTTATTACATAATTAACCATTTAACTGAAAAAATTTTAGTGATTAAAGTTATTCATTGTACATATGCATTATTTTTTAAAGAAACCTGATGTAGAAAAATGTTTCTAAGTCATAAAGAAACAAATATCTTTGTTCCAAAATAACTGAGGAGAAAACCATGGCATAGAGAAATTGTCTCTTTTCCTGTAGTTTTTATTATTATTATTATTCTTGAAAGGGCTGTACTTCAATGTTTTACTTGGGAGAATATGGCAAAGAAAAAAAAAATCATGTGCTAATTGAAGAATTAAAAGCCCAGTGATATATCATCAAATGGGCCTAGATAATATAGTACACATTAAAGTAAAATAAGCCGGGCTCGGTGGCTCAGCCTGTAATCCTGCGCCTTTGGGAGGCTGAGGTGAGTGGATTTCCTGAGCCCGCGGGTTCGAGACCCGCCTGGACAGCGAGATCTCATCTCTACAATAAATCAAAAAATCAGCCGGGCATGGTAGCGCATGCCTGTAATTCCAGCTACTCGGAAGGCTGAGGCGGAAGGATCGCCGGAGCCCAGCAGGTAGAGGCTGCGGTGGCCGGAAGCGGCCACTGCACTCCAGTCTGGGCGACAGAGTGAGACTCCAACTCAAAAAAAAAAAAAAAAAAAAGTAAAATAAGTTTTTTCTCAAAGGACAAAATTGGAACTAAGTGTGTTTGACCATTTAGAGAGAAGCACTTCTCAACTTTTAGTGTAAAAGAGAAGCTGGTGTCTATGGAAAAGAATCTGTGTAAAAGCCATATGGAACTCTCTAATAAATATCCATTTAATCAAATGCCACTATGTATCTTAGTGTTTTGTAGTTTGATGCAGAGAATGTACTTTTTATTTTTTCTACAGCTGCTCTCTTTAAGTGGGTGCAGCTGTACTACAGATTTAATTTGCAACAATTGCTCAATCTTTAGCCAGTTGCTTCTAGTCTTTCAAAAGCAATGTTATGTGTTTCTGTGGAAAAAGGCTTTTTTTTTTTTTCCTAGAAAGTGCAATGTACTTTATAAAGTAGAAATTAGGAAAATAATTTTCTTCTTGATTTTTTAAAAAAGATAAAATGATGTTTCCTCTTTATAGCACTGCTTTTCCCAGGTATCCTTTTTCAGACCGAATTACCAAAGAGATTTGATGTCCATGCATCAGTCTTCCTCCTAAAATTCTAAAACACCGTGACTCTGGCAAATGACTTGAACATGAGAAAGAAAATCACACTCATTCGTTTTAACTGCTATCTGTTTTGAGAATAAACCAATATCATATGTTTGTTGCTTAAATTAGAATTTTAACCTTTTAGTGTATAGAAATACTCATATATTGGTATGTTTCATTACATGAAAATGTAGAACACATGATGTGCTCTCTCTATCTCTCTATCTCCTGTTTCTACTATAACATTTAAAAATATACTTTCTGGCTTAGTTACTATGGAGAAATCATCCTGCTGCATGTCTTAAAATTCAATCTTTTTTAAACTCAGGAAAAACATTTGGAAGGCAAAGTAAATATTAATGCTGGAGTGTCTAATATTTATCCCAATCTCAACATCTTTTACTTCTCATAACCTTTCATCTTCCAGATAAAACTACAAGTGTAGATGTATAGGCATTTAAAATGTGATTTTTAATAATGTGTAACATTTTTGCCTAAGGTAAGGCTTGTCTAGAGGGCTCTGAATGCATGAGCATACTGAAGGGAAACTGCTAGCATATTGTTTCCTTCACTCCTCCCATACGCACTTGACTCATAGCTTTGCAAAGAAATTTATTTTAAAATTATACCTTCTTTATGGAGTATTTTCAAAAATCTCTGTGAAGATGTATTAGAATTCTTTTTTAACTGCTACCCAAGTACTCCTTAACTTCCTTATACAGTATGTAATGTAGACAGTTCTGTAATAAGTGTAAATTTGTATCTCCCCCGCTCCTAACTAGTCCCTCCCAGTTACCCAGTTATTGCTCAGATTAAAAATTAATCATGAACTAGTTACTGCAATTAACTTGGGTTTTTAATCTCTTAAAAGTATTGTATGCTTTATGGTAGCAACATAATACATAACTCAGTAGCAAAGTTATTTGTTTTAATTTTTATTTAAGATTTTTTTCTTTAGCATTTTATTTTAATTATTGCTTATTAAATAATAGCCCACTTATAATAAACTGAATTAGGTACAATCAGTACTCCCCCAAATTAATGAATCTCCTTTTACATTTTCCAGTCTTTCTGACTAAGGGAAAATGTGATTTTGGACTTCCCTCTGATTTCTGCAAGAAAGAAGTTTCTCTGTATAACTCAATACAGTTATTCTTCTTCATTTTAATATTGGTACCTAATAATGGATTATGAGCTCCAAGAAATTTCATTCAGGCGTAGTTAGTTATTTAGTAGGAAAGTGGGCTATTTCATAATGATATAATAAAGTTATCTATTTTATGTCATCATTTATGTGCTGATATTGATATCTTATGAAAACAAATAAATTATAAGAGTTCATCTATCTACATTTACATGGAAACAGAGTCCTTATAACCTGAGATAATTATTTCCCTTTGTGTACTTATTTACTTAACTTTTAAGTCTTATTACTTTACTACCTTAAATGCATTTGTGTTCTCTTTTGATATGGCAGACTGCAGAGTATGAAGATTTATTTTTTTCTTGGTTAGCAAAAAACAAAATAAACCAAAATTGTAAATCTGAGAATTCAGATGAGTTTTGGTACAACTGAGAAGGCTGTGGCCTGACCAACCTGATTAAGGACTTCACCTCACTAATACTTGGCCACTGCTGCTTGAGGTTTTATTGGTATGTCACTGTTTCTCCAAATAAAATCCAAGGGATACTTATTTTTTAAAAATAATACATGTCTGAATTCTTATTTTAGCCTATGTCTGATAGGTCTGTAAGAATATATTCCTTGACATTCATGTTGCTAGAGTGATAACATTTGTTGGATTGCAATTTTTAGTCCTAGTGTCTATATTCCTCATGTTTTTAAAAATGAAAATATGATAGGTATGGTGATTTAGAAACTGGCTGCTTTTGAGTGGTTCACCTAATCACAGATATTAAAAACATGTTTGTTTGAGCTAGAGGGAAGCGTAGAGACTTTCAAAGAATCACTTTATTTCCCCCTCCCCTTAGGGTTTTAGAACTTTTTTTCTCTTTAATTATTGAAGCAATGCATGCTTATTGAACAAATTTTGGAAAATACAGAGAAGTATATGGGAAAATGTACTTGCCATTCAAACACAACATCATTGTAAATTAGACTGGCATATGTGTCTGTCTATGAGTGTGCACATGTCTATGTGTAAAACTAAAGAATAATTAAAGAAATAAATCATGACTCACTAACAAATATAAAATGTATGCATGCTCCAAATTTTATTTAACTGATTAATTAATGAGGGAATTAGTAATGTGTTACAGTTGACAAAGAAGTCAGAGGGTCACACACATTTAACATTAGAAAAGGAATGTTGAAATTAATTTACAAAAAGATGCAAAACCGGCATTTTCCCGCAAGTCAATAGCAATGGCATGCCAATGGACACAATATGCATTTCTTTTACTATCAGTTTTCCGAGAGTGAATTAGATTGTTGACAGTTTTCTATTACCTACAGAGTTTTAAAATGCCACAAAGACAATGAAAGCCAGAAATATCAAGAATACAGGATGTGTGAGCTGGTAAGGGCACCTACTAATCAGTTTTGTTTTGCCTTTTTGCCTATTTTGAAATCTTTTATAAATTGTCCATGCAATTTATGTTGATAATTATTTTTACCAATTGCAATTATACTTTTATGTTTTTTCACCTAAAACAAATATAATTGAAAATAAAACCATAATGTATATTTCTTCCCTTGACAGTGATATTATCCAGAGAGTTACCAGGAGCATTATGACATGCATAAACACTAAAAAAACAAAATAAAACAAAAACACTCCTACTTTGAGCTCTTTACTCTTGGAGGGGGTAATATATCACCCTTTCACTTTCCTCTCTCCCAGTCATACTTTCCCTTTTTCACACACCCTACCATTTATATCTCCCACCCGACCCCTACCCCCAGGCAACCAGCCTAATCCTGATTCTGAAGTCTTTGGTTTTCCTTGGTTTAATTGATGACACTACTCAGACCATACAAGAAATGCATATGAAAGTGTTGTTCGGTGTTCCTGAACTGATATTCTTTTTTATTTTAAATATGTGGGGTACAACTCAGGGTTAGGTATACAAACGTTCATTATGAAGGTACCCTTGTTGATGAGATGTGAACCCCCTCCCCCGCACAGTTTCCCACCACTCCCAATCCCTTTTGTATAGTATTGCCATAGTTGTTCAAGGTTCGCTTATGAGTGAGAACATGTGATACTCGGCTCTTTGTTTCTGTGATAGATCACTCAGCATTATAGTCTCTAAGTCCATCCAAGTTGCTGTGAAGTTCATAATTTTGTCCTTTTTTATGACTGCATAATATTCCATCATGTATATGTACCACATTTTTTTTTATCCAGTCCTCTTTCGATGGGCAGCACAGTTTGTATAATGTTTTTGTTATTGTAAACAATACTGCAATGAACACACGTGTGTAGGAATCTTTTTCACAGAATGATTTGTGTTCCTCCAGGTATATTCCCAATAGGATGATTGCAGGGTTGTATGGAAGGTCAATTTTTAGCTCTTTTAGGAACCGCCACACTGTTTTCCACAGAGACTCTACTAGTTTACCCTACCACCAACAATATAGAAGCATTTCCTTTTCACCACATCCTCTCCAGCATCTGTTGTTTTTGAATTATTGATGATTGCTATCCTGGCTGGAGTTAGGTAGTATCTTGGTGTGGTTTTAACTTGCATTTCTTTGATTACTAGTTAGGCTGAGTGTTTTTTCATGTATTTGTTGGCTGCTTGTATGTCTTCTTTTGAGAAATATCTATTCATATCTTTTGTCCACTTTGTAGCGGGGCTACTTGTCTTTTTCTTTTCAGCATGTTTGAGTTCCTTTTAGATCCTAGATGTTAGGTCTCTGTCAGATATATAGGTGACATGTTTACCTTTAAAGATTCTATTTAACTGCCTATTACAGAGTTTTGTTAAATTAGGCTGATCTTCACTCACTTAAAAAAAATCATCTTTGTTTTAGTGTTCATGAGACAAATATCTCTTTTTAAATGAACAGGTTTATAAAAGAATTCACTTCTTCAGTACTAAATGCAAAATATAGTTCCCAGAGTTTAATCATATTATTTTGCCAGAAGTATTCATATTCAAAGTGATATTTTGAATTTTAGTCAATATTTTTAACTAATCTTCAGGAATAAACTAACAATTATTCTGGAATTGATAAATTATTTGGAAATCATCAGATTCTTTTCCAAAAAGAATCCAAATTTAGTAACATATTCTGAATCTGGATATGACTATTTTTTTTTTTTTTTAAAGAACTCATTTTTGGTTTACTTTTAAGTATAGATTTTACTTATTTTTTTTTCTTTTAGTCATTTCTTTATTAAGGATCTTTGTATTTTACTTTCATTTGCGTGCATGGGCAAGAGAAGGGACTCATTCATTTTGTCATTTCTAGAGTTTAATACAGAAAATGCCTAGTGAAGACTGAGTTTGGCTATGAGTCAGAAACATAGCCAGCAAGCCTGGCAGTCAGCCTCTGATTTTTGTCACCAAGCCTTCAGGTGGATGTGGAAAATGATGGCTTCCCTAATGCCAGAGCCTTATTACCATTTTGATTTTGAAAATGTTTCAGGTGTAAAGTAAACTACTGAAGCCATGAAAATGAGACAAAATAACCCATTTTTTTGCCCTATATATAAAAGTCAGTGCATAGCTTACCACCAGTGTCTATAGAGGAGGGTAAATAATTTGTGCCTAATATATTAATGCTTAACTGAACTGTTTTGCATATAATTATATGTGATACAAGATATATCATGTTCTTAAAATTTCTAGTTAATTCCCTTCCTTGCCTCACTTACAGACTAAATAGCTTTATTCCAGGAAAATCAAGTCTGATAATAATGTTCACTGATTTAGATGTTGATGACAGATGGGTCTTAGGTCAGGATAACAGCTATGGCTGGGAGACATTGATTGTTAACATTTATGCTCCAGTAATGAATGACCTGGATTTTTCTCACATGTTTGCTCAGGAAATACAGGGCTGTGGAGGGTTGGACGTCATAGAGGCAGAAGGATTTGGGGCCAGAGTATATTCACTGCTGGCAGTCATTCATTAGTAAATCCTTGGTAAGAGAGTTGGATTTGAGTGACATCTGGAAGTTTTCTGTACCTAGCGGTGGGAGAATTCTGGGCTTTTTTTTTTTTTTCTAGTAAGCTAGATTCAGTTTTTAGAAAACGCCACATATGTAATTGGTGGATTTAACATTTCACATTAAAAAGGGATGATAGATTGAACTGAAGAAGGATTGGTCTTGTATGATTCTTTCCCTTGAACAGACTTGGCTAATCTGATGTTAAGTGCTAATATAAACATTGCTTGATCTATGTAGATGTCAGGAATACATATATCTGTTAAGTTACTGGTTGTCATTTAAAGGTGGAAATTGAAACTTATTTTACCTATCAAGGAAATTATAGCAGTTATTTTTGAATATTTGGAAAGGATATTCCAAAGTATCTAGCTATGAGGCAAAATTGTTAATATTGAATTCCATTTTCTTGCTAAAGGACATTATACTGTGGGAAACTTGTAAGTATTGAAAAAGTCATGTAAAATGTTGTGCCTGCTGTATGACAAAAAGGATACAAGACTTCTCTGCACAGGGGCCAAGCAGAACAATGCATACGTCATGAGACTGAGGTGTAACTTAGACTACAGTCCCCTATAAAATATAGCTTACGTGGTTTGGAGATTTGATGAAATTTGAAGCAAATTTACTGTATTGTATGTTAGTGATGTCCCTGCAAAGACTACAAAATTCTGTAGCAGTTCAAATTTGTGGTATAAATATTGATTGTATAATGTTAAATATTTTTTGTGGTGGATCTGATCCCATCAGAAAAGCTAGAACCTAGTATCTCTTTGGCACATTAGTAACAATAGAAATAGTAATTTAATGATCCTTTACTATTTTCTTATTCAAGTTTTTTTAGTAGTTTAACAATATCAATATATGACACATTGTCTACCTATTTCTATGTTACAGAATGATTACTCATACTTTATAAGAAGGCCCTGTGGTAAAGATTTTCAAATAATAATTAATTACAAAGAGAGTTATCTGTTCTAAGTGGGTTATTCTATAGGTATGCCAAATTTCTTTAAGATCATAGTCAGTAGTAGTAAGTAGTAGCCAGTCTACTTGTTATCATCCCATTTTGTTTAAAGTACAATACTTTACTGAATTTTTAAAGTACAATACTTTACTGAATTTTTATTGGAAAAATATAGAATAAAATCCAAATATTATAGAACTATAAAATATAGATGTTTAAATTCCTGGCAGTCATCCCACTTCCCAGATAAAATTTCTGTTAACAATTTAATGTCTAGTCTTCTGATACTAAAAAAGACACATTTACCAGGATTGTGAGGAGGCCACATTGCAGGGTGGGTAGAGGCAGGGCACAGCCTCTGGAGCAAGACTACCTGGGTTTGAACCCTGCCTCTGCTACTGTATGAGATACAGTCCTGGCAGGGAATAGATGACTCAATTAAAGAAATCACTAAAATCTTTGAGAAAGGAATTAGTTATGGATGTATTAAGAGAAGTGATAGAGAATGATGAGGCAACATGAGTTAGGAAAGAGGGAGAGCTATTATCACCCTAGACCCAAAGGCTCAGAGACAGGGAGCTGCTACTGTGGGAAAGATATTCCTGAACAGGAGCTGTGGTTACAAATAGAAAAATGCAGCCACTATTGGATTACTATGTGTGGCATTAAGAGGTGGGGGTGGGGCAGTGACGGATGGTTATAAATGCCTCAGCTCAGCCTCTTTTCTCTCATTCCACATCCTCTGATGGTCACTCCCATGGGGCTGAATCCTAACAAGAAGCATGGACTCCAGAATCCAGGTGTTGTAATTCGTAGAAATCAGTCTCTGTAGGGCAGAGGAGGAGGGGGAAGATGAGTAAGAGGGGACAGATGGAGAATTACAAGCAAAATTACTTACTAGCTGTTTGACCTAAGGCATATTATTTCCCATTAACTCTGTGCTTTTGTTCCTTTATTGCTTTAATGGGGATAATAATAGCATCAATAATAAAGAGTTGAGGATAATATGTATCAAGTGTGAAGAGGAGTACCACTCTGTAGAAATTGGTTCTTAATAGTATCATTAATACTTTAAGAAATACTTTTATGTGCATTATTCAGCTATTTGTGAATTTTACTTAGCAATATATCTTGGTCACCTCTTTCTCTTTCTATATATGTAACTGCAGGTTCTGTGCCTATGAAGCCAGCCAACTGTGGATAGAAAATAATAGAAAAAAACAAAAAATAATAGAAATAAAAACACAGCATAAGAAGTATTTACATAGCCTTTGTATTGTATTAGGTATTTTAAGTAATATAGACATGACTTAATGTATTTGGGAAGATGTGTGTAGTTTATATGCAAATACTATACTATTTACCTACAGGGGTCTTAGAACCAGTCCTCCTCAGATACCAAGGGACAACTGTATATACTTATAAAAGCACACAAACACACCAGATGCACCACCCTCCTCTCTCTCTCCACACATCCACACTCAACCATTCACAAACTCCATTTTTCACTGACATCAGAGTATTCCAATGCATGGATATACCATGATACATTCTCTGTACATTTTGTACATTCTCTGTACATAATACTTCTCTGCTGAGATGGTGATCCAGACTGTTTCCAATATGTCACTATTATGTATCATCCTGGAGTAACATTAGATCTTTCAACCCCTAATTTTGAATTTGAGAGAAGTAAGTGCATTTTGTGCACGTTGAGTCATCTAGATTAAATCCTCTTCAGGCTACTCTCTGATGTAAACGAATGACACTAGTACAACTGTTCAAGAAGTGGTTGAAGCCTTTCATTTTTCTGGGTCCTAACCCAATTCAGTTTAATAGAGAAAGGTTTATAGATTTTTTACACGACCTTTAACTTTACTGAAGGGCAGCTTTTAAAGTATTTTCCTGATATCACAATATGCCCTGCACTTAGGTCTCAAATTGTTTATCAAAATACTGATAACTGTGTAATCAAATTCAGGGCCAAATATTTGAACTGGCTGATTTCATTATAATGAAGTCAGAAAAGCACAATTATGAGTGAGTTACTTGAATTTCATGCCGTGTGTACATTTTTTGATGGAATAATTTATCCTTTGACTGTGTTGTATTGTGTGTGTGTGTGTGTGTGTGTGTGTGTGTGTGAGAGTGTGTGTGTAGTTTTGTCCAAGAACTTTTTTTTCTTACATGAAAAATTATGAAGCAAATCCTTCCTTTTCCTATGGAGTAAATTTTATCAAATTCAAGTTGGATAAGTGTGAAAAAAGTGACCTTTATTTGCTAATTCTTCTGTGCAGAATTGGGGTAGAATGTGATACATGTCACTCTGCATTGAAATTTTTAAGATTATTTTTCCCTGTAGTAGATAATTTAGACTTAGGGAGAAAGCTTCCACCAAGTGTTTATTAAAGATAATTGAAGAAAATTGGATAAAATATTTTAAGCAAGTCTGCAAGAAACCTATGTGTTAGTGGCATTGATGGAAGTCTCTTCTAAATACAATACCACTTCATTTCATTAAATAAGTGACTTAACACAAATGCGAGTGATGTAAATAAATGAATCCTGCAATATTATTTACTTGTTTACACATACTGTCAGTCTAAAATAATTCAATTTGAGAATTGCTCTATATGGATAGTAGATAAGAGAACAGTGCATGAATTTTCATGTGCTATCTTTTGCCCTAAGTATGTCTGAAATGTATTCATTCAATGCCTATTTGGAATTCTGCTATACTCCCCTTTCCTCTCCTGCTTCCTTGGTCACCTTCTTGTGGTCCCCAATACATGCTCTGTTAATCTATGTCTCCAGGCTCAGGCTTGAACTTTTATTCCTAGCACTTAACCTAACATCTAAATGCTTAAAATGTTTTTGTTGTACCAGATTTTGGATTTCTTTAATCTGTGACTACAAGCTAAATGTTTTGAAAAGTAGGAGAATACAAAGGAAGAAACATAATTATAACCTAATGATTCTGAAATAAGCAATTAACGTTTTATGTATCTTCATCATCATTTTATATATTTTACATAGAATGATATATTTTACTTAATGTTGACTATTCATTTTAAACTTAAATCTGTTTTGTAGGCTGTATTAAGTGTTCAAAAACATTTTTAATGGTCATGTGCCAATTTTTTCTATGGTTGTTACATAACTTACTTTCTTGTTAGACATTTGTGTTATTTTCTGACTTTTTTCTATTACAAATAATGATGACATAAAAAGTTTTGAATAAAAAATTTCAAGTTGCAGAAGATCTCCTTACAAAATATTCTTAGAAGTGGAATTACTAGGCCAAATAGTCTGAATACTTGTAAGCTTCCTGTATATATTGCCAAATTGCTTTTCAAGAAAGTTGTACCAATTTACACTCCTACCAGCCATGTAGGAGAATGCCTGGGAACTTTTTAATTGGATTTCTTTGATAAGAAGCCAAATGAACAACATTTTTTAACTGTTCAGTAAAACAAAGATGAGTCTCTTGCATTCTGTTACTTTGCTAAAGGAATTCTACATGTTAGATTATATAATTTTCTCATTAAGTCTTCAGACTACAATAATACCTTGAATTTGATTCATATTTCATAATATCAATAACATCAGTAGAAATAAGCAGAGGCTAAAGAATACTGTGGCAGTGTTCTTTCCTTTGGACTAGAATCAAATCTGTGGTGAGAAGTAGGGACTGATTTTATGTTAGTTACTCAAGAGTACATGTTTTGTAGTGGTCACACTGTATGCCTCATCAGTGAGGAGAGAAGTGAAAGCTGAGTGCCTGGACACTGAGTACTCAATGATTGATGGATAAATGAATAAATGAAGTGATGAAGCAATTAATTCATATTGATATTGAAAGGGTAAAGCTACTTTTTGGTATTGTGGTATATGTGGGTAACCTATCTTACAGATGAAGGCATGTTTGGCCAGTTTGAATTGTGCTTGTTTAGAATCTGTTCAAGAAACCTTCCAGGTCACTATAATCGTGCCACAAACAATCCTCGGGGACTTGGGCACCCCCAGATTCTCTCTCCCCCACCTCATGGGCCACATTCAGAATTTATTTTTGTTCTTCTCGATCAGGTGTCTACATTCAGTTGTTGAAATGCATCCAAAATTAAGTGCCTGACATCTGAGTTTAAGAAGTGTACTCTTATAGGTTTTTGATTTGCTTTGCTATATCGGACAGAAAAAAGTATTGTTTCTGAACTTTAGCTGTTTTCTCTTATGGAGATGGGCTTTATGCTCAAGGAAAACAGTATTTTTTTTTAGTTGGAGTCTCACTCTGTTGCCCAGACTGGAGAGCAGTGGCCGCTCCCGGCCACCGCAGCCTCGACTCGCTGGGCTCCGGTGGTCATTCCGTCTCAGCCTTCCGAGTAGCCGGAATTACAGGCATGCATTACCACGCCCGGCTGATTTTTTTTGATTTATTGTAGAGATGAGGTCTCGCTGCCCAGGCGGGTCTCGAACCCGCGGGCTCAGGCAATCCACTCACCTCAGCCTCCCAAAGATGTGGGATTACAGGCTGAGCCACGGAGCCCAGCTGGAAAACAGTATTTTAACGATGGTTGCAGAATGTTTAAAATATAGGACAAATGAATATAAGGACTGTATGAAAATGGCAGAAGTTGGAAGGGTTCCAGAGGAGAATCATTTGTGTTACTAGTGATGCCCTCAGTAAGGAGTTGATGAACGCAGGAAATGTTAAATAAGACAAGAAAATTTCCAAAAAGAAGCCTCATACTTGAAATCTGCTGGCTACAGTATCTAATAGCTTTAATGTTACCATGGGTGTTTGCATTATTTATTGAGGTGAGTACTTATTCTATAGAGGAAACAATATTGTTAGTTTCTTCTTCTCAAAAGTCCTGTCAAGTCACTTTAGTGGAAAATCTAAGTAGTAGTTTCCTAAGGAAGATGCAGTTTTTTAGGAAACATCATCATAAGATTTAAACCAAAAACAATGTGATTCTGATACAACTGGTTAAGTACTTTATACCTGTCAATCCAAGAAATATTACTTATCCTGATGGAAAAGATATATAATATAGTTTTAGAATTTATTACAATTGATATGTGAAAGTATAATTTATACTAAAATTATATTTAAATGGATTATTTTAAACATGATGCGTTTTTTAGAATCTCTTAATTGAATAAAGGGCTCTATTGTAAGAGTTCTCCTTTACTTCATTTCTAACAGGATAAAGCCATGGCAGTTGGTTCTGCAAAAATATGGCATGTGAATCTCTGAAAAATGTAGCTTCTACAGATTATGTCCAACAAAACAAAACAAACAGAACCTTGGAAAAAATAGGGTGGGGACAGACGACTTAAAACCTATGCCACTTTGTTACCAGAGTATTAACAGAAATAAGAATAAAATTAACCTTACAAAAAAAAGATGAAGGAGATTGTTGGAAAGAGATGAAAAGAATGGAGGCTTCTGAGAGGTGGCGGTAAAGCCAAAATGCGTCAAAATCAGAGAAAACAAACATCAGACACTTCCAAGAGAGAATCATTTATCAAACTGAACAAAGAAGAATGGGGTGTGGGCAAATGCACATTATACGTTATTACTCTGTGTGTTACTCGGTGCCCTGTTCTGTTCAATTGTCTTAGTATACTTTATGTTCTGCTGCTGTAACTTGGTGATAAAACATTAACCAGCTGGGGGTAAAGAAAATCTCATCTAAGTCACTACATCCTTTGCTGTCCCATTACTTACCAATTATGTATGTGCTAGTTAACCAGAAACATGTGTTTTAGCAGAAATGATTTACTATTTACTAGTTTACTATTTAATATTTAATAGAATTATACAGTAAGCTAAAAGAAACACTGGGCAAAAAAATCATATAACCTGTGCCCTACATTTTTTCCATTTATCTGTATTGAGCATTTTCCACTATAATCTTTGTTATATAAACTGTTTAGTTCAATAGAAGTGATGAAAATTATTCATAGAATTAAGTAAATTTTGTTATTTGCCTAGCAAATAATGCCAAAAGAATTGCTTTCTGTTCATTTAATGAGCACTTCTAAAAATAAAGCTATTTTGTAGTGATCTTAAGTATTCTAAGTGATCATTTCAGACTATTTTACAAAGACCAAGTTAGTTTGATGCCATGGTGATAAAATTGAAAAAACATGCTAGATTTTGAGAACATAATAGGAATGATTGCATTATTACTTTTGATTATCAAATTTAGCACATTAAGCTGTCATTATTACAGCCTTATGCTAAATAATTCACCTAACTTTGTGTAATTCATCCCGATATCAAATTAAATTAATATAGATTCACTTCTGATTCTTATAAACTCTGTATTTTGTTAAATGCCCCAATTTGTGTGGAATAAACTTAGAAATAAGAAAAAGTTTTCATTTATTCATAAATGACACCTCATACAGTAATATTAATTCAAAAGTTTATCATTGCATATATTTTGTGAGGATATATGTGAGGTTACTACCTCAGATATATTTTACAAGAATTACTATTACCAATTGGATACTTCCTACTAATTCATATGACTTCATTCCCAAATGGTTGATTTTCCATTTATAGATTAGAAGCTCTAGTGCACAGTAACTAGGATCTGTTGAATGTTACTAATACTTTCTAACTTTTAAAAATCATCTTTAATTTATCACTTAAGGTATGAGCTCTACAATCTTACAGAAAGAAATATTTAATCAAAAAGATGTCTAGCATGGTTAGACTTCACAGGAGCCATTGGGATGAGTTTCTCCACCTAGAAAATTATTTCCCTTGGTTATACTTATGGCTTAATCTCTCATTTTATTCAGGTAACAGTTCAAATGTTCCTTACCAGAAATACCTTCTCTGAGGTAGTTCACCTAAAAAGTGTTTGTCTATATTCTGTCTTTCTCACTAGAATGAGATCAAGTCAGGGACTTTTTCTGCCTTGTACACTGTGGTATCCCAATGACGTGGAACAAACCTGGCAAATAGAAAGTATTTAGTATGTGTCTATGGAATAAATGACTGAAAGAATGAATGAATTACAGAGCTGAAAAGAACTTTTAACATATACTCTAGTCTAAGTAATTTATATAAAGGGCACTAAGCCTGTACATAGAGAAAATTAATGGTTAATTGAATTCCTTAATATTCTGTAGCTAAGGATTAGGGAAGTACTAGAATCTCAGTTCAGTGCTTTATTTTGTGACATTCACTTAGGCCCATAAAATGCCATGTAGAAGAGGGTTAAGAACTGACTTTTGGGAGCTAGACTAATATAATATTTTGGACAGAGTTTGAATCCTAGCTCAACCACTCACTAATTGTCTGGCATCGTAAAAGAAAGTTACTTTTTCTAATTCATTTTCCTCAACTGCAAATGGAGTTGATGCATCTCAGTGGATTATTGTGAAGGCTAAATGAGGATATGTGTTACAGAGCCTGACAAAGAAACTGTTATGGCTCTCATTTGCATTATCATCATCACTACTTAGTCATTATCATATATGTTATACAGGCATTTAGTCTATTGTTTCCTGTAATATCATTGCAGTATTTTTTCATGAATTAAGACATTTAGAACTGCTTAGCTCACCACAAATGATAATAAACTTACTAAGTTGATAATGCTAACTTAGAATACTAAATAATATTTATTTGAAGTTTAGTTTCTATTACCAAATAATATTAAATATTCATCAATCTAGTGTTTCTGACTCCTGGGGCTTTATCAGATATTCCACAGAAAGAATAGTATTTTATTTCTAGTATATTTTATAAATAAGCAAGATGTAATTTAAGCTACAGAGGATGAGACTCTATAAATGAAAATAATCAAGAAAAAAGGCATTGTATTTTGTCTTATTAATTGTCTAGACAAAATAGAAAAATTTCCATCAGTCAGGGACCATTCATGAGAAAACATGGATAATATTCTAGACAGATACATTATATAGATCCATATAGATCCTTTCCTGTTGTACTGTGCCATTTAATTTGAATTTCTATTTTTAGAGACTAGAGCCATATGTTAAAATTCATATTATTAAGAGACTAAGTATTCCAGATGCACATTATTATTTCATAACTGCCATATCAACACATTTCTATTTGTGGTAGCTTTGCTTATTTTAGGATCTAATTTTAAAATTGACATTATTTTTTATATCTATTAGAGTTTATATACCATTCTAATGTCCACCATCTTTAAATTATAGTTTTTTTTACATAATAGAATCTGTAACTTATTGTTACCATTAGAAAATGTGACTCAGTTCCTTAGCTTAAAATTTTTGTTCAAGAAGAAAATGCCATGACGACTGATTGTCTTTAGTATAGTCTGTGGCTGATTGATTTATAATCTAAATTTAGGGAGTATTTACATCAGAATCCAAGGAGAAAAACTTCAAGTTACTCTCACTTTTTTTTCTCTCTTTTAATTTTTATTTTAAAATTGTGGGGTACAATTCAGGGTTAGGTATACAAATATTCATTGTGCAGTTGATGAGGCGTGCCCCCCTTCCCCAGGCAGATATCGACTACTGTCAATCCCACCTCGCCACCTTCCCGCCCACCCCCTGCAGTTTCCTGCTACTGTCAATCCTTTTCTTATAGTATTATGGTAGTTGTTCAAGGTTCACTTATGAGTGAGGACATGTAATACTCAGATCTTTGTTTCTGTGAGAGATCACTCAGTATTATAAACTCTAATCCCATCCAGGTTGCTGCGAAGCCCATGATTTTGTTCTTTATGACTGCATAATATTCCATTGTGTATATATATCACATTTTTTTATCCAGTCCTTTTTTGATGGGCAGCATGGTTGGTTCCATTTTCTTGCTATCGTGACTAATGCTGCGATAAACTACATGTGCGGATATCTTTCTTATAGAGCGATTTGAGTTCTTCTGGATATATTCCCAGTAGGGGGATCGTGAGGTCATATGGAAGATCGATTTTTAGAACTTTTAGGAGTTGCCATACTGCTTTCCACAGAGACTGTACAGTTTACACTCCCACTAACAGTGTAGAAGTGTTCCCTTTTTGCCACATCCTCTCCAGCATCTGTTATTTTTTGAGTTATTGATGATGGCCATTCTGACTGGAGTTAGGTGGTATCTCAGTGTAGTTTTAATTTTCATCTCCTTGATGACTAGTGGCTCTCATTTCGTTAATTAAGCAAAAGAGATGTTAGTTGGATTTGAGAAAATGGATACCAAATTTTATTAATATAAAACTGGACTACAGTTTCCTTGTTTGTACAGTTGGCTTAGGTGATTTCCAAAACCTTTTCTCCTTTCCTTCTTTTCCTGTTACTCTATTGACATTCTTCATGCAAGTAAGCATTTGTGTACTCATATGTAACATGTACACACAAGGCAATTCATATAGGTTCATATAGCTATTTCTGATCACAAAGAGAATGCCTTAGTTTTCTTTAATCCCAAATCCTAGAGCTTGGCACATTTAGAAATTCAGGAATATTTCTTAAATATATTTTATAATATCTCTTTATCTATACTGATATCATGCTCTTATAAGACAACTATATTAGTTTTGTATCACTGCTGTAACAAAATACCACATAGTTAATGGCTTTAAACAATAAAAATATGTTATTTTATGATTCTGCATAATTATGCAGAACTGTAGGTTAGAAATCTCACATGAATCACAGTGGGCTAAAATCAAAGGATTGGCAGGGTTGCATTTCTGTCTCAAGCATCTGGAAAGAATCTGTTTCCTTGCCATTTCCAGCTTCCAGGGGCTGCCCAATTTCCTTGATTTGTGACCTTCCTCCTCCATTTCCAAAACTAGCAAAGATGAGCTGATTCCTTCTCATATCATTTCACTCTGATTTCTATCATCTTCATATCTCCTATAATTAACTCTGACCCTTTTGCCTTCCTCTTATAAGAACAATTGTGATTACATTGGACTCGCCCAGATAATCCAACATAATCTCCCTAACTCAATGTCTTTAGTCATATCTGCAAAACATGCTTTTGCCATGTAAGGTACCATATTCATAAGTCCAGGGAATTGGAACATAAACATCTTTGGGGGCTGTTATTCTGCCTAACACATGGAATGTCTGAAGCCACCAGAGGTCTTTTTCTTGTTACCCAGGGAAGTTGCTTCTTTGACTAAACCTGTCTGAGGTCTTAGCTCAAAAAAGAAGAGTCTCTTCAAGTTTAGATTTTATTTCAAATGTGTAACCAGCAATTATTTTCTATAATCTTATATTTATGGTCTATTACTTGAGATGCTAACACAGTCAATTTATAACACATTATGTCATTACATAATGACAGGATTCTCTGTGGTACATGACCAATTTTGTGGACCTTGACCTAGGAGTCTTCTTCTCTCTTATTGCTAAATTTGCAAGCCTATGAGTAATTTTTTGTTATGTACTTCATTTGATCATCTATAGATTGCATATGATCTCCAGTCTATCTTACTCAACTGTCAGAACTAATAAGATCATAATGGAGCATTCTATGAAACGCAGAGCTCTTTCTATATATGGTATTTCTCTAGGCCTCATTAAAGGACCATTTTCTACTGGAGTATTTTATTTACTTTAATGTAAGCATGCACCACAGTGAATCTTTACACATTACCAAAAATAACTCAGCGTTTTGTAAAATAATACCTAGTACTGCTTCAAATGTTAAACTCTCTGGTAAATTATACAAAACAGATTTGTTTTGTCTTTCGTCTTTTTGGAAAGGTAATGCTAATCCAAGCATCTCTTGTTGGATCCACACTTCCTTCTGTGGTTCTGTTACATAAGTGTGAAACTTTGATACCCCAATAATTCTAAATATATTTTTAATTAGAAAGTCTGCAGGACAGCAGTTTTTCAAGTTATTTTGTAAGCAGTAGAAGCCTTTTTTGCAAGAAAATATTACATAGAGCTGACATGTGAGAAAAAAATAGATGTGGAGCTTCTCCACACCTGACTGAGCAGGAAGTTGAAGTGCCAAGTCATTATTTGATACCTCCCGAAAACACACACTGTAGTGTCTGCTAAGTCACTCCCCGTGGATTTCAGTGAACAGGGTTATTTATTTGAAAAATATTTAAGTACTGAAGCTTATCAGTTAATACATATTGGGTACAGATTAAAAAAACCATAGGGACTATAAAGATGTGTGTATGAGTTTGTATTTGTGTATGCGTATAGCAGTTTAAACAAATACGTTTTCCACAAATTTATTTTCTAAATGCTAATGCCAAGTCAGTGTTTACTCTTTAAGTTGGTCCCTCCTATAAAACTGCAACCCATGTGAAAAATTCACATTTAAAATGGTTTTCTTGAAAGTTATAGTGTAAATTCTAAGGTAGGAATTTTATATAATAATACATATTATACATTTATACATGCATGCTATTTCATTTAAACACAATCTTCCATGTAACTTTGAAATATTTTTCGGCATGTGTCCACCATTACCAGAGGGAATAGAGGTTCTGTTGTTGGGCATTTAGTGTGTGACTATGTACATGAAACATTTTTATTAATCTACTTATCAGAGAGAAATTTGAAAAGGATTTTTGTCATAGTAACATTTATAGATTAATTTGTAGTAAATTTTGTAGTTTTATTTTTTTCTCAAACTTGCTAATTTTTGTAGTTAAGTTTATGATTTTATAGTAGAATTTATAATTTGGCTCATAACCATCTTCTGAGATGACATTCGATTCTTTTTACTTGGTTAATTGTCTAAGATTTACATATTGTGTAACTATGAATATACTTTAAAAGTACAAGAGAAGTAACAGGCATGAAACATGTACTTCACACCTAAATATTTGGAAAAAAAGGGAATCCTATTTGTTTTTTAAAAGTATGGCATCAAAATTTTGAATAAGCCATTGTTCTTATATTCTATTTTAGAAAATGAGGTTACTTAATGCTCCATATGTGCACACAATTTAGCTCATAGTGTCATCAAAATTAGGTGTCTTGTGAGAAACAGGTAATTTTTTAAGAAGACTACTTATTTAATAAATAAAACCATAAAATATTATAAACATTTTCATTGAAATTTTAAACAACCATGTGTATTTTATTTCTCTATAAAGGGTTTTGAAACTCAATTAATTTTTTTAATTTTTTAATTCTGAAGATGTGGGGTACAATTCAGGGTTAGGTATACAACTGTTCATTATGCAGCTACCCTTGTTGGTGAGGTGTGCCACCCCCCAGGCAGATTCCCACTACTGCCAATCCTGCTTCCCCAACCCCCTCCCAGCAGTTTCCCACTACTGCCAATCCTTTTCTTTTCTTTTCTTTTCTTTTTGAATTGGAGTCTCACTCTGTCACCCAGACTGGAGTGCAGTGGCTGCTTCGGGCCACCGCAGTCTCGACCTGCTGGGCTCCGGCAATCCTTCCGCCTCAGCCTTCCAAGTAGCTGGAACTACAGGCATGAGCTACCATGCCTGGCTGATTTTTTGATTTATTGTAGAGATGAGGTCTTGCCAAGTTGCCCAGGCGGGTCTCGAACCTGCAGGCTCAGGCAATCCACTCACCTCAGCCTCCCAAAGCGTGGGATTACAGGCTGAGCCACCGAGCCTGGCTGCCAATTCTTTTCTTATACTATTACGATAATTGTTCAAGGTTCGCTTATGAGTGAGAACATGTGATACTCAGTTCTTTGTTTCTGTGAAAAATCACTCAGTATTACAGACTCTAAGTCCATTCAGGTTGCTGTGAAGTTCATGATTTTGTTCTTCTTTATGACTGTGTAATAGTCCATTGTGTATTGTACCACATTTTTTTTTTATTCAGTCCTCTTTTGATGGGCACCATATTTAAACTCAATTTTAAACTTAATACACCTCAAGGGAATTTATTGTGATACTGTGGGTAATTGTGCACATTCCACCTTCACTTTTTTTGATTTTTTTTTTCCCCTTTGTGACAGGCAGAAGATAAGCTGCATTTTTGTTTGTATTGAGCCTTTGAGAGCATATACTGTCTAGCTAATGGAAAAACTTATATATGAGTCCAGTTCTGACTCTCCTGAAATTCATTGCCATGAAGGCTAAATTCACTTGTCATAAAGGAAGTTGATTAACCACAGGGAGTTGCGTATCCTTTTTCAATTTACTTTAATAGTCCCTAGAAAGTTCTAGCCTGTAAAGATGGGGAAATTATAAGAAGTAAATGACATAAGGAATGTGAAAGTGCATGGAGTCATGCATGGCATATTCCAAGTGACCAAAGAGACCCATGCATCCCTTGCTCTTTTAACTAAATTAAGTGACAGACTGACAACTCCCAATTTTTATCTCTGACTTGGACCCGTGTCTTGAATTCCAGACTCATATATCCACCTGTAATAATTGGCCACTTGACTTAGTTATCTAACACATCCAAACTCCACATATGACAAACTTACAATCTTTGCCTCCAAACCTGCTTCATTTGCAGCCTTCCTAATAGCCAGTGGCAAGTCCAGCATTCCAGTTACTCTGTCACAAATCCTGAAGGCATCCTGGCATCCTCTCTCTCCCTTACATAGCACATATCCAGTGGACCAGCAAATCTTATTAGTTCTACTTGCAAAATAATCCAGAATCTGACAACTTCTCACCATCTCTGCTGCTGTAACTCTACTCAGGCTAGCATCATGCTGGCCTTGATTGCTGCAGAATCCTCTCAGCAGTTCTTTCTGCTTCTGCCTTTCCTTCCTTACTGTCCTTTCACAACAAGGTAGCCTGAGTGGTCTTTTAAAAACCTAAGTCAGCTAATGCCATTTCTCTGCTTGACACCTTCCAGTGACTCCCCATTCCAAAGACCTTATAACTGCCTACTGGACCTGTGTAACTGGATTCCTTTATCTTTGTTATTACTTCATCTCTTGTTACCTTTCTCCTCACTTACTCTGCTGCAACTACACTTATTCTTACTATTCTTCAAACATGCCAAGCACACTCTCATTGCTCTGACAGTTCTTTTAGCCTGGACCACTTTCTCCCCAGATATCCCCATACTCATTTCCTCTCTGTCTATGTCTTCAAGTCTGTGATCAAATGTACCTTCTCTTTGAGGTTGACCCAGACCCCTTCCTCAGTCTTCGTTTCAAATGGAAATGCACCCTCTGTGCCACCAGTTCTCCTGATCTTACTCTTTATTCCTCTAAAGTATTGCTTACATACTAGAATTTATTTTTTATATAATTTAAAGAAAAATTTTCTGTCCCTTTCACTATAATTTGAGCTGTACAAGGGTAACTACTTTTTGAAACTTTGTCCACAGGATTTTTTCCCCAGTTTTTCCAAGCATTTATAACAGTATTGGGCACATAGTAGTTGCTCGACAAATATTTGTGGAATGAATTGAATGAACAACAGATCAGAAAAATATGTTCCTAGAGTTCTTTAGTTTTCATCCAATACTGTTTATCTAAAAGGAACCATTTAAACAGCATAGCCTTTAGAATAGCCAGTTTGCAATTTGGCAAACAACTTGGAAGCAACCTAGATTAAGCAGTTAGAGATATGGTATTAATTCTGGAACTGGACTACCTGGGATTGATTCCTGGTTTTGCCACATAGAAAGCTCACTGTGATTAATTTTATGAGTCTTTTTGTCAGCCTAAATACTTGAATAAATTGGTCAAGTAGTTGACACCACAATATAAAAATATTGATCTTTGAATTTTTCCCAGGACTTGTTTGTCTTAAACATTCAAAATCCATAATTATGATCATTAGTTTTACTCTTTGGAGAGGTTGCTCTTTCAAGATAAGGAATTATATATCTCCAAATGAAAACATAAACTTCCATCATAATTTGTTGATATTTGTGTTTCTCACATACAGCCAGTATGTTTCATTCTCTAACACGTGTATTCTGTCACCAGATCTCAAACTGCCCTTCTTATGTTGGATTTGTGACATTGTGCGTCATCAAGAGCTGTTCTCAGAAACACAGATTCAATTATGTCTAACAAACAGGACAGATATCTAATCTGCCACCATTAAAGCTATATTAATCTGCTTCTATCCAGTGGGGCCTTGGCTTGGATCACAGAGAAAGACCACATCTGTGTCCACAGCTGCTGCCTTTTAAGCAGGACCCAGAGCATAATATTCTGGACAAGTGCTCTTTAAAGGGTCTAGTTTTAGGTATCAGGAAAGCCTTGCTTTAGTGTTCTTTGCTTCTAGTTTGCCACTCATTTTCCCCTTTACAGAGTGTTCATTTTGTTTGTCTCTTTGGGTACCCACTGCATCATTTTCTGTTTGTCTCATTAAAATTCCTTTTCCAGAAACATTCTATCATTTATGTCAGTGTGAACTATTTACCCCAAACTATTTGTTTTCATAGCTTAATTTTCACTTAAATAAAATTTCTTTTCATTAAAAAATAGTTATGAATAAGTTGGTAGGAGAACTATTTTGAAAGGGACTTTTTGGCATTATATACATCCCAGCAGGTGCCTCAGCCCACTCTACTGTTTTATAATGTCTAGCCCTGAAGTTATGATTATGTATCTCCTAATCTTTTTTTGTTACTAGATTACTTTTAATATCTTTCTTCTCATTGTTGAGTGTCTTGTCCTTTTTTAAACGAAATCCCAGACAATCTAGAAATGAACAACAACAAAAAAATCATATTTCTTTCTCCTACTTTCTAGAAATCATTACTATAATGCTGGTCTTAATTCACATTTGCTAGAATTGGGAGATATATTTGAATTACTTATACATTTGATAAGTGGAAAAAATAGCTCATTTATTTTATTACTTATGAAGCTGGACATTTTATATTGGTTAACCATCTGTATTTTGTCTCATGAATTGTCTGCTCATTGATTGACCTTTTAAATATTAATAGTATTTACTCATTTTGTATTATGGTAAAACAATTCAGCCAGGCTCGGGGCTCAGCCTGTAATCCCAGCGCTTTGGGAGGTTGAGGTGAGTGGATTGCCTGAGCCTGCGGGTTCGAGACCCACCTGGGCAACTTGGCAAGACCTCATCTCTACAATAAATCAAAATGAACCGGGCGTGGTAGTGCATGCCTGTAGTTCCAGCTACTTGGAAGGCTGAGGCGGAAGGATTGCCGGATCCCAGCAGGTCGAGGCTGCGGTGGCCAGGAGCGTGCTACTGCACTCCAGTCTGGGCGACGGAGTGAGACTCCAACTCAAAAAACAAAATAACCCCCCAAACAACAACAACAGCAACAAAATTCAAATGTGTTTTTTGACTTATACATTTATTAATATATTTTTGAAATATAAATTTTTGTCATTTTACAATAGATATTATTCTTTCATTTAAAATTCTAAAATAGCCTTTCTTCACTCAGATAGCAACAAATTTTATCAGTATTTTCTTCCAAATCTTTTAGTTGAGCTAATTTTAATGTAGTTTTTAAATACTTTTGGAATTTGGTTATCTGCATGATAGTTTGCATATAATAAACAAATTGTATTTTTTCAAAATTGCTACACAAATTTTCCAGTCAATTTAATTGAATAATATATATGTCTTTTCTTTTGGCTTGTGATATGTTAGGTCAATTAAAATAAATTATAAAAAAGAACCCACTGAAATTAGCAAATTAGGTAGAAATTGATCATATTTTATTTGTGTGGAAGCCAGATAGTGGTGTGGAGAAGTGGATAGCAGTTGAGGGTGCAGACAAATCTAATTCAGGTTAATTTTTTTCCCTCAAATCTCTGAGCTATGAAGAAAAACAGAAAGAGAGAGAAATAACGGAAAGTGGTTTGTGAGATAAAGATCTATATTTGTAAAAAGATGGGAGAGACCTGAGTGTGTCTGCTGAATACAAATTGAGGGCTAAGATGGACAAGTTGAAGACACAGGATAGATCAGGCAAAAGATTGATGGAACTCGATATTGGAAGAGGCAGAATGAGGGAGTCTAACTCCCAGATGGATCTATTAACATGGGATAAAGACAGATACCTTTCCACTGTACAAACAGATGATAAAGATGGTTATGGCACAAATATATTTGTAGGATGCAGGGCCTGAGATGAAGAAATTTTCAAAACATGTCCTCTATTTCTTCTGTGAAAAGCGTGTTCTGCGAGTAAAGAAGGTCATAGATATTGTTTGTGTGGGCAGTCCTTCATTCATTTGCTCAACAAACATTGAATGCTGCTATATGCCAATCTGTGTGCTAAGGACAGAAAAAGTGATTAAAAATGAAGTGTGTAGTGGGTCTCTCAAACCACTTCAGTCATGAGTCATCCAGGTAACCATATAGAGCAAAGGACTCTGTTACTTCTATACTGCAACATCTAAACCACCATCAATTCAGAAATAGAATCTACTTGACTGAGTGTTGTCAGTTTGGGGAAAAGAATATTTGTAGTTTAGTTAATGATATCAAAATAAAAAAGACTTAATATTGGTACTGATGAATAGACATGAAACCAGAGTTTAGTAATATACACTCATATTTACTTTCTCTAAATACAGGAGTGTTCATTGCTACACTTTAGTAACAATGAGCATACCTGGCACTGAGATCTTGATTTCTAATACTTCCACAAATAAAAGGAACCAGGGCTTTCTGAAAAAGTGGCTTATTTTAGGGCGGGTTCAGGGAATATACGAGAAAAGTTTGGCGTATCTTTTAGTGCCCATAAGTTAGGAAGTGCTTCAACACACACACACACACACACACACACACACACACACACACACACACACACAATGATGGGAGTATGTCCTCATACATAGGCATCAAGTGAAAGAATTACCAATAGTTAAAACTAGAAGAATCTGAGAAACACAATGAATAATGTAGTATTAGATTATAACCCAAAGTGAAAATAAATATTCATGAGCCCCATACTAATACAAAGGATTATACAGATGAAAAGATGTGCTGAACAGACAGTCTTCCATGAAAGTAATTACAGATAATTTATGTGAATATTCCCCTCTTTAAGAATGTGTGCTGTAACTCCCATTTTTAAGTGTGGGCTGTTCCTAGTGATTCCTTCCAAAGAGTACAACATGGGAAAGACAAAAAGGAAGAGTAAATCTACAGTGAAGAAACCTTACAAATGCTGCTCCAGTCAGATGGTCAAAGTGAAAATCAACAGTCATAAGTCTTGTTGATGGCATATACCCAAATGTGATGTGATAAGAATACCAATTTACCTTCTTTCCCAAACCCCATAATTCTGTCAAATCACCAGAAAAACATCAGACAAACCTCAGATATTCTACAAAATACATAACCAGCATCAAATCCCTCAAAGTTATCAAAAACAAAGTCAGAAAAAACTGTCACAGTCAAGAGGGGACCCGAGGAAACATAATGACTAAACATATTGTGGTATCTTCAATAGGACCCTGGAACAGAATCAAGGCAATAGATGAAAACTAAGTATATCGTAATAAAATATGGTCTGTACTTAACATGTTAATATTGGTTCAGTAGTTATAACAAATGTACTATGTTATTATAAAATATTAATAATAAGGAAAACTAGGGGTAGTGAGTAGAAAGGGGGCAATATATGGACTCTACCCTCAAAACCTTTCTGTAAATCAAAATGATTCTAAAACAGAAATTTTATTTAAAAAATGGAATGCCACACTGCAGATCATAATAACTTTATAATAACTATTTGGTTATTATGAAGCTGTTCTTATATCAAAAATTGAAGACAAATTCCATTAGTACTATATTGATCTATTGAGTATGTGCTCAATGGACAATTTTCCAAGCAAAATTATTCCAAATAATTGATGTGGATGTTCCCCCCTTTAAGGATATGTAATGTAGAGGCCCCAAAAGCTGATAGAATGATGTATACTCCTTTTACATTTTTCAGTAGAGGAAGCAAGTGGAATAATCAACATTTGACGATGTTAGTGCTTGGGGTTTAGGTTCTATGTGCTTATTTTAAATTACAGAATGGAGTATCTGGAAGAATGTGACACATTTTAAACTATAAACAGAAATGTCTTTCCTGGTATTTCTGGGCATGTTGGGGTCTACATTTACCATAATCAGAGGCATTAGAGTATTGCTTAGTAAGTAAACTGTAACTTCATCACATTAGGTTGTGTTCTATCACCCAGAGAGTGATAATAGATTTGAAAGTTCCAGGCTCTAAGGAAGTTGTTAATTGTGAGAAAAAGACTCAATGTAAAACATATTATTTATCATTATTGTGGAAACACCTATCATTATATAAATATATCCATTTAATAATGAGCATTATTTATAATAGGAGTCACCAGATTCTTACTTATTCTTAGTCCTTTGAATAAATGTGTTTTGTTCTTTTTCCAGAATTAAGAACATAGATCTCTTCTGCTTTACCAAAAGTTGTTGCCAAAGACCTGCTCCTCTTCTGTCTACATGAGTGTATTTCTCTTTTAACATAATATATGCCCTTGAGCGGTGATTCTCAATCTTTTGTGTTTTACATCTTGTCATTTACTGTAATGAAAAATCTGGGTCCAAATATCATGGAATCAAACATATTTACCACATATGTATACACACACACACACACACACACACACACACACACAGGTATATATATAGTATAAAGTTATACAATTTTAGCAGTAAACTATGTAAATGTAGTATGTTAGAAATATTTGAGGGAGTTGAGTAAGTTTAGAGAAAATGAGGGATTTGGTGAAATAATTAGTGTCTATGAAATATTTAGTGTTGGCTGACCAACATTTTAAAACTCACAGTTAATTATGTGATAGGAAAAACTGGCAAAAACCGAAAAGCATATAACATGGGAATTGAAAAAAAATGAGTAATACTTATACAAATTCTTTGTGTTACACTTATACTATCTCTTTGTCCCTTTGGTGGTATGAATGTTACTGGGATTTTAGGACAGCATTTCTTGTTCCACATTTCAATTTACTAGTTGTTTCTGGGTTTTTCCTAGAGCCTTTACACTAAGAACATCTGTCATATTAAGTAGTAACTATTTATAGAATTTTTTCTGAATTTTTTTAGACAAAAACTCTAGGCAGAAATCTAAAAGAGATATAACCTTGTAGTTTTTGCATTGCTTTTTGTTCTTTTTTTTTTTTTAAGATTGTAAAACATAGTTTATTTAGAAAGTAAATTAGAGAGAGAAGATTCACCTCCCCAAGGCAAGGGAGGGGGCCAAAGTTAGGATACATGGTGGCCATAGCTCAAAGAGCCATGTGGACACACCAGAGTTTAACTAAGCAGTGACCAGTTTGTGCATTGTTTAAATGTATTTTCTATGATTAAATATTTAGTTAAGCTGAATTCAAACATATATAACAGACTTTGAAATTTGTAATAGGTTTTGTATCGTGCCTTCAAGATGCTCATAGCTCAGTGATGGTTTCGGCACCTAAGCAGAAAATTACGATAGTTTTTTTTTGAGTGTAATAATAAAATAAGTATGTGGTATCTGAATAAGGAAGGGCCTAGAAAGTTATTTAAGGAAGTGGAAGTGGTAATTCTTTGAATTATGCTTTAGAAAGATAGTCATGGAGGAGGGCAGCAAGAAAACATGTAAGGCAAAGAAAGCAAAAAGCAACAAATAAGGAAAATGCAGAGAAATGATGCCCTGCTGTTTGTTGCCTAAGTATCAGTTGTTAGGGCTCATATGGTGGAAAGTGAGTGTGCAGGAAGAAACAAGGCCCAGATCCTAGAGAGTCTTTCATCCTATATTTAAAATCCTTTATTCTGCCATGGAGAACCAGGCTATGCCAAAGTCAAAGTCGTGTTTCTAACCTAATAGTTTATTCTGGCTCAGTGATCAACGAGAACCCCAAATTTGAAACACAAAGTTCGGAGGAAGGAAAGTCAGTTGGAATATAATTGGCATAAATCATGGGACTGATGATGGATCCTCAATTCCTAAAGTGGGAATGACAATGGAGTTGTTAACTTTAGATAAGGTGATTGGTAGTGGACCTGAAGAAAGGACCCAACTTGTATTCTTAGCAATTAGATGGTTAGGAGGGACATTTGACATGAGTGATTGAAGGAGATGATAAATTCATTTTGAACTTTATCTTAAGGTTACGAGGGACATTTGGATATGGAAATCCAGCAAAAATAATCTGAAGTTCAAGATGGAAACCTATCAGCTTTGAGAAAATAATGAGAAACATTGAGAGTAACATCAACTTTCTCTAAAGAGTTCTAGATGTTTTTCTTCAGTCTTTCATTTTATGAGACCACTTTACTATGATCCAGTGACTGAATTGAAGAGTTGGTGTTTGTATAGGTGCTCCACTGACTTAGATGGGGTTATGTCCTAATAAGCCCATTCAAGTTGAGAATATTATAAGTTGAAGTGCATTTAAGGCCAGTGCTTTGCTAAGCTATGGTCTGGTCACGAGGTTCCTTGAACTATGGTCTCCATGTTTCCTAGCTTTGGCCCACTCCTCAACCTTGGGGAGGTGAATCTTCCCTCTCTCTCTCTCTCTACTTTGCTTTCTAAATAAACTCTATTTTTCCAGTCTAACAACAACAACAACAATAGCATTAAATCCACCTACCCTACTAAACACCATAGCTTAACTTCACCTATCTTAAATGTATTTAGAATACTTTAGCCTACAGTTGGGCAAAATCCTCTAACAAAGCTGTTTTTATTATTTTTTTTTAAAGTGCTGAATATCTCATATAATCTGTTAAGTACTATACTAAAAATGAAAATCAGAATGGTTGAATGGGTACTCAAAGTATGATTTCTATTGAATGCATATGGTTTTCATACAATCATAAAGTAATAAAATCGTAAGTTGAACCTTAGTAAATCAGGGACTGTCTGTAATTTAGTTTCTATCAACTTAAAACAGAAAAATCTGAAATAATACTTTTTTCTAATAATATAGCTAAAAGAAAATATTAGTTACGCATAATATAATACATTATTGTTATTTGTTCCCATTAAAACATAATTATGGACTCTAGAGAGAATTTTTTCTGTGTGAAAGTATAATTTTTCAAAAAGGTAAAATCATGACTTATAGAAATATAAATACACATCTTTATTTAGCTTATTAAATAGTGATGGAACCAGTAAATGTTAAACTCAGGTCAAATGAGAATCTGACTTTCAGAAATTTATATTTTCAATCAGACCAAATTAATTTGAATTACTATGAACAGGAATCTTTTACATTGCTATAGACAGAAAACCTTTGCATTGCTATCAGTTGTGTCCAACTTAAGATTCATTCCTAGAATGTTAAGTTTAACAATAATAATCAGAGATGTACATTCTTATAATCCCCAGAGAACTCACTAGAAATTCCCCAAAACTCCATTAAAAAGATACTTGGTGATTTCTTTTGTTCATTTCCTGACACTTATAAAGAACATAAGGAGAAACCCTGAAAAACTTTTGAAATAGTTACTGGATTTTGATTACAAGAAACCATAGTCATTTTCAATGGTAGCCACCTGTCAATGTTGCAGTATCTCTAAGTAGAACTTGTCTTTTTAAAATGTTTTAATTTTTAGATTCAAGGAGTACATATGTAAGCTTGTTACATGACTGTTTTGAATGATGGTGAGTTTTGGACTTCTAATAAGTCCATCCAAATGATGTGCATGGTATCTACTGGGTAGTTTTTCAACCCTTGCTTCCCTTCCTCCCTCCTTTAAGAGTCCCTAGTATCAAAAAAAAAAAAAAAAAAAAAAAAGGCCCTAGTATCTGTTGTTCCTATCTTTATGTCCGTGCATACCCAGTGTTTAGCTCCTATTTATAAAAGAGACATATAGTATTGAGTTTTCTATATCTGAGTCAGAGAACTTGTCTTGAAAGCTGAAAATAAACTATTTCATAGTAATAACTGCTTAGAATCTCTTGACAGCTACAGAAATCATCAATGATGTTTATTTTCTCTGGATAATGGTATCACCTTTTGAAATGGTTGCAAGATGGATTTTGTAATATTTTCTTCAATTTAAAAATCGTTGGGTGCAGTTTTTCAATTGTATTAGTTTCTTGTGGAAATATGCACTAAAAAATTACTTTAGAGTTTCTGAGATTCCCAGATGACCCTCTTATCTGTTGTTTATATTAGGAGTTTGTGTTGACATATTAGTTATATTAAACTCTGTTGGGACCATACAAAGTAGTTTGAAACATGAGGTACAAATCCCACTGAAATTTCACTGAGATGTTTCAACAACTTAGACAAATCTTAATCAACATACCAGTCAACAGGACTTTAAATAATGCCTTTAAATGAGTTTTAAATATTTCTGTTTTATAATACTATCAATTTAAAGTACTGTTACTTTTTTGGGGTTTGTTTTAATTGAAATGAAAGAAGAGGTAATTAATATAGCACACAATGGGACTTAGAAAATTAATTTGTGAGTCCTGATTCTGTATATCTCTTTTACTTGCAGAGGCTCTCAACCTTGGTTACACATAAGAATCACATAGGGAAATATAAAAATTCCAATGTAAAAATGCAAAAATTCCAAATAATTAAATCCACCTCTCTGGTGGTGAGACCCAGGCATCAGTATTTTTAATGTTCCCTAGGTGATTCCAATATGCAACCAAGGTTGAGAATGACTATCTTATTGCAAGTTATTTCACCTCTCTGAACATTAATCTTCTGATCTTATGAAATGCTTGAATTAACCCATGTGATTTCTTGTCTTACTCTATTGTTTTCAGTAGTCTTCTGAATATGGCTGCTAAGTTTATTTTTTTTTTTATTTTATTTTTTTTGAGTTGGAGTCTCACTCTGTCACCCAGACTGGAGTGTTGTGGCCGCTTCTGGCCACCGCAGCCTCGACCTGCTGGGCTCTGGCGATCCTTCCACCTCAGCCTTCCAAGTAGCTGGAGCTACAGGCACGCGCTACCACGCCTGGCTAATTTTTGATTTATTGTAGAGATGAGGTCTCGCCAAGTTGCCCAGGCAAGTCTCAAAGCCCGTGAACTCAGGCAATCCACTCACCTCAACCTTCCAAAGGTGCGGGATTACAGACTGAGCCACAGAGCCCTGCTGCTAAGTTTATTTTTGTGTTTGAATTTTTCAAAGAAAATATTTTAAAATTTCAAGGCATAATCAAATAAGTCAGTAGCATATTTTAGTCTATGCCAAATATTTTGGTTGTTATTTATTTATTTATTTTGAGTTGGTGTCTCACTCCATTGCCCAGGCTGGAGTGCAACAGCACATTCACGGCCATCCCAGTGTCAACCTGCTGGGCTCCTGCGATCCTTTTGTCTCAGCTTTCCAAGTAGCCTAAACTACAGTTGTATACTACCACACCTGGCTAATTATTTATTTATTTATTGTAGAGACAAGTTCTCACCATGTTGACCAGGCAGGTCTCAAACTCATGGACTTAGGTATTTCTCTCGCCTCAGCCTTCCAAAGTGCTGGAATTACAGCCTCGAGCCACCGCACCTGGCCTGTTTTGGTTATTTTAAAATTATTCTAGGATGTTATCTTTGGTTACTGAACTAATTAACATGGTTTGGGAAATAATTCACATTGGAAAGAACTGTCATATTTTTATAAGCTATGCATGAACTATACATGAACATTTCAATTTGATTAAACTTCCTAAAAATTTCATTCTCATGAAATCCACACATCACATGTGTGAATGATATTTTTTGTGTTGTGTTTAAAGCATGATTGATAACATTTGATGTGAAAATATATGCAATGGAAGTAAGTTCACTGTGTCTAAAAAAACAGAGCCCTTGACGTCTAAAGGTAGAAACAATCCTGTTTCTGCCACATTTGTAGCTTTGTCATCTTGAGAAAATCATCTAAATTTTCTGGTTCTCAGTTTTCAGGTCTGTAATAGTTACTTTAGTCTTTCAGTTTATAGATTTATTTAGTGTTAACTTTACTTGTATGAATTTTAAAATTATTGGGAGTTGAACATCTGGAAAAGCTCTAGAAGTAGTGAAGCATGGTAGAAAGAATATGGTTTTCAGAATTGAACTTGATGTCAGACATTAGTTCAGTATCTTACTAGCTGTATCATCACTTTAGAATGTGACCTAAATTGAGTTTGTGTTAACTGGTTTCAATATCTGTCTAGTCCATTTTGTGCTTCTTTAATAGAATACTTGACACTGGGTTATTTATATAAAATAGTTATTTATTTCCTCAAATTCTAGAAGCTGAAAAATCCAAGATTAAGATGCCAGCATCTGACAAGGGCCTTCCTGCTGTGTCAGCACATGACAGAAGGCATCATGTGGAAGAAGGGCAAAGAGAGGGCAAGATGTGGCCAAGTACTTCTTTTGTGGCCTAGTCACCTTTTAAAAGTTGCATACCTAATACTATTATAATAACAATTAAATTTCAACATGAGTTTTGGAGGGGACAAACTGTCAAACCATAGCACTATCTTAGTAGTTATTGTAACAATTTAAGGAAACAATATAGTATTAAGGGCAAAAGTACACTGTCTGGCACATGGTAGATCCAAAGAAATGACTGTTGATGGTGATTACAACATATTATACTACTAACATGCTATATGTGTTTCTGAATGCATGACCTCAGAGTACATGTTAAATCGATAATACATTGATTTCTTTTTTATGAAACCAAGTGTTGATGGATTTATAAGACTCCTTGGCTAAAAACTTCATCTATGCCACCTCTGTAGGGGTTATTTTAGAAATTCCCAAAGGATAATTGATATGTTATGTTAGATAACCATGAATTGGAAGTGCTAACTCTTGAAACCTCTATATTGTAACTCTGGGAATTGAATTTCACTGGAAAGAATCGAAAATAAATTGACATTTCACTGAATGCTTGGAGTGTTCAACTAACTCGGGAATTCAAAGCCTCAGTTTATTGCCAAAGATGGCTTGTTGATTACTCTCTGGACAGGAAGCCATTGGCAAGGAAAGTTTTTACCTGTGCTGAGCTAAGGTAGTGGTAGAAGAAGTGATGATAATTATCATGGAAATATGAAGAAGGCATATTATTATTTTTTTCATGGATTTATATTCAAATCCATTTAAAAAGGATAATCACTGAGTATTCTGTAAAACATCAATATTTATTTTAGTTGCAGTCTCTGACTTTACTATATAGTAATACCTCCAAGTCTTGCTTTACGTGAGGTCAATCAGTGAGTTATTGATGAATTTCATGTTTCTTGCATAATAGAGTAGCACTTAAAATAAGCGGAAATGCAAAAGTAAACTATGATTTACCTGATTTGTATCTTTCAAAATATTGATGAAATAATCATGTAATTTGCGAGACTAGTTCTACTTCTCATATATTTCAGATGTACTATAATCAACATAGTCATTACCTGACATGTGGAACACCTAAACATTTACATATGTAATGAAGTAATGCCTCAAATGTCTGGTTTATGCTGGATCAGTTATTTCAGGACATGAGATCCTTAAGTGAATTTATTTTCTAATGAGGTATCCTTTAACTTTTTGAGTTGTCTTCACAGTGATTAATAGTAAAAAATGTTTACAAAAGTTGAAGTTTTTATGTTCTAAGTTGTTGAGTTATATTTTGCTTTAGGCATTTGAGCTTAATGGTTACAGAGATGAGTAGGAATTTTAAAAAGCCATCAAGGTAAATGACATCAAAATTAGTTTATTAAAAAAATAGCAAAAATAATTTATTTAATTCTGTAAAGCTGAAATTCATAGCTAGGACGAGGAACTCCTTTCTCCCAATACAAGTTATAGAATTTCAAAGTAGGAAGAACATTTTATCTTGCTCTTACATGTACACATGGAAAAAGAGCTGCAGGATAACACATGATTTGTCCAGTGTCTCAGAGGGATTTAGTGAATTGCAGCATTGCCAGTAAAACCATGTGGTTTTGACTAAAACAACAATAGGAGTTCCTTCTATTTCATACTTTCCAATGCAGTTCTGAAAATGATAAGTAATTTAAAAAATTGTTTGACTTCTTTCAAAGCAGCAGATGTCATTTATTGTTCTAGTTATCATTAATGCATCTACCCCTCCATTCAACAGGGTTTGATTTAACAGCAAACTTGATATAGGTACCAAGAATAAAACATGACTAACAAAACAAAACAAAACATGGCCCCAGTTCCTGGCCAACTGCTATGAAGAAGGAGTCGACTATGGTAATGAATGTAATTCTTTGAACAGTGGGAAGAAAAGAGGAAACTTTCACTTTAAGTATGTTTGGATTTCTTGGATGTACAAATGTTGTGTGATTACAGTAGCTCATATTTGGAATGTTTTTCTCAATTGTTTAATGGGTACCATGATGACATAAATAAGCTTCTTTACATGCTTTCTGCTGTGTTTCTTACAGCTCCCTCCTGCAGCAAGCTGAATATTTATTATGACCTAATTCTACCAAATATTCTTGAAAATTATGAGTGAGTGAATGAATGAATGATGAAAGTCACCAGGATGTGATACATAAGTCTGTTGTTGTAAAACCTTGCAGTTGTCTTAAATATCAGGTTGGTGTCTCTTCAAGCTCAGTAAATCAGGAATGTGTAGGGTGGGATTCTTTTCCCTTATCCCTGCTGCTATTGCAATGACTGTCAAACTAATATGTGAATTCCATTATCTTGCTAACTTGTCAAATACAAATTTCTAGATCCCATTTTAGGACTATACTTAATAAATCTGTTAGTCTGGGCCCATAGAAATCTATGTAGTAACACACTTTTGACAAAATGACTCCTAATCTAGATGGTCAAGATACATTTGAGAAATACCGATGATACCATGTTCTTTTTAGAAGATGGACAGGAACCCACCTCTCCCCCTCGGCAGCAACTACTCTGGCGTTCCTATATACTATTTGAATATAAAAATTTTGACATCTCCCTAAGTAAAGGAAACACAGTGAACTTGCCCTACAAAGGTAACTTGCAGATAAAATTATCCAGTGCTTCAGAAAGGACTGGCTGTTCATTCCTCAGAGACTGCTATGTAAAGAGAGATCTTCTTACTATTCAAATATATTACAGGCATAGAAGTTTTTTGCGTGAATAAATAAATACTAAGAATCAGTTCGTTTTTACAGCTTGAGCGGATACTTTGCATACTTTCTAATCCTTGATATGACAATGACTAAAATTTTAGAGGGTTAAGAGTTAGAACTTCAAGCATATTTAATACTGAAAAAAAATAGTATCTATTTGGGAGAAGATCTCCAAATACAACCAACCTTAGCCCTTTGCTTATTCCTAAGAAAATAACTGATAAAACCCCCCCTGAGATTATGAATAGAGCATTACTTTTTAAAATTAAGTAAACTGCTCTATCATTAAGAAGAGCCTTCCTAATATTGAATTGGAGTAGTATTTCCATGTTTGTAAATCAAGATTAATAGATGTTTCAGATCTGATTTTTTTTCTTTCATCCTTTTTTTCCTTTTCCACGTAGAATATAATGGTGACCAATTGATTTTGGGTAAGAGAGAGTTAATAATTCTATTAATAATGGATTTAAGTAAACAAAGGGCATAATAAGATTTTTATAAAACAGATTTTCTATTTAATTCACTAGATGCAACACTGCTCCATGGCACTTTGTGTAATGATAGAAATTTTTATGTCTGTGTTATTCAATCTGGTAGCCACAGTCACAGTGGTTATTGCACGCATGAAGCATATAGTTAGTGTACCTGAGGAACTGAATTTTTATTACTTAATTACAATTAATTTAATATAAATTGCCACATATGGCAAATGGTTATTATATTGATTTGTGTTGCTATAGAAGAAAGTTTAAAATGTACTTTATAATTTAGGAGTAGTAACTGACATTCCTTTGAGAGTAGAAAGCTATATGATTATTTAGCATTGTAGTTTATGTGACTAAAGGTGGTTTCTTATTGAGCAATTCTTTGACTTTACAGTACTTAGTGATATTTATTATTTCTCTCACTACTTTTAGTTTGAAAACAAATAGATGTCATGGAGTGAGCATGGGAACTCTTGTTACACACTAGGAGTGGCCAAATTATGAATGGTGTCCCCTAGAGTTGACCATACAGCATCCCTGATTACCCTGTAAGCTGAGCTATTCCTCAAGGCAATGCTATGTTTGCTTTTATGTCTGTAGTGCTTGGTATGCAATTGATTCCTGATGAATCTTTGATAAGTTAAATAAGGAATGTATATCTCAATTTCAGAGGACTGCAATACTAAAAGATTGATTTTTTACAAAATTATCTTTTACTATGTGCTCATAGAACACATTGTATGAATTTTCCCTTTGATTTCTACATTCATTAAATTTTTCAACATTTATGAACTAGCTACTTTGTGGTAAGTATTAATTTAAGTATTTGGAATGCAAAGATAATTTAGATGCAGTACCCTTACTACTGATTAGTGAAGAGGGGAATGTAAATAAATGAGCTGCATCATAAAAAAGAAACAGTCTAGTAATCCACATATGTACAAGGCATAGCAAAGGACAAGGAAGAGATTTTTATCTGATTGAATGATTTTCTCATCCCTATGGCAAAATGAAAGAGGCACAGGGAAGGAAGGTGGCATCAGGGAAATGACTTGTGCAGCAGGTTTTGAAAGGTAAGTGGAATCTGGCATAGAGGTGAGTGAGGAAGGTAAGGCCTGCTCTGCTCCAGGTACTTTGCAAAGAACTTTATACATCATCTTACTCCAGTTCTCTCAGTACTCTGCCAAGATAAATGTCCTTCATACTCATTTTAATGATGATGGAGCTAAGATTTAGAGTTTAAGAAACTTACCCAAGGAGACGTCGTTACTCAGCAAGAGCACTAAGATTTGACCCTAGGTACGTTTCATCCTGAAGCCAGTGCATTGTACCTTAAGCCATTGCTGTCAGTAATGAATAAGCCAGCGTGTCTGGAGAAATTTAAGCAGTAAAGTATCACTGAGGCACAGGATACAAAAAAAAAAATTTATTGAAGAGATAGAAGCTTGAGTTAATTGAAAACCATCTGTGCCACAGTAAATATACTGGAATTGTTTCTGTATGTAATAGGGAGCTGTGGATGGGTTAGTTTTAGGATGGGCAATGACATCATGATTCCCAAAGAAATTCAGGAGCTAAAATCAGCAGCAGATTGAGTCAATTATTTGACTCAAATTTCTATTCAAATTGGCTTTATTTTTTCGCACATGCACAGTTTCTGGGAAGTTGTTGAGTTCCACCCCGTTGTGTGCTGTCAAGAGAGTAAAAATTCACCATGAATAGTCAGTCAAGGGACATGTGCAGATGCTTAAGAAATATTTATAATTACTTTTCCTGTGTCTGTCAATGTAATGAGAAGTTTTTGCTATATTGTGTTTTCTATTGTTGATTTGCTTTAATGGACAATAGATATCTGATCAAGAGAAGCAAGGCCCAAAGTTTGATGATCCCTTTGCTGCGTCCTGGCTTCATGCACTCAAAAGTACCTACTATCAGCTGTCAGGTCTGTGGCAAAATAAGGAACGGGGTCAGAGTAAGGCAAGCAGAAACCAGAGCCAAGTATTGTTCTGAGAAGTACTAGCATGTGCTTTATGCAGTGAGGAGTGCTTGCCTTTGTACTTGGCAACCTACGTGGGACTCATGTTACAAAGGGGTTGATGACTCAAGGTTGAGGGGGAGGAACTGGGGTGGGGGGAGACCTTGACTCGTGGCACATCCTCTTCCTCAGCTCTCTGATGGACCATTTTTTATATACACCCACAATTTGAACTAAAGTATGGCCCCTGCTTCTCTTGTGGATGAAAACATATTTTGTGCCAAGTGCAGTTCCTTTTATTTGTTGTATTTCTTCCCCTTCTGTCTCAAATATATTTCTGGTCCAACTCCTGGTTGTCTCTGAAGGAGCTTTCTTCCTTACTTGGGCTTGTAAGAATCAGCTTTATACAGAGGTATCTAGAAACAGTCTGTATGGACAGGAAGGAAACAGGTGACCATAGTTTTAAATTTGTGAACATCTTTTGGAGACAAGAACTGCTGCGCAATCTAGCTGATATGGATAAGAATTTATGTTAGGTAAGAGTGGTGACATGGATAATATATGATTTTTTTTCCAAAAAGTCCTGAAAACCATAGACATTAGGAATGCAATCAGGCATTTTAATTAGCATTTTAATTTTGAGAAGAGAGTTTTGGATTAGTACACTTGTTGATTATCAATGCATTTAATAGTGATTGATATGCCCAGTTTGATGCATAGCTCATTTATGTGTGTCTTTATATCACACTTTGTAGCTTTGAGATAAATTGTTTAGAAGGTCATGGAACTGTCTATGATATTAAAACAAGTTTATTCCAAAATTGCTCATTTGTTTCACCAATGTTACTGAAAATCATTTGTGTGTTTTTCAGGCCAAGTGCTCCCCCATGTTCTGGGGATAAAGTGTCAATGAAAACAAGGGTCCAGCCCTCAAGGAACTTACATTCTGTGATGCAGTGTTTTGCAAAGTGTGGTTCCCAAGACCATTAGTATCAGCATGTAGGGGATTGTTAGAAATGTTAATTCTCTGGTACCAACCCAGACCATATTGAATCTGAAACTCTGGGAGTGGGATTCAGCAATCTGTCTTTTAACAAGCTCTCCAGGTGATTGTGAAAGTTTCAGAACTGCAAAAGAGATGATAAACTAATGATTAAGCACAAAGAAATGCTAAATATTATAAAGAAAATAAGGAAAAGAAGATAGTATAAAAGGGTGTGATTTTATGTAGTATGGGAGGGGAGTCCTCTTTGGGATGTTTTTGAGCACAAATGATGTGAGAATGTGTGAGGGAATGCTTTGTAGTAACCTAGGCTAAAGATTTTAGTGAGTTGAAATATGGTTAGAATTGGGATGTTTCTTGAAGGCAAAATCTCCAGAATTTGCTGTTGAATTAATTGGAAATGTGGTGTGAGAGTGTGGGATGACCCTATGGCTGTCGATGGTACCCATGGTGTCTGGCAGTAGTTCATGACTGGTGATACTTCGCAGTAAGATGGGAAACGATGGAATGTGGAAAGGCACAGAAAAGCAGGTTTGGGGAAAAGAGTGACACATTTGATTTCAGAAACTTTGTTTCAAAATCTCATTAGCCATGTCAGAAGCTATACTTATGAGTCTGCCATTCAGGGGGAAGGTTGGGGCTGGAAATAATAACTGGGGAATTATTATCATATAAATGATATATAAAGAAATGAGGTAGCCTGAGATTACCAAAGAAATGAATTTAGAGACAGAAGGAAAGTGATGTGAAGACCAAGTCCTTGGATATACCAACCTTAGGAGGTGGTGGCGTGGGAGATGGTGCCAGGCAACAGATGGTGAAAATTTTAATGAATGCTAAGTAATATTTTACTTTTTTTTTTTTTTTTTTGAGATTGGTATGTTGAAATGGCAGTATCCTATCCCAGTCCCAAGTTTAATGCCTTCCTTGGACTTGCCATTTTTCTGTTTGGTACCACAGATCTTGGTACCACAGATCTTTCTTGACTTTCACAGGGCCTGGGCTTCTTGCCTTAGGGGGAGATGTTCTACGTTCCTTGTTTATGGGAACCAAACTCTTGGCTCCCTCAACTGTCTGCTGCTCTTAAAACTTAGGGATTGTGCTGGCAGCATAGAAAATTTTGCTTAGAAAAGAATATTGTCTCACTTGCCATCTTCAGTCTTTTTTTCCTAATTTCCTTTCCTTCTCATGAACTTTCAACAGAAAAACTATTTCCTTCACAGAGCTAAAAGAAAAATTAAATCTTTTTTTGCCTTGTTTTGTTTTTAAGTTAATAGTACTTGAATCATTTTGATAATTAACTTATTTAGTGCTACCTAGACAGATGTCTTTCTTAATGTTGAATTTAAATGTTGATTTTTAGATTTGAATATTCTGAGTTATTGATGAAAACAACAATGAAATTTATAATTACTAACTGGGTATATGATTCCTGGGATTTCCTTCAGAAAACAAAATTTCTATGATGTAGGAATGTATCACTTATGGCAAAAATGCTTTTAAAATTTGGATTATGAAAGAAAATAATCTGGATGATTCTCTTTATAGAAAATTTTTTTGACTTAAAATTATTTACCAAATTCTATTGGGTATATTTAAAATGTCATTTGAGTTGCACATAGCTCTTTAGGAAGAGACTTGGTATATATAATAAGGTTATTACTTTATGTGTATGCAGTACTGACATAAGGTGTTTATATATATAATAAACTTGTTAAGAAAGGAGTGGCTAAATGACTTACCTAAGGATTCATACCTACTTAGTGGGGAATCAAGTTTTAGGCCAGTTCGCTTGTTGTCATATTCACTTGTGGAACCATCCATCACTGACCCAGGGGAGTAGCTTTGGAAGGGGGTTGGGAGGAGTCCAATAGAAACATACACTGTGGAATGAGCCTTCATCCATACTCGTGATACAAAAAATTCTAGTACTACCCACAGTGTTTAGATCTAAGTGACAAGTTTTCATAGCAGTTGTTAGCCTTATTGAGCTCTTCACAGCCTTATAATTCTAAAGCTGGAAAGTGTTTAATGATAATCTATTTTCCTTCCTTTTGAATGAGGAAATCACAGCCTAGAGTGGGTCATTACTTGCCAAAGTTTACTTCTTAGAAGAAAGCGTGGCTCTTCAGTTAGTTTTTTGACTATAACAAAAGGTTGCCAAGATCATGGTGTGTTCACTAAAAAGACGATTAAGTTGATTGTCTAAATCTCAAATTCAGTCAGGATGCTGCTTAGGCCAACTTTTAAAATTTGCATGATAGCTAATTTCTTACTTTAAAATTTTAAGTTTTAATATATATCACACATGAAAGAGTATATATAACATATGTATTAATGCATGCACTTTTTTAATGCTTGAGTCAGTGCCTGTTGAGTCAGTCTGTTGCTCAGGCTGGAGTACAGTGACACAATCACAGATGAGGCTCACCACAGTCTTGACCATCTGGGCTCAGGCAGTCCTTCCGCCACAGCCTGAGTAGTTGGGACTCCAGGTGTGTGGCACCATGCCCAGCTAATTTTTAAATTTTTTTATTTTGAGAGATGGGGTCTCGCTATGTCACCTAGGCTGATCTTGAACTTCTGGACTTAAGCAGTTCTCCTGCCGTAGCCTCCCAAAGTGCTGGGTTTACAGGCATGAACCACTGCGCCCAACACATGTGTATATTTTATAAAAAATATATTATTTTAATTATATATAGCTACATATGTATATATTTAAAATAAGAACAAAAACAAAATATAAAAGGAACACACATGTACCCTACAGCTAAACCTAAGAAATAAACATTCTGTAATCTTGGAAAACCCTATGCGTCTCTGATCTATTCCCACCCCCTTCCTTGTCCCGCGAGGTAACCTCTGTGAAGTACAGTCTTATGGTTAGAAGAGTAGAACTACAACATTGCCTTGGACTCCTAGGCAAGTTATTAATGTCACTGTACCTCGCTTTCCTCATCTGTATAAAGGGAATAATAATATTAGTGTTGTGAGGACCCAATGAGGTCACTTATGCAACATGCTTAGGAAATGTATCATGCAGCCCATTATTTGTTTTCAGTTTTTGTTATCTTCATGTTGAATTTTATATTCAAAGGAAGTGTAATGTTGCCAACATGATAGACTTTTAAGGACTAAAAGTTGATTTTAGTAATAATGCTGTTTTTTTGTGTGTTAAAATATTTTAGAATGAAAACATCCTGATTTCTCTTGGGTCTTTTTGATCATCGGTTTTACTTTATTAAAGCACACTTTCAAAACATCCTTCTAAGGTGCTTCAATTGAACTAACATGGAAATTGTTTTGAACAAAGACCCTTTAACAACAGAGTCACTATTACAAAATATAACACCAGTCACTGTCTATATGATTTAGTCTTAGCAGGATTTTGCTATTCTGCTGCATAACATTGTTGCAGACTGATTGCATTTGGATACAGTGGTGGGTGGTATTAGAATTTAGCTTTGTAAAATAATACTTTGGTTTCTGAGGGTTTGAGTTTACCACTGAGTTTACTAATGAGAACTTCTAAGAGTATGAGGTAATAAAGAGTTGAGAGACAAGAGGAGAGCTGACAAATCAGACTTTGAAATGAGAAAATGAGGAACCAAAAACTGCTATCCTGTACTAAGAACCAAAGAAAATTTCTCACTTGGAGATTTTTTATTTTCTCCACATTTTTTTTTTTTTGAGTTATAGTCTCACTCTGTTCCCCAGGCTGGGGTGTAGTGGCATGCTCACTGCCACCCCAGCATCAACCTGCTGGGTTCCAGCGATCCTTCCGCCTCAGCCTTCCCAAATAACTGGAACAAGTGTGTGCTACCATGCCTGGCTAATTTTTTTATTTACTGTGGAGATGAGGTCTCGCCAAGTTACCTGGGCTGTTCTAGAACCCGTGGGCCAGACAATCGCCTTACCTCAGCCTCCCAAAGTGCTAGGATTATAGGCATGAGTCACCATACCCCGCTGAATATTTATAAAACTGAAAATCAGTAATTGTTTTTCTAAGCAAAAAAAAATACCTTCAAACACTAGGACTTTGCAAAGTTGGTGAGGCTTTGGATGCTAAGATAAAATTCATTAGTAAGGTATTCTGAAACTTTTAATGCCACTTTTCTTTCTCCTGTCAAATTATGCAATGATTATTGTATGAGACCTCTATGGTGCCTGGACAGCACACTTGAGGGTTGGTACATATCTTCACCTTCTTTACACATTGGCTTAGATACCCCAAAGATATTTCTTAGCTTCTAGTTGATGCTATTTTTCCCCAATAAAATTATTTTTCTTCCTACTAATGTTATTTATTTATTTATTTTTATTTATTCTTTTGAGTTGGAGTCTCACTCTGTCGCCCAGACTGGAGTGCAGTGGCCACTCCCGGCCACTGCAGCCTCGACCTGCTGGGCTCCGGCTATCCTTCTGCCTCAGCCTTCCAAGTAGCCAGAATTACAGGCATGCGCTACCACGCCCGGCTGATTTTTTGATTTATTGTAGAGATGAGGTCTCGCCTGCCCAGGTGGGTCTCGAACCCTCGGGCTCAGGCAATCCACTCACCTCAGCCTCCCAAAGGCGCGGGATTACAGGCTGAGCCACCAAGCCCAGCTTACTAATGCTATTTTTAAGTTGACTTCTAGTCAGCAACTCTGTAGGCACCTGTCTGTTGACTGTGTATTAATGCACCAGCAATATTTTATTTTTGTTAAGATTGCATTGTATCTTTTAAAAAAAAACTTATTTGCCTGTGATTAAATTTTTAAGCTGTATCCAGAATTTAAAACCTCACTTGAAAATTTACTTCCTTATCAAAATTTTTTAAAGCATCGCAATTAGAGCAAGCCATTATAGTAAAGGGAAGTAATATGGGCATGTATAATGAGACTTCTAAACCTCTAAGCATCTGGAAGCAGAGACCCATGTTCTGTGAATGCTCTACAAATCTACTTAATGGGTTTGTAACAAGGCATGTGGTATTTGGGATAGGAAAGACTCAGTCCAAGCTATAATCCGTTCGGTTTTTAAAAACATTTAATGCCACTTACTATAGTGCCTGTCTTAAATTGATTTTTTTAGTTTGCTGAATCTCATTTTATGCCAACATGAGTTTGTATTGATAATATGGTATTTGTAAATGATGATGTATCCAAGTCCCTTATTGAAGCAAGCTATGAAACTAATACAGCATCTTCAGGTTTCCAAGCCATTAGGAAATACTTTTTTCCTTGTATTTTTTAACATGACGAATACTACAACAGAAACATGATTAAATAACTACTGAACATTTGAGAAGATTAACACATCTCCCCTTTCTAAATAGATATCCCAGAGAGTTATTAAGCATTTCTGATCTTATAGTTGATGATATTGTGTATACAACCTAATTGTTGCCCCTTTTTCTCTCTTTTTCTTCCTTAATAACATAAATATTGCTTCTGGTATTCAGTGAGTATGAAATAAATAGGCTATGAGCTGGATGTGCTGTTTCTTTCCTTTTTCCTCTGTCCTTCCCCCACCCCAACCTGCATTTCTTGGCATCGTTCTGCTCTCTGTTTGTTAAAATTCTGACTCTGACGTAAAGGACTCACAGTGAGTGACCCCCGTGGCAAACCTGTAAAACATTATACAACATGAATAAGAACTTTCTTATTAGATCTGCAGCTGGCTGGGTGCAGACATATGGCAGCAAGGATGTTTTGGAAGAAAGGCATTGCTTGACAAAGAACCCAGTCTCTTGAATAAAGGTTTACACTGGCAATCCTTGATGTTTATAATACCCAATGCCAGGGGCAAAATTTTCCCCCTATTATATTGTTATTTTACTGTTTGAACCCCATCATTTTATATGTAGAGGTGGCTAAAATGTAGAAGCAGACATTTTATGTGTGTCTGTATAACTTTAAAAGAGAGAGGGGAAAAAAAAGCAAAACCCACAAAACTTTCTCAGGCTCTGCCTACCCAGCTGGAAGTAAGTGCTGGATTCTCTGAAGCTCAGACTCAGATTGAAAGTCAGGGAGTTTGTGAGAATGTACTCCGTGCTTTGAAGCAGGATTTGAAATGATCATCACAGAGTTGCATAGGCTTTGTAATGCCCTGACAAATTTAATAGTTTCTTTTGGTCATTACTGTTCTTTTTATCAGGGGTAGTAACTAAAAAATTAAGACTGGGAATAATTTGCAATGTAGAAGTTTGTCATGTTGCTTAACCTTTGATTTGCTGTTTCATCAGACTTTTCAATGCAGCCCTGCTTTCATTTAATTCCCTTTCTCAAATCTAGCATTATAAAGAACATGGTTGTGTTTTGTGATCTGCACACGCTCACTGGTGTTGAATAATATATTGTGAAATGTTCTCATGGTGGCAGTTGAGTAGTTTCCTCCGGAGGGATAATGACACTTTGAATCAGAGGCACAGGAAGAACAGATAAGTTAAACCTAGTGGCTAGCCAAGGTAAATGAATAAAAGCTTCTACTTCTGCAGAGATTATCTGTCTCCTTTTAGTGTGGATTCTTTGTAACCTAGATGATGTTTATAATGTTAAAAATTTTTGATGTGGCCATTGTCTTACTAGTCTTTGTTACATCTGTTATAAGTTAGTAATGAATTATTGTTAAATAAAGTATACTCACTGATCATATTTGATGGGATTTTAATTAACATTTTCACTTAATTACTGAGACAACTGAGGCATAGACCAGTACATGAGCTTTCTAGAGTGTGCACCATGGTGGAAGCAGACTGAGCTGGGATTGTAGCACATGGCAAATAGATGCTCACTGACATTTTTTGTAAGTACTGTGATTTCCAAAAGTGAATATATATGAATATACTGAGAAGTGCATATTTATGGAAAAGACATAATGTTCACAGGGAATAGATTCTAGTTTTGAGAAAATGAAGAGCATTAGGAAAAGTGTTAATAAGAATATTTGCTAGCCGGGCTCGGTGGCTCAGCCTGTAATCCTGCGCCTTTGGGAGGCTGAGGTGAGTGGATTGCCTGAGCCCGCGGGTTCAAGACCCACCTGGGCAGCAAGACCTCATCTCTACAGGAAATCAAAAAATCAGCTGGGCGTGGTAGCGCATGCCTGTAATTCCGGCTACTTGGAAGGCTGAGGCGGAAGGATCGCCGGAGCCCAGCAAGTCGAGATTGCGGTGGCCGGAAGTGGCCACTGCACTCCAGTCTGGGTGACAGAGTGAGACTCCAACTCAAAAAAAAAAAGAATATTTGCTGTACTCTGCATTATGAGGGACTATTTTCCTGGATTTTAGACTTTCATGTGAAAAATTCTTAGACAGGACAGGCATGTTTGTTTTATTTTGTTGCTTTTATCTATATAATAAGAATGCAAGTCTTAAATATGTTCTAGAATCTTAAAAGTCATGGCTAGACAGGTCTTGGAGCACAACTAACTCAGGAGTCAAAAATCTCCAAATTATATCTACCAGAAGAATTATATGGTTGAACACTATACACGACTTTTTCAATTAGGCTTTTCTAGAAAGTGCAGAAGGCAGTACAGCTCTTATCAACAGCTTTTATTCAGTAAGTGCTATCAATACCACGTATCAAGTATATATTTCATTTTGAGAAAGTGAATATTGCTCCATAGTTGACTTAGGAGCTCCTTTAGTCTAGCTTCACTATTTTACAGTTGAGAAAGCTAAAATTTATATGATGAGTTGAATTTTATTCCCCCCAAAAGAATGTCGATATTCTACCTCAAAATGTGACCTCAATTTGGAAATAGGGTCTTTAGAGAGGTAATCAAGTTAGACTGATGTCATTGGAATGGGCCTTATTCCAATGTGACTGGTATCATTATAAATGAGGGAAATTTGGATACAGACACATACTGAGTTAAGATGACCATCTGAAGACAGAGAATTTGAATGAGGCATTCATAAGTCAAGGAACCCGAGAAGCCAGAGAGAAGCAAGGAAGAATTCTTCTCTTGCAGGTTTGAGAAAACATGGTCCTGTTGACACTTTAATTTCAGACTTCCACCCTCTAGAACTATGAGATAATAAACTACTGTTGTTCTAAGCTACTCATTGTGTTGTACTTTATTAAGGCTTCCCTAGCACACTAATACAGTATAGATATTAATGGCCATGGTCTCCTGGAGGATTAACAAGCCAGGCAGTCAAGTCTGGAACTCAGTTTGATTCCTAGTTCAGTGCTCAATGCCTGCCTCTAGAAATTATACTTTTTCATTTCTTTTTGAGTAAAGATAAATTCATCATATTCCACAAATTACATTATCATTTTAGTATTGCCCTTTTTTTGTTTTTAGTTATCTTTGTACAAGAATTGTTTCATTTATAACAAGTTCCTGAAATCTAATAATTACTGGAATAGACTTCATTTATTAAAAACAATACTCAAAATGGGGGAGATAAAAATTTTCATTCTTTTGACTTCTCACAGTTGATTAATGAAATCTAGAGGACACTATAATTTTTACATCTTTCTTTGCTACTAAAAACACTCAAACTATACCTTATAAACTGTGCTGTTGTTCATGGTAGTCAAGGAATTAGAGTCCACTAAATTTAACCAGGTTACTACATCTCATGAGCATACCTTTCTCCAGATAGTAGGAATAACACTCAGAGTATACATTTCATGAGATACATCTAATATGAGTACCAAATAATATAGATTCAAATATAATTTTTTCAGGATTTACTATGGGTCTACATATACATATTAATGACTATTTGGTACATTTTTAAAAAGAGATGGGGTCTCATTGTATTGCCCAGGCTGGACTCAAACTCCTAGGCTGACCCTCTGTCTCAGCCTCCCAAGGAACTGGAGCTATAGAATTGGCACTATGGAAGAATCGTGCTTAATAATATTATTTCCCCCTTTTCAAGTTAAAATTAATTAGTAAATTAAAAAGAGAAATGCCTCACTAAACTCAACAAATTAACAAAATGGAACAAGGATCAATCAAGTCCTGCCCCAGGCCTTTTGAGCTGTGTTACATTAATTGGAATAATGCTGCATTCATTTGGTAAAAATTAACCATGTTTTAAATACCTCCATGCAATTTAGGTCTGACTGTGTTTAATTAAAACCTTATAGTAAGTTCAAACTTGGATTCTGAGAATGAAGAGATTTGTTATTGTCTGGTTCAGGTTTCAGCCAAGACAAGCACTCTTCCTTATGTTAATCCAGAGGTCTGCACCTTTGAAATGTCATCTAAAACTAGGCTGCTTGAAGCTTTCAGAGGCTAATAGTGTTCTCCTTAATAGAATATATTTCTGATACCTACACAACTTTCCTCTTAGTTTCATCCTATAAGACCAGCTTCTATTTATTTTGATATCTTTAAAAAAATGCTCCATTGTTCTACTAACCTCAGCAAAAGCAGTTACCCTTGTGTTAAAACAAACAAACAAACAAACAAACAGCAACAACAAAAATCCTGCATCTAGGTAGACATCTTTCCCATATTTGTTCTTGTAGGATAGATTAGAACACATTATGAGCTGCGATCCCTTTTATTCCATCCCTACTGGGCAAAATAATGTTTATTTTCTGTGAAGAGGAATAATCTTAAGGATAATTCTGTATTTCTTTTTTTTTTTTTTTTAAGTTGGAGTCTCATTCTGTTGCCCAGACTGGAGTGCAGTGGCCGCTCCCGGCCACCGCAGCCTCGACCTGCTGGGCTCCGGCGATCCTTCCGCCTCAGCCTTCCAAGTAGCCGGAATTACAGGCATGCACTACCATGCCCGGCTGATTTTTTGATTTATTGTAGAGATGAGGTCTCGCTGCCCAGGCGGGTCTCGAACCCGCGGGCTCAGGCAATTCACTCACCTCAGCCTCCCAAAGGCGCGGGATTACAGGCTGAGCCACCGAGCCCGGCAATTCTGTATTTCTTATGCCTGACTTCAAATTTATAAAATGTATAGTTAAAGTTTTAAAAATTGTTTCACAATTTAAGTAGATTTCTTCTACACACAATCTTTATGTTAGATAAGAAAGCACTTTTCCTTTTGTTCTTTCATTTGCCCTATCATAAAGACCCTGCTAGTTCCATGAACTGGTAGTGCTTCCATAGTTCTTAGAAGCAGAAGCTCAGAGGAGTAAAATGAATTTCTGAAGTTTGCTTACATAGGAGAACAGAGACTTAAACCTTAATGTCAAATGTATTTTGTTGGGGGAAAAATGTACTGTAACTAATTCTTCGAATTTGGGGGAATATAGCTTCACTAAAGAGTTACAGTGTTAATTAAGAGATTGGAAAATTATTAAATAATGATATTGGCTAGGCATGGTGGCTCATGCCTGTAATCTCATTACTTTGGGAGGTCAAGGTGGAAGGGTTGCTAGAAGCCAGGGGCTCAATACTAGCCTGGGCAACATAGTGAGACTCTGTTTCTACTTAAAAAATAATAATAAAATAAATACATATACAATACTACTATTTTGATCAAGCTAGTACTTTCTAAGATACCTAAGAAGTTAATTGCCTACTCTGAAAGACTATTATCAGAAGATTTGTTTTACATTGAAAATCTGGAGTGATTTTTAAATTGTTTATTTCATCTCTTAGGATTTTATTTTTACTTTAGAAACTTTGAAATAAGAATGTATCTTATGTCACTCATGCAAGTCTAATAAATCTGTTTTCTGTGGTTGCTAAATAGATAGATGTATACTGTTAAGTTTCAACCCCTGCCCTCAGAGAGAAAGTGGCAAACAGCAAAATATGAAACAAATATATTGTAAGCTTTAAGAAACTTTATTTTTAATAAGTTGATGTTCATGTACTAGCATATTCTCCAGATGGAAAGTAATTACAAAAGAAAGTATAAAGAGCCATAAGTAAAAGTAGTACTAGACAAAAATCTATGTTATAAAGATTTATGCATTAGACATTTGTCGCATTCTTATTTAACATGGAATAATTTGTGGGTACACTAGATAGATATTTGAAATTCTTTTGTAATTTGTTTTTGAAATTATTTTAAATCCCCATAATCATCAGTATTTATTAGGAGCTTACTAGGGCTGTTTTATGTATAAAAAGAGTCAGAGAAGGTCTCTGGTTTCTTAAGTTTACAAATGAAGACTAACAGCACTGATGTGGTTAAACCTGACAGGCAAATGACTAGCATTCAATGTGAATATATCAGCAATACTGACATGAGAAACAAACATTTGGGTTAAGCAGGCACATTTATGTCAGGTTTTTTGTGTATTTTTTTAATGGAAACTTAACTCAATCAGAATATACTAAGGGTCTTGTGCTATATTGAGAAAACTTCTAAACATAATACAACTATGATATTAACAATATATCAGATCTCAAGCTGTACCACTTGACATTTCGGTGTTTTTGTAATAGCTGATTTAACTAATTTATTAGTTCTGAAGTACCTACTGGGTGCTGGACATAGTGCCAGGTAAAGTGAATGGAAGCTAAAACTGCCATCAAGGAGTTTGCGTGTTTTTAGATAGATATTTATAGTGCTGTATGAAAAGTACACAAATTATGAGTAATATTTTCCTCTTTCTGAGACTGCCCTTATTCATCTTCTTTAAGTAAATAAAATTCCATTCCAGGAATGTCTCCCAGTCTCTCCCATCTCTTCTATTCCTGTTGTCGCTGCCTTACACAGGTCCTCCTTATCTCTTGCTCTCTTGCCTGGATTATATAGAACTGTTTCAAAACAGGTCTTTTGGTTCGTAGGCTCCCACTTTCATCAGACTCCATAGATTTCTTAGACTGTGTCTTTCTTCTAAAATACAAATCTGAACAAAACAGTGACTGCCTTAACCTCCAAATTTTTAAGTTCCTAGCTTGACATATTAGGGCCTTCATACATTCAGAATTTTCTACCCCTGTTTTTAGTACATCCTAAGTACAGTTCTTCAGTGAACTTGTAGTCTTTTTCTGAGCAAATTATTCGTGTATTTTCACATTCTGAGCATTTGCCAATGGTGTTTTCTTCACCTGGCATGATCCTCCAACCACCCTCCCAACCCTCTCCATTTCTTTCTGATAAATCTTCTTTAGCCTTCAAACCACACATCAAATGGTTTATGTAGTCTTTCCTATAACTAAGGAACAGATATTTTAAGGTTTATAATATTATATTGTAATTCTTTATTTACATGTTTTGTTTCCTTCTAGAGAATGAGAGCTCCTTCTATATGGAATCTCACGTGCTTTCATCTCTCTCACCTAGCCTATGTCTGGCAGGTAGTAAGTGCTCAATGACTACTGAATTAGTGAATGATAAATATGTAATATGGGTCTCCTCATCAAAGCATGTGTATCCCTGGCTTTCTGAAGGCCTTTGTTCCTTTGTTTTGTCAACTTCTCTTTTATTTGGTCTTCTCTTTTCAGTGAGTGGGCATGAGCTATCTCTAATGGATAATAGTGGCCCCAGTGGCAAAGCATTTATATTGATCCTCTTGGAAGGATGATTGCCATGAGACTGATATTTTTATCTTCTCCATCCATGTTCACTTTAAGTGCAATGTCCTGAGTGAGACAAGCCCTCACATTAATCTGTGTAATTAAAGAAATGGAAATATCAGTGCTTGGCAACCACTATAGACCTTTGGACACATTTTCTGGCTCCTATAGGGAGTTCAGGTGCAATTGAGATTTAAAATTACCTATTTAAAGGAATAAACGAATAATATTTTTTCCCCTTTGAAATGTCGACCTTCTATCTCCTTTTGCCGGCTTCTCTATTATGTTTTGATTTCTTTGTTTTTTTGGTTAATAATACCTGTTAACACAGTTGCAACATCATGCAAAAAACATGGATGAGATCATGAATATTTTATGGCATTAATCATTGAATGTGAAAGGGTGAGATGCTTGTATCCCAATTCATTATGTCTGGAGTTGGCTAAGTCTTTCCTTGTTGGAATAGAAAGTGAGTGAATATGAACTTTAATAAAAAAGGTTAATTTTAATTCCACTTTTAGCAGGGGTCTTCTAAGTGACCTTGCCATCAGTTTTCTTCCCACAAGAACTCGCATTATACAAATAAATTTCCATATGTTGATAGACTTGTCTTTCTGAAACATAGATATGTTCATATGATTCTTACTTTGAAGCATCTAATGTCTTCTCATGCCTTTAAAGCATATTCTGTACTCTTGTACTTCATGTACAAGGTTCTATCTATCTTGACCCCAACCTAATTAGAATTCCTCCTCCACCTCTAGTAGTCTCCTATACATTAAAACCCAACTCAAACATCACATCCTTATAGCTCAGTATTCACTGATGCCCCTACTTTTGGGGAAGAATTCACTGTTTCCATTGTGATTTAATAGTGCCTATCTAATGATATGTAGAGTGATAAAATATAGTGTAAGAGCTAATGTTTTAAATGCAGACCTTATGTGCTGTTCCCATTGTCTGTGGGAACTTTGGAGGATATTAAAGAATTCTCTGTGTGTCACAATTCCATTATTTATGAAAGAAGGATGATTTTGCTCCAGAGGGTTATTTTGAAGATTTTAAAAATAAAGCATAAAAAATCTTTAGTGCATTCCTGGCACACAGTAAAAACTCAACTACTGATAGGACAATAAAATGTTTTATGTACTTGCATTTTATTTTAATAACTGTATCTCTCTCCCCTATTAAGATGAGATGGCCAGAAACCTGTCTTCATTGGATAGGCAGCAACCAACATCTCTTGAAGTATAATATTAGATTATATGGTTATTATTGCTACTATATATGAAATATGTCGGTCAAGACATTAAATATTTGAAGAAGTATTAAAAGATTACTAAAATAAGTTTTCAGTAGCCACATTAATGCTGAAATTGACACTTAAATGTTTTGAGAGGGGCTTTGATCACAGAGAAAAGAAAAATGAAAGCTACTGCATGAACCACAGTTAAATAACAAATACAAAAATGTTAGATATCAGATCTCCTAAGTGGAGAATTACTCCTGGAGCCAATTTAGAACTGCAAACCATGTAAATATTTATAAAATCTCCCTTTTGTTCAGACTCTTCAGGTAGAATTAGTATAAATAAAAGAGTCCCACATCATTCCAGAGTAGCTACTTTTGGCAATAATGATCACCATGTACATCCTTATCACTTCTATTAGAAACAAGCCATGCTTATATGTACTGTTTAATACAACTAAAATATCTCAACCATAAAGAAGTTCATTATAATTCCCTGTTTCACAATATTTTCAATGGTGCTTTCCAAATTTAAATGGTTTGTCTAATGTTTATAAGTTTTTCCTTAAGGGACTTATGTAGTGTGAGATGTGTTTATTAAAATATGATTCATATGTTATGTAAATTAAATATGTTATGTAAATTAAATTATACCAAGTAGTTTTTAGTATACTCACAGTTATGCAACCATCACTGCCATTTTCATCACCCCTGAAAAAACAGTTATACCATTAATAATCACTTCTCATTCCCACTTGACTCCCTCCCACCATCAGTCCCAATCAACTACTAATCTATTTTCTGTCTCTATAGATTACCTATTCTGGATTTTTCTTATAGAGAGGCTTAAACTATTTGTGGTCTTTTGTGATTGACCTTTTTCACTTAGCATGATATTTTGAAGATTTGTCCATGTGGTAGCATGTATTAGTACTATTTCATTCCTTTTTATTGCCAAATAACATTCCATTGTATGGATATACCATATTTTGTTTATCCATTGGTTAGTTAATAGACATTTGAGTTTGCAGTTTCTGGCAATTATGAATGATGTTGCTGTGGACATTCATGTTCAAGTTTCTGTGTGAGTCTATATGTTTTCATTTCTCTTGAGTATATACCCAGGAGTGAAATTGCTGGGTCATTTGGTAATGCTGTGTTTAAAGTTTGGAAAAACTGTCAAATGGTTTTCCAAAGTGTCTGTACCTTTGCCTTTCTACTAACAAAGCATAAAAGTTCCCATTTTTCCACATTTTCAACAATACTTGTTATTTTCTGTGTGTATGTGTTTTATAAAATATTACTATAGTCATCCTAGTGGGTATGCGATATTATCTCATTGTGGTCTTGATTTGCATTTCCCCAGTAGCTAATTATGTTGAGCATCTTTTCATGTACTTGTTGGCCATTTGTATATCTTCTTTGGAGGAATATTTATTCAATTCTGTGCCCATTTTAAAATTATTTCTTTCTATTATTTAAGTGTAATGGTTCTGTATTTTATATACAAGTATTTAGGATACAAGTATCTTATCAGATTTAGGATTTGCAAGTATTTTGACCCCTTCCGTGGGCTGTCTTTTCATTTTCTTAATGACATTGTTATGTGTATTTATTTTTTAAAAAACAGACAAATTATTTTAAAGGCTAGATTTTAAGATTATTCATTTTCACAATTCATCTCTTATTAATTATTGTATTTTCTGAAATTCTTAGTTTTAGTAAGAGCTATAAAGCTTTGAATAACAAAATTCTTAATTTCATTGTTTTCCAGTCTGTGCTTTATGGTACATAGGATGATCCATGGGAAATGAATTCAGCTTCTAAGATAATTGAGAGATGTTATTTTCTTTGTTTCTTGTTATGAAGTCACAAGATTAAAAGACATATGATGTTCTACATTAAAAATAACATCTGTTTAGCCCAACATTTCCAAATATATATTTTATTTATTTTTTCTAAAACAGCTATTAAAACCAGGCTTTGTAATACATAATTCAAAATTTTTAAAAAATCTATTCTCCAAACTTGTTTTACTTGGTTTGTAGTACTATGTGCATTTCTTTTAAGTAGTGATAGTCTTTTTCTTAGTCTATATCCAGACACATGGTAACAAAAGAGACTGAGACACCCACAAATTATTCCTGCCACGTTTCTTTAAATCATAAAATTGAATTTGATATATGTATTCTCAATACACATGGAGAATCAAACTGATAACATAAATTGCTCCTCTATGTACCAATTGGATGGATAGATAGGATTTTATACTTGTGCTTTTGGAGTGAATCCAAAGTTGGCTAATGTGTATGACTGTTTCTTTTCCATTTTCAGGGTCTTTTCCAACGTGTATTTGCTGACTGCCCTTATTGATACTCTTCAATAAGAAATTGTGCTCAGCCGGGCTTGGTGGCTCAGCCTGTAATCCCGCGCCTTTGGGAGGCTGAGGTGAGTGGATTGCCTGAGCCCGCGGGTTCGAGACCCGCCTGGGTAGCGAGACCTCATCTCTACAATAAATCAAAAAATCAGCCAGGCGTGGTAGCGCGCGCCTGTGATTCCGGCTACTCGGAAGGCTGAGGCGGAAGGATCGCCGGAGCCCAGCAGGTCGAGGCTGCGGTGGCCGGGAGCGGCCACTGCACTCCAGTCTGGGCAGCCGAGTGAGACTCCAACTCAGAAAAAAAAAAAAAAGAAAGAAATTGTGCTCGTGTGTATGTGTGTGTGTGTGTGTGTGTGTGTGTGTGTGTGTGTGTGTGTGTGTGTGTGTTGTGTGTGTGTGTATGTGCACGCGCGTGCTTGTATATGTCTGCTCAAACAGAACTCAATGATGATGTTTTCATGGCTTCAGGATGTTGGGGCAGAAGAAATTATCTTTCCCTCTTGGTCACTTTGTGTCAGATGATTATTGCTTCAACTGCAGAATCCTATACCACTTCCAGGCATGAAAAATGGAAAGACAGAAAGGCAAAAGAGAAAAGCTAGCTGAGTTTTTCTTCTTTTTAAGAGTTTTCTTGGAAACCTCACACAACGACTTCTGTCTGTATCTCACTGGTCAGGAGTGTGTCCTATGACCCCTGGTCTGTAAGGAAGTCGAGGTTGGGTGATGTGGCTTCCTAGCTGGGCCCACTGCCATTTCTGTGGAATTGGAGTTCTGTGAATTCAGAAAAAGATGTGAACAGTGTAAGCAACCACCAGTCTTTGTCATGTAATGCAAGGATAGGTAGAACATTCTGAGTTAGAGTGAAGGGGCAAAGCTTTTTTACTACTTGTATAGTATTATATCATCCCTGATCTTTCAGCACTTCAGACCATCTATATTTCCATCAAGAGGTGTTGCCAGATTTTAAAACTAAAGCAAAAGGTATGGTATTGTAATTTTACAAACTTATACGTTTCACAAGTTGCTTTATTTATAGCAAAATAACTCTAGATAAGATGAAATTGAGGACACTGAAGTAGTTTTCCAACAATATAAGTTTTAAATTAACTCCTTATTTAAATTACTAACTAGTTGACTTCCTTTATTAAATATTTCCCTGGGCTAAAACCAATCAGCCATTCTTTAAATGAATACTTATTGAGTTCCTTACCTGGTGCCAGTCACGAGGCACATAGAAAATAAGACCCAAAAGGTTTCTGCTGTCCTGAAACTCACTTTCTAGAATAGGAGACAGACAAAAGCAAGTAAAGATTGAGTATCTTTCATCCAAAATACTTGGGATCAGACTTTTCCTAATTTCAGAATAGTTGCATGGGCATAAAGAGATATCTTGAAAATAAGACCCAAGTCTAAATATGAAATGCATTTATGTTTCATATACTCCTTATATGTATAGCCTGAAGGCAATTTTGTGCAATGTTTTAAAAAATTATCAGCATGAAAAAAGTTATGTACATTGAACAAACAAAATGCAAAGATGTCATTATCTCAGCCACTCATATGGGCAATCTGTGGCATCATGTTGGTGCTCAAAAGTTTCAACATATTGGAGCATTTTGGATTTCAGATTGTCATATGAGGGATGCCAAAACTGTAATGAAATAGTTAGACAAGATTATTTCAGCTTACAATAAGTGAAGGAAATAGACATGGTGTATGTTGAAGAGTAATAGGGAAAGATGAAGGTAAGACTGGTCTTTTTTTGTTTACTCCTTAAATCCAGCACCTGGTACTAAGGCTGGTGCTGGCTAGGTGCTCAGTATATATTCGTTGGTGTTTGATGGATGGATGATTAGTCAGTCGCAGAAAGTATCTCCGAGGATGTGTTATTTGAAATGAACTTGAAAAATAAGAATGAACCAGTAATGCTAAGAAACATAAAAATGTATTCCAGGCAGGGTGAACAGCCTCCAAACTTTGTAGTTGTAATGGTGAGATCAAATTTAATTATAAAATAAATGAGAAACTGTTGAATGGTCTCACATTGATTATCTCATCTGAGCTTCATAAAAATTATGTGAAGTAATTATTGTTTCCATTTTGAAAATGAAGAAACTGAACTTAGAAATTGTAGAATAACTTTTCCAGATCATGTAACTGGTAAGAGTGAAATTGGGACTCAATTACAAGAAATTTGGCTCAAGAATTTACCCCTAACCACTGTGCAATGGTATAACCTGTGTTATGTATAATAACATATAACAGGAGTAGATTGTTAAATCAGCAAGAAGAGAGAGGCTAGAAATAATATACCTGCCAATTTAATCTATTAGATTCAATTTTTATCACATTGTCTAGTCATAACTTATGAATTGAATATATAACACACTTTCTCTGAGCCTCCTCTGATTATTTTTCTCTTTCTAAGTCAAAATTGTCTTTGTGTATTAAATTATGAACTGGATTATCATAAGAGGTCTAGTTTATGGTTCCAATGAACTCTGAATATATGGGACTTGAGAAAATAAATTTAGTTAGAATAATAATAGCTTGAGAGAGGAAAATTATTATAAACTCAAAGTGGGAAGTCCAGTTTGGCTATATTTTTAAAGTTGCAACTATATGTTGCATGATTTTTTGATTCTGAAAGATTGAATCTACCGTCTTCTGAACTTGTTATCTTGGGTTTTGAGGTATACCCAGCAACCAAAACAACATAAAAATAGTCATTTCTTCATGACAACTTCCAGAAAAGTATAAATCTAGGCTAAAAAGAAAATCACTTTTGCATTAGAATGTCTGTAAAGTGACAATAACTTTCAATTTTCAATTGTGACTTTCTGATTATTTTTGAATTTCACAATCCTAAATTTTAAATACCTCCACAAAGATGAGAAGCTGAAAAGTTTTCCTTAGCTATTTCATTTTAAAATTTTGGCTATGACATGACAACCGTATACAAGTATTTTTGTCATGTTTTACCCTCCCCCACAGTTTTGTAATATAGTTGATGGTGAAACATGTGATGAAACATTTAATACTCCAAATTCTGTTTGAAAAAAAAACAACAGTATGTTTAATTGATTTTTAAAACCATTTACTTCCTTTAAGATATACCCCTCTGAAAATAATTCAGTTTTCAATTTAGATATATAATAAGATAAGCCAAGAATCCTATCCATTATATGTTATTGATTAAAATTTGCAAGGTCAGTGGTAGTCAGCATAATAAAAGCTTTCTTTTGTACAATTCAGAATGATGTATAATAGCTATTGTTAAGTTATATTTTACTATTTCCTTGTGTCTTCTTTTTATACTCACTTTTAGTTTTTTTCTTCTTTTTAATATTTTCTTTAATCAAGGGTTAGTACATGGTAGTTGCTTGAAAAGAAAACAGTGAATAAGTCTCTCATTCTTATAACTGTGATAAGAACAGTCACAGAAGTGCCTGGGAATCCTTTCTGCACCTGCAATTCTATCCACTTCAGTTAATTAAATACGGTTTTAGATCTTACTCTACTCCCCCCCGGTTTCTTTTCTTTTCCTTGCCACATAATCTTGTATTCCAAGTTTTTTGTCGAGTAGCAATCCACACAATATATCCCAAAAAAGGAATAAATTTCTGAGAAAACCTTTTCTTTTTCCTGAAAAAGATTATTGACTTTATTGTGAAAACAAAGAAACAAACAAACACAAACCCATAAAATTACTTTCAACATATCAAATGTGTCTTGGAGCCATGAAGAATTAAAGGGCAATGTTAAATTTGAGGGCAGATGCACTTCACCTGAAACTTGGTTTAAAGGGATATCTTTAGGTCTTATAATATTTTGTTTGCAGCAGCATTTAAGAAGCTGAAGGAAAAAAGCTGAAGACAAACTACACGTCTTTAAAATCTACTAATTGAAAGTGGAACTGAAGTAATTTTGGCAATAACTAACATCAGAGGAAAAAGAATAAGCTCAAGGGACATACAGTGGGGCTGGTATATATTGTTTTTTGTCATTTAGTCAATCTATGCTCTTCTCAACAACCCTCCAAAGTCAAGCTGATTGGGGAGGGAGCAGTAGTGTGGAAAATGTTTGGAATTTTGTCTTTTTACTGAAGTATTTTGGCACGGGTGAAAAATGTGGCTAAGTGTTGAATGAAATAAGACTAGGAAGTTTGCAAAAGCATTTTTGGAAAAAATGTCACTTTTGCATTAAGAGAAAATTGTATAAAATAAATTTAGTATTTTAAATCACTTATAACTTAAAATGACCTCAATGCTTTAAGTCATATCAATTATTGAGATTTATTTATTTATTTATTTATTTATTTATTTATGAGTTGGAGTCTCACTCTGTCGCCCAGACTGGAGTGCAGTGGCCGCTCCCGGCCACCGCAGCCTCGACCTGCCGGGCTCCAGCGATCCTTCCGCCTCAGCCTTCCGAGTAGCCAGAATTACAGGCATGCGCTACCACGCCTGGCTTATTTTTGAATTATTGTAGAGATGAGGTCTCGCTGCCCAGGCGGGTCTCAAACCCGCGGGCTCAGGCAATCCACTCACCTCAGCCTCCCAAAGGCGCGGGATTACAGGCTGAGCCACCGAGCCCGGCTTTGTTTTTATTTGTTTTTTAGAGACAGGATATTGCTCAGGCTGGAGTCCAGTGTTACAGTCATAGCTCAGTGTAACCTCAAACACCTGGACTCAAGTGATCCTCCTGCTTCAGCCCCCCAAGTAGCTAGGACAACAAGAATGCACCACTGGCCTGGCTAATTTTTAAAAATTATTTTTGTAAGAATGGTGTCTCATCATGTTGCCCAGACTGGTCTTGAAGTCCTGGGCTCAAGCCATTCTTTCGCCTAGGTCTCCCAAAGTGCTGCTATTACAGGTATGAGCCACCATGCCCAGCCAATAATCATTTGAAAAAGCAATTTATTTATTATCTTTAAAGACCATTTCTAAAGAAGAAAATCTAAGTAGAGAATTTTCCTCTAATTTCGTTAGTTTTGTATCTATATGTAACAGCTTCAAAACTTAAATGTGTGTATATGTGTGTATTATAGGTCCATAAATGTAAACTATTTAGAGATCAAAGTAATTTTTTCATTTTTCAGTACATATTATTAATGTTAATATTACAGTCTAAGAAATTATATGCCATTTAACCAAATGCAATATATCAGAATGTTTGGTAAGGAGAAAGAAAAAGTATCTATCCAATTGCAAGAAATTATAAATTTCATTGAGTTAAAGCTTTTGCCACAAGTGAGGCTATGTCTAGATTTCATTATTTTCCCTAGGATTTTCATTTGTTTTCTAAAAAAAGAAGATCATTTTTATAGATTAATCTCATGAAGTTTCCCTGGTGGGTTTGGTTGAGTGTTAAAAATTTTCAGAAGAGAATAGCTTTGAATTAGTCCTTTAGTTAGGCACTATGTAAATGGATCCTAAATATATAGCAAAACTGATAAATATTAGCCTGATCCAGTCTTAGAACAACTGATGAAAAACTAGAAATAATAAATGAAGCCTGTATCTTATTTTTACATTTCCTACTCAGTTATCCAAATTGACAAAAATAATGTAAGAGGTAGTTTATCCAAACTGTAAAATACAAATTTACAGTCACATTCTGTATTGTAATGCTGCTCAGAAGGTTGAGTTTCAAAGTGAAGTTCATAGAGTTAATAAATTAATGCCATAATAATACCTTGTTTAAATATTTCACAAGAAAACTACATTTTGTTTTGTCTGCTTAGAATTTAAAATCATCTTTATTGTGGTTATTTTAGTACTATTTTCACAGAATTTTGGGAGTTTGCTTGGTTTGGTTTGCATATTGTTTTAGGCTCAATTATCAATTGCATTAGAAATTGTCTTTCATGAGACACTATAAATGGAACCTAAGAGTTTAGGGAAACAACAGGTAAAGAGCTAGAAATAATGAAACTTTTATTTTATTTTTTAATGATGACATAAATTAGAAATTTTGCTGTGCTTTCAACTAACAAACAGTATACCCAAAGGTGCAAGTCTTTTCTATATTGAACAGACCCTCTGTTCCCTAGCTGATCTTTTCAAACATTTGTTATTTGGACCTCTCAACCTTTTGTTATTCTTTATACCCCAGGAAGATTAAACTATTCAAGACCTCTCTTCATCAACCATTAATGTTAAAATTTGTATTTTCCAATTGTTATGCAGAAAATAATTCTGAATTTGGTTCAGGAGACTCAGTAGACTCCATAGTCATTATGTACGTGTTGTATGTTGCTCTGAGTGATGACACAGACATTTAATTACAAATTTGATAAAATTTTGTAAATTGTGTTTTGGCACGGTCAAGGAATGGGGTTTTCTCATTCTAGTTTAATAGAAGGCAATCATATATATCATCTGAATTATAGTTTTCTCAAATAATCAGAATGCAGTAACACCTAAATCATATAATGTAGCTACTAACAGTGATAAAAATGTTAGCTCGCATTTAATGAGTTCTTCCTATACTCTAGGAACTACTCAAAGCCTTTTTTATGTAATGACTCATTTAACACTTGTAAACTCACATGTTAATTGCTATTATTATCTAAATTCTGGAGCCACAGAAACTGAGGCACAAAGGCATTAAGTAACTTGTCTAGATCATGTGTGTAGTAGACCATATATCAGATCAGAGGTGGGGTTTGAATCAATGTGGGGTCTAGAGCTCACATGCATAACCACTATGCTGTACTTTCTTACTGCTTTACTACTTCAAGATCCAGGGTTGCCTCTGGATTGGCAGTTTCAACATTTGCTATGCTTACATAGAACATGGACCTGGATAGGTATACTCAGTCAATACTGAAAGAATGCATGAATGAATGAGTGAGTGGATGAATGCAGAAATGAATAATGATATGTGCTAATAGACAATTTGATATAATTAAACATCTGATACATAATTTACTATACATTTTGAGGTCATTCCATTGCCAGCATTTTATAATATGATTAATGTATAGTATTTACAAAGGATTTTCAGAGAAATTAAATTTTGCTCTTATTTCACTGTTTTAAAGGAGGTGAAGCTTAGAGAGTGAAAAAGGGATTCTGGAAAAATAAATCCAGCATGTTAGCCACTGCCATGAGTTCCTTGAAGACAAGCCAAAACGTTTCCTTTTTTCTTACCAATATACTTTAGTGCCAAGGACTTGATACTTAGTTTGGACTCAATATTTATTGTTATAAATAAATAATGACAATAAATTCCTAAGCATAACAGAAATAAGAAAGTTTATGATTTGTAATCAACCAATCAAAGTTTGAATCCATGGTTAACCACTAACTACTAATGCTGTTACTTTACCTATCTTAACTTATTTCCATAACCATAAAATAGGGATCGTATGCCTATATGATTTTTGGTGATACAATAATCATAAGAAAAAATCCATAAAACAGTAAAGATTATTTCTCAAAATGTGTTTGTGTGCCATGGAAAATTGTAATTCTCTCTTGAACAAAAAGGTTCTATGATCAAATACTTCTAGAAATTTTTAAGCTAAGTTCCTTTGCTTTAAGACTTGCTAACATGTACTGGGAACATCCAAGGAGGAATTATGTTATGCAGAATTTTATAAGCTTATTTTACTTTATGGCAGTGTTTTCGCAAAATATCTTACAAGGAATTTTCAGAGAAATTAAATTTTGCTCTTATTTCACTGTTTTAAAGGAGGTGAAGCTTAAACTGTTTACAAGGAAACAGTTTAAGCACAAGACTGGTGTGATTACATTATTATTAGTCATACCAAAAATGCAAATTAGCAATAAAAGTTACAAAAATTATAAGAAATCAAGATAAACAGGTTGTATTAAGTGAAAGCAACAGAAACTTTGTAAGATTAGTGGCAGCACATAGGTTTAATGTAATTATTGTCATTGTAATCACAGGGACAGAAATAGAATTATGGAAACATTCTAAACCAGTGTGTAGAAAGATCATGTAATCATTGTTAGAAATAGATGTAGAACTTGTAGTAGATAGACTGGGATTTCAAACTCCAGAATATCTGGATTGTTGTCTGTTTGAAACCTTTTCATTGCAAAATTTATACTGGCTGCTAGGTTGAAATGCTGAGTCAGGATCTGCCAAGTCAAATGAGTTTGGGTGGTCATCACCAATTGTGAAAGGAAAAAGTATCTGTTAATTTCAGTCATTTAGTGGTCTATTTTCAGGTTCTCAATGCTTTCTAAGAAGGGTCAGTTCTAAATAATTTTTTTCCCCTGCTAATTTGTCTGAAGATTTAAGATGGGGGGTATGGGAGAAAGCTAAATTATTCTGGGAACAATAAGAGATTTAGATCCTGGGAAAGATCCTGGGGTAGGAAAGGCTTCGACCAGTATGTTGAAAATGACACACTTCTCTCGCCCCATCCCAAAAGTAAAGGACAAGAAGTGGTAACTGCCAAAAACAAAACACAACAAAACAAAAAATACTTTGTGGAAATACCTAACGGATATTTTCATGGCTCTTTGTGGTATTCTATATAACGTAACAATGTCCTCGTGTCTTCTCCATGAAATCTTCAATGAAACCAACATCACTTGATAATCCTTGTAGAGTGGGGATTAACTTGGCAAGTGGGAAGATGTGATGAAGTAGCTGTAATCAGGGCAGCCATATTTGAGACATGACTGCAAGGTATTTCTTGTGTGTCCAAAGAGGGCTCATGTCACCTACCAGTTTGTAAATTAAATGACAAAGGAGAGTAAATATTTTTCAGCACCACCTGTATTGTCTTTCTAGATCTCAAACCCTTGTGTAGACCCTTCAGGGTTGGGCAACAATGTGCGGGAGCCTTAGGGATTCTGTTAGATCCTTTGACCTAGACCAAATGCGTATTTGCAGTGTCCCTTTTCTGAAGAGTGCAATGTAGTCTTCACATTCTTACTCCATTGATAAGAAGAGGCCGAGGAAAGGAAGACCAGAAAATAAGCAACTCCCTAAAAAGAAGAGACAAGGGCCAAGCTGGACCAAACTCTCTCTCAGAGATCATTTTAAGTCAGGATACTTCTCTCACATAGAGCCTGTCGGCAGGGGGAACAAGCAGTTCAGGCTCAACTTCTCACCTGGAATTCTGGAGAGAGAAAATATATTAAAGAAAAGAGTGTGCCAAGGAAAGAATTCAATGCAACATGACAAAGTTAAAGAAGAGCTTTTAATTTGCTTATCAAATTAAAAAAACTTTATGCCCATCGTTGTAAATGTATTAAAAGACAGCCCCTACTCTCATGCATTTTATGACTTGATAAACAAAGTGTATATGTAAGGGACAATAAAACTGTGGTATATACTGTAACTAATACAATAGTGCCTTTGTGGAGCATGGTATATATTCTGAATAAATTCTAGCTATATTGAATAGAATTACATATTTGGGGGAAGAAGAATCCCTGGTCCATTTGTGCTTTTTCTAGAGAATTTTCTTTTGTAATTTTTAATTAATGGAACTAATGATTAATTTGCAGACCAATTTTATACTAAAGGAAGGGAATAAATGCCAAACATATATCTATGATCACAAAGATCCAACCCCCTTTTAACATTTTAGCATAGGGATACTTTGTTTCTCCTTGAATGTACCATTCCTGCTCCTGCCTCAGGATCTTTGTATCCTGCTTCCTCTGTCTAACCTCAGGTGTGTGTGTGGCTTTCTATATAGTTCTTTGATTAAATGTCACTTTTTCAGAAATGACTTCCCTCATCACCTGTGCTTACCTAGACTTAGCTCTACTTCCAGCCCCTACCCACCAACCAACTCATTCTTCTTCCTTTTATTCTACTCTGAACTTGTTTATAGTTTAATCATCACCTGGTATATTATGGTAATGTTTTTATCTTCTGTTTTCCTTCACTAGAATGTAGGAGCCAGTAGACAGAGATGCATCTTGCTTTGTTAAGGATGTACAGTTTGTGCCTAGAACAGTACCTAGCACACAAGAGGCATATGAAAAATATGTACTTAGTGAATAAATGATAAAAGAAAAAATGGGCTGTATGCTAAGTTATAAATTCTTATATGTATGTTATATGTTTTCAAAATACATTTTAGAAGTTTTCAGTGAATAAAAAAGAATGGCTTTCTTGAGAGCAATGCAAAGATAGCTGCAGTGATTATTCCTTTCCATCATTTTTTTAATGTCTAAAATTCTCACCTCTTTAAAGTACATGCAAAGAATCATTTTTTGTTTCCTATTTCATCATGATTCTCTTGCAGCTTTTATCCCTTTGGTAATAGTTATGGTGAATTTTTTTTTTTTTTCTCCCAAGAACCCCTTAAAAGGTATTACTTTTTATATAAACAAACAATAGGAGAAAAACATATAAGAATTAAAGGAAAATGCTTAATCTATAGAAATATACTTTTAACTATCTTCATTTCTCATGCTATTATTAAAAATATCTCTGCTTGGATAGAACCTTTTTGTTTCCATCCTGACTTCTTTGCTTCTGTGAACTTTTTAAATTCTGTATTTGGCAGTCGTTTTGTTTTCCTTGGAGCTAAGTACCGTGTAACATACTGTTAGCTGAAGGCTGTGATGTAGAAATTTATTATTAAAAATAAAGGAAAGAGAGAAGAATTTATTCCATAAGGATCAAAATGACTTAGTGTCAAAGAAGTTAGGGTTTTCAAAATGCTTTTATTTAATAGTCTATGTCTCTTTTCAAGGAAGTGGACTTTGTTTGATAGAAATACATTTAGGGGTCTTCATTTTACCTATCTTGGTTAATGGGATCTGAAAAAAGAGGAAGGAAATTTTTTTTTTTTTTTTAAAGAGAATTCCTTCATCAGATAAAAAGATTTTGTTTGCCATTTGCAGGAATAACCTTGGTGACCCATATATCCCCAGACCTCCTGGTAAAAATGCTTATTAAAATGTCATTACCCAGAGGAGTAATCATAATTAAATAGTCAAGTAGCCAAGAGGGTATTTTTTATAGACGGTAAGAGACAAACATGTTTTTTCTTCTTGAATTAAGTAGTCATGTACTCTTACCAACTAGAATATATTTGAATTGCCTATATTTTTATTCATTTTCTATTCTCTCTCTGTCTCTCTATTCCTGCTTCATTCCCTCTCCTTCTCCCTGTCTCTTCCTTCCTCTGTTTTTTATTTCTAGCAACTTTATATAACTAATCTTAAAATCATATGCATTTTTTTCTCCAGAAAGAATATCATATCATCTTAATAAACTTTCTGACTCTTTTCTCAGAATTGCTCAGGTAGCATGCTGCCATTCATTTATCTTGAAAGTCTGTCCAAGTGAGTTAAATTACAAAAAGAAAAAAAATTACAGTTTCTACTTCTGTTACTTATTGTTCATGACCCATTAATGTTTTTTTACTTAATCCCACAATAATGTAAAATGACTACTTTGGTCATCTGCAATTTGACACTAATCCACTCTGTTTGATAGAATATTTTGAATTTCTTATTGATATAATAGTGACTTTAGTTTGCACTTAATTCTGAACATAGATGACTTCAACGTGCAAGTTGTCTTCTTTACTATTTATTGTAAATAACCATGTTTTTATTTGTTATAATCACAAGTCAAGAGAGTAAGAATGTGTAAAACATTTAGCCCTGTGATTCTGCTTTAACAGGTTCTACTTACCAGTGGCCAAATGCCTCAGTTTAAACAATCTGTAATATTAAGCCAGTTTATAACACTATGGATTTTAAAAACTAGGATATTGAAAACATTCTGCTTGTTTTAGTCTCTGGTTCATGATCATGAAAACGTTCTGCTTGTTTTAGTGTCTGGTTCATGATCACTGTGTAAAACACGGTAAATTCCATGCTTTCCTTGTTTTAGTTCTGATTCTGCAAAAATCTTACTCTCTTGATTTGTTATCAGAAAATATTTTCTCTTAAATGAATATGCTATGGATTACAATTTGTGTTTGTAATTTTTATTTAGCTCTCTTTCCAATGATACCCATGCCTGGTTGAATTTACTAACTTATCCTGATCCTGTTAAACTCATTAGTAGGAAGAATACTTGTCATAAAAGTTAGCCTTTTATATGTCAGAAGATTTTGATAAATCACTAGCAGCCGACTGCTCAGATTTATTGTCTCTTTAAAGTTTCCAAAAATAAGCATCTAGTCTTTTTATTTTTAATGCAAGGAATTCCCAAGGCCTCGATAAGGCGGGTAATTAAAATATGTAAAGAATTGTTTTTGATAGTTCTAGTAAACAACTAATAAAATGTTCTTAATATATGTTTCTAAATCATACTATTTATTTTATTAGTTAATGTGAACCTTATTATAATTAACTTTAAATTAATATTAATATTTTCTAGCAGATGTAAAGGCAAAAGATCTAGAAAATTTTAAAAAATAGAGCATTAAAAATATCAACTATGCAAGCATTTAATTTTACATGAAGATTATCTGGGCTAATGTACCCAAAACTGTGGGCTAGTAAAACTATAATTAAATCATTGCAATAATTCCAAGGTTTGCAATGATTAAGTATGTCTTATTAAAAAATGAGTAGCTTAAAATTTTTTTTTACTATATTTTCACTTCCTATACCATGAGCATTTCATGTGTAATTTTTTAATAAAGACCTTGAAAGCCAAATTTTAATTGCTGTATAATATTCTTTTCTATACCATAATTTATTGGATAGTTTTCCTTTTGATGGATATACATTGATTAGCACATTATAATTACTGAATTTTTATGCCTTAATTTACTGTTTGAAAGTATATTTTAACAGCATTGGGTATGCATTAAATTCTATGTATATCTATGTATAAATGTATATGTCTATATGATGTATTTATATGTGGGCATATATATATTTGCTATATACTAACAATATGTATGCTTACTTTACTCTCTAACTCTTCATCACATATTCAACATTGTTTAACAGGCAACAATACTACTATCTTGTCAATGTTTAAACTGAATTTCTTTCGCTTTCAATAAAATTTAGGTTTCTCCATAAATCTATGGACTATTGATATTTTTTCTGTAATTGTTCTTATTCTTTCCTCAATTTTTTACTACAAAATTGGGCTTCTTTTAAAATTGTAAGAGCTTTTTATGTACTGAAGATATTTATTTTTTACTTACGATTCACTACAGATATTTTACCAGTGTGATAATATTTGTGCCAGGGATTCTAAAGTTTTATTTGGATCAAATGGACATCTGTTGTAATTTCTTCAAAATGTTTAAAAGCAGATATAGATTTCTTTAAATCTTTTTATTTTCCAGAATAGGCTGAATACTTGCCTGGATTTTATCCTATTTATACTTTTATCTTTTAAAAAAATTTGACTTTAAAATTTAGAATTAATATGTGTTTGTTATAAGGTTAAGTTGTCATTTTTCCCCCAAAATGTCAGTGGTTTTTAATTTATTGAATAATTCATCAAATATTCATTGATATTTGATATTTTATTTTTCATATTTTGTTGGTACATATTCCTGTGTTTATTTCAAACTGTTTATTCTATCTTATTCATTGGTATTTTGAGTGTTAAATGATGATCTCATAATTTGGATTAAGTTTTATAATATAATTTAATAACCAACAGGGTATTTTAATTCCTTGTAGGATTTTCTGATTCTTTTTTTAAAAAATTATGATATTTTGATATACATATGCATAGTGAATTAATTACTACAGTCACATAAATTAACATCCATTGTCTCTCATACTTTTCAGTTTTTGTATTTGATAAGAATATCTAAAATCTACTCTTATAGCAAATTTCCAGTGTATAATACATTAACTATAGTCCTCATGCTGTACATTAGATCTCTGGAGTTACTCATCTGATATAATTGATTGTATATGTTTATTGTTTGAGATGAAATTTATGTGGGTATTTTTGAGTCAGAGTCTCACTCTGTCGCCCAGGCTGGTGTGCAGTGGCACGGTCACAGCCACCGCAGCCTCAATCTGCTGAGCTCAGGCGATCCTTCCATCTGTCTTCCAAGTAACTGGGACTACAGGCACGTGCCACCATGCACAGCTAATTTTTCTTGATTTATTGTAGAGATGAGGTCTCCTCAAATTGCCCAGGCTGTTCTTGAATCCCTGGGCTCAGGCAATCCTCTCACCTTGGCCTCCCAAAGTGCTGGGGTTATAGACGTGAGCCACCGTGCTTAGCCTATGATCTTTTTAAATTAAAAAATACTGTTAGCTTTTGATTGAAATTGAGTAAAACCTGTATATTTGTTTGAGTAGAACTGGGCACTTGATAATTTTATTAAAGGCAGTCTTCCTAACCTGTAGCACTGATGCTCAATGGTAAAGTTTTACCATTTTCTGTATGTAGTTAAAAAACATTTTTTGATAATGTTCAAAGGTATATATTTTGTTGTTGCTATTGTGAACAATTTTCTTGTTTGTTATTAAATCTACTAAGGAAGACTCTGTTATGTAGAAAAGCTAATAATGTACATAAATATATTTATAATCCATCTTGATAGTGTGCTAGCTTATTAGCTGTAAGTTGTTCTTGGTACTCATGAGTAGTGAGTGTACTGGATAATGAATGGAGTTTTATTCCTCTCAGTTGATGTCTAATATTCCCTTAATATCCTTCCTATTAAATTTTTTTAAAAAACATAAATATCCTACTTTGCAAGTAAAGTAGCTCAGGGCTATTACAACTGTGAGAATAACTTGATAATATTTTAAAGTCTCTATTATTAGAAATCTACATTTTGTGTATTTGGGGGCATATTTCATATTAAATAATTATAATATTATCTTTACAGCTTATGGGGCATTCAGAATGGGACCACAAACGAGGGCCAAGAGGATCACAGGTAAGTTTTTTTCACCTTTTGTATTTTGTTTCTTAACACTTTCAGCCTTAAGTTTTCTATGACTCAAGGAATAATAAGTAGAGAGTGGAAGAGGCAAAATAACCATACCATTTGTTTCTACTTAGGTTGGCTATAATTAAAGTCCGGATTTTAAGTCCCAAAGCAGATGCTTGTATATCTGCCTTTCTGGTATCCCAGATTGATTGTGTTTATATGAATACAGATTTTATATTCATCTGGTCCCCGCAGTATACATTTTGATCAGCAACCTACTCTCTTGATTTTATATATTTCCTTTGATAATTTTTTCATGTATTTTCTGTTTTTCTCTATTTTTCTGTTTTTGGTTAAATATTTTGAAATATAATCAGAGTAAACACTGAACTAATTAGAAGATTTTTGTCTCTAAATTAACTGTCTTCATCTAGGGGAAATAGAAAGATGAAAGGGCTTATTATTTTTGAAAAGAAACAAATTCTAAACCTTTCTATATTACCAGACTGTTTTCATTGTCTTACTTTATGTCTTAGGCAAGGAGAAAAGCTTCCATGACGCATTTATGCTTTTTAATGACCTAATTAGACAATGTGGATTTGTTTTGCTTCCATAATTACTTTGCCTGACAGAATAAAGACTGAGGTTTACACTAAGAGAATTATCTCTCCTCCAAGAGTATTTTGCAAAGAAATATAAAAATAATTTATCTCAGGGCACCCTATGTTTACCTGAGTATAAACATGCAAAATAAAAACTAATTGGGTGAAAATTTCTACTTCTGCTGCTCACATTTTTCATTTGATGCTAAAAATAAGATTTTAAAGAGAGTCAAATGTGTAATACAATAAATGAAAGTTCATTGTGAAGTGTGAGCTTCTCCCAGGTGTGTTATAAAGCTGATGTGTATTTATGTTGCTATTTTGTGTATATGGATAACTGTAATTAATTTAGGTCACTGAAAAAACCCAAATAAATCAGTTATTTTAGTTGAGATTTTAATAACTGTGATATTATTTTTGTCTCATAAATAATATAAGCAAACCCAATTAAACTAGGATTAATCAAAAGAATTTATGCCTTGCCTTTCTCCCCTTGTTCACACCCCCTCTTCTTCTTTTTCTTTGGCAACTCTCCTCTCTATACATCTATAATATTTTAAATCAGAATTTGTTGCAAAGGTTGATAAGGAAGGGATAAAATTAATGTAAAATAAATCAAGAAAAAAGTAAAGATGAGCACAAGTTAGAAAGTCCATGGTTTCTAATTACTGCCACCAATGATATTTTGATGTTCAAAACATACCAAGCAACTTGTTGAGGACCTGTCTTTTAATGTTATGCAGTACAATATATATAAAAATAATCATTTAAAATATATAGTATTTACTCCCTATGGCTTACTATGGTACAATTTATCTTCGGGTTTGGATTGGTCACTCTGTTAATATAAATTGAAAAAAAATCTCATAAAAGTACAATATTGTTTGCAATTACTTTAAACATAAAAAAGAAACTCTTAAAATTCCAGATATTGCACATAGCTAGAAAATTTCAGAATTCCACGTACAACATAGTATATTTTCATAAATAAAGTGTGATTATATTTGAAAGCCTGAGGTAGTTCCGAAAAGCAAAAGCATTAGAACATGCTTGCATGAATTACCATTCTAAACATCAAGGTCTTTCTTGGATCTCTCAACTAGCAAAATAGCTATTCTAAATATAGTATACCTTTGTTCCGCTTTGATTCCTCAACTCAGGTACAAGTCATCAAAGTAAAAAAGCAAAAAGACACACCAAAAAATAAAAGCAATGACAGCTACAATAAAAACATTATTCTTTGGAAATTCCAAGTTGATAAATTAAGCATTAAGTAATAACCTCCTATCTAATGCTTATTCCACATGGTGGGGGATGGGGGAAGACACTGTTTTTATGTCTTAGATCATTGATCCCTTCTTATCTTGCTATCATTTCCTTGGAAAATATGTCTAAAGTCTTTCAAAGAGAATTTTAGACAGGTTACATTTGAACACAGATCTCTTAATAGTTTGCTAACACTTCAAGGCCTTGCTCAAGTTCCCAGTTTAATTTATAACTGGTTTCTAAGCGTTTACTAAGTGTACAGGACTGTGGTGGGTCTAACTTTGAAGAAGAACTTAATGACGAAGTTACTGTTCTCCTAGAGCTCACAAATTATGGTTGGCAATAGAGTAAATATACTTGTATATATAATTCACATATAAGGCAGTCTAGGCAGATGCACCACTACTTACAGCGTGGTACATAATGACATATCCGTCAGTGATGGACTACATATACGATGGTAGATTATAATACCATTTTTTATTGTACTCTTTCTATGTGTAATTATGTTTAGATACACACATACTTGTCATTGTGTTACGATTGCCTATGGTATTCAGTACAGTAAAGTGCTATACTGGTTTGTAGCCTAGGAGCAACAGGCTATACCATATAAGCTAGATGTGGAGTAGGCTATACCATCTAGGTATGTGGAAATACACTCTATGATTTTCCCACAATGAAAAAATCCTCTAGCTTCATATTTTTCAGAACATATCCCTGTCCTTAAGCAAATATATATAATATACCTTTGCCCCACTTTGATTCCTCAACTCAGGTAAAAATCGTCAAAGTAAAAAGCAAAAAGACATACCGGAAAATAAAATCAATGACAGTTACAACAAAAAAATTATTCTTTGGAAATTCCAGGTCAATAAATAAACAAAATATGATGTGCTTTAGGTGGAAGAGAGTATTTCTTTCTCCCTGGGAGACCTAGGAATGGCTTCTTAGAAGTGGTGATATCTCAGCTGTGACTTCAAAGATGGCTCCTAAGATCTAAAAATCAACCTCCCATATGACCCCTGCAATTCCCCTACTGGGAATATACCTGGAGGACCACAAATCACTCTATGAAAAAGATACCTGCATACATGTGTTTATTTCAGCATTATTCACAATAGCAAAAACATGGAACCAACCGTATTGCCCATTGAAAGAGAATTGGATTTAAAAAATGTGGTGCATATACGTGATGGAATATTATGCAGCCATAAAGGACAAAATTATAAACTTCGCAGCAACTTGGATGGACTTAGAATCTATATTACTGAGTTATCTATCACAGAAACAAAGAACCAAGTATCACATGTTCTCACTAATAAGCGGACCTTGAGCAAGTATTTTAATTCTATAAGAAAGGGATTGGCAGTAGTGGGAAACTGCCAGGGGAGGGGTGGGGGCACACCTCATCAACAAATTTACCTGCATAATGAACATTTGTATACCTAACCCTGAATTGTACCTCACATCTTTAAAATTAAAAATTAAAAAAATACAATTAGATAGAATGAATAGGATTTAGTACATGGCATAATAGAATAACTATAGATAGAATAGCTGTAATTAACAATAGAATAACTATAGTTAACAATAATGTTCTGTATATTTTTTAAAAAACAAAAATAACTAATGGGAACATTCCTAACACAAAGAAATGATAATTGCTTGAGGTGATAGATACCTCAGTTACCCTGATTTGATCATTACATGTTGCATGTCTGTATCAAAATATCATATGTACCCCATAAATATATCAATGGTTATGTGTGTATAATAATTAAAAATCAAAATAAATAAGTAAATAAAAATAAAACCGTTTAAAAAATTTTATAATAGTGAAAAGAGGAAAAAGTGGATGAAAAATCTATAGTAGAAGTCTGAACAGGGGAGAGTGTAAGACACATTTGGGTATATGCAAATTTTCTTTGTAATTTCATTATAAACACTGAAGGGGAAGTGTTGCAGGAATTACTGTGAAGGAATGATCTAGCGAATGTCATACCTTATTCTTAGATAGGAGGAAGAAGTAAACAGTCTAGAGTCAAACTGAGTACTGTAAGAATTAGGGTCATTAACACTTGGTGTAGCAGGAATGTGATGAGCTTAGTGTTAGCAATGTTAAGTGAGAAATGGAGATGACAATTTCAAAAGGAAGTTTCAGACACATACTGAGGGAGCGTTCTAGTGCTCTGTAGCCTGATTAGAGCAGAAGGTGTCAGTTTGGGAATTCTAATTATACAGGTGATAGTTAAAATATACCATTAGATAAATTCCCAGAAGAAAACTATTAAAAGAGGAAAACAGAAGAAAGGCAGATTATTGGACAGTATTTAGTGTAACAGCTGAGAGGAAACTGGGAAGAGAGTTAATGAATACACATGTTCTCACTGGAAACCAGATGGAGGAAAAATAATTTAGAACCAATAATAATGTAATATCAAGTTACACCAAGGAGAGAGCTGAGACCACAGACAAAGTTCAAGAAAATAAATATAAAAAATATCTTTGGATTTAGTGATTAGGAGTACCTCAGTGAACTTTAAGTAGCAGTTTAGAGAAAGAAGTAGTGGAAAGTAGAATACAGAAGAGAACGGTGTATGATAGTGGAAAATTCTCTTGAAAGAACTTTGTTTTAGAAAGTTAGTATTGTAGAGGAGACAGCAAAAGTGAGTAAAATTTATTCGTATGCTAGGATGACACCTGTGTCTTAATTACTGGCAAATGAAAAGAATCAGTATGGAAAAAGAAAACAGAAAATTCAGGGAAGGGAGTGTACTTTCTTCCAAAGGGGTCCTTTTGGCACCTGTTTATGTGTTTTCCTCACTGACAATCAACCCTTCATCCCTACCAAACCTGTCACTTATACTGTTTCAGAAAAAGTAGCCTCATTCTCAAATGAACTACTAGATAAATTCACCAAAATGTAGTACACATGGAGAAGCTTTGGAAAATAGTAGAGATATTTCTACCAGAAAAAGAAGAAATAGGGACAGAGTCTTAAAATGAAAAAAATACTGTTTCATTTTCTTGATAGAGACCAGATGCATAAAGTTGAAGTTGTAATAGTGAAAACCTTTAATGGTAGAAAACATATAGAATAAGTATTGTTTTCAATATCTAAGGAGGATGACTACATTTGGTTTCTGAGCACCAGGAAATGCCTCATCAAAATCAGAGAGCTCTCTCAGATGTGAGTGTGTTCGCCTGCAAGATACAAATTTTAACATATTTTTCTTTGGTTTGAATAACATAAATATATGTTACATAATTTTTTTAGCCTTTGAGAAATCAAAAATGGACAAAACAACTTTGACCTTCAAGCAGCATATAATTTTGTCTAAAGTCAGCCTTAATCACTGCTAGAATGGTGTTAACCTTATTCTGACTTCCCCTTAGGTGCTTAATAAGTAAGAGATTTTCTCAAATTTGCCTTCGTCCTTAAAAATTATATCGTGCATTATTACAGAATTTAAGAAGGTACACTTTTCATATTAAATACTTGTCACATAGAAAAATACTTATTTTACTTCAAGTAAATTCCAACACTTAATTGCATATGACTCTTTAGACTCAGCAGGATTTCATTCAAGTTGACTTATTTTACTTTATTCTCTAACATAGTTAGTCAACTCACTCATAGCTTTCTGGTTGATTTTTTCTTCTTTCTTCTTTTTTAAAGCATGTAACTCTCAAATAGTGGATCATCCAAATATAGGAAAGATGCTAAATGAATGATAAATAAACTTCCAGCAGCACACAGAACTCTTTTATCTGGAAGTGTTCCCAGTAATTCCAAATGAAGTCAGAAAATGAAATTCTCAGAAGGCAATTAGTTGTTTTTTTTTATTCTTTAAATTTTTGAATAAAAGTTTTCCAGTGGAAAGCTAAGAGAGACAACTCCTTTGAAATTATGCTCTCTTTTGAAAATTATGTTCTTTCTTTTCAAAGTGGTAGGAAGGAATTCCAGAGGGGACAGTATTTACTTATCACTTAGTTGATGGTCACTGTGGAAAAGATTAGCTCAATTTGTGCATTTGTAAATTTCCTAACATTTTAATGTGTTGGAAACCAGCAGGCTCTTTACTCATTTATTATATTATTGATATTTTACTATCTGCTTGGCTTTATTGATGATATTTAAAAATACTTACTGAGGATGGTTTCTTTGGCTTTGCAGAAGTTTGTCAGTTTGATGAAGTCCCATTTATCTATCTTATCTCTTATGGCATGGGCACTTGGGGTTTTGATCAGAAATTGGTTGCCAGTTTTGATTTCCATAAGAGTATCTCCTGCATTTTCTAAGGTTCTTATAGTTTGAGGTTTTACGTTTAGGTGTTTGATCCATTTAGGGTTGATTTTTATGTATGGTGATACGTAGGGATCTTGTTTTAATCTTCTGCATGTGGTCAGCCAGTTCTTCCAGTACCATTTACTGAATAGGTTCTCCTCTCCTCAGTGGTTGGTAGTGGAGACTTTGTCGAAGATGAGATGGTTGAGAAATTGAGGTTTTGCTTCTGGAATCTCTCTCCTGTTCCATTGGTCTATATGCCTGTTCTTGTACCAACTATTTCGATTGTTGTAGCTTTATAATAAAGTTTAAAGTCTGGGAGTGTGATATATTCCTTTTTTTTTTCCTGTTTGTTTTTTACTGAGAATTGTTTTGGCTATTCACGACCATTTATGTTTTTATATGAATTCCTGTATTGTCATTTTCAGGTCTGAAAAGAATGCTGCTGGTAATTAAATGAGTATTGCATTAAGTCTCTAGATTGCCTTGGTAGAGTGGAGTCTTAACAACATTGATTCTTCCAATTCATGAGCATGGAATAGTTTTCCATTGGTTTGTGTCCTCTTTGAGCAGTGTTTTGTAGTTTTCATTGTAAAGGTATTTGACTTCTCTGGTTAGGAAGATGCCAAGGTATTTGATTTTCTTTTTTTTGTGTGTGGCAATTGTGAATGGGATTGTTCTTTTTATTTGGGTCCTGTTTGTTTATTGCTTGGTATATAGAAATGCGACTGTCTTTTGCACATTTATTTTATACCTTGAGACTTTGCCAAGGTCCTTTATAAGTGCAAGGAAGAAGGCAACCTGTGGACTGGGGAAAAATTTTTTACCAACTGTATATCTGACAAAGGCCTAAGCATCTAGGATCTACAAGGAACTCAAACATGCTGAAAAGAACAAAACCAAACAGCTCCATTACAAACTGGGCAGAAGATATAACTAAACACTTCTCAAAAGAAGACATACATGCAGCCAACAGATACATGAAAAAAAATTATCTGTCTCACTAGTCATCAAAGAAATGTAAATTAAAACCACACTGAGATACCACTTAACTCCAGTCAGAATGGCCATCAGCAATAACTCAGAAAACAACAAATGCCAGAGAGGATACACTATTGGTGGGAGTGTAAACTAGTACAACCTCTGTGAAAAATAATTTGGCTATTCCTAAAAGGTCTAAAAATCAACCTTCCATATGATCCTGCAATCCCCCTACTGGGAATCTACCTGACGGAACTCAAATCACTCTATGAAAAAAGATACCTACATGCATGTTTATTGCAGCATTGTTCACAATAGCAAAAGCATGGAACCAACCATGCTGCCTATCGAAAGAGGACTGGATAAAAAAATGTGGTACTTATACACGATGGATGTTACATGGCCATAAAGAAGGAGAAAATTATGAACTTCACAGCAACTTGCATGGACTTAGAGTCTATAATACTGAGTGATCTATCACAGAAACAAATAACTGAGTATCACATGTTCTCACTCATAAATGTGCCTTGAACATTTATCGTAATACTATAAAAAAGGACTGTCAGTTAGTGGGAATTGCTGGGGCAGGGTGGGATTGGAAGTAGTGGGTACTGCAGGGGCAAGAAGATCGCACCTCATCAACAAGCATACCTGCATAATGAACAGTTGTTTACTTAACCCTGAATTGTACCTCACATCTTTAAAATAAAAAATTAAAAAAAATGCTTATTAAGAAACAAACTTTTGTGTTATCTATCTACCTTCAGATGATTAAAAATTTTCTTTAGGTAATGAAATTCTGGTTTGTATGTTTCTAAATAATTGAACTGTATTGTATATACAAGAAAATAATGGACTATTCTGGTGAAAATAGGTCATTAAATACCTAGACTATCAGCATGCTTAAAAATGACCTGAGATGTATATAGTAGCATGTTTTTAATGGTTTATCAAGTACTAGAGGCTCCAAACTTTAAAAATTCTTGAATAAAAGGCAATGACCTAGATTAATTAGCTTTTATGGTATTAATTCAAAAGGATTAATTTTGATGGAAGTCATTATACTACTTCTTTTATTTTTTAAATCTAATAGGGTATTCAAGAGAATGAATGTGTTAATGATAGCCATTGAAGTTGATTAATCTAATTATTTGCCTACTATTGGTCTCATTTAGTGATAGGTCAATTCTTTTCTGGGGTAACTCATTTTGATAATAGAATGGAAAGAGTAATTTAAATGTCTTCCAGACTTATCTGCAATAATGTCATATATATTTATTAAAGTTACCTACACATTTTAGAAAGATGACCAGTCATATTTCCTAGGAATTTACTCCAAGGGATTAATGTGAGTGGATGGGAGTCCATTATTTCATCTCCCAAATGCACCAATGTGTTACCAAGGAATAATTTATACCCTAGATAAGAGCTGGTTGCCAGTGTTACTTTTTTTTTAAAAAACAAATATAGTGTCTTTTACTTGCATTTCTTTCTCCTTTTTCATATTTTTCCATATATTAATCTAACTGTTTATACTCGTTTAGAAATTGTTCTGATAATTGTTTCATTTTAGACAACTCTCCAAAGAAAGTTTTATTGTTTTGTTCTTGGGATTTTCTAAAATTTGTTTTTGTTGGAAAGTTGTTTAAATTTTGTTTATATGAACTAAGACCATACAACGAATATTTGCCTGGGTCTCACATGTTACAGAGGTGACCTTGTCTCATGCAGTAGTGACAGGGTCCTAAATGTCACATCCATTTTCTCCTGCTCTAGGTATCTTAAGTTTCATCCTTTGATCATTGTTACACAGACTTAAAAAACTCTTCTGCTCTGTGGAATTGCTTTCATTTAGTTACAGTTTAGTATTATGCCATTAATTTGCATTCACAAAATTTATGACAATTTTAGAAAACTTTTGTTAATAATATTGTTGATAATGTCTACATAGTACACAGTGACAAGAGGATGCAGGAAAACTTCTCTTTGTTCTTTCCTCAGAGAAGGGGAAACAGTATTTCTATTTAACAGTTGAATTTACGATTTTATTACTTCTCTAGCATTCCTGCTCTGTATCCACCAGATGCCAGAAACCAACACCCCCAATCCTCCAGTTGTGATAAGAAAAATGTCCCCGGGGAGGCAAATTTGCTTCTAGTTATAGCCACTGAGATTAGAGCATAATTTTATTGTCAGACATATAGAAGATAATAAATAAATATTTGCTTATATTTCATATATGAAAATGGAAAAATGCTTCTTCAAGTATTTATATATTTGGGTTTTCAGGTTCAATCTTTATGTTTATCAAACAGCAGTTTTAAAGAACACATTCATTTCATTGTGAAGCAGTTTTCTCACAGTAGGATTATGTCCTAGAAAACTAGGGAAGGGGAAATGCATGCTTCCCACACTTGTGCATTCAAGAGATTCACGGGGCATCTGGAAAGAGAATTTGGCTCTGTTCATACAGTAGTTGCATGGAGCATATGTTTTTGGGGAACTGAAGGATGACCTTGAGTAGTCACTCTTTAAAAGGCCCTGGTCTCTTTAAAAGAACACTGATGAACAGAATCAAAGAAGTCCACAGAAATAAAAGGAAAAATTGCCACTGGCATTTATGCTTTTATTTCACCCTCCCAAGTTCATAGATTAGTAAACATGTTGTTTAATACTTATTGAATGACCCTCTTATCTTGAGGACTGTGGACATCATTCACATAACTTGTGCACTGCTTTATTTAGCCAAAAGTATTTAGTCAAATCATGATTTGTGGTACCTTATATAGAACATAGGTACCTTGTGGTACCTTATATAGAACAAAACAAAATGAAATAAGCAGACATTGATAATGGGTGTTTATCTACAGGAGTGTAAATAGTTTAAGCACTAGACAAATTGACTTAGTGTACAAAAGCATACGTTGAGAGAAATAAATACAATAAATATACCTATACTTTAAGCCAAGGGCAGTTTCTGACCATTTTTGCAGCTGTAGCTTTTATTCATATTGTTTCCCCCAGATATCTTGTTGTAAACTTTAATAAAATAATTAATAATGTAAGTATTTTGTGTGTAAGTGCCTATAAGGTAAATTTACACATTCTGGACATTAATTTTTTGACTCTAAAGTTTTGCCTTCTATTTACTGGAATGTCATAAGAAAACATATGCTAACTTTAACAGTTAATTTTATTCTTGAATTGCAGTATCGAACAAAAGGAAATAATTTTTATCCCATGCTGGTGATTTTATGCAATCGCTGGCATAGAGTAAGAACTTGTTTTTTATTAATTGTGAAAACAAACTCTAAAAGAGAAGTTTTGGGAATGGATTTTTTTATTTTTGCTCTCTTATAAATAAAACTGATCGAAAAAAGATCGTGCCAAACATAATCTAATTCACATAGAAGACCAAAAAAAAAACAAAAAACCAAAAACAAAAAACCAAGAGTAGACATATTGACTAGAACAAATAATCAGGTGGAGGAATAGATACAAGTGAGACAAGGTAAAAGGAGGCTGTGTGGCAATTGGAAGGCCAGTTAACTAGAAAAGGTGAATTAAGGCAAAGGAAATGGAAAATATTTCTGGGAAATGACTGATCTTTTAAGATAAATATTAACACCAGTTTTGGTATACTAACAAAAAATACCAAGATACAGATTTTTAGTATATTCTTGGTGCAATTTTTTACCATTTAGAGAAAGCAAATGCTTTTTTTTTTTTTTTTTTGAGTTGGAGTCTCACTCTGTCGCCCAGACCGGAGTGCAGTGGCCGCTCCCCGCCACTGCAGCCTCGACCTGCTGGGTTCTGGCGATCCTTCCGCCTCAGCCTTCCAAGTAGCCGGAATTACAGGCATGCACTACCACACCCGGCTGATTTTTTGATTTACTGTAGAGATGAGGTCTCGCTGCCCAGGCGGGTCTCGAACCCACTGGCTCAGGCAATCCGCTCACCTCTGCCTCCCAAAGGTGCAGGATTACAGGCTGAGCCACCGAGCCCGGCTACAAATGCCTTTAAATTTACTGTCTTATTAATGAATATCCAGGGTAAATGTATAAAAATGTATTTCTAATATTATTAAAATCTTATTTATTGTACAGAAATTCTTCTTTACCTCACTCTATATGACAAATTAAAAAATTGTTTAATAGCATTCTCCACAAGATTTTATATTGTCATCAAAGGTATTGCTTGTTGAGTTTCTTTGTTTTTCTTTTTTCAAGTTTTACCTTGGGAGAACAAATATTGCTTAGCAGGTTTGTTCTCAGCATTAAATGATCATTCCTTTCTGTGCAAAATGTACAGTGTGTAAACATAAGTAGAGCCAACAAACGGGCTAATAACTACAAAGAAAAACCCTGGAACAACCTTAGGGATATTGATGAACTAAAATCATCTTAAAAGTTACAAAAATGAAGCTTCTTGTCAGGTTTGATTTTCCAGATCATAGGATTTTTTTTTAGTTGTGTTTTTTTGTTTGTTTGTTGGGTGGTGTTTTGTTGTTGTGATGGTGGTGGTGATGCATTATGCAATGGCCAGTTCCTGGAAAACTCTAAGTGTTACAAGTTAAAGTTTGTTCTTGTTGGAAATCTGCAGGTTATCAAACTTGAATCAAAATAGTTTGCTTGCTGCCTTCTGTGGTTAAATTCTTCTGGGTGACAGTTTCCACTTGGACCTCTACAACTATTTCCATTTTAGAGTTTTGTAACTATGTTCTTTTGTTTTCAAATCATTTTAATCTCGAGTTTAGAGAAAGTTGTTTATACAGTATCAATGATACACACTTAAAAGAGCAACTTTTTTAAAGTGTGAGAGACAAAAAAAAAAAACCTGTCAGGAGGTTGTGGGTGAGACAAACAGATGGAGTCGAAATTTCAAAAGTAAATCAACATGGTCAGGAAGACTATGAAGTGCGAACAGATGTAAGAGTTCTAGTTCTGAAAGACTTGGGAACAGAGGAATGGAAAGAAGTTGTCTATCAAAGATGATGCAGGAGAGACACACGATGAAAGGAAAAGACCATCTCATCAAGCAAGATAAGGATACAGCCATTGCAACCATGCTGAAAAGGTTAGAAACATACATGAAAGCCTGTGGATTCTGGCAATAACGATTTGGCCGTTTGACAAGTTTTAAACCCTATTTTACTGCTTGTTGTCCCCAGGCAGGTCTAAAGTGATTTAGTGTCATAACTTGGTGACAGCTCTCTTATAGTACTTCAAAAATATGGCTATTTGATGCATGCTTATTGCATTTTCAGGCCTTTGTATAATTTTTTAGAAAATGCTCCAATTCACCATATAAGTTTGTGAAATCTAATCCTAGGAAAATGTAGTTTTCTTATTGATGGAGAAATCTATTGCATGTCTTTAAATAATTTTAGCTAAATGATATAATTGCAGAAGTCTTATTTTATACTGATTATGGCAACTCAGCACATATTGAAATTTTAATGGATATTTTAAAAATAAATGAAAACGTGTTTTATGAAATTAAAGTTTAATTTATCCAAGTAAGTTTTTCTGAACCACTGTGGCTTGAGGACATTTCTGTTAATCCATAATAAAATATGGCAAGCTTCTTAGATTTGATGAAATTATGTCTAAAGCACGAAGAATAAGGCCAAAGAACTTTTTAATTTATTTATTATATTTTTCTGTGTTCTGGCTTTCCTGTTTCTAAAACATGCAGATAAGCTGAGATTCCCCCATTTTAACATTCGTGATGCCATATTTTAGAATAGTGCTTTATTACTTTGTAAACTGACATTATGATATGAGGAAGAATTTGTCATGTTGGCATTAATTAAGAAGATGGAGTTTAAATATAGACTTTTAAAAAAATATAGGAACATGTGTTGTTATTCACGAGGCATATGGCTGTCCCTTCCCTTCCCTCCTTTTTTCTTTTCTCTTATTACATGGAATTTTTAAGTTCAGGAGTGATCCCATCTCATGCAGCTTAGGGATCTGAATTTTACATAAGGTCTTTAATAGAAACTTATGACACATGATATGACAAGACTTTTCACTATTTTTTGCTATTTATTTGGCTTAAAATCAATGGAACAAACTGAACTTGGCATTGCTATTTCTGTTCAAAAATAAGAAAAATATATAATTTTACTATTTCTTACGTTTTGGTCTTGGCACTGTGGGCTTTGTTTATGGAAAAAGTCAGGAGAGGAGAAAAGCATTATTTTAACTTCACATGATAAATAATCATACCAAACTGAAATTTCCTTAAAAAGTATTTGTTCTTTTTTCTTATTACAGTGCAGATTGCTACTAATTCAGTGCAAGTTCGAAACAATAATGTTAATTTTTTCTTTAAATAGCATTGTAGGTTTAAATGCATCACTCAGATTATAACCTTATAAAGATATTTCACTAGGACTCAGCTAGTTTCTGCACCTATCCATTAGTAAAAGAAACCTTTCATTTTATTATGGATGTTATTTCCTCTTGACATTCTTTTAGCATAAAGAAAGAGTATTGAGATTTACCTTCAATAAAAATAATAATTAACATTTTTGTTAAGCTTTTAAATAAGTGCTTTACAGATATTATTAACTAATTTAAAACAATTTTTATCTGGAGTGAATTTCTGTCAAATATTGATTAGGAAAAATAGGAAAATAAGTAATGTCTGTGACTTCCAAATGTTTAAAGGACATTCTATTTTCATCATTTTATTCATTGGTAGTCATGAAAATTGTAATCAGTGGATATCGTACAGGAAGTAAGCCATTTTCCTGGAATGGACAGTTTATTATACATTTTATATACATAGCAGGAAGCATAGGAGGGGCTCCTATTTGTTACACTAGTATCAAAAGATTGAAGCATTCTCCCTTTCTTTTGTATTATGAAATACTTCAAACATACAGCAAATTACAGTGAATAATTAACAAAATTATATAGATTTAATACATCAACATTTTGCTATATTTGATTGTTTTTTGTTAATTGATAACTAGACAATTGTTCAAAAATATTTGTATTAAATTTTTCATAAAGTACACATTATTTTCATTAATGGATATATACTTAAACTTATTTTACTATATTTGACCTTATAGGAATTTAGATAATATGGAAATAAATTAGTTTAGAGAGTATGTAAAATAATGAGAGAATATGGAAAAAATTAATTTTTTTAGGGAGACAAGCAATATTGACTTATTTTTAATTTTTTAAAGCTGAGTACATTGATAAATATGTTCATAAGTAATATCTACTTTGATACTACCTGGAATAATAAGTATGTATTCAGAAATGGATTATCATAAATGCATGGATTTTGTCATAGTATGTCCTCTATTAAAAGTAGAATTATTGTCTCTTTAGAGATATTTATAAAAAATACAGGAAATTTTATTAACATTAAATATTATTTTCCAAATATCTAAGCTAGCTTTGGTAACCAAGTATTTTTAAAATCATGTTTTAAAATGTCATTTCTATCATAGTCAATAGATCAACTTCTTAAAATCAGCTTTATTAAGAGAAATTATAAAATTATAAAACTGATGTTATTATGTTTTGCTATCCTGTCTTGTAAAAATACTTTCTATACATTTTACAGGAATATTTAATAGTTTTTTAACAGTTTAAAAGGCAAAGATGTTCTGTATATTTTTATTTTTAAAACCCATGTAATCATGTATGGAGAGTTAGGATTATGACTGGTGTATTTATCTCTTCTTTTATCACCTTGTAAGGATTGCTATATTTGCATACACAACAGAATAGTTTTTACAGAACAAAATTACAGGATAAGATAAGGATTGTAAAATCCAATAATGCATCACTCTATTTAATATTTGTATCAATGCTTCATATAACAAAAAAATGCACTGTTATATTTTGGCATTAAAAATCAGGAACTAATGTACGAATGACAGTATAAGAATTTAGAATGTTTTATTATTAAACTTCAATTAAAATACTAAACTAGCAAGATTAAATTGAAGAGGAAGAAATAAAATTTTGCACTTAAGTTTTTAATGAAATTTTGGTATGAAAAATACCCACTTACTTGTTTATAAGCAAATAAAGAAACAAAAAGTAAGGCTTAAATATTGGGTTGACTTCATGCCCAATATCATATGGCTTTTCTAAGAGTAAGTGCCACCTTGGGCTTTATTAACAGTAGTAATTATGGCCTGCAGAGCAGAAGAATTAATCGAATAAATTCTGCAGTGGCCAGATGACCCCCTGCAGTTCTGAATGTACCATTTCAAGGGGACTGAAAAGTCGATATACTCACATAAATGATCTGTATGTCTATTAACAGTGTCCCAGATGAAGTGGAAGTTTAACTTATAAAAGAGTACTTATGTTGAAAAGAAAGAAAAAAAATTGTTCTCTTGAGACGCTAAAAGTGTTAGAATATAGACAGGGAGTGAGATTTTTTTTCTTTGTAGTCCAATAAGATACTATTTGGACAAATGAATAGAACACAAGAACAATCAGATTTTAATTGAATATCAAGTTACTTCTGGCCATTCAATTGATCTAAACATAAAAATAAAATAAAACAGGGTAATGGTTTTTTCTGACTATGAAATTGTTCAAATGGTTGTTGCATAGAGAAGTTTCTGTTAGAGTAGGTGAGCTAACTTCATAAGGGTGTATTTTTAAAATTGTTTCCAAACAGTGACGAGTAGTGCAGGATACCAAAAGCTTTAATCTTCTGTTGTTGTATATTATCTCAATGCACCTCAGACAAGAGTCCTATAACTCTGGTCTTCATTTAATGGAAATTTCCAAATCGAGGCGAACTATGAGTTTTAAGCTCAAATCTATGATGTAATCTATGCAGAGTAGAATTGTCAATACTCCTTGGGGAGCTATTTTAAAGCTGTCATTCCTCTATGGACTAGCAATAGCTATTCAGTATCATTTAGGGAGTTTATCAGACATTCTGATTGACAAGATTTTATATGCAACTAGAAAATCTTCATTTTAAGAAGTTGTCCAGGTGATGTGAGGTGGTTGATACTGTTAATTTAAAGGGGTGAGTATGGTTAGTGAACGGATTTCAGTACTTAAAGTAATCTTTGTTTCACTTCTGCCTGCAATTCTAGGGTTAGAGCTGAATTTCTTGACTACTCATTGCTTGTTCATCTATAAATTCTGGGTGCTTGCATGTTAGGTTGATATGAGTCATTTATTCATTAGTGGATGAAGGATAATGAAAATAACACTTGATGAGAAAATGAGGGCAAATAAATGAAAGTACTGACTTAAAAGACAGGGAAACAAAATTGAAGACTGATACAAGTTTCTCTTCTCACAACCTCTGTCACAAGTTCAATAATATTGCATAATTCCAAAAAGAGTCAGTCACATTGTAGTCTATATGAATGATACCCGTTGGAATTGTACAGCTGCACACATGATCCTTTTAAACCCTTTAAATATACTTCTACATATAATAGAATGACTATACTAAGACTGAATATGATTGTGTCATTCCAAATAACTTTCAGGAAAAGGACATAAGGCCTGTTATTTTCTGACTCCTAGCTTTTCTACCAGCATCTTACTTCTCTATCTAAAACAGATAAAATTTCCTGTACTTTGAATGGCATCATGCTGTTTCATTTCTCTGTGCTTTTACGAGTGCATTTTTTTCTGCCTGTGATATATACTTTTTTCATTTTATCCTCCTGAATCCTTCTTCAGTACAGTTGAAATATTATCTGAGACCCTACACTTATTTAAACATTAACTATGCTCTCATAACACATTTTACATGTATCATGCATTTATCATAGAACTTGGAATATTATGCAAAATTTTCCATGAGTAAATTAATTAAATTAGAGTAAAGCTTCCCATAGCCAAATATCTTCTTTGAATCTCCCATAGTGATTGCCACCCAGGAGTTATTCAAGAAACATTGAAGGAATGATTGAATGAATGAATGATGTATAAAATGGGAAATATGAGCACACAAAACTTCCCTTTAACCTACTTCACAATTTGTCTATAGCGTGGCCTCATTTGAATTACAGGATAACTGGAGTTCCAATCAGTAGTCATGAAAACTTGTTTTTTTAAAAAATGATAATTACTCTAATAAAATCTGAACTTTAATAAACATCTTATTACTGATTATACACAGTGACAATATTTTTCAAAATGTAAGGGAAAAGATAATAATAATTTTCAACAGAAGTTATATTAGAGGATAGTTGAAAAACTTGAAAAAAGAAATCCAGAAAGTAATCCAAATCACATTTATCATAAACTTGTTCAACTTACTTCTTAAATGTATTTTTAGTTAATTTTTAATGGAGTACAAAAATATGATCTCAGGCCAAAAAAAAACTTCCCAGTAAAAGTTCTGGAATGATTTTTAAGATGTTACAAAACTATCTTAGAATGTTAGAGTATTTTATTAGCTTAGAACTCTTCACTAAATTCCCAAATAAAAACTAGATTTTTCTACCAAAGTAAAATACTAACTGGCACAAAACTTTGCAATCCTTATCTATTACCAAATCTACATTTATCTAAAGATTGACAATGTCTTTCCTCCTGTATTGTTTTTTCTATTTTCCTTGCGTATTAGTAGTATACTTAGCATTTTTGTGGTCCTTTATTAAAATTTATGAACGAACTTAAAAATATATTATGCCCTATCACAGTAGCAGGGAGTAGTACATATCTGTCAAAAGTATGAGCAGTCAAGTCATTTGTATATAAGATATGCAAATGATGCAAGTGATTATTCAGATGGTCATTACAATTCTGTAGTTTAGGCATGTATTTCATGCCTTACTTTGAAGTTATTTTTTTCAATGTATGAAATATAAAATCAGAAATGCCAATATAGTACCTTTCCTCAATACTGTATTGGTTGGTATTTATCGGTCATTACCATTCAAAATGACTATTCTATATTTCTAAATACTTTGAAGTTTCCAAATTTGAGTTTTGGTTCATCTTGAAGTACTTAACTGGAGATTCATGTGTCTTTTCATTTCATTGGCTTTGATGGTAAGTTTTTCTTACATGATAAGTAATTTATCATTGCCTCCTCTAACAAAAGATAAAAGACTTAAAATAAAATGTTAAAAATATACCTTGAGTTAATTAAAGGAAAAAGACAACAGTATTCATTAAATGTGTGTTTTTTGCCATATTATTTTTATTCACGTAATTTACTTTAATCTACAAAACAGTTTCTGAGAGTAGATAGTTTATTCAGTCAGGGTTTGGGGGCACTTCCTGTGTGTAGGGAGAGGGCTGGTAATGAGGCAGTTCCATGGGAAACACGATAGATGAGCTTTTGCTTCTCACGAACTTCATATTCTAGAGTTCTAGATGTTATTGTTATATACCTTTACAAATGAAGAGAAAGACTTGAACAGTTTTTATGATTTGCCAAAGTCACAGAACTAGAAAGAAGCGGTTGTTTTCAAATCCAAGTCTGCCTGGTTAGAAAAGCTTATTTTTGTCTCTTCTATGCTGTGTTACCTCTCATCAAGATATATTTAAGACCTGATTTATCATGAAGATATCAAAACATTTTGCCATACAAGGTCAAAAATTAAAATTTTTATACTGATGCTAATTATCATTTAAAATAAACTCATTTTTATTTAATGACTTACTAATTTATAACCCTATCTTGTGATGAGGGTTATAAATTCTGAGTTCCATAAATTTAAATAAGTGCAAGGTCAGTCTTTAAGTAGCAGTTTTCCAAACAGGCTTATAAATGTGCAGGAAACAAACATTTCAAAATTGCTTTTCTGACAAAAAATGGTGATTTCAGCCAAAAGAAATATCACACTATATTTTGTGCTGCCAAGCATGACTTACATAAATTAGATTTATTATGTACAGTACATGAAGAAGTTGCACTCCAAGCCTATACAGCTCTCTAACCTTTCCACTTCTACCGTGTGTGCAGGAGGGCTGTTAAGGAAGTTCGTTTATTTATGATGGAGTAGAAATTACCTCTAAACATGAACTTTGGAAGACCTCTAAAAGTGATATAACATCTAATTTAACTAGCAGCAATCCACTGAGATAAAATGTGCTATACATCGTCTTCTTAAAATTGCACATCTGTGAGAGCAAAAGGTTATAATTACGTTTTCCTGGAATTTCATGAAACTACACATTTTAAAGTATGGTCATTCAGGATTCCACACTAACTAAAATGAAAGACAGGTTCATGTGATGGTGAAGAGAATGATCTTTGAAGTAATGAAGATCCCAAGTCCACCATTAAATGTATATATGATCTTAATGAGATCTTTAACCTCTGGACAGCCTGGTTTTTTTTCATCTGGAAAATGAGATAATATAAAGTAGTCTAAATGTTTGTTCTGTGGATAACAATACATTGTGAGGCATTACATAAAAAAGAGTATGTGGACTAAATACTTATTTAAATGATGGCTTTAAACAACACCACTACCGTCGTCGTCATTGTCATCACCATCATCACCACACCACAATTATCTTGCTACCAGCACCACCATCACTACCTGTATCTCCTGCTGTACGAGCAGTATGTTCTGCATGATAAGCCCAGGCCTTCTCTTGTCTCATTCCTCAGCACATGACTACTTGATTCCTTGGGCCATAGAGAATCAACTTGCAAGGTCATCTTTGTCTAAATGTCCCTACTACGTCAATTGGTAGCATATTCTTTTTATGTCTGTTTTCTAAAAACAAAGTGTCATCTTTCAGCAGAAGGAGATTATATGTCCCCTCATAATCAATTCCACTGAGATGATGATTAGCAGGAACCCACCATTACACCAGTTCCTTAGATACACAAGAGATGGCATCATAACTGAGCTCCAAAATGGAAATATCTTCCTTCAAAGTTTCTATAAATGTCACTGAACATATTATTTATTGACTTATCTCTGACTACATGGGTAAGATAAATCATTTGTATGAATTGGAATGCTTGCTCCTGAGGATGATATACTATTATTCACAAAGTATTTCTCAGGAATCTTCAGTGAGAATACCAATTTTGAGGTCCTGTATTTTACAAAACAAATTAAGATAGAGTTGTTTTCACTAAAACTGGATTTAGCTTTTTAATAGACATTCTTTTACTTGGCATTAAGCAAAATGAAAACATAAATAAATTTTAACCTACCCAATAGCTATCTATTTCATTAAGACTAGTATATTATCTAAAATTAAACTTTAAATTAATTAAGATGAAACTATTTTTAAAAGCTGTGATTAAAAGTAGTAGGGAAGATAAAGCTCTGTTTGAATAAATGATTACAGAAAAATGAATTTTAACCACAGGAAAATAAATTTGTAATAGCCTTATAAGTTGTTTTTGATGTACAATTTGTGTACTAACTGATTAACTAGGTATCACCTGTTACCTACTAGTAACAATGTGGCTTTATAGGTGGGAGAGTGTTTGGGAATCTAATATCTAGGATCACATAAGTTATTATATACCAAATATTACTCCCTCAGATTATTTGGGATCATCTGTAGACCTTCATCCAAGTGAAAAAGAGTTGTTTTCTACTTCATTCTGAGCTAGGTCACAAGGTTCTGTTAATTTTAGCTGTTTACACAATTTTCACTGAAAGGCTGTTTCTTTAACCCTCCTTTTTTCTTTTTTGAGATTGAAGGATTTGATTTGACCTGACAAATGAGCTATAATTGTCATATGATAAATTTGTTTCATTTCTTACACACATGATGATTGCAAAAATGGTTTTTATTTTTATTTTTTATTTTTCGGCGTCAGCATCCCACTCTGTCTCCCAGGCTAGAGTGCACATATGGCCACCACAGTCTTGATGGGCTGGGCTTAGGTGATCCGTTGACCTCAGTCTTCTAAGTAGCTGGAACCACAGGCATGCACCACCATGCCCAGCTAATTTTTTAATTTCTTGTAGAGACAAGGTATCATCAAGTTGCCAAAGTGTTGGGAGTATAGGCATGAGTCACCACTCCTGGCTGGAATGGTTTTAATTTTAATGTATAACTAGTGAAATGCAAAAATGCTAATAGAGATTAGGTCAACATCGACCTATATTCTAAATCAAAGAACATACACCTAGAAACTATTGCTAAATCTTAATTTGAACCTGTATTATACTAATCTATTATGTGAATGTTACCAAGAAAGTTGCTTAAATTTTAATATCACTGGTCTTTAAATTTTCTAAACATGATTTTTGGGCAAAAACATTATCTAATCTCTCTGAAGCAAGGAATCTGAAAACAAGATTAGTGTCAAATATTAATTGAATTGTGTGTACAATTTCATGTTATAATTTTTATGTTAAGTCTGTTGAATGCTTGATTGACAGGAAATAGACAGCAAAATTGACTAACAGATGTGAACATACTGAAATACAGTATTATATACAACTATTTAAAAACAGAGAGATGAGTAGTTTGGCAGAAGCATTAAGATATCTGGAAAGCAGGAAATACATATTGCCTTAGTCTTACATAATGTAAAAGAACTAAATTTATCTACTATCCATAAACAGAAAATAGGAACTGACTCTTTCAGCATTAAGCAGTCATTCACCAATGTAAATGAGATTGGACAGACAGGTTTTATTTTAAATATGCTGAAGTTATGGAAATTCACAAAAATATAATTTGTCAAGGAGAACACAATTCTCTTGTCAGTTACCTAAAGATATTGATCATGAGAATGTTATATATCTTTCCTTAGCCACATGCTATTGTAGGTCCAGATTGGCTTTCTCATTTTTCAAATTGTATGTGTCTGATTATTAGAATACAAGATTCAGCAACCTACAGAGAGTAACATGGAGTTATACAAAGAAATAAAATAAAAGGATAAGATGAAAAAAATTGAATGAATCTGCGCTTTCCAGTTTCTACTTTTAGATTTGTTAATTTCAGAGCCAAACGTACTTTTTGTTTGTTTGTTTGTTTTTTGAGTTGGAGTCTCACTCTATCGCCCAGACTGGAGTGCAGTGGCTGCTCCCGGCCACCGCAGCCTCACCTGCTGGGCTCCAGCGATCCTTCCACCTCAGCCTTCCGAGTAGCCAGAATTACAGGCATGCGCTACCATGCCCGGCTGATTTTTTGATTTATTGTAGAGATGAGGTCTCGCTGCCCAGGCGGGTCTCGAACCCGCACAAACATACGTTTATAATTAGTTATTTGCATTTTATATTATGCTTACCTTTTATATTACCTTCATGACATACTACTATCAGTGTTCCTGTAAATGAGTATTCAAAAAACATTTGTTGAATATCTATTTTGTGCTAAGTGCCGTATATACAAGCTTAATTAAGCATGATTCTTGCATACCTGAAAAAGTTACAGGTCATTAATTCATATATTGAGTCTTGTATCCAACATTGTATCTCTTCTGGGTGGCAGACACTGTGGTAGGTATTGGAGATAGAACCAAACTGCCTTGTTTCTAGTCTAATAGGTGAGGCATTCATAGTCCAGTGTGACTGGTGCTGTGTTGGCAGCATGCTCTGAGAATTATAGGAGCATATGAGCAGGATATATAAACAGATAGATCAAGAAATACCTGGTAAAAAGGAAACTACCTTTGAATTGACTCTTGAAAGTTGGAGTTGTCCAAGGGAAGAGGTTTGGAAAACTTTCTAGGCCATTGCAAAGTGTATAAAAGCTTAGAGGCATCTTAGGTTCAGTAAAATGGGGTGGTGTGCTGGTTAGAAAGTGGCTCGAGACTAATGTAGATCACATCTTGCAAGACCTTATATTTTAAAATAACGCTTTCCTAAAGCTTTTGAAGGCCCTTGGGTTGGGAGCTAACATAATTAGATCTATAATTTAGGAAGATCATTCTGTGATAGTACCACAGGTAGAAAATGATTGAGCTGCATTTTAAAAGTCATTCTCATAGCAGTACTCAAGTATCAGATGAGTTGAAGGCAAAAGGTTTGAGAAAGAAGGTTCAGAGACTATGACAGTAATGCTTATAAAATGCAAGCTGGACCAAGTTTTATTGTAGTGGCTCAGAGATAAGTTATAAGTTATGTCATGGCATGCCCTCAGAGCGGCCCTCTTCCACAACCCTCTCTAAATCAGGTACTTTCCTCCTCACACATCATTGTGATTTACTACCATAGCCTTCCTTTTTCTATTTATAAAAGCTTGCAATATTTTTTATATACACATTTATCTCCATAAATAGGCTGAACTCTTAAATGCTTTATTCATAGTTGTGTTCCTAATGCTTAGTAAAACATTTGACACATAGTAGCTGTTAGATAAATAGTTGCATACATATGTGTGTGTATAAATAGGAAAAAGATGTGCTTTTTTCCTAATTGAGGTAACTAGGTATATATGGCATAACCATTCACTGAGATAGATGGTATAACAGTAGCAAATTTGGGGGAAAATATAAATTCAATGTCAAGCTCATATAGACAGTTTCAATTAGAAGTCTTCATCATCTAAGACACAACTGCACATAGATTGTGAAATTTGTGGGAAAAGACTTGACTAGACATGTAGATTTGGAAGTTTAAGAGTTGTTCTCTCTCTCTCTTTTTAACTAAACCAGATGAGGTTACTCAAATACAGTGAGAGGAATGAGGCAGTGGCACTCTACAATACAACAGAGCAGCAGCAAATGAAATAGCACTGTATTAGATACACTTTATAGGAGGAAAGTATGAAATCTTCCCATGGTATCAAGTAGGAACTGGAACAAAGACTACCCAAACTATCCGTGAACTCCCAAAACAAGGAATCAAAGAAAAGTTTTCCAATTTTAAAGAGCTAGTTAGAGCAAAGTTACATGAGTAAGCATGAAACTGCAGTGCTCTGGGTTCCCAGTGACGAGGTCCACATGGCTAGAATAGTACTCCAAAGCACGTAATTCATGTGGGTCAAAAGTGTTGAAATGTGATGAAATGGTGGGTTAGGTAAGAACCAATGAGACACGCTTTGTTTACCTTGCTAAGGAGTTTGGAATTCAACTGGTAGGTTACAAGGAACCATCAAAGGATTTTTTTTTTTTTTTTTTGAGTTGGAGTCTCACTCTGTTACTCAGACTGGAGTGCAGTAGCCGCTCCTGGCCACTGCAGCCTCGACCTGCTGTGCTCTGGCGATCCTTCTGCCTCAGCCTTCCAAGTAGCTGGAACTATAGGCGCCCGCTACACACCCGGCTAATTTTTGATTTATTGTAGAGATGAGGTCTCACCAAGTTGCCCAGGTAGGTCTCCAACCCTCAGGCTCAGGCAATTCACTCACCTCAGCCTCCCAAAGTGCTGGGATTACATGCTGAGCCACTGAGCCTGGCTCATCAAAGGATTTTAAGCAAAGAAGGTTTGCTAGTTTTTAGTCTCCCTCCTCACACGATGTCATTGAGTGTGTATTTTTGTTTATCAGTGCATGCTCAGCTTAATGTGTGTTTTTGTGTAGCTCACACAAGGCTGGAAATCAGGAAACTTAAACTCAGAGTCTCACTAGTTTAGCCCCTAACAAGCTACATGATCTTGAGCCAAACAAGTAACCTCTTTATGTTCTAGCTTTGTTAATTTCAAAAAAAAAAACCATTGGATTATTTCTGTTATCTCTTTTCCCTTTAAAATTTTGAGGTTGTGTTCTGTAACTAGATATGGAATTTGACATCTCCTGTATTATAAATGTAAATTTTATCTAACAAAAAACAGGAAAAAAGAGAAGGCATTTGAAACTGTAAAGACAATTGAAGTAACAGTTTTCACAAGATGGGAAGAAGGTAGAGATGTGAAATTGACCAGAGTAGGAGAGTGGTTGTCCCTGTGAGAATGCCCTCATCTTATTACAGTATATGTTCCAGAAGGAAACTGGACAGATTAGGGTCAATGGAGTTAGAATAAAATCTAAGATATTGTGTACACATTAAGTTTAACGTTATCTGTGGGAGTTTCCCACTATTCCAAGATACTAAGAGGCAGTAGATACTCTAAAATGCCCCCAAAGGAAGCCTTCATAAATTAGCTATATTCCCTATGGTCTTTATTTTTAATTCAAGGACTGTGTCAGGGTAGACAAGATGGCACTACAGTATTAAACAGAACTCAACTCTCAAAACCATGAGTTCTGTTTGTTGCTTCCTTATGTATTGTTCATCATACTTTGACTCTGGCTCTGTTCTATATTGTCCTCACTCCAAGACAGAGATGATAGAGCAGCCACCACCTAAAACATTGTTAATCACAGTGATAGAGGGAGAAATATAGTCTAACTATAGAAATCAAGTGCCACATCTGGAAGTAATACACATGTGCATACACATACACATACACATGCACTAACTCACTAATGCACAGGCAGAAAATAGGAACATCCCAATAATACTATCATTTAGAAGAGGGAAGAAAGGAAGTCATACAGCATCACTAACCTGACATAATTTCAAAATCTTACTAGGATGCTATTTTAAAGTCCCAAATCCTGGAATTAGATTTTTTTTTTTTTTTAAATATTAGACCCTCGTTCTGCTTCCTGGAAGAAAACTCTTGTCCGTTGTTCTCTGGGCCCCTGGTTCCATCCTTTAAGCTTCTCCCAGGTCTGACATCCCCCTGGACTACCTGTGAAGTGATCACTGGGAAACGTATACTCTGGAGAGCTTAGCAGCTTCCTTTGTTGCATAGTTTTTTTTTTTTTTTTTTGAGTTGGAGTCTCACTCTGTCACCCAGAATGGAGTGCAGTGGCTGCTCCCGGCCACCGCAGCCTCGACCTGCTGGGCTCCGGTGATCCTTCCACCTCAGTCTTCCAAGTAGCCGGAATAACAGGCACGCGCTACCATGCCCTGCTGATTTTTTGATTTATTGTAGAGATGAGGTCTCGCTGCCTAGGCGGGTCTCGAACCCGCAGGCTCAGGCAATCCACTCACCTCAGCCTCCAAGGCGCGGGATTACAGGCTGAGCCACCGAGCCTGGCTTGAAAGATGTTCTTATGGTAGTATAACCCTCTTAAAAACATAGCTCCTTTTAAAATTGATTCCATACAGTTTCATATGCTAATAACTGCACCCACAGTTTTTTTTCTGGATAAATGTTTTAGATTTGCTGTATTTCTCTGTCCTTTAGGCCTTGTGCTTCTAACTCCAAATTTAGATGCTGATAATTTGAGACTGTCAGGCTTTCCTGGGAGAATCTGGCAACTTTTCCATAAAAAAACATTTTTAGTCTCTTTTCCCCTGAGTTATTTTATCCAACTGAAAAGATATATTGAGTACTATAGCATTCATTTGATTTTGCTCCAAGACATCTTAATTCATTCAGAGGCTTTATAATGGGTCTGATGACCATATCTTTATTAACACTTACTGAGGCAGAGTTGAAATAGACGTTTGTAGTTCAGTGTCCTTCTCAGTTTGTTTTTCTGCATTTAAGAAGGGGAGACAATTGCCTTTTCCCTGTTCTTCGCTCCTTCTATTTTTTTCTTCTTCTTTGTAAACAAATTTAGTCTTTTTGAGTTCACTTGTTTCCTATCATACCGTGTCAAATACAGTGAACAGTAGCCAACACATGGTACTCACATCCTGTTTTCCAGTCTCTCAGGTTCAATAAGTCCCTTCTCTACTTTCTGAGACACTGTGTATGGTGTTACCACAGGCTTCTTTTCTGCATCATAAGGACTGCCACTTTCCACTAAGGGCAGATTCCTCACTACCTGCCCTTAGGCTCCTATCTTTTTGCTTCATACCTTCAGAATATTTTATGGCAACATCCTACTTCTGGGTGCCAGTTCTGAATATCTTTCTATTATGCAATCAGCAGTGCTTACAGTGATTCAGAGTTGCACCATGGGTAATGTTTTGTTAAAAATCAAAGTAAGGTTTTTAGACTCAATCTATGTCAGAAAAAAAACAACCAAATAGGTAGAAATTGGGTAGGCAATGGCCTCTTTGACAGGAAGAAAAGCACCAATTGAAAGCTGGTCTAGAGTTGATTCATTATAAAGGAAATTTCAAAGATTTAAGAAAAAACCTACTAGTTGGGATATAGTCATGAGACCATGCACAGTAGATCAAAATTTGACAAATATAAGAACAACAGAAAATCAACTAAAATTGTATAGTTAGCATTAAAGAAGTATCTGCTTAATCAAATTTCATATAAGATGGTAACTTTGAAAAATGAATTAAAGTTGATTGGGGTGGGAGAGAAGAAGAGGTCATTTCAAAATTCAACTCATAACCACACTGGTAATATTAAAAATATTCTAGGCTCCAAAAACATTTAGTCAAATTAGAACTGTGATCATAGCAATCAATGAACTAGTGTGCATTTTAACAAGCAAGGGGCTTCGGCTTCTTTTCTGTTGCTATTTCTATTGATCATGGGGCTAGGCAAATTGCTGCAAATTATATTTTGCTATTTATTTTTTGTGACACCAAGAGCAATAGTGTGTCCTAAGTTAGATGAAAAAATGCACAGCCTAGTATTAAAGCAATGCTTCTCCACCCCCTCGGCACTCTCACGCGTTGCTTTCCTAACATGCAAATATGCAAGCATTTCCTAAAAGTGACAGCCAATGGTGTAAACTAATCTCTTGAATCTGGTTCTGGCATTTTCAAACTACTGTAGCACATAAAAGATAGTGGTGAAATATAAATAATAAATGGAAGGAGGAAATGACATGCTCTCTCCTGCTTTCAGAAGCAAATGGAGGGTTTTACTATCAAGAAAATTACAGTCTCTAGGCTTGTTTATTACTGAGATTTTCAAACAACCTTCCTTATAATGAACTAATGTGGGTTTGGAAAAAATAGCAAAAGATGGTTCTTTCTAAATTTCCTTTTAAAATTATGAAAAACACTCAGAATATTAGACTTAATCACCAGCATAATAAAGGCAAACTAGAAGTGGTTTATCACCATGACAAATGTATTAAAATTACTTAGAATAGCAGGTAAAAAAATTATGACAAATGGAATACTTATTACCTAAAATTTTCAAACTTTCATGGCTTTGAGGTAAAATTTTAGCTTTTTGTTTTGTTTTGTTTTCTAAAGTATCTTCAAAGCAACAAGCTGACTATGTAATATTGATACAGGTTATGAGAAAGTGATGGGGCACTAAGCAGAACATGTTTCCTAGCTTGGAGACAGAAGTCTGCTACCGCCTCATCAATTGCCTTTTTTCCTCATATTAGAATTTATTGCTAAATCAGTTAAACATCCCCATAGACATTGCAAACACAGCAACATAATAGATCATTCAATATTTTCTTCTTTAGGAATTAAGTATGTAATATCTACATATACACATATTTCTAAATGTAAATTCTATAGATAAATTGTGGAATACTAGAATTATAATATTGGGCAAAACTCCATTGACTAATAGGATAAAGAAAAGAAGCTCCTTTTAAATAGTTAATTCTACATTCCAAAAATATGTGGATTATTTAGTTTGGGAAATGTTTTTAAAATTTTCAAACTCTTAGCAAAAATCTGTTTCCTGATTCAGTCTTCTAAAGACACATTTTTACAAAAATATATTTATGTCCAAAATAAGACCTAAGAATATATCCTTTTGTGGCCAGTCATTTTGAAAGTAGATATAAAAGACAATTATTTTTATGGGAATAATTACATTCATTTTGTAAATAATGCATTCTGTTTTTAAAAATTACACTACATTAAAATATTGCAGAATATTAAAGCAATAAAATTATAATGATATGAGTGTATATACTTATATAACATATAATTAAACTTAGAATGATTGATTATAACATTGATCCATGTTACAAGCTAGGATCTGAAACAATATTCATTGCAACTACACAAATTGATATTTATAGGAATATATTTGAAACCATAGACTTTTTCATTTTTGCATTTGATTTTCTCTATCTGTAAATAGAAATATTAATTTTTATATGATTCTTGATTTACTTAAAAACAAATGCATAGTACAGTGAAGTTCATGGTGGAATATAGAGGTGAAAAAATAAAAAAGGAATTGTATTTAGAAATAACATTCTCCCACAATGTTTACATGTAGGGGAAAAAAAGTTAATTTTAGAAATCACTAAAACTTAACAGTTCTTGAAAAGCGACTCCTCAAGGAACTCTTGAATTCCGCAGAACCTCAATTGTCTGAGAACTTTCACTTGTAACATGTCCAAACTCTATACAGTCAAGCCCCTGACGAGAAGCATGGTTGGTTTGTTTCCTTCAGAACTCAGATTCTGAAATACTCCCCTTGACTTTGCCTCATTTACAGTGTAAATTCTTGAATTTAGAAACTTTAGTTTTAAAATCATTTTAAATCTGTTCTCTTTATTTATCTGTTTTCTTATTACATGAAAAATAGTTTTCACTTAGGTAAGGCACTCAGAACATGTTTCACTTCTTTGTTTTCTTTGATACTCTCTAGAAAATATGTTGAAACTTTTTGCTTATTATTAAAAACTTAAAAGCACAAATCTACTGATAATGCATTGATCTCATTCTTCTCTGGTTGCTAATTTGACATTTTCCTCTGCCTGATTATGGCACAGCTTCCTGAATTTCTTATTTTCCATCCCCAAATCAATACTCACAGCTCATAAAAAAACAGTAGTTACCAAATGATAGGTGGTTTTGAAAAACTTGTTTAGTTTATACATTCAGTGAAGATGTTGCCTCTAAATCAGCAGCTGCTAATGACCTTTTGTTCCAGAGAGCTGTTAGAGATGCAGTTGAAGTCTGGAACGGAAGCATAGGTTCGGGTTAGCCCAGAGTTGGTATTTTCCAACTGTACTTTGTTGAATTTTTGTCTTATGCCCTAAGTACTTGTCCTTGGAATTTTTAAGATTCACCCCAACTTCAACAATAGACAATTCATTTCCTTGCCTTCTCTTCCCATTCTCTTGTCCTGAAAACAACATAAGTTGCTGAATATCTTGTGATGCTAGATTGTCAACAGACCTGTATTCCATTTTGTCCTCAACAATTGCCAGCTGAGGGGGCTTCAATAAATAATAAAACCTCTATAAATCTGACTCCTCATATAAATGGTAATAACAATTCCCACTTACCAAGTTTCTGTTGATTATTATTATTATTTTTTTTTTTGAGTCTGACGTCTCACTCTGTCACCCAGACTGGAGTGCAGTGGCCGCTCCCGGCCACCGCAGCCTCGACCTACTGGGCTCCGGCGATCCTTCCGCCTCAGCCTTCTGAGTAACCGGAATTACAGGCATGCGCTACCACTCCCGGCTGATTTTTGATTTATTGTAGAGATGAGGTCTCGCTGCCCAGGCGGGTCTCGAACCTGCGGGCTCAGGCAATGCACTCACCTTAACCTCTGTTGATTATTAAATGAAATGATGTATGAAAATATCTAGCATATAGTATACGTCCAGTAAATCGTAGCTCTTTCCCTTCAGCCATGCGTTATCTTTTGAATTCTTTTTTTCTCCTCTTTTGCTTTCTTTAGCTTCAGTTTTGACTTTTGGTTCATACCTTTTTCTTTCTGTGTCTCTGCTGTGCTTGCTTTTCCTTTTCTTTGTTTCTTTCTTTCATTTCTTCCACAGACTGGTATATACTAAACACTTAATAGCATGCTAGGCACTGAGGACACCAAGTGAATAATACTAATGACAGGCTTCACAATTTTATTGAAAAAACAGACATGCATAATCAACTGTAGAAACTAAAATGAGGATATGTGCACTGGGCATTTGGAAGCAGAGATGGATCAGTAAAGCCTTTCTGAAGGAGAATCATAGCTGGACTAAACCTTAAAGGACAAGTAGGAAAGAGTAGACAAGGGGATGAATCTTTGTGTAAAGGAAGCATCATGCTTCAAAAGCACAGAGGCAAGAAACAATATGTTAGGAAGAAGAAACCATAAGGATTTTATAAAAAGAGAGAATGGCAAGAGTTGAGGTGGAAATGATGGGGAAAGGAGAGCTTGGTCATAGAGGGTCCGTGTTTAGGTAGGTCACCCTCCCCTTTAAAGTCAGAGGAAACTTTCCAATTATATAGCACTATTATTTCTTCTTGCCTGTCTCCAGTACCCTCCATTGTCTTTTGCTGCCTTAGTCATTTCTGCTAGTGGGACTCTGCCATATGCCTCAACTGAATTGGAGCAGGATTAATCATTCATTAGATAAAAGGAAGCCATTGGAAAAAAATCAGTCCAGAAGTGACATAGTCATAGCTATACTTTAAAAATAACTCACCTAACATATGAAATGAATGGATTATCATGAGAAATCATAATTGGAAAATAATGGTCTTAAAAGTTATTTTGAATAATGGCATGCTTAAGGTTTTTTAAAAGTGAAAAAGCAAAACTTAGAAGGGACAAAGTGTTAGGTCTGTAGCAATTTAGCTACACAGTCTCAAGACTGGTAAATACTAATATCTTCAATTTAATATATAATATCCCTTGTTCACAATTTTTAAAAATCTTCTAATGGTCTGACTCAATATGTAATAACAAACAGTGATATGGACAAAATTATAGGATCTCACTCAAATGTGTATTATTTTACCTTCAGGTGTACTCCGTTTGGTTGGCTTTTTTTTTTTTTTTTGATTTGGATTCTCACTCTGTCCCCCAGGCTAGAGTGCAGTGACCACGCTCATGCACTCATGGCCACCCCAGCATCAACTTGCTAGGCTCCAGAGATCCTTCCGCCTCAACCTTCCAAGTAGCCAGAACTAAAAAAAGTGCATGCTACCACACCCAGGTAATTACTTTATTTGTTGTAGAGATGAGGTCTCACCAAGTTGCCCCAGCTGGTCTTGAACCTGCTGACTCAGGCAGTCCGCTCACCTCAGCCTCCCAAAGTGCTGAGATTACAGGATGAGCCACCAAGCCAGGCCTGGTTGGCTTTTAATGAGGCTATTTTATTTTTTACTGTTAATGGTGTTTGTGCATTTCCAGGAACAGGCTAGATAGTGTGAGTATTCACCTTCTCCCTTATAAAGCAAAAAGCCAAAGGAGGCAAGAATAGTTTAAAAATACTACACCTTTCTGTACTGTACTCTGTACAAATATTAGACTGGATTTTTTTAGTTAGGACTTTTGGAATGGATTGTGTTTGATCATGTTTCTTCTAGAATTCTATTCTTTTCTTTTACAGGGAGTACAAACACTCAATTGATCTGTTTGGTTTTTGTTCAAATATATACATAAATATAGAAAATCCATGGAACATATCTAAGGCAAAATAACTTGATAACTATATCATACAATTTCAACATTGAAAAAAATTATCTGCCCATCTAAGCATCTAGTAAACCATTGAAAGAAGTACCTATGATGTGTTAGTTCTTAAGCCAATGAATTCAACCTAAGGCAGCAGACTTGTTCTCAGCATAACACTGGGTGTTTATTTACAATGGTCAAAGAGAGAATGTGTTAAATCAGAAGTTAGATTAGTTTTCTTTAACACCTCTATTCTCAGAATAAATGTACTTCAAGTCCTGACAAACAAATAGAAAAGGCTTTGAAATGTCTTTTTAATGTAATGATCTATACAAACTCTAACTGGGGCTTGGAAAGCTGGGTCCAAATACCACTACAGCTCTGATGTTAAAGCTGTTCCTTAAAATGAAACAGACAAGAAATAGAGAAAATCTTTTTAAAAGGCTACTTTGCCTCTGTCCTCTAACTAAAAGTTGGAGGGTTTTTTTTTTCTCTTTTTTTTCTTTCTTTCTTTTTTTTTTTTGGTCAGGGAGGAGGTGGGGGAGAGCAAAGTTGGGGGTGGAAAGGAACCGTGAAGAAGGTGGTGGGAGCAGTTGTTTTTTTGTGCCTGCTGACGTCAACGAAATTGCCAGATGGCATTTGAATGCTTTGCAAAAAGACAGGAGCCTTTTATTACAGCTGTCACATGGGATTTCATTCATTTGCATTCCCAGAAGTGGTCTAAAGCTCTCCCTAATGGTAGGAGTAATGAGGGCTCTGTACCTTCAGAGACCCAGAGGGCCTTTTGTAGGATGTTGTTACCTTAAGTGGCTCTGATAAGGGACACATGCTCAGAGAATGGCATGTTTCACTGTCAGCTTCAGAGGGCCATGAGCTGTTCAGCTTCAATTAGGACTATAATGTGATCATTCAAAAAATATTCTTTTCAGAATGTCTTTTGTGGATCCTGACAGCCTTGGAAACACACTCAGTGTCACCCAAAGTGTCTAATATGGCAGTGGTGAGCTATAGAACAAAAATATAGGTGCTATGAATTGATCCCAGGGCTGAGAAATACCTAATGTCCAACAGACCTGTTCATACCCCAAACAGCATTGATCTCACCATCTTGTCCTATGCTGCTTTGGTACCATCTTCTTCACCCTTTTTAGGAACAAAAAAATCATGAAACTTTTTTTAAAAAAACAGAAAAACAAAAACAAAAACTGTAGGCCTATATGTCGAAGAAAGAAAAACGCTTAGAAATGCTGGGAGCTACTCTCAGAGACTAACCCCAGGGCCACACTTTCAGGCCAGGCTGTCCTGTCCTCTCCATATCCCAAACCTTCCCACTGCCAGAAGTTTTCACGTTTTACTTTATTTTAATGCTGGAATTTCTCAAGCTTTTAATTTACTGGGTTATCAAGTATGTTCTTTTTATAATGCATCTATTTCTGGGATAGTTAATTGGATGAATTGATTTCCAGAGCCAATTCGAAATGGAAAATAAGTATAAAGTATTTATACCAGAAACATGTTTTTTATCATACTTGCTATAACTCATATTATTCATGGTAAATAGTTTGGCATATGAAGGTTGACCTGAGCTGTGTTACTGAGGTTGTTTTCTTCCTAACTCTCACCTGAAATCAATGACATGATTATACCCCTTCAGAGGTGGATGTGATGGCAATAGATCTGCGTGTTGTGCTGAAATAAGAAGCATCAAGTATACCAAGGGTTTTGGAGTCTAGAGACTAGAAGGGCTTAAAAATGAGCTTATATGTGTTACTTAGCTTCAGTCTTATGCTTACACTGGCAGTCATAATAGGGTACTTACAGTGCAGCTGATCATGTGTTTAGTGAAAATGCTAATGCTGCCTTGTCAGTGACAACATATTATATGAATGGTAAGGCTACTGACTTGAATACTATACAAACCTAGAGCATTTTTTCAGGGTCTCTTTTATTCTGCAAATGAAACAAATGCATGCCATGCTCCAAATGCATAGATAGGCTCAGCCTTGCACAATCTTCTAAACATAAACAGTAAGGGTGGAATTGCTGAGGCATGTGTCTATTTCATTCTGATTTCACTTCTGATTCTGCATCAGAGTTTAGAGAGGTTTAGGAGATAATAGTGAAGATTATAAAAGTTTCAAGAAGCACCTTCCTACTTCCTCTGATCCTGTTTTACCCCTTTTAACTGTAGGGGACAAGGGCACAGGTAGGGGCACAATCAATATCATATATTCATGAGCAAGTCCCAGACCTGAGAGATGGCATGCGGTAAGTGGCAAGGAACACAAGACCAACATCCAAAAATAACCCATAGGAAAAAGGAGATATTAGGAAACACAATTCAGGATATGATGGTGAATTAGAGGCTTTCAAGCATGCCTCATCCATTGGAACATTGTGAAATAGTGTAGAAAGACCAACACAGTGAACCCCAATTCAAGGAAAAAAAATGTATATTTATCAGAAAGGCAAAAGATAGCTCAGATTTCAGGGTGGAGACCAGTGAATAGCCCCCACGGTGGCACTCTGCAGAGAAAAGTGAGTGCAACCCCAGACCATGGGATGGGACTAAAAACTCCCCTCTGAAACATACCTTCCAATCAGGGATCTCCTTAACTCAGGTCATGGGAGAACATCCATTTATCCTGGGCCCTGGAACAGTCTCAGAGAGAGGCCAAGAATTGGTAAGAGGGAAAGATACCCAGTAAAGCCATAGGCATTCCCCCAAATCCAGGTTGGTGAGGAAGACATCACTTTTTACCAGGATCCATTGTCTCATAAACAGTGACCCACCATTATAAGCACTTTGATTTCTGCCCCAGAGACAAAGCTGCTCACTCTGGAGTCAGGCAAGAGCCTCCCACAGCTGGAGCAGGGTGAGGAGCATGGAGATCTGCCCAGAGTTTAGAACCAGATCTGGGTTTGTCCCAGCTTGCAGCTAGGAACAGTGGGGGATCCCTGAAGCCTGTTTCCCTCTCAGAAAGATAGGCTGAGGGTTGGATCTTCAACTGGAATCCATCTCTGCGTGTAACTGTCTGAGTGCCCCACCCTGTCCCAATCCTCCAGACAGTTACAGCAAAGGGCCCCAGCAATATCAAGGAATATCGAGAAAAACAGCTTAAATGATAGGAGCCTAGAAGAGGACCCCCAATTCTCACACTCCGGAACCTGCAGACTGAGCAAAAGGAGAGTTGCTGTTACAGCGGTTTCTCATGAACAGTAGGTCCTGAAACCAATATCAGTTTTGAAACCTGGAACTCTTCAGGAAGCACCACTGTTAAGAAACCCAGCCTCCTTCCCAGACTAGTTGGGTAGTGAGCCCCAGCAATACTGAGAAAAAGGAGGGCTCCCACTCCTACACAACTGAAAAAGCAGGCTAAGTGGCAGGAGACCAGCAAGAGAGACCTCATCCCTCTACACTTGAATCAGAAGCCTTAGTGGCAGGAGAGTTCCTGATTCCATGGTTTCTCCCCAGTAGTGAGGCCTGAAGCCAAGGTCAGCTCCATGACCTGGAATCCAGCTGCAGGTGTCATTGCAGGGCACTACAGCCTCTCCCTTAAGGCTGTCGGTGAAGTGTGCCCTCTAGTGCCAAGAATCAGGTGGCCCTTATTTCTACACACCTGGATTAGTAGCCTAAGGTACCCTACCCTTCCAGGGCAACTATCCATGGGCAGCAAGGCCCCTTGTGCTTCATGCCCTAACATACCCAATCATCTGGAGTAGAAGTCTGAGCGACCCCCCCGCCCTGGGGTAGAGCTCTTTGTGCTGTGCTGCTCTCTCTGCTCAATGCCCAGACATATCCCCAAGTGTATGGAGCTCCCACTCTCCTAGATAGGAGTTTAAGCCACCCTCCCCTTTTGTGAGGCAGCGGGGATCCCCTAACACCTTGCCAAGGCACATCTTTGGGCACTTGGAGGCTGCACACCAAACCTCACCTCATAGCAGGTGCCTATGCCTGATGTCATAGGTGGGCTTACTCAGCTCGGCCCCATCCATGTTGATACTCCCTTTCCGGGTGCTGAACTGGGAGCACAGACCACAGTGCACTCTGCAGAGGAGCTCACTGTTGACACAACAGAGGACCCCTTCCAGTAAACAAGGATCAAGTAAATAGCCATCCACATCAACAGCAGCCAGTTTTTATCCATAGGCTTCACCTGCTGGCCTGGAGATTGAATGACGCATCACAACAGGTAATTTGCTGGCACCAGCACATACCACCAGGAAGAAACTGAAGCCTTCTAAGACCCCTGCTGCCCTAGCCTCACAGGAAACAGTGAGCTGGCCCACCCTTCCTACTATACCACTGTTGCAACCAATATCTGGGAAAGTCAACTACACAGGCTATCTATATCAATATAGATATAGATATAGATATAGATTAGCCACCATGGTTCATCTAGATAAGAAAGAACCAGAGGAACTACTCTGAAAGTATGAAAAAACAGTGTTACCCTTCCAAAGGACCTCCCAATTCTTCAACAACAGAACCTAACTACAATGAAATCCCTGAAATGTTAGATAACAATTTCAGAACATTGACTATAAAGAAGCTCAATGAAATGCAAGATAAAGCTGATAACCAACACAAATAAATTTGCAGAACAATTCAGGAGGTAAAAGGAGAGGTTGACAACCTTAAAAAAAAAACAAACTAAAGAACTTGATGATGGAGATACAAAGTACTGTACAAAGCTATAACAGTAAGCTAGAAAAAGTGGAAGAAAGAATCTAAGAAGTGGAAGATAGGTTCCTCAAACTAACCTAGTTAGACAGAAATAAAGAAAAGAGAAGATTGAGCAAAGCCTATGGGAATTATGGGATTATGCAAAGTGACCAAACCTACAAATCATAGGCATCCCAGAGGTGAAGAAGTTATAGTACAAAGTATGGAAAATATATTTGAGGAAAAATTTAAGAAAACTTCTCTGGTCTTGAGAGAAACTTAGACATCCAGATGAAAGAAGCCCAAATAACTCCTGCAAGATACATCATAAGAAGAACCTCACCAAGGTATACAGTTGCCACATTCTCTAAAGTCAAAGAAAGTATTATAAGAGCAGCAAGAGAGATGCACCAATCACTTATAAAGGAAGGGACATTAGACTAACAACAGACTTCTCGGCGGAGACCCTACAAACCAGGGAAAATAGGGGCATGAACAGGCACAGTGGTTCACGTCTATAATTCCAGCACTTCAGGAGGTGGAGGGAAGAGGATTACCTGAGCCCACGAGTTTAAGACCTGCCTGGACAATTTGGTGAGAATTCATACAATTAAAACAAACAAACAAACAAATAGCCATGCAGGGTGGCACATGCCTGTAGTTCTAGTTACTTGGAAAGCTGTGGCAAAAAGATTGCCCGAGCCCAACAGATCAGGGGTGTGGGTTGTGGACTCCAGTGGTCACTGCATTCCAGCCTGGGTGAAGGAGAATAAAGTTTTTCCCTAACACACAAACACTAGGGGAATTTGTCATCATTAAACCAGCTCTGCTAGAGATGCTCAAAGGAGTTCTAAACTTGGAAATGAAATGATGACTCTTGCTATCACAAAAGATCACATAAGTACGAAGATCTCAGTGCCTATAAAACCAGCACACATTTAAATCCCCAAGTCAGCTAGCTTACAACACTACAGCAGGAACAAAACCTAACATACCAATATTAGCTCTGGACATAAGTGGTCTAAACTCCCCACTTATAAGAATCAGGGTGGAAAACTGAATAAAAAAACAAGACCTAACCATATGCTGCTTACAAGAGACCCACCTACTGCCAAAGACAGTCACAGACTTAGAGTAAATGGGTGGATAGAGATATATCAGAAGAATGCTAATAAAAATGAGCAGGAGTAGCCATCATATCAGATAACTCGGGCTGTAATCCAAAAACAGGAAGGAAAAAAAAGACAAAGAAGGACATTTTATAATGATAAAGGATGCAATTTAACAAGAATATTTAACAATCTTAAACATATATACACTGAACACCAAAGAATCCAAATTTATAAAGCAAATACTACTTGACCTTAGAAAGCAATGATAGCAATATTAAAATAGTAGGTCACTTTAACACTCTGCTAACATCACTGAAGAGCATCAAAGCAGAAAATTAACAAAGAAACACTGGACTTAAACTGGACTATAGACCAAATGGACCTAACAGTCATCTACAGAACTTTCCAACCAACAACTGCAGAATATGCATTTTTCTCATCTTTGCATGGAACATTCTCCAAAATAGACCATATCCTTGGCCATAAAGCAAGTCTCACTAAATTTAAAAACATTAGAATTATACCAAGTATCTTCTCAGACCAGAGTGAAGAAAAATATGAAATAGTCACTAAGAAGAGCTTCCAAAACTATACCACTACGTGGAACCTGAACAACTTGCTCTTGAATCATCCCTGAGTAAACAATGAAATTAAAGCAGACATAAATAAATTTGTTGAAACAAATGAAAATAATGACACAACATGACCTCTGGTACACAGCAATAACAGTTTTTAGATGAAGGTTTATAACACTAAATGCCTATATAAAAAACATAGATCAGTAATTAATAACCTTGCACTTCAAGGAACTAGATAAACAAGAACAATCTAAACCTAAAGCTAGCAGAAGAAAAGAAATAGCGAAATCAGAGCAGAATTAACTGAGATTGAGGCTACAAAAAAGATGCTAAGGATCAGTGAATCAAAAAGTTTGTTCTTTGAAAGGATAAACAATATTGACAGACCTCTTGCTAGACTAATCAAGAAAAAAAGAGTTAAAACTCAAATAAATTCTATCAGAAATGACAGATGTGACATAGCAACCAATACCACAGAAATAAGAAAAGATAATCAAAGACTACTATGAAAACTTCTACAGTAACAAACTAAAAATCCTAGAGGAAATGGATAAACTCTTGGAAACATGCAGCCTCCTAAGACTGAACGAGGAAGAAATAGATACCCTGAATGGAACAATAATGAGCAATGAAATTGAATCAGTAATAAAATATCTCCACAAAGCAAAATGCACACACACACACACACACACACACACACACACACACACACACAGAGAGAGAGAGAGAGAGAGAGAGAGAGAGAGAGAAAGAGAAAGAAAAGCAAGGCCAGAGGCCAGACAGATTTACAGCCACATTTTATCAGATGTGTAAAGATAGCTGGTACCAATCCTACTGAAACTATTCCAGAAAATCGAGGAGGAGAGACTCCTCCCTAACTCATTCTATAAAACCAGTATCACACTGATAACAAAATTAGGCAAGGATACAGCAACAACAACAACAAATTACAGCCCTATTTCTCTGATGAATCTAGATACAAAAATCTTTGACAAAATACTAGCAAACCAAATTCAGCAACATATAAAAAAAAATGTATCCATTATGACCACGTGAGTTTTATTTCAGGAACACAAGAATGGTTTATTATTTGCAAATAAATAAATGTGACCCACCACATAAACAGTGGCAAAAATAAAAATCATATGAGCATCTCAATAAATTCAGAAAAAGCATTAACAGAATCCAACGTTCTTTCATGATAAAACCCCTCAACAAACTGTGTATTGAAGGAACAGATCTCAAAATAATAAGAGCCATATATGACAGACCCACAGCCACATCATTCTTAACCAGGAAAAGGTAAAAATAATTCCCCTCAGAGCAAGAAGAAGACAGGGATATCTATTCTCACCTCTCTTGTTCAACATTGTACTGGAATCCTAGAAAGAGCAGTTCAGTAATAAAAAGAAACAAAAGACACCCAAATTGACAAGGAGGAAGTTAAACTATCCCTTTTCTTGGATGACATGACCTAGAAAAACCTAAAGACTTCTCCAAGAAATTTTTAGACTTGATAAATAACTTCAGTAATGTCTCAGGATACAAAATCAATGTCCAAATATCTATAGCATTCCTATATAACAACCACACTCAAGCTGAGAGTCAAATCGAGAGCTCAGTCCTATTTACGCCAGCAACAAAAAATATATAAATAACAAAATATCTAGGAATACACTTAACTAAGGAGATGAATTATCTCTACAAGTACAGCTACAAAACACTGACTAACGAAATCGTATATGACACAAACACATGGAAGAATATCCTAAGTTCACGGATTGGAGGAATCAATATTGATTGTTAAAATGATCATACTGTCCAAAGCAATCTATGAATTCAATGAAATCTCAATTCAAATCCCAACTTTGTAACTAGAAAAAAGCAATCTTAAAGTTTGTATGGAACCAAAAAGGAGCCCAAACAGCCAAAGCAATTCTAAGCAAAAAGAACAATTGTGAAAGCATCACACTGCCTGACTTCAAATTATGTTAGAAGGCTATTGAAACTAAAACAGCATGGTACTGGTACAAGAATAGACAGACAGGTTAATAGAACAGAATAGAACAGAATAGAAAACCTGGAAATAAAATCACATTCCTGCAAGTGACCAATCTTTGACAAGAGTGACAAAAACAAACAATGGAGAAGATACCCTATTCAATAAATGCTTCTGGGATCATTGGATAGCCATATGCAGAAGAATGAAACTGGACCCCTATTATCTCACCATATTAAAAATTAACTCAAGATGCATTAAAGACTTAAATGTAAGACCTAAAACTGTAAAAAATCCTAGAAGAAAACCTAGGAAATGCTTTTTCTGGGACTAGGCAAATAATTTCTGACAAAGACCCCAAAAGCAATTGCAACAAAAACAAACAAAAAAAACCACAAATGGGACTTAATTAAACTAAAAAATTTCTGCATAGCAAAAGAAATCATCAACAGAGTGAACAGAAATTCTACTGCTTGGGCACAAATATTTGTAAGATACACCTCAGAAAAAGGGTTAATATCCAGAATCTTCAAGGAGCTTAAATAACTCAGCATGAAAAAAACAAACAGCCCCATCAAAAAATGGGCAAAGAACATGAATAGACACTTCTCAAAAGAAGTCACACAAGTGGTCAGCAGACATATGAAAAAATGCTCAGCATCACTAATCATTAGAAAATGTAAATTAAAATTACAATGCGATATAATCTCACAGTAGCAAGAATGGCTATTATTAGAAAGTTAAAGAACAAGAGAGGTTGGTATGGTTGCAGAGAAAAGGGAACACTCATTCACTGTTGATGGGATTGTAAGTGAGTTTAACAGCTTTGGAAAAAAGTATAGATTCAATGAATGAAAATTGAATTACCTTTAGATCCATCAATCCCATAACTAGGGATCTACTCAAAGGAAAATAGATCAGTATATAAAAAGATACCAGTACTTGTATGTTTATGACAGTAAATTCATGGAACCAACCTAAGTGCTCATCAAAATAAATCAATGTATAATAAGATACCAGTACTGGCATGTTCATGATACCAAATTCATGGAACCAACCTGAGTGCTCATCAACAATTGACTAGATAAAGAAAATGTGGTATATATTATATACACCATGGGATACTACTAAACCATTTAAACAAAAAAAAAAAAAAAAAGAAAGAAATCATGTCCTTTGCAGTAACATGGAAGGAGCTGGAGATCATCATCCCAAGTAAACTGACTAAGAAACAGAAATGCAAACACTACATGTTTTCACTCATATGCGGGAACTAAATGGTCACAAAGATGGAAATAATAGACCCTGGGGACACCATTAAGTGGGGGAGGTGGGGAGGGAAGTTAGGATTCAGAAATTACCTGTTAGGTACATTGCTCACCACTGGGGTAATGGGCTGCCTGAGACCTAGTCCCTACTACTACACAATATGTCTGGGTAACAAACATGCATGTGTACCCCTGAATCTGAAATAAAAGTTTTTAAAAAGATATTACTAAGAATTCTAGTTACACATGAAGCTGAAAACAGTGTTACTTCTGTGAAAGGATTTATTAAATACTCTGTAATATAAGTAAAATAATGTTGAAAGAAATTTAAAAAGGAAAAAAAAGAGCATTGCCAGAAAGTCTGCACCCATATGGGGCAACAACTCATGTATACGTAAATAAAATAAGCAAAATATATTCATGTATATATAAAGTTGTTAGATATGCTTTGAAAGTATAGATGGGCCGGCACTTTGGGAGGCCCAGCCTGAGCCTGGTGATTTAAGACCAGCCCAGGCAACTTGGCGAGACCTCGTCTCTACAATAAATAAAAAATTAGCTGGGCATGGTAGCGCATGCCTGTAGTTCCGGCTATGTGGAAGGTTGAGGCGGAAGGATTGCGGGAGCTCCCCCGCAGCTTGACGCTGGAGTGACCTGAGTGTGCCAGCCTGGGCAACAGAGTGAGTCTCCAACTCAAGAAAAAAAAAAAGTATGGATGAATCAGGGCAGAGAGGGAGATGGAATATGAAAAACCTATTCTGCATATTTCCGATTAAATAAATAAATGTTGCTAGACTCACCTATAGGCTATAAAAAAAAGTACTGATTCTGAAAAACGTACTCCAGAAATCATTATGTGATAGATTAAAATATAATTTAAAAATAGAGGCAGTTATAATGAAGAATAAAATTATTTGAGAAAAAAGAAAACAGCAACAGCACACAACCCAGTTGGGCAAGGTGATGGGAATTTTGAAAATGGAGAGGGCACATATTTAAATAACACACACTCACCAAGACATATGCAGACAGAATGGAAATTTGAAATGTGTTCATGAATAAATATTTCACTCAGGGTATATTCAGGCCTAAGTCTCAAGAGTATGCAGGTCATGGTAGGTCTATGACTCGTTGTGTTTCATGTTTCTCTGAGAATAAACCCTAGAAAAGCTATAGTCATAACAGCAGTGTCCTACTTTGCGTGTCCTAGCTCCCTGTCCACTTTGAAAGTACAGAGCACTTGGCCCAGGCATAAGTGTTGTCATTGTTGATGTTATAATGGTTGTTACTCATCATCACTACTCTAATATGTTAAGTTTTCCCTGAACATGACCAGAATTAAAACCATGTTCTCCTGAATGTATAATAACTTCAAGTGATAGTCCTTTCTGTCATATTACACTTTCCCCCCATCCTGAAACAGTAAATCTAGGTATCATTTATTTTTCAACTATAGAAAAATAATGTTTTGTTACTTCATCCCCTTAATCATGAAATAAGTTTTTGATTGTACAGTAATATGGTATATTGCATACATTGGGTGGTGCTACAGTTCAAGGAGAGTATGCAATTAATATATATCTCTCTCCATTTTGATTGAAGGGTCATGGCACATGTATTTCCAAGCAACCTAAGAGTCAAACACCATCTGATTTAACTTTAATGACACCATTTTTCAATTTGAAGCAATTATATGGTGTTTTAGGGTTTGGCATCTCAATGCTGATGCTATATCCAAAGCACAATTAACATTTTGTGAGAAAGTAGATAAAGGAGCAGCTTTATGCTGACATAGAAGTACAACCTTCTAAAGCTAAAGGGAATTTGCCAAGATATGTGCATTGTTAGGAATCAGAGGAAGCAAGGATAACAGATTGTTCTGTGCCGAGCCCCATGAGTCCAGCAGAGGGGCTGGTAGAGAGATGTTATATTTTTTCTTAGACCCAAAAACTGTATACTAAGCTCCCTGAGAGAATTCAAGTTTCCCAGAACTTATTCATTTTAACTTACTTATGAGAAGCTAATTAATAAGCCAAAATGTCAGTGTTCTAATTTTTTGTGAGACATGCCATTGCCAAAGAGATTGTAATACTCATGCTGGCTGTACAGTACTTTGTTTTTAGAGTGGAAAAGCCTACCCTGGCAAGCAAATCAGTACTGTACACTGGGTACTGTACACTGCAATAAACTCTGGTGATTAAGGGTTAAATGAATACTTGGTCTAAAGAAAAATATGCAAATAAATCATTCAATATAAGTACAATGATGGACATATAATTAGGGTGTTATGGAGTGCAGACTATAAGTTCCTAACCTGGTTTTGGATAGAGTGGGGATTCAGAAAAATTATTTTGAGAATTAAAAGTAGTAGAGTAGAATAAACTAAGTGAAGGTGGTAATTTGGGGGTTGAAGGCAGGGGGATTTGAACTTCTAGGCAGAAGTAACTACATTCATCAAGATTTGTATGATAAAAGCATGTGGAAAATGTAAATAATTAGGAGTTATTGAAACAGAAATTGTATAAAAGGAATGGTGAGCTCTACAGAAGGTAAAAATTAATCTCAGTGATTAATGAAATGAGGAAGAGGAGATAACAGTTTCTAGCATGAATGATTTAATGGAAGTTAGAGCCGTTGAATGATATACTACAGTCAAGAAAACCCATTGAGCAAGTCAGATATTTCAAGATTTCAGTGCTAGACTTAGAGGAGTCATTCTACACATATCTTCCAAGGAGTTCAGTAACAGTACAAGGTTCTAGGCAGAGGCTTTGGACTGGAGATGGTTTAGGAGTTGTTAGCTGGACAAGATGGTATAGATCTTATGAAAGTGTGTGAACAAATTTAGAGAGAATCTCTAGAATGAGATTCTTCAACAGGCTAAATGATGAGACCTGGGGACATGGTTTTTAAAATGTTGATTGATGGAGAATGAGGGAAAATTCTAGAAAAGAGACAGGAAAAAGATTTTCTGAGAAGAGCTAGAAGGGTATTTTGTCACTTCAGCTGAGGGAAGAGAGGAATTTGAAGAAAAAGAATGTCACCAATGTTATAAAGTGCTATGGAGTCCAGTCATGCAGAGACTGAGGAAATGTCCTTTGAATTTGGCAATTATAAGCCACTGGTAACAATAGCAAGAGCTATTGCAGTAGTTGCTTTAGAAACCCAGCTTTGGTGGCATGGGACATGGATAGAAAATGGGCAAATGAAAGCATTGAATTCTGTTCTTTAAAAAATTTTAGTAGAGAAATTGTATGGAAGTTGATAGGGTATGGACATTAAGGGAAGAATATGGGAATAAGGAAGGACCAAGCATGTTCTAGCAAAGGAGAGACTTGCATATATATCTAAATATACTCAAGCCTATATCTTTATAAGCTAAAGAGAAGACACTAGGATCAGAAGTTTGCTTAGTAAGTGCAATCCCAGAGTAAAAAGGGACAAATAATCTTAATGGTTACTGTCTCCTTGCTATTAATTTAATGAGTCCTTCTCAATGTCAGGATTTTGTTTGCCAGCTTCATTTATTTATTTATTTATTTATTTATTCATTCATTCATTCATTCATTCATTCATAGAAAATAGGATTTATTATCACATTCAAGGTGAACACAAATGTTTCAGAAATGTTTTATATACATCATCAGTAGACTCAACTTATTTCACACACAGAAAATGCTTTCTTCCAGAATACAGGGAGCTTATAGGCATTTCTGTTTCCAGCACAGGAATTCACATTGACAAGGCACAGCTCACGTTACATTTGTTCCCAGGTTCAACTGCTCCCGCCCTCACAGACCCTCCACAGTAACAACAGCAGCAAGCCAACGGGATTCACAGTAACCGGGAGGAAAGGCCTCCACTGGGGGAAACTTCTCAAAAGCTCTGAGTTGTGGTTCAAAAGCCAAGCTCGGGGGAACTGTGGCCTGTGCCACCAAGTCAGGTCACACCATAGCATGGGGTTGTTAGTGTCACAGCTTCATTTCTAGTCAGTCTTGTCAATTAACTTCATTCTGACTAGGAGGGCATTAAACAGGTATGAGAGCCCTTTTATAGCAACTGGTTGTCCCTCTTGGCCAAAGAAGAGGCAGAGACCGTCACCGAATGCTGGCCCACCCCCACTACCGGTGTCCAAGGCATGCCTATATTGAGGACTCCTCAGAAATCACCACAGAGCCAGCAGGTCACGCCTTAAGGGGCTGTTCCTCAGACTTGTGGGCTGGGCTGTCACAGACAATGCTTGATGAGGGCTGAGCGACACCATGTCCACAAGGGATACCCAGAAAGGGCGTCATGAAGAAGGGTGGACATTTAGGAAGCAGACTGGAGAGTTCTGGTAGAGGTCCAATATCCCTGAGTGGCCTTCCTCAAGCATAGTGACATTGGAGTGGGCACAGGCAACTCTTCGGGGCCTCTGCAAAGAGCCCGAGGTAGCTACCTGGGTAAGTCAAAACACACACGCCTGCCACCATCTTAGCACCCTGGCCACAGTTAACTCAGCTGGCCACAGTCTGTGATGACAGTCTTTCTTGGATGTCTTCCCACTCTTAGAGCCGTAAGATTCTATTTTCTTCACGACGTCCATGCCCTCTTTGACGTGGCCAAACACAACATGTTTGCCATCCAACCAATCTGTCTTTGTGGTGCAGATGAAGAACTGGGAGCCATTGGTGTTGGGGCCAGCGTTAGCCATGGACAGGACACCTGGTTCCACATGCTCCAGTGTGAAGTTCTCGTCGGGAAAGTGGCTTCTGTGGATGAACGTCCCCCCTGTGCCATAGTGGTTGGTGAAGTCGCCCGCCAGGCACATGGAGGATGGGATCACCCTGTGGAAGGTCGAGCCTTTGTAGCCGAACCCCTTCTCACCAGTGCACAGGGCTCTGAAGTTCTCAGCTGTCTTTGGGACCACATCTGCCTTCAGCTCCAGCACCACGCGGCCGAGCGGCTGCCCGTCGGCGCCCACGTCGATACACCAGGGGTTCCCGGAGGAGGTAGAGGACGCGTCGCGGGCGCCGCCGCTGCAGACGCGGACCGCGGGGAGGCGCAGCGGCGCGGGGCGCGGGGCTGGAAGCAGGCCGAACAGGCGGACCCGCAGCGCAGCGCTAGCATCGCGGGCACGGACTGGGCGAGAGGCCGGCGGGGAGAGCGGAGACCAGCGCAGCGAGGGCCCCGCGCGCTAGGAAGGCCGAATTCCGCCAGCTTCTTTTAAAAACTCATTTCCCAGCCAGGCTGGGTGGCTCAGCTTGTAATCCCACGCCTTTGGGAGGCTGAGGTGAGTGGATCGCCTGAGCCCGCGGGTTCGAGACCTGCCTGGGCAGCCAGACCTCATCTCTACAATAAATCAAAAAATCAGCCGGGCGTGGTAGCGCATGCCTGTAATTCCGGCTACTTGGAAGGCTGAAGCGGAAGGATCGCCGGAGCCCAGCAGGTCGAGGCTGTGGTGGCCGGGAGCGACCACTGCACTCCAGTCTGGGCGACAGAGTGAGACTCCAACTCAAAAAAAAAACCAACCCCCCCCCAAAAAAAACCCCCCAAAAAACCTCATTTCCCAGCCGGGCTGTGTGGCTCAGCCTGTAATCCCGCGCTTTGGGAGGCCGAGGTGAGTGGATTGCCTGAGCCCGCGGGTTCGAGACCCGCCTGGGCAACTTGGCGAGACCTCATCTCTACAATAAATTATAAATTAGCGGGGCATGGTTAGCGCGCGCCTGTAGTTCCAGCTACTTGGAAGGCTGAGCGAAAGGATCGCCGGAGCCCAGCAGGTTGAGGCTGCGGTGGCCAGGAGCGTGTGCACTCCAGTCTGGGTGACAGAGTGAGACTCCAACATAAAACAAACAAACAAACAAAACCTCATTTCCCAGTGAGAACTATTTGAGTTACATTGAAACAAGCTGTTTCTAATATTTGTTGTTGTTACTAGTCAGCAAAAATATTTACCATGATGAATTCTTCAGGACAGAATTTTCAATATGGTATTTTCAGTTTATGCCTAAAATCTCAGCACCGATACCAGTATGTTTCTTAAATAGAAAGGTGGTAATTCACAGTCTTAGGTGGGTTATATTGTGGAAAGAGTATGAATCTTATTTGTCTAAAGATACTAGTTTCAATTTAAGAAGATTTTTTTTCAACTTCCCAAATCTGAAGGAAGAAGGAATATTGAATTTTAAGAGCATATGGAATACCTATGTGCAGATTACAGTGGAAAGCTCAGAAGGTAATCTTTGCTTTGAGGGAACAGAGAAACTGACTCTAGATAGCCAGAATTACCCTTGTTTAGAGATATAAATGACCAGCCTGCACTAAATAAAAGGATTTGAACAATGTAACCAATCACCGTATTTTTTTTAAACTTTGTTAGCAGTGAGTCAAAATGAGTCAAAAACTATACACTCTTATTTTTTTCCTTTGGTGTCCTAGTGTTCTGCAATGGTGTAAGTGTACCATTATTACAAAGAAAGCCGCTTTTTGTGAAGTGTGCACCTATTTTTGAGTATTAATCATAAAAAGGTGCTCTGAAAATAAGCAATGGGCATATAATCAGGGACTGATGAAAACCAGGGAGAGCATCAGGGAAAATCATAGAAATTCGTGTGCTCTGCCTCTCTTTTCCCCAATGAACAAAACATTCCTTTCTGTTCATTGCTCATTTGTATTTGCTGGTCAACTGAGTGTATTTACTGAAGGCAGTTGCCTTCAGTAACGTGGTACTCAGTAGGAGTTTGTGAGGGCTAAAAGGTGGTCTTGTTTGAATATAAAAGGCCTGGGAATATTTCAGACTTATTAGAATGATTGAGATTCTCTAAACTTTTAAGGACCATTTCTAAGAATAGCATATTGTATTAGAAGGCAATTAGAGCTCATTCTTTTAATATTTTTTTTTTTTTAGTTCTTATGGTATGCTGAGTACGAAGATTATAAAAATGAGCAAAATATGTTCTCAAATTCATAATCTGGCAAGGAATTTAGACACAAACAATTAACAATAGCACAAAATGATAATAGATGTTTGAAAAAAGTGTGTAGGGCTAAAGTGATTCCTTTTGTGTCAGTTTGGGAAGGAAGCGAATATGCTTTTATGTGTAAAGTTGGATCCTGATAATTAATACCAGTATAAGGCAGAAATAATCTGGCAGACAGCAGTAACATCTTAAACAAAGGCATGTGATTGGAGTACCATATTTGGAGAGACAATCTAGAATAGCTGGAGAGATGAGACATTAGCAGGGTGTATGGAGATGTAACTGGGAAAAGGGAGCCAAGAGATACATGTTAACACTCTGAAAGCCACACCAAGAAGTTGAATCTTGTTGTCTAACTTTGAGGGACCTTCACATAGCACAGCATCATGTTAATATCTCTGAATTGGGGAAAATAGAGTCTGTAGTAGGAAGAAACTAGAAGAAAAAAAATTGTAGCCATCCTATGTGAAATAGTGAGAGATGAATCAAAGCAGGGGTGACAGGATTTTAAAGGAAAAGGAAGTAGACAGAAAATTTTACATAGAAATTTCTAGATTCAGTGACCAATTTGATGTTGGATGTGAGAATGCAACAAATAAGTAAAAACAAAACCCAAGAGTCAAGGTTTCTAGTTGTGGTGAGTGATTTTGGTTTTAATGAAGATAGAAAATTTAGGAGAAAAAGGAAATTTCAGAAAAGGTGATGAAGTATTTTCTTTTGGAAATTTGAATGGGACATAGTCATGGAATATCTAAGTGGCACTCTCCAGAGACTCAGAGGAGTGGGCCATGTTGGAGCTACAGGTTAGTGGGTATGGCATTTGCTATGATAAAAAGTGAGAGCTGGGAGGGAAGGGCACAGATTTAAGATGGTCAAAAATAATAAAAATAAATGGTAATTCAAAAAGGAAGCAGAGGCAGCAAGGCAGACCTAGGGTTTGTTCTCAGAGATGCTGGAGAAAAGCCAGGGCAGAAGAGGAATAAGAGACTGTGTCTGAATTCCTGGACTTCAGTAAAGTCTGCTGGTGAAGTAAGACAAAACCAGGAATGTTGTTACTAAATATGTTCATTAATGTATTGATTAAGTTTGATGGAGAATTTGTGTCGGGAGAGTTCTCTCTCAAGGCTTTCAAAATTTTGAGAGTCTAGAATTTTTAAAAAATGGATAGCACCACAGATGAGATCTAAGAACAATTTTGATAGCAGGGGAAATGCTAACAATGATTTTAGGTTGAGAGGAAGGAGAGGGGGAGAAAAAAGAGAGTAAATTATAAAAGTTTTAAAACAACAAATCTTCTGTCCATGTTAAGAAGGATGAAATTAAAAGTACAGAGGTAGGATATTGGTATTAATAGAAAGAATTTTTGTTCACTGAAACAATTAGGGAGGAAGTCAAGAACTATGAAACCCTATCTATATTTAGAACGTCACATAAAGCCAAATTAAAGTCTTCAGTAAAGGACTAGATAACTCTTTTTTTGTATGTTTTCTGCAAAGAAAAAAACTGGTAGAAAGAGAATTGAAACTAATTAGGCACCTTTTTGTCTGAGCAGAGTGTTGTGGAGGTGAAAAATAAATTTTAAAATGACTCATCTTTAAGAAGTTCACAAAATTCAAACATGTCATACGGTGACTTCACACAGGAAGATTTAATGAATAATATTTTGATGATTACAAGTTACATTGAAGGTCTATGGCACGTGGCAATTTGCAACTGAGGCTCAGATATGGATAGTGTGCTGAGTGCTTATTTGTAGAAGTGAGTCACTTGACTGGAGGAAGCTAGGCAGTGCTTAGCATTCTTAGCCCTCATAAGCTACCAAGTTCTGCTGACTCTAGGGTGATCACATCTCTTTATTGTCTCATAACATTCTGAATATAATAAGATTTTAACTAAAACTGGTTTCCTAAACTAAAATTATTAACCCAGACTTGTAGACAGATCATTATAAAATTATATTTTAATTATCACCCATTTATCTACTCATAACATATACATTTGGTAAGAATTTTATGCTGTGTTTGTTAGAGTTTTTACAACTTTAAATAAAATTTACTCTAACTAACTATGGCAGTAAATAAATATCTCTCATAAGAAGCCAGAGAAGGAGCATCTTCAGGGTAAGTGAATTCAATGGCTCAGCAATTTTATAACAGACCTAGGTTTTTACATTTTTTTCTACTGTGCTACTGTCTACATTATTGGTGTCATCCTAATGCTTATTTCACTTGTTATCCAAAATTGACTGCTCTTAGCAATGTGCTTCCTTCTGAAAAAAAACGACTTTTTTTTTTCTAGAAGCACTAAGTTCCCCTTATGTTTCATTGACTCACATTGACTTGGCCTACTCCTCCTTGACCAAATCCCTGGCTTAGGGGTTGGAATTACGATTGGTGTAGGGAGTCCATCATGACATTCATTGCATATGCTTTGAGAAGATTTCAGAATTAGGGCATTTCCGAATGTCTTTGAACATACTCATCTTGATAGCAGAATGTTATCATAGTTCATAGGATAACTGTTGAGGCTTTCACTTGATCCAGCTGCTGCAAGATATTCTTGATGGTTATTGAGAAGCCAGTACATTTTGAGCCAGTGTAGAATGTAACTGATGACAGAGATAATATAGTAAGTTAAAATTATTTGTTTGAAATACTGAAACTAGTAAAGAGACAATTTGAAGCTGTTTTTTAGTGAGAGCTCACTCTATATTCATTTAATAGTCTTTAATTTGCTGTCAGATCCAGGACCTGAAACAGCTCATTGTGTCTACCCTATGTTAATTTGTTTTAGTAAAAGTTTACTTATTTTTTATGGCATATATTAATTAAAGCCTTTATACCCTACTTTATTTCTCATCTTATTTTAAGATGAAATAAAATTAAAGTTTACTGAAATGATAGCTAAAGAATTTAATATCAATGCTTTTCTTACATTCTTCCTCCTGATTCCCAGAAAAAACTCATATTTTAATCAATGATTTTATTAATCTTATATGATTATAATTTTAAAAGAGCATTTCTGAATTTGTCTTTCTATTTTGCATAGATAATTATATTTTAAAAACCTATGTTGAATTTCCAGAAAGTTGGTTGTACTTCTAAATCTGCTACTTTTGCCATACCAACAGTGTCTAGAATCATTGACTGAACTAGAAATTACCTCCACAAAAAGAAAACAAGTCTATGACATAAATTCTGAGTTACTCACCATTATGACCAAGTGACTTATTTACTTACCTAGTTTCCTCCTTTATTCAGCAACACATTGTTCTTAAACATGTGGAATGAGGTATTATTTTGAAATGCTTCCCATACAAAACCTTGGCAATCCTGCCCAGCATCTGCCTGTTAAATATCTTGGTGAGCCACCATGTCTGCTGATCCTAGAATAATCATATTTTTAGATTGTCTCATAACATTCTGAATATAATAAAATTGCAACTGAAATGAGTTTCTTAAACTGAGGTAATTAACCCAGACTTGTAGACAGATGCATTATACAATTTTATTTTCATTACCATCTAAGAGGAAAATAAAGACAAATGCCTTCCTATTAGCAACTAAGTCTCCACAGGAGCCCACAAGTTTTTCCTTCCAGGGTAAATCATATAAACAATCAGGCTTAAGTATCAAACATAGGGAGAAAGAATAAATTGTATTTTTCTTGATGGAGAAATATCAATAGTGGGGTCTTTCTGAAGACTTAGTTCTGGTAAGAGTCTATTTTGACATTTTTTAAAAAGATGGGAAGAAAGGGAGTGTACCATGAAATCTTGGAGTTTACCGATGACGTTAGGTTTCTCTTGATAATGAGAGCGTAAGTAGATAAAAATTAACTGGAGGAAGAGTTTACAAAAAAGTATGTAGCAAATTGGAAAGGATATTTCATATCTTCAAAAGTAAGTGACTATAAAAGAATGGTACCCAGTGTTTAGTGTTGTGATAAATAGTGTAAGGCTTCAGATCCAGACCACCTGGGTTGGAATGTCACCTCTTCTGCTTACTATCTGTGTAACTTTGGTAAATTACTTAACCTTCTGTGTGCCTATTTCAAATTTTTGTTTATTTTTATTATTTTTAGATTCAAAGGGTACATGTCAGGTTTGTTACATGGAGATATTGTGTGATGGTAAAATTTGGACTCCTACTATAACCATCACCCAAATAGGAACACTGTACCCCATAGATATTTTTCAACCTTCACACTTCCTCCATTCCCCAGTGTCTATTATTTCCCTCGATATGTCCATGTCTACCCACTGTTAAGCTCCCACTTGTAAGTGAGAATATGGGGTAATTGATTTTCTGTTTCTGAGTTATTTTGCTTAGGATAATTTCCTCCAGCTCCATCCATGTTGCTGCAAAAGACGTGATTTCATCATTTTTATGGCTTTATCATATTCCAAAGTGTATATTTTCTTTATCCAATCATCTGTTGATGGACACTTAGGTTGATTCCCTATTTTGCTATTGTGATACTTATCCATACTTTACTGTGATAAACATACGAGTGCAGACGTCCTTTTGACTTAATAATTTCTTTTCCCTTTACTATATACTCAGTAGTGAGACTGCTGGGTTGAATGGTGATTCTATTTTTAGTTCTTTGAGAAATCTCCATATTGTTTTCCATAGGAATTGAACTAGTTTCCATTCCCACCAACAGTGTATAAGCAAACCCTTTTCTCCATATCCTAGGCAACATCTGTTGTTTTCTTTTACTTTTTAATAATAGCCATTTTAACTGATGTGAGATTATATTTCATTGTGGTTTTAATTTTTTAATTTGTGTTTTTCTGATTATTAGTTTGTGTTTCTCTGATTGTATGTTTGTTGGCTACCCATGTCTTTTGAGAAATGTCTATGTCCTTTGCCCACTTTTTAATGTGACTATTTGTATTTTCTTGTTTAGTTGTTTGAATTCCTAATAGAGTCTGGATATTAGTCCTTTGTAGGATGCATATTTTGCAAATATTTTTCTCCCGTTTTGTAAGCTGTCTGTTTACTCTCTTCATTAATTTCTTTGCTGTGCAGATGCACTTTAATTAAGTCCCATTTGTCTCTTTTGTTTTGGTGCATTTGCTTTTGAGGTCTTAGTCATAAATTATTTGCCTAGGCAGTGTCCGGAAGAGTTTTCTCTAGGTTAACTTTTAGGATTTTTATAGTTTGAGGTCTTACATTTAAGTCTTTAATCCATCTAGAGTTAATTTTTGTATATGGTGAGGGTTAGGTCTTCAGTTTGATTCTTCTGCATATGGCTATCCAATGATCCCAGCATCATTTATTGAATAGGGTGTCTTTTCCCCATTGTTTATTTTTGTCAACTTTTGTTGAAGATCAGTTGGTTGTATGTAGTGACTTTATTTCTGGGTTATCAATTATTTTCCATTGATCTATGTGTCTATTTTTGTATGCACTGGTTTCAAATTTTGGAAGTCATTCCTTTTATAATAAATTTTTTTTACAATTGTGAATTGAATCTTGGAAAATCAAGAAATTATATTACAAACTTTTAATATCTTATATTTTTATATGCAGAATTTTTCACATATAAGTTTAGCCCATTAAAAAAAAAACAGTTGGCAAGAAGTGATCCTCCAGTACTCTGGGAGGCGAGGAAGCTTCAAGTTCCCTATTCATTTTTGGGGAGGGGGCACGAGAAGTTGAAGAACACTGAAATCCACATTTCAAAGGTGAGACTGAGGTGTTGAATCCATGAGAGTTCTAAGAGCTTGAAATTTTGAGGGAAATTATGTATTTTAGTGATAAGTATGTTTGTTACCTGTCCTGCACCCTTCTCACCATTCTCTGCTCTGGAGATTTGGTTCATTTTTTATTTTGTTATTTTTGTTTTGATCCTATTCTGAGGAGAGGTTTGAATGATAATGGTGACTCGGTTCAGGGTGACAGTTTTCAAAGTTTGTTTGGAAAAGAATGACATAGCTGGAATCAGGTATTTTGAGACCCACACTTTGAGAAAGAACTGTTTCACTTTGAATCAACTACTTTCACACTCCTCATAACCAGAGGCAGTGGTGATATCTGCACAGGGTTCCCTTGTTTTCCTCTTTTATATTTTATTCTTTTAATCCTGAAATCCTAAACAACTTCCACTAGACTGCAAGCTGCCTGAGGGCAGGAGCCATGATTTGTTCACCTCCATAGGCCTAGGATATAGACAGTGTCATATATCCCCAGTGATATTTATTGAATTAATGAGGTAGCAACGGATGTTTTTCCAGTGCCTCCATATTCTCTTTGTAACTTAATTGAAGTAGGGTACATTTGCAACAGAAAACAAACGAAAAATGCTGTCATACTTATTATTATGAGTTTTTTGTGTGCTAACTTAGGAAACTCAAAATCATTTATAACATTGTTCCCTTAGAAAAAATGCATTCCATGTTCCAAAAAAGTTTGATTTACAAGTGTTTTGAAATTTGATCTATTTATAAGTTTGAAAAACCTTACTTCTTAACTTACGGTGTCTTTTATTAGTTGTAGAAAATTATATTTATTGAGTTTTTAAATACATTTATGAAGTGTCTAATGTATTAAAACAATGTGGGGTTATTGAAAACATCTATCCCCTCAACTGTTTACACTGTGGAGGGTCACTACCATAAAATATCAAAAAGGGAACATTTTCTCAGATGTTTGGTCAGACCCAACATGGATTTTATGTACTCACAAGTGAATTATTCAAATTATTATTTTGTGAGACCTGGGCTACTTGAAGAGTACTCTGAAAGAAGCAACTGGGAGAATATTGTAGACAGAGTAAAGAAGATACATTGTATTTTTCATGTCTCCATATCTTACCAGTTTGCAAATGCAAATAATTCTCCTTAATGTTACTTTCGCTCTTTCCTTTCTGGCAGTTTATTGTGGCAGCCTCAGTCAAATCTGTCTTCCCTCTATGCCACATCTTAATCTTCCTCAAGTACTGCATACTGTTTTGATTACATCATTTTCCTTCTCAGACATCTTTCATCACTCAATTACCAACTGACAGAATTAGAAAACTTTGTCTTTCATTCATGGGCATCTGAAATCTAGCTTCATACTTCCTTTACAAACTTATTTTCTGCTAATAAAAAGCAGAAACTTACCATGCCTGAGAGCCTGTCTACTAATGGAATCCTGTATCCATCCTTCTCATGCATCCCCCACATTCTGCCTTCATGCTTCTTCCAGCTTTTCTGCTCTCCTTCTCACTTATTTTCTTAAAACTTGGTATTTCACCTAGCCAGAGTCTCCAGTCCAATTGGTCAATCTTTCTTTCACATCTGGCAGACTCCTCCTGTTTTCATTTTGTTGCCTTTTCATATAAAACTGTATGCCTAGTAACACTGGAAACTAACCAAGCCTTGGGTTGGAGTTAATGGTTTCTAGCCTCACCTGGGCCTTTGGTATTGCCTGAGATTCTAGCCAGCTCCTTCTTATTTCACCTCTTTCCAAACTTACTTGTTCCCATTTGAGCCTCTAATATCAATAATGCCCATCTCACATTCTCAGCAAGGGAATTACTGCCTAATTCACAAAGTATAAGAACTCCTTTAATTTCTCACCTGTAAATCTATAAACATTCTTCCTTCTTGCTGTTTCCATGGAAAAGGTGCCTCCCATTGTGAAAAATGATTCTCCCTACCCCTTACTTTATTCTCTTGGATTTTTATCTATTTATCATTCCACTTTGTTTAATGTGTTTTAAACTTCTCACACTAGGGAAGTCTCCCTTCACCACTTATGTTCACTCACATGCTCAACAACTCTGTAGGCCCTGGTGCACTGGATGCTCATGTAGTTCAATCTTCCATTTTACAGCCAGTTTTCATGAGATTTGTCTTCATGATCTTCTTTTTCATATATATCCATCATTACTCAATGAATTGTAATGTTGCTGGCAGCATCATGTTTTCACTGAAGTCGTTCTCTCCAATGTTCCTAATGACTTTTCAAACACTAAACTAATAAACATTTTTACTGATCCCTCAAACACTGGTCACTGTCAGCCACTCCTTCTTGACATATTTCCTTGGCCTTTTTGACTCTGTACTCTTGAGTTCTCAGTTGTCCCCTCTCATTTCCTTTCCTGGGCTTCTCTTCTGCCTGGCTCTTAAGAATTGGCATTGATTGTGACTCTGCCCTCAGTCCACTTCTCCTTTCTGTTTACACACTTCCATGCTGGCAGGTTGTTGAAATTGCCATTTATATGTTCAATGCCCAGATGTGTACTTGCAGTCCAGATGTCCCTCCTGATATGCGATCTGGGTCACCCCACGAACACCACATACTTACTCAGAGATGACTATCTCAGCATCCCCACACAAACCTACTCCTTTTCTTTTGAGTCCTCATTTGATGAACGATTCTTAGCTGCCCATCTTCCCAAGCCTTGATGCTGAAAGTCAGCATGACTCTTCTCTCCACACATACTGATAATGTCACTATTATGGCAGGAGTTTCTTATTGCCCTTAGTGAACAACCAAAACTCTTGAAAGTGGCTTACATTCCTGCCATGATCTATTTCCTTAAACTTTTTCAGTCTCATCTTTTCAACCCAAAGCACTCCGTACTTCATGGGACCTTTGTCTCCAGAAACCATTCTTTCTTTACTTCCAGGCCTGTTAAGAAGATTTTTTTTCTGGTTTTTCTGAAAAAAGTCACCCATATACCCTAATCCTTTGCTTTTTTCATGAATATTCTACATTATAGAAAAATGTGTAGTGTTGCTTTCTTCATATTACTGCTTGCCTACAAAATACCAGATACTATTTAGGTGAATGAAACCTAGCATTGCCCTTGTTTTTGTATAACCTTGAACCCAAAGGAAGAAAACAGACTTTTCATCACTTAAGGACAGAAGTTGAATTAAAAACTTTGACAAGTTTTGTTGCAACTGGGGTCTGTGAATACATGTTAGAACTGGTCATGAGTTCTCAAAAGGTTTCTCAGATGTTACAACTCCCAGGGTTTTTCATTTGTTTGTTTGTGTTTTGGGGTGCTTCTAGTGTACGAAGCAAAGGATTATCCCCAACAGACATCACGTGGAAAGGAGTTTGCATGCTACTACAGCAGTCCAGGGAAGATGAGCTGGACCAAGTGTAGTAGAGGCAAGTCAACAGCATAGCTAAGCACCCATTGCTGAAGAGGCAGGAAAGAGGCTAGCCTCTTTCTGTGTTATTAACATGACACAGATAAAACAAATGCCAGTGAAGGCTCACAAAACCATTGTGTTTGAATATACATTTTGATTTTTTGCATTTATGAATATTTTAATCAAAATAGAAAATGATATATGGAAATAAATTTTAATCGAATTGTGTATGGAAATGAATCGTGTTTCTAGTGTGTCTTAAAAATGGAGAAAAATTACATAACAAATGCAATTTAGACAAATAATTATACACTTATAATTTCAATTTAACAGTGATCTTGAGAGACATGGCACAATTTAAATTTGTTATTTGTACAAGTAGACATGTCCTTTTTAAAAGTTTATTTTTGTTTTCTATGAAAAAAATTAAACTCTGCCTGTTAATGTGGAAACAGAACTGTGAGATGGTCAGAGTTCTTTACAAAGGTAGAATACTGCCATCTATTGTTCACTGAAAATTGTTTTTAGCCTAAGCAAACAGAAGCTTCAAGTTCAAGTTTAATAGCAATTCTTGACATTAAGCAAACAAAAGATCATTCGAAATTCATCAGCTTTCTAAGTTTATACATGTTTCAGAAATTCTTAGTTGTTCCTATAGTATTTAAAAACTCATGCTCATATCAGATAATCCAGTTAAGCTCTCGTAGCTTCTTCTTTCTCCCACCAAAAGAAAGAAGTTTATTTTTCTTCCAACAGAAATAATGATGCTTTTTTATTTATATAGCAATTAATACTTAAGCAAACCTTCCCACATTCATTTGTGTGAGCTGTCATGTGTGTAGTTCATTGCCTGAATTTCTCATATCTTTGTCAGCTACCTCATCTTTTCTAATTATGAGAAAGAGAACCAGCCTGGAATTCAAAGGCAGTTGAAGTTATCTTCTGAAAGATATGAGTGCTTACTAGAGTAAGTGACTTAATAAGTATGTTTTATTTCCTAAATAATAAAACAATATTCTATGATAACAGTTAATTTTGAGTTGGGTAGATTCACTAGTGTCTGGAAAGTACTTAGGAAACATAAACAAAAGAAATTTTTAAAAACAATTTTTGGATTGTTTGCAGATAGATTATAGGGAAGGCCATGTACTACATCCCATTTGGTGACTTGGGATACTGTTTGAACATCAAAGGAGAAGGAAGTTAAGAATTCTGGTAACTGCTGAAGTTTCACATCTCACATGGGACCTGCCCACAGAGATGGGAAGCCGTTTGATGAGAGATCCTATATGTTTTTCTCCTGCTGTACGTATATATTATCTTAAGGAGAAATTCAAATGTAAACTCATATTCCCTGCCAGAAAATTAAAATATGCAAACATCTGCTTCCTTAGGATGGCCTTTAGCCAAGGTTCAGCCTACAATGAGTTACTGCAAAATTTTCACATGATTTCATTTTTTAAAAATTTCTCAACCAACTTCAAGTCTAAAATTATAAACGGGTCCTATGAAAGTATAAACACATAGGCAATTTTGCTGGCTCTGAGGTCAGAACCAGGAATACACCAAAGATCATTTTATTAAATCCAGCTCATCTTCTAAATTAATTTAGTACATTAAATACCAAGGTACTATTTCCTAGTCTCACAGACAACCTTCCAGGGAAAGATGTGGAGTGGGTGGAGTGAAAAATTGTACTATAGAGATACAGGAGGAGTCAGCTTCCAAAAATCCATCACACATCTTTTCCCAGCATTGAGGACCAAATTGGGATTAGAAAAGTCCCAGTGACTCTTTCCTCTTTATGTGTCATCTCTTACACTGTTTATTCCTCTCTTATCCCAGCTCCCTTTTCACCCCGAGAATGTTCTTCCCATGCTATGTTTGCCTCCCAGGGTGCCTCCCAGGATGACTAAATAGCAAGAAAGAAAATACTTCCAACAATAGAGCTGAGATGCCCATTTTAGACTTTTTACACGTAGTGTTATAAATCAAACCCCATGCAATCAACCATATTAACTGAAACCAGAACTTTTGTACAACCACTTTTTAAGAGCTTAAAATTAATCTCAGAACTATTATGAGTATTTTGGAATAGGAATTACAATATTTATATTTACCTGGAATAAGAAGTGAAAATATTTAGGTTTTTTTATTTTTATTGTTTTATTTTGGTTTTATTGGTAGGTAAATCACACACACACACACACACACACACATATAATCTTCATTTATAAAGAAACTAACTACTGGTCCAGTACATGTAGGAGACCCATACTCACATGTAAAATTTGCATTCCTTTGCACACACAATCTTTTTCAATGCAATAAAATAGTGATGGCAAGACATAATATTTATCAAACATATACCTAGGGCCAAGCACTCTACTCAGTCTCTTATATGTGTGATTTCAATCATCAATAATAGCATACAGTAGGTATTATTATTAAGTTCTTTTTTAGACCAAAAGAAAAAACAAGAGCTAAAGAGATAAATACATTTTCCAAACTCTTAGCAGATCTGAAATTTGAACATGGGCAGTCTGACTTCAGAGCTTGTATCTTAAAAATCCCGTGCATGTCATACTTTATAAAGTAAATATTTGACATTGGTGAATGAATAAAAGCTTCCTCTTATATCTCAATTATTTTAAACCTTGCTTTCCAACTTCTCACATACACAATCCTATAAATTATATGTATGATGAAAATATGCACTTGTACCTTTTTGTTTATCTGTGCTAATTTATAAACTAAGCTTAACTTTTTATCTCTTCTTCCAGGAATGGTAATGAATAGCTATGACATAGCAATTATACTATGTCTCATTTCAAGTGAAAGGAAATGTTGAACTTAAAATACTGTGGGGCTTTCTTAGCAGACGTAATTAGGACCAGTAGCTAGTCTGGGAATTTCAAAAGTTTTTAAAGCAGAGAGCTATAAAAATATGACATAAGTTTTTCATACTTACGTTAATCTTTTTTAACTTAATACATACAAAAATGCAGGTTTTCACGTATATTTTGATAAAGAGTCAAGAATGCTTCTCTTAAGTATGTGTCTATGGTATTGACAGAAGTTTCAGGTTGTATTATTTATATACACCACATCCATACTTCATTGTATATGATTGCCAACTTCAGTTTCTATATAGTAGGAATAACTTAGGAACTTGGAAGCATTTTGAGCTGAAAATTATTCTGGTATGTTATGATTTTCTTTTTGAATCTTTTCAGTAGTATCTCCTCTATCTAATTCAATGGAAATCTATTTTTAGGGCCTCACCTTTATGAAGTCAATGTAAATCTGTTTGACTTATTTTTCAAAGAAACAATTCCACTGTTTACTCATATATCATTGATTTGTAGATATTTTGTTAGCATATGTAATTTACAGTGGCAAATACAACTAGCCTAAATAGATTTGAGACTAAGCCGGGCTCGGTGGCTCAGCCTGTAATCCTGCACCTTTGGGAGGCTGAGATGAATGGATTGCCTGAGCCCGTGGGTTCGAGACCCACCTGGGCAGGCAAGACCTCATCTCTACAATAAATCAAAAAAAAATTAGCCGGGCGTGGTAGAGCACGCCTGTAGTTCCAGCTACTTGGAAGGCTGAGGCAGAAGGATCTCCGGGGCCCAGCAGGTCAAGGCTGCTGTGGCCGGGAGCGGCCACTGCACTCCAGTCTGGGTGACTGAGTGAGATTCCAACTATAAATAAATAAATAAATAAATAAATAAATAGATTTGAGACTAAACAAAACCGAAACTTGACAAAGGTGTGCACCTCAACAATTGGGAGATGTATATGGAAGCTCCAGAGAGCAGTTTATTCCCTGTGAGTGCTCAGTGTATAATAGGCATTGTGCTATAAGAAGGAAAGAGCATCAGTGACTCAATAACAAGTTATAAGGTAGAACTTGGGTAATATTAGAAGTTAATTTAAAAAAAGGACTTTTCTAATTCTACATAATAATTTTAAAGTACTTTTTAAGAATAAAAAAGGCTTGATGCCAAGAAATAATTTTAGAATTATTTTCCTTTTTCCTCTTTGATGTATATGTGTATAAGTACTTTATGTAGAGAAATGGCTTGGATTTACAGTATTGTAAGGTACTTCAAGGTACTTCCAGCTCAGTTCCCTGATTTTACAAGAAGATTGCCTAAGTGTGCCAATGGATGCAGTATTGCCTGTAAAAAACCTGAGGTTGGTATTGGAAATCATAAAATGTAAAATCTTTTTAAGTGGCCTAATCAGAGGCATATAGCATTTCAACAGGGTTATCTAGATAATTTCTCAATTCTAATGTTTTAGCGTTTGTAACCTATTTTTTGAGTTTCATGAAAATTTATGAAGAAAAATTTTTGTGCTGCTTCTAATTCTATTCTTCCCAGTTAGAATAAATTAATTTCCAAAGCAAATGACACATTATATTGTTCACTGAGTCAGAAGATGTGAGAATTTCTACATTTTCTGCCTCTGGGCAAGGATGTATTCAACCTATCTCATTAAGTTATCAATTTAACCTATACTTAAAAATACATAGATAGGAGAGCTATAACATGGCTATACTGGTGCTGCTTCAAACAAAACCTGTTGAGAATTGGATATTCTATCTTCATCCTATACACTATGCTAGATAATTTTCCTAATTCATTTTTTTAAACAACAAATTTCTGTTGACATCACCATTTTTCCATTCCCTTTCTGAGTGTTCCCTTTGGCACCTTCACTTTGTTTAGATAAAAGTATGTATATTTGCTTCTTTGTTTTCATTTACTGTATTCTTATAGTAATTTCCTAAGCCTTCTTAAAGGTTGCATCTTTTTAAAATTCCCCAAGTCTGAGTAATATTTTGACATAAACCCAAATACAGCACTGTAGTGAATAATATGATATATTACTTAAAGATATGTAGCTTTATATTCTGTTAATAATTTGATCACATGGACTTATTTGTTAAAATTTTTATAACTCACAACTTATGATACTTTTGATGCTTAGATGCCTTTTATAAAATTCAAATTCTTTCTGATCCCTATACATTTTCAAATATTTCCCATGTATCATACCAGTACTGTAATTTTAGCTTTTGCACAGTAGTAGTAAGAGTGAAAGAAATTTTCTATAATTGAATAATAGATACATGTCTAGTCTAAAAGTTGTTTAATGTTGCTTATATTAAGTATATTTGTTGATGTCTTCTTAACTCCTTATCTATAGCCCCAAATATTCTGGGCCTTTGTTTTATGACGAGTAAAGTAACTGGGAAGCAATCTAGATGATAATATTGCAAGGTCGTTTACATTTGTGAAAGTCTAAAGTTAGCATTGGATAGGACATCCTGGAGAAGAGAAAGTAGACTGGATAAAGATAAAAGGGGAAAAGAAGTTGTTTAAAAACAGAGTATATTGAAAAATGGTAGATATACCAGGAAATTCAGCTACTTTGGGTTTGATATATAAAACTGCACTTTCCTTCACTGTTTATCAGACTTAAATTCCAGGTTTTCTATTTAAGGGTGGCAATTCAAATTTGGTTGTTATTTAAACAGTGTCTAGGGAATACACTTGCATTTCTTAAATGTCAAATATAAATATTTCTATTATAAGGAGAGCCTGTAAAGTAGAATGTTTTATACTGCTTGCTAACTTTTTTTAAAAACAATGAAAAGGTTTGTTTGATCATCTGTTCCATAACAAGACTCAATTGTGGTTTTGTGCTTGGTATGGCTCATACTGTACTCAAAGATGATTTCATTGTTGTTAGTTTAAGACTTTCTTTAAAGTGGCTTTTATATAAACTTAACCTTTAGTATTTATTATTGCTATTTAAGATTTCACAAATTAAATAAAATATTTCTGAGTATTATTAGTATACTTCAAAATTAATTATATTCTTTTTTCAAAGTTGAATAGGCACAGAATTACCCTCTGTGAGAGTCACACATTTTCCCCCTACTTTGTATGCGATTAAAATATACTACTAACAAGTGAAGCCCCTCTTCCCTAAAACTCCTTCATAGTGACTCCTTGGACATGCTTCTGTCTTAATAGCTTGCCTTCTGTTATTGAAATAGCAGCCAGCCTATCCTTCTGTTTTTTCAGCATTTCACGTGCAGTTCATCTTAGCAGATTTGTGGCAAACAAATCTGGTTGCTGATTTTAGATTTCATGCCCCATTGAAGTTTTCCGTTATTTGAGTCAAAGTGGTGGTGATAACTTCTTATGTGTGATATAACTTTTGACTGCTATACAATTCCACTCTTGAATCAGAAAATCAATAAAGCAATGACCAGAATTAATAGTAGGGAGATTTTTTTCCCTAGCAGTAAAAGTGTCCACTTTGGTTTCTTAGCCAATTTTAGCATAGATAATTTGTCTCCTATTGGCTTAAATGTTGCTTTTGTAAGACCTTTGCTTTCACAAAGGCTATAGCATAGTAACATTGAAATACACAACTTGCTTATTTTCTAAATTCTTATATAACTCTAATATTCACTTATAAGGATGAATTTTCAGTTATGTTACTATTTTTAATTTCACTATTTTTTCTCTGTATATAAAAATACATCTATTAAAGAGAAGAAATATGATTAAAAACATACAAAATTATTAAAAGCCTCCTTGCACTGACAAACAATTTTGGTGAAATTTCAGGGTACAAAATCAATGTGCAAAAGACATTTGTATTTCTACAAACCAGCAACAAGCAGGAAGAGGACCAAATAAAAAAGCAAAATCCCATTCATAATAGTCACTAAAAAAATGAAATATCTTGGCATCTACCTAAACAGAGAAGTGAAAATCTTTACAATGAGAACTACAAAACACTGCTCAAATAAATCAAGAGTGACACAAATAAATGGAAACATTCCTTGGTCATGGACTGAAAGAATCTGTATTATCAAGATGTATATCCTACCCAAGGCAATCTACAGAGTCAGTGTAATGCCCATCAAATTACCAACATCATTCTTCTCAGACCTGGGAACTACAATACAGAAATTTATACGGAAACAAAAAAGAACATGAATAGCCAAAACAATCCTCGGCAAAAGGAATAAAGTGGGAGGTATCACACTTCCAGACTTTAAACTTTATTACAAGGCTACAGTAACCAAAATTGCCTTGTATTAGTACAAGAATAGGCACATAGATGAGTAGAACAGGACAGAGATTCCAGAAACAAAAACATAGTCTCTCAACCAACTCATCTTTAACAAAACCACTAATAACAATCACTGGAGAAAGGAAACCATATTTAGCAAATGGTGCTGGAAAACTGAATGACCACATGCAGAAGAATGATAGTGAACCCCTACCTATCACCATATACAAAAATCAATTCAAAATGGATCAAGGACCTAAATATCAAACCTCAAACTATAAGATTTCTAGAAGAAAACATAGGAAACACCCTTGTGAACATCAGAGTAGGCAATGAATTCTTGACCAATTCCCCAAACGTGAATACCATAAAAGCTAAGATAGACAAGTGGGACCTCACCAAACTGAAAAGCTTTTGTACAGCAAAAGAAACCATTAGGAGATTAACGAGACAACCCACAGAATGGGAGAAAATACTTACAAATTATGTATCTGAAAAGGGCCTAACATCCAGAATCTATAAGGAGCTCAAATGAAGTGAAAATAAATAAGTAAATAAACCATTAAAAAGTGGGCAAAGGTCATGAACAGACACTTCTTAAAAGAAAGCATACAAGCAGCCAACAGACGTGAAAAAATGCACTGCCTCACTAATCATCAGAGAAATGCAAATCAAAACTACAGTGAGATACCACCTAATTCTGGTAAGGATGGCTATCATTAATAAGTCCAAAAAGAAAGAAAACAAATGCTGTCATGGGTGTGGTGAAAAGAAAACACCTCTACGTTGTTGATGGGCATGCAAGCTAGTCAACCTCTATGAAAAGCAGTGTGGCAATTCTGAAAAGAACTACAAATTGGCCTTCCGTATGACTCAGCAATCCCTCTCCTGGGAATATATATTGGATGGACATAAATCTTTCTACAAAAAAGACACCTGCACATGCATGTTTATTGTTGCACTGTTCACAATAGCATAAACATGGAACCAACTCTATTGCTCATCAAAAGTGAAACGGACCTCATTAACAAGTTACCTGCATAATGTTTCTTTAAAGAATTGAACCCCACATCTTTAAAGTAATTTTTTTTTTAAAAAGTTGTTCATGTGGTCAGCCAGTTTTCCCAGCACCATTTACTGAATAGGTTCTCCTCTCCCCAGTGGTGGGTGGTGGAGGCTTTGTCGAAGATGAGTTGGTTGAGAAATTGAGTTTTTGCTTCTGGAATCTCAATTCTATTCCATTGATCAATATGCCTATTCCTATACCAATACCAAGCTGTTTTGATGATTGTAGCTTTATAGTAAATTTTGAAGTCTGGTAATGTGACACCACCTGCTTTGTTTTTTTTGCTGAGAATTGTTCTGGCTATTCTTGGATGTTTGTGTTTCCATATGAATTCCTGTGTTGTTTTTTCTAGGTCTGAGAAGAAGGTTGCTGGTAATTTGATGGGTATTGCATTGAATTTGTAGATTGCCTTAGGTAAGATGGACATCTTCACAATGTTGATTCTTCCAATTCATGAGCATGGGATATTTTTCCACTTGTTTGTGTCATCTTTGATTTCTTTGAGCAGTGTTTTGTAGTTTTCATTGTAAAGGTCTTTCAGGTCTCTGGTTAGGAAGATGCCGAGGTATTTCATTTTTTTGTGGCTATTGTGAATGGAATTGTGTTTTTTATTTGGGTTTCCATTTGTTTATTATTGGTGTAAAGAAATGCAATTGTCTTTTGCACATTTATTTTGTATCCTGAGACTTTGCCAAAGGCCTTTATCAGTGTAAGGAGGTTTTTGACAGATTCTCTTGGGTATTCAAGGTACACAATCATATCGTCTGCAAAGAAAGATAACTTGACTTTCTCTTTTCCTATTTGGATACCTCTGATTGCCTTCTTCTCTGATTGCTCGAGCCAGGACTTCCAATACTATGTTGAACAGGAGGGGTGAGAGTGGGCATCCTTGTCTTGTTCCAGTTTTCAGGGGAAATGGTTCCAATTTTTGTCCATTTAGGAGTATGCTGGCTGTGGTTTCTATCTATCCCCATGCACAAAGGTTAACTCCAAATGGATCAGAGACCTAAATGTAAAACCTTAAACCATAAGAACCTTAGAAAATGAAGGACATACCCTCATGGAAATTGGAACTGGCCTCTAATTCCTGAACAAAACGCAAAACCCACAGGTCATAAGAGAGAATATAGACAAGTGGGACCTTATTAAACTGACAAGCTTCTGCAAGGTCAAAGAAACCATTAAGAGAGCAGGGAGACATCCTACAGGCTGGGAAAAAGTATTTGCCAACACCAGGTCAGATAAAGGCTTAACATCTTTGATCTACAAGGAACTCAAACATGCTGAAAAGAAAAAAACAAAGAACCCCATTATCAAATGGGCAAAAGATATGAACAGACACTTCACAAAGGAAGACATCCGAGCAGCCAACAGACACATGAAAAAATGTTCAACCTCACTAATCATCAGGGAGATGCAAATCAAAACCACACTGAGATACCACCTAACTCCAGCCAGAATGGCAATTATCAACAACTCAAAAAATAACAGCTACTGGAGAGGGTGTGGCAAAAAGGGAACACTTCTACACTGTTGGTGGGAGTGTAAACTAGTGCAACCTCTGTGGAAAGCAGTGTGGCGATTCCTAAAAGCTCTAAATACCAACCTCCCATATGACCCCGCAATCCCCCTACTGGGAATATATCCTGAAGAACTCAAATCACTCTATAAAAAAGATACCTGCACACGTATGTTTATCACAGCATTGTTCACAATAGCAAGAACCTGGAAGCAACCATGCTGCCCATCAAAAGAGGACTGGATTAAAAAAGTGTGGTACATGGACACGATGGAATACTATACAGCCATAAAAAAGAACAAAATCATGAATTTCGCAGCAACCTGGATGGAACTAGAGTCTGTAATATTGAGTGACCTCTCGCAAAAACAAAGGTCCGAGTATCACATGTTCTCACTCATATAAGGGACCTTGAACATCCAATGTAATACTATAAGAAAATGACTGACAGAAGTGGGAAACTATTGTGGGGGGTAGGGAGATGGGATTAATGGTAGCAAATATCTGTCTGGGGATGGGGAAGTACCTTTTATCAATAGGGTGCCTGAATGAAACGTATTTGTATACCTAACCCTTAACTGTACCCCACAACATCATCATAAAAAAATATTGATTATAAAAAAAAAAGTTGTTCATATACATGATGGAGTATTACATAGCCATCAAGAAAAATAAAATAATGGACTTTGCAATAAATTGGATGGAGTTGGAGATCATCATACTAAGTGATCTATCACAGCAACAAAGAACTGTGTACCACATGTTCTTACTCATAGGTGGGTCCTGAGCAATAGTCACATGAGCATGAGTGAGGGATTGGCAGTCGCTGGGCACTGCAAGAAGTGGGAGGGAGGGAGGCAGGAGGATGGGGGGCAATCTGACAACACAAAGGGTACCTGGGCCACTGTCAAGGGGAATGACAGTTTGGAAGCCCAAACTTCACCTACAAGCATCCTACTTATGTAGCTAATCCTTTCTTTTACCCCACATTTCTATAATACCTTTTTAAAAAGCATACAAAATTAGAGAATTATACAAAATATTGCGCTCTCAATAATTTATTTAAAATTACCATTTTAATTTAAAATTTAATTTAAAATTTAATCAGTGGACATGCTTTACTTTTTCTTTAGATTTGTAGACTGTATGTACTGAGGACATTTCATGAAAACTTCTGTAGTTGCTAATTACTAAAGAATAAACTGTTAATTCCATTCTCAAAAACACTTTAAGACTGTACTAAAAACAAAATCTGACTTAAGATTTCAAATTTTTATGGAAACAGTACAGAGACTTGTTACAGTTTATTAGAACATATCTAGGAATAAACATTACTATTTCAGAGGATCACACTGGCTGAGTTTTTTAGAAGCATAATGAGTAGCAATACACTTAAAAATATGTTTCTGAAAGGGAATGTTGACTTAGTTAAGTGAATTTTTTATAAACTTAAAAAAATTAATAATGATAATAAAATCATCTCTATTAGCCAATGACATGATCCTATGTGTAGAAAACCCCAAGATTTCACTTCACACACACACACACACACACACACACACACACACACACACACACACACACAAACATACAATGTTAGAACTAATGATGAATTCAGTAAAGTTACAGGATGCAAAATCAACATACAACAATTCATAGCATTTTTATTTACAACTAATGACCTAGCTGAAAAAGAAATCAAGAAAACAATCCCATTTATGATAGTATTAAAAATACTAGGAATAAATATAACCAAGTAGGTGAAAGATTTGTACACAGAAAACTAAAAGTCTTTTAGAAAATAAATTGAAGACACAAATATATAGAAAAATATCCCTTATTCATGGATCAAGAGAATTAATATTGCTAATATGACAATACTACCCAAAGCATTATACAGATTTCATACAATCCCTATCAAAATCCCAATGGTGTTCTTCACAGAAATAGAAAAACAAACCTAAAATTTGTATAGAACCACAAGAAAACCCCGAATAGCCAAAGCAATACTGAGAAAGAAATACAAGTTTGAGGCATCATACTTCTTGACTTAAAATTATATTACAAAACTATAGTAATCAAAATAGTGTGCTAGTATAAACACAGAAACTTTGAGCAATAGAACAAAATAGAGAGCCCATAAATAAATCCAAACATGGTCAACTAATTATCATCATGGGCACTAAGAGGTCAAAATGGGGGAAAGGATAGTCTTTTTAATGTGCTGAGAAAGCTAGATTTAAACATACAAAAGAATGAAATTTACTCTTATCTTACACCACACACAAAGCAATTAACTCAAAATGGATAACAAGCTTGAATGTAAGACCTGAAATCATAAAACTTCTAGAAGAGAACATAGGAGAAAAACTCCTCTATGTTGACCTTGGCAATGATTTTTTTGATAACATACTGAAAGCTCGGGTCACAAAAGCAAACATAAACACATGGAATTACAAGAAACTAAAAAGCTACTGCACAGGAAAGGAAGAAATCAACAAAATGAAAAGGCATTCTACTAACTGTGAAAAAATATTTGCAAACCATATATCTGATAAGAAGTTAATAATCAAACTTTACATAGAATTCTTACAACTCATTGGGGAAAAAAATAACACAATCCAAAAAATGGGCAAAGAACCTGAACAGACATCTCTCCAAAGGAGACATAAAATAGCTAACAGATAAATGAAAAGGTACTCAACACTACTAATCATCAGGAAATGCAAATTAAAACCAATATATGACTTCATACCCTTAAGGATGGCTATTATCAAAAAGACAGGATAAAAAATACTGGAAAGGGAACGGAGAAAAGGGAACAATAGTACACTGTTGGTGGAAATGTAGATTGACTCATCCATTATGGAAAAGAATATGGAAATTCCTCAGGAAATTAAAAATAGAATTAGCATATGACCCAGCAATCTTTCTTCTGGAAACAGACACAAAGAAGATAAAATCATCACCCGTAAAGATAGCTGCACTTGCATATTTATTGAAGCATTATTTACAACAGTGAAGATGTGGAAATAAACTAGATGTCCATCCATGGATGAATGCATGAAAAAAATGTGATACACAACCTCCTCCTACATATACATATACATACAATGGAATATTTGTTCAGCCTTAAAAAGGAAAAGAGATTTTTTTTTTTTTTGAGTTGGAGTCTCACTCTGTCACCCAGACTGGAGTGCAGTGGCCGCTCCCGGCCACGCAGCCTCGACCTGCTGGGCTCCGGCGATCCTTCCACCCCAGCCTTTCAAGTAGCTGGATCTACAGGCGCGCGCTACCATACCCGGCTAATTTTTTATTTATTGTAGTAATGAGGTCTCGCCAAGTTGCCCAGGTGGATCTCGAACCCGCGGGCTCAGGCAATCCGCTCACCTCAGCCTCCCAAAGCTCTGGGATTACAGGCTGAGTCACCGAGCCCAGCCAGAAAAGAGATCTTAACCATTTGTCATAGCATGAATGGATCTGGAAGACAATAGGCTAAGTGACAAACCAAACACAAATAGAAAAATATTGCATAATCTCATTTATATGTGAATCTTTTTTTTTTTTTCCAAAGGTCACATATGCAGAGGTAAAGAATAAAAGAGTGAATACCATTGGTGGGATTTGAGGGTAGGGGAGGGAATAGGGTAGTATAGGTCAAAGGAAGGATACAAGGCAGCAGATATGCAGAAGTCTAGAGCTGTGTATACAACAGGAGGACTAGAGTTAATAAAATTGTATTCTATTAGAGGTTTTTGTTAACTAAGTATATCTCAGCTTTTCTTGTCACAAAATACTTACTATGTGAGGTGCTAGATATGTTAATCTGCCTTGCTATATTAACCATTTTATTATATAGGTATTAATAACATGTTGTAAGCCTCAAATATATATATAATGCAATTTATTTAAAAAATAAGTAAATAAAATAAAATGCTACATTTAGCTTAAAAATAAATTATCAGTGTAGGTATATAAGAAGTATGCATAATTATATATCCTAAAACTACTAGTATTAACTTACATTTTCATATTGGTTCATAAGAGACAGGGCATGGGAGAACATGGACATTATGATTAAATAATGTATAAAATAATTACAGGTATATTTAGAAACATAAAATGAAAAATTCCAGCATTCCTTTCAGTACATTCATTCAGCTCTTGAACTGTGGAATCGGTGTTTATATTTGCAGCCTGATATTTTCACTTTTCAGCTATTAATAAATATCAGCTGTCACCATCTCCATCATCATTACAGTTATTATTATAACTCAACTGGTAAAAGACATAACTTCTATACAATACCTTTACAGAATAATTTATTACTTACAGTTATTATAAGACTGTATATCTTCATGGATGTTTCGTTTTCATAATTATATTTTTCTAAGTACAAAAAATACATATTTACTTTTTCTATGATATATATTTGTCCCAAGTGACCAATATTTTATGATTATTTCATCAAGTAATCATTTATGGATCTACCCAAATCTTTTAAACAAGTACATGCCACTTTATAATACAGTTATAATATAATTAAAAATAATTTCTCTATTTATTGCATTTAGTGTTTACCTTCTTTGGTGATTTTTAACAAAGCACTACTATACTTTTTATCTTCTGGTTTTATGTTTTTACATATATGTAGAAATATTTATTTAGACCAAATGTCTATGTTATTTTGCTTGATCATAGGGTATATATAAGGGGGGCCCTTAAAAGAAACCATAATTACATTTTGGAGAGCAGTCCCCTTGTAGTACAGGCTTCCCCTGCTAGGTAAGTGTTCCAGGAACCCATCAGCATCAGTGTGTTAGCTAGTGTTGTTGTGAGAGGCTGTGTTTTGCTTCAGTGAATTATTTTTTGACGATTTTTTTCAACGTGTTTGCCCATTTCATAATGGTTGATTTACACTAACAACCTGCCCACACTGTGTTGAGTGTTCAGCACTTTTTGACCAAAAACAGCATGATACCACCCTCCCAATTCACCCCATCTCACCTCACATGACTTTTTTTTGTTGTTGTTTCATCGACGGAAAAAAATACCATCTTATTACAGTTAGAATGACTATTATTAAAAAGTCAATAAACAATAGATGTTGGTGAGAGCAGAAAAAAGGATCACTTGTACACAGTTGGTGGGAATGCAAGTTAATTCAACCTCTATGGAAAACATTATGGAGATTTTTCAAAGAACTAAAAATAGAACTACCATTTGACCCAGCAATCGCACTACTGGGTATCTACTTAAAGGGAAATAAATAGTTATATCGTAAAAACACATGCACTCATCTGTTACAGCACTCTTCACAATAGCAAAAAACCCCCAAATGAACAACACCAGAATTAATTTATAAAAATTACACATTTGTTCTTACATACTTAAACTTCAATCTCCTTCAAATATTCTGTTTGATGCAATACACCTATCCGGACATTTTTCCCACTACTCAGAACAATTTTTGAACTTGTCAATGTTGATGCCTTTAGTGCTTCTACCCTTTGTTTTACTTCTTCTACACTGGCAAACATTTCCCTTTGAAGACTTTTTTTTTTCGTCGACAAAACAAAAAAAAGTCATAGAGGTTGTATTAACTTAATTCCCACTGTGTATAAGTGATCCTTTTATCTGCATCTCACCATCTATTGTTTATGGACTTTTTAATAATAGCCATTCTGTTATAAGATGGTATTTTTTGAGTTTCTAATTTACATTTCTATGAATGATTAGTAATGTTGAGCATTTTTTCATGCTTGTCCACTTGTAATGTCTTCATTTGAGGAATGTCCTTTGCTTACTCTTTAATAAGTTTTTTTTTTTTTTTTGCTTTTTTCTTGTTGAGTTGCTTTAGTTACTTATAGATTTTAGATACTAGTTTTTTTATTGGATGTACAGTTTGCAAATATTTTCCATTTTGCATGTTGTCTGTTTACTCTCAGTTATTTCTTTTGCTGTGCAGAAGCCCTTTAGTTTAATTAAGTCCCATTGGCCTGTTTTTATTTCTGATGTATTTACTTTGGAGATCTTAGTCATAAATTATTCGTCAAGGCAATGTTCAGAAGTTTTTTCCTAGGCATTCTTCTAAGGTTTTTAGGGTTTCAGGTCTTATATTTAAGTCTTTAGTGCATCTTGAGTTAATTTTGTATTTGGTGAAAGATATGGGTCCAGTTTCATTCTTCTGCATGTGTCTATCTAGTTATCCCAGCACCATTTATTGAATAGGGTGTTCTTTTGCCCAGTGTATATTTTTGTCAACTTTGTTAAAGATCAGTTGGCTGTAGGCATGGAGCTTTATTTCTGAGTTCTAAATTTGTTCTATTGATATATGTGTTGATTTTTATGCTGAAACCACACTGTTTTGGTTACTGTAGTCTTGTAGTATAATTTGAAGTCAGCTTTTTTCTTTTTCTTTTTTTTAGAATTGCTCTGGACTTTAGGGCTCTCTTTTTGTTCCATATGAATTTTAGGATTTTTTCCCCCAATTCTGTGAAATATGATGTTGGTAATTTGGTAGGAATTGTGTTGAATCTGTATATTGCATTTGGTAGGAATTGTGTTGAATCTGTATATTGCATTGGGCAGTATGATTATTTTAGTATTATTTGTTCTTCCAATCCATGAACATTGGATGTTTTCGCATTTGTTTCTGTCATCTAAGATGTTTTTTATCAGTGTTCTATGATTCTTGTTTGTGGAGTGCTTCCACCTCCTTGGTAAAAATGTATTCTTAGGTTTCTTTTTAAAGCTATTGTAAATGGTATTGAGTTTTTGATTTGGTTCTATACTTGAATGTTATTGATGTATAGAAAAACTACTGATTGTTGTAAAATATATTTTTTTATTCTGAAACTTTAGTAAAGTTATTTATCAAATTCAGAAGTCATTCAGAGGATCTTTTGAGTTTTCTAGGTATACAATCATGTCCTCAGTGAACAGAAATTCTTTGATTTCCTCTTTTATAATTTTGCTGCCTTTTATTTCTTTATCTTTCCTGACTGTTCTGTCTAGGACTTCTGGTACCATGTTGAATATGAGTGGTGAAAGTGGACATCTTGCCTTGTTTCAGTTCTTAGGAAAAATGCTTCAACTGTATTTTCTTTTAATACTTCTTATGACTAGTCCAATGCCTCAGAAACAACACTTTCAGAAATGCAGTAGCATGTTTTGAATATTGATTTTGTATCCTGAAACTTTACTGATGCCATTTATCAATGACTTCTGAAGGAGTCTTTTAAAGAGTCCTTAGTTTTGGTTAGGTATAAGATAATATCATAAGTGATCAGATATAATTTGACTTTCTCTTTTCCGGTTTGGATGCCTTTCTTGCCTAGTTGTTCCAGCTAGGACTTCCAATACTTATGTTGAATGGGAATGGAAAGAGTGGGCATCCTTGTCTTATTCTAGTTCTTAGGGGGAATGCTTTCAAATTTTCCCTGTTTGGTATTATGTTGGCTATGGGTATTTCATATATGACTTTCATAATTATGAGGTATGTTCCTTTGAAGTATAGATTGATGAAGTTTTTTTTTTTCCTTGAAGGAATGTCAAATCTTTAAAAATTTTTTTTATTTTTTAATATTTTTATTTTAAAGATGTGGGGTGCAATTCAGGGTTAGGTATACAAATGTTCATTATGCAGGTAACCTTGTTGATGAGGTATATCCCCCTTCTCTGGCAGTTTCCCTCAACTGCCAATCTCATCCCCCCTCCCCTGGCAGTTTCCCACTACTGCCAATCCCTTTCTTATAGTATTATGATGATTGTTCAAGGTTCACTTATGAGTGAGAGCATATGGTACTCTGTTTCTGTGATAGGTCACTGAATACGATAGACTCTAAGTCCTTTCAAGTTGCTGTGAAGTTCATATGTTTGTCCTTGTTTATGGTTGTATGATATTTCATTGTGTATATGTGCCACATTTTTAAAATCCAGTTCAGTTTCAATGGGCAGTACGATTGGTTCCATATTTTTACTATTGTGAATAGTGCTGCAATAAACATACATGTGCGTGTGTCTTTTTTGTAGAATGATTTGAGTTCCTCAGGATATATTCCCAATATTGAGATTGCTAGGTCATATGGAAAGTCAATTTCTAATTCTTTCAGAAATCACCACACTGTTTTCCAAGGAGGTTTCAGTAGTTTGCATTTCCACCAGGGGTGTAGAAGCATTCCTTTTTCTCCAGATCCTTGCCAGCATCTGTTGTTATTTGTTTTGTTAATGATGGCCATTCTTACTTAGATTAGGTGGTATTTCAATTTGATTTGCATTTCTCTGATGATTAGTGAGGCTGAGCACTTTTTCATGTGTATATCTTATTTTGAGAAGTGTCTATTCATGTATTTTGCCCATTTTTTTTTTTTTTAGTTGGAGTCTCACTCCGTTGCCCAGACAGGAGTGCAGTGGCATGCTCCTGGCCACCGCAGCCTCGATCTGCTGGGCTCCAGCGATCCTTCTGCCTCAGCCTTCCAAGTAGCTGGAACTACAGGTGCACGTTACCATGCCCAGCTAATTTTTGATTTATTGTAGAGATGAGGTCTCACCAAGTTGCCTGGGTGCGTCTCGAACCCGCGGGCTCAGGCAATCCACTTACCTTGGTCTCCCAAAGCGCTGGGATTACAGGCTGAGCCACCGAGTCCAGCCAATATTTTGCTCACTTTTTAATGGGGCTGTTTGTTTTTTTCCTTTTGGCACATTTGAGTTGTTAGGTCTTTGTCAGATACAGATGTTAGGTCTTTGTCAGATACAGTTGGCAAACATGTTTTCCGATTCTGTGGGCTGTCTCTCTGCTCTCTTGATGGTTTCTTTTGCTTTACAGAAGCCTGTCTAGTTTGATGAGGTCCCATTTGTCTATCTTATCTTTTATGGCATGGGCACTTGGAGTTTTGATCAGGAATTGGTTGCCAGTTCCAATAATGATGCCAAATCTTATTGAATGTTTTTTTTTTTTTGGTATCTATTTTTGTTATTAATTATGTTTATGTAGTGAATCACATTTATTGATTTGTGTATGTTCAACGATTCTTGCATCCCTGAAATAAACCCTATTTGATTGTGGTATATTACCCTTTTTGATGTTCTATGGGATTAAATTAGCCAGTATTTTGTTGAGAATTTTTGCATCTATGTTCATCGGGGATACTGACCTATAGATTTCTTTCTTTGTTTTGCCCTGACCAGCCTTTGGTATCAGGATGATACTGGCATTATAGAATAAGTTGGATATGAGTCTCTTTTTCTCCGATTTTTGGATCAGTTTCAGTAGGATTGGTACCAATTTTTTCTGGTATTTCTGGTCGAATTTAGTTGTGAAGTCATCTGGTCCTGGCCTTTTTTTCAGTCGAGAGAATTCTTAAATTACTGATTCAATTTCACCAATTATTATTGGTCTGTACAGGATTGCTATTTCTTCCTGGTTAAGTCTTGGAATTTTTCCAGGAATTCATCCATTTTTTTTCTAGGTTTTCTAGTTTAGACATGGACATAGTTGTCTTTGTTAATCTTTTTTATTTTTGTAGCATCAGTTGTAACGTCACTTTTTCATTTCCAATTGTATTTATTTGAATCATATTTCTCTTATTTTGGTTAATCTAGCTAGCTATCAATTTTGTTCATCTTTCAAAAAAAAAACAACCAACTTTTTCTTTCATTGATTTTTTTGGCATTATTTTTGTGGTCTCAGTTTCATTTAGTTCTTCCCTGATCTTTGTTATAGTTTTTCTGCTACATTTGGGTTTGCTCATGTTTTTCTAGTTCCTTCAGGTGTAATGTTAGATTGTTAATTTGAGATATTTTTATCTATTTATGAAGGGGTTTCAACTGCCCTCTTAGCACTGATTTTGCTGGATTCCAGAGGTTTTGATATGTTGTGTCTCTATTTTCATGTGTTTCAATATTTAAAAAATTTCCACCTTGATTTTGTTTACTCAAAGGTCGTTCAGGAGAAGATTATTTAATTTTCATATATTTGTTTTAGGAAAGTTTCTCTTGATATTGATTTCTAGTTTCATTTCACTATGATCTGAGAAGATGCATAATATAATTTCATTTTTAAAAAGTGATAAAGACTTGCCTTGTAGCCTTAGCATATAGTCTATTTTTGAGAGTATTCCATGCAAAGATGTGAAGAATTTATATTCTGCTGTTGTAGGGTAAAATGTTATTAAATGTCTCTTAGAGCCATTTCATCTAGAGTCCAAGTTAAGTCCAGAGTTTCTTTGTTGATCTGTCTAGTGCTGTCAGTGCGGTGGTGAAGACTCCCGCTATTGTTATATTGATAGCTCCTTTTTAGGTTTATAGGTATTGTTTCATGCATCTGGATGCTCTGGTATTGGGTGCATACGCATTTAGAATTGTAATATCTTCTTGTTGAATTGATGCTTTTATCATTATGTAATAACCATATTTTTGTTGTTTTGGTTTGTTGTTGTTTCTTACTATTGTTGATTTAAAGCCTGTTTTATCTAAAATAAGTATAGCTATTCCTGTTCACTTTTGGTTTCTGTTTGCTTGGAAAGTTCTTCTCCACTTCTTTACTTTGAAAATGTAATTGTCTATCAGTTAGGTGGATTTCTTGTAAGCAGCATATAGTTGGATCTTGTTTTTTTAATCCATTCCACTGGTATATCTTCTAAGTGCAGCATTTAGTCCATTTTTGTTTAAGGTTAATGTTGATATGTAAAGTTTTATTTCTGTGATAATTGTTACCTAGTTATTTTGTAGTCTCAATTGTGTAATTACATTATACAATCTGTGGATTTGATACTTTCATGTGCTTTTATACTGGTGAGTTCCATTTTTTCAGTTCCAGATTTAAAATTCCTTTTTAGTATTTCTTGTAGGGCTGGTCTAGTGGTGATAAATTTCCTTAGTGTTTGCTTGTCTGGGATAAACTTTATTTCCCCTTTATTTATGAAGCAGAACACAGAGTTCTTGATTGGCAGTTGTTTTTTTTTTTTTAGAAGACTGAAAATAGGACCACAACCTCTTTTAGTGTACACGGTTTCTGCTGAGAACTATGCTGTTATTCTGATGGCATTTACCTTATAAGATATTAGACATTTCCCTCCTGTTGCTTTTAGGACTTTTTCCTTTACACTGACTTTAGATAGACTAGATGAGGTGCATCTTACAAAGTACCTTCCAGGTGTTCTCTGAGCTCCTTGTTTCTGGATGTCTGATTCTCCAGAAAGACACTGGAAGTTTTTCTGAGTTTATTCCATCAAATATATTTTCTAAGGTTTTTTTTTCCTTTTTCTTATTCTGTCTCAGGAATATCTATACTGTGCAGTTTTAGTCACTTTATATAATTCTTTATTTATCAAAGGCTTTGTTTATTTTTCAAAATTTTTAAAAATTTAAATGTAATTTATTTATTTATTTATTATTTTATTTGGTTTTACTGTCACCCAGGCTGAAGTGCAGATACATAATCATGACTCACTGCAGCCTCGACTTCCTAGGTTCGGACAATCCTTCCATCTAAGCCTTCTGAGTAGCTGGAACTACAGATGCATGCCAACATGTTTTGATTTTTTTTTTTTTTTTTTGGTAGAGATGAAGTCTCACTACATTACCTAGGCTGTTCTTAAACTCCTGGGCTCAAACAATCCTCTTACCTTAGTCTCCCAAAGTGAAGATTGTAAGTATGAGCCACCATGCCCAACTGAATTAATCCAAAGGACTGGTCTTCAAGCTTTGAAATTATTTTTTCTGCTTGATCTAGTCTATTGTTAAAGCTTTCAATTATATTTTAGTTTTTTCAATAAATTTTTTATTTCTGCAAATTATTTTTTTAAGTATCTACCTCTTTTGTAATTTTTAAATTCATATTCTGAATTGTTTTTCTGATTTCTTTGTGTTGGTTTTCAACTTTCTCTTAAATATCATTGAACTTCCTTACAACCCACATTTTGTATTATTTGGGTCATTTCAGAACTTTCATTTTGGTTAAGATCCATTGGAACTAGTGTAATTACTTTGGGGTGTCATAAACCTTCTTTTCTCATATTGCCTGAACTTTCATGCTGGTTCCTTCTCATCTAGAGAAGTTGTTATTTCTTAATTTTGAATTTACTTTCATTTGCCTGGGTCTTTTTTCCCCAATTGAGAGTGTGACTGTAGTGCATGTTGTATTTGATAGTTTGGCTTTAATTCTGGATAATTAGGGGGTCAAGGCTCTGTATGAGTTCTTTGGTTATAAGTAACTTTTGTTTGGGGGCTTTCTTAAGCACTGATAATAGTATCAATGCATTAGGCATATGAACAAGCTTATTTCCTTCCGTGGAGTTTGGGTGTGGAGGTCTCTGGAAGTTTATCTCATTCCCTAAGCACTGTATCCCTCTGTCAGCAGGTTTTTTATTTGCTTGTGCAGTTCAATCTCCAGTCCAGTAGGTGGTGCTTACATTGTAAGACTCCACTGTGGCAGAAGCCAGTGGGTATGTGCTTGATATTTGTTTATTGGGAGGGGATCTCTGTTGTTACTGGCAGCTGGCTGGTCTGTGGACCTCCAGATGCCCTAAGTTCCCTGCTCAGTCCCAGATAGAGGAACAACTCTGGGAGGATCTAGACCACCAAGCTGGATCTCCCATATTCCAATGATAAGCAGAAACACCTGCCTGGACCGTGGGGCGGGGGGAATGGGAAGGTGAGGAGCTTGTGGATAAATGTGCCAAGGTCTCTTGGGGGTGGGGGTGGGGGAGTTGTGGGCTACGCCAGCTCCATGTCCTGGGTAGGCAGAAGGGTGGGTGTTCTTCCCTGGGCAGACAGAAGGGTGATGTCCTTTCCTGTTACAACCTTTTCCCCAGGGTTCGTGGCCTTCGTTTAGTTCAGAAAGGCCCTGTCCTTTATCTCCAGGGGCAATGCACCTGAAGTCCACAGACTACTCCCCTCCCACAGCTACCACCAAAATGACCTTGAGGAAGAACCTCTTCTCTCAGCCCCAAACAGCTCTGCAGCTGGTCTGCACTCTGCTGTAGGAACACTCCTGCTCTGTGTAGGGAGTGGGGCATGTGTCCTACCCTTGGTACAAGCCCAGGCCAGTGGGCCCACTGTCCGTGGGGGACACAGGTGCCTCCAGTAACCTTAGAAAGGCCATACTCAGGTGTACTCATGCCAACCCCTAGTGAGTCAGCGGTGGCTGTGTCTGTAGTAGTGGTGGGGGAGATGGAGTGGGGGTGGATAGGAGAATACCTCATCTCCATGGCATTTCCAGGCACCAGTGTCATCTCTCTACTGGGGTGAAGCATACTTCCTTCCCTACAAAGCCCAGCACCACATCTGCATCTCTACTGGGAGGGGCATAATCACCTGCTCACAGATAGAAAGTTCTCAGGTGTAGGAGAGCTCAGATATGGTTTTATTTGCCCTAAGGGATGCTTTGGCATGCTGCACTCTTCCTTCCCTAGGGGCAGCCCTCTGGGAGGGCTAGATCTCTGGGAACCCCGAAGTTTTCCAGGGTCCTGCCAATCTCTTGTGGTTGCTGTAGTTCAGCAGGTTCTAGAGAATATTTGCAGGGAAGCTAGTGATGCAGAGACACAAGGGTTGAGATTCCTTGGGCAGGATAGAGGACCACAGCAGGTGTACAACCAGTATGGTGCCCACTACCTCAGCTCGGGGTTTGAGGGGAGGGCAAGCAGACCTACATAAGCTGATTGCCTAGTGCTCTGCCCTCAAGACATTCCCAAATTGTTTCAGACAGCAGTGCCTTGGGCTCGTGAGCCATCTGCTACACAGGTGAGGGGAGCAAAGTAACACCCCAACAACCTTTTTCATGGACTCCAGTTTTCTCAGGGGCCAATCTCTGCCAAACTCTTGCTTCCTTCTTTTTCTGGGCCTTAACTTTTTCCTGTGGTTTCTCTGATTAGGTTCCAACATCTTCTCTGGGCATTCCACTCAGGCCATGAACATTCACTTGTAACTTTTGTTCTTTCTGATCATGTTATTTTTTAAATATTCTACTTCCTCTGTTATAAAATAGTCTTCTATATAGTTTTTATTTTTTAAATCTTACAATTTTTATACATTTGACTTTTTCATCTCTGTTGGAGTATATTGTGAAGTCCTTTGTGAGAGAATAATTAAACTGTATTTTCTTTCAAAGAAGTAGCCAAATTTCTAATAGCTTCTGATTGAAAAACACTGGAATTATTATTTTTGTGTATGTCATTACCCTTAATGAAGTCTTACAATTGCTAGCACAATGCTAAGTGTTTTACATATACTACCCATTTTAGTTCTTATAATTATCTTATGAGACTGGTATTCGTATTATTATTATATATTTTGAAGCTGGAAAAAAATCACAGCATGGAGACCTTAGTAACTTGCCCAACATCATGCAGCTAGAAAGTTTTAGAGTCAGTCAGGAGTTAGGACTTGAATTTAAATAGCCTGCTTGCCCTCCCCTCAAACCCCGAGCTGAGGTAGTGGGCACCATACTGGTTGTACACCTGCTGTGGTCCTCTATCCTGCCCAAGGAATCTCAACCCTTGTGTCTCTGCATCACTAGCTTCCCTGCAACCTGTACTCCTCATCACTAACTGGGTTATGCAGTTTAAACGTATGTGGGTTCCTTGTGTCTCACTCACATCCTGGCTATATCCCAATAATAACAGTCCTCTGCATTCTATCTTTAGGCTTCATCTACCCTCTTAGCCTTGACCCCTACCCATTTTCTCCCTCAGTTCCACTGCTTCCTGCTTGTCTTCTCTTCTGACCAGAAGGGTGGGAATATCCTTGGCCTCTGTGTTTTATGTTCTTCATTTCTGCAGTGAGTACAGAGTGATGACTCTGAACTGGTAGGTAGTTTGCCAGAATATATCAGGTGTGCCACAGAATCCCAGAACTGAAACTTCTCTTCTTACCAACCATAAGAAGAGAGACAGGTTGTGAATTTGAACACAAACTGAGTTGCTTTTTGTATCCATCTCTGATAGTATTCATTGAATAATTACCACACATTCAAGGCTCAAATGCCACATTAAAGTATTATGGAAATTGAAATTTTATTTTATGTTAATATGAATTTTAAAATGGAATTTCTAAATAACGTACATGCAAAATACTGAGCTCTTTATAAGGAGAGAATTATACAAGGTTTTTTTCCACTTCTTGGAAATGTCTTGCTTTTTAAAAACTAGGGTTTATCTTTTTAATCTCTTCAGATATGCTCTACCTATTCTCCTGTTCTAGCTGGGTGTAATGGCTCATGCTTGCAATCCCAGGTCTTTGGGAGGTCAAGGTTAGAGGATTGCTTGAGCTCAAGAGTTCAAGATCAGCCTAGGCAACATAGTGAGACCTTGTCTCTACAAAAAAATTTAAAAAAAATTAGCTGGGCTCTGCAAGCAAAATACAATAAAAAAAAATTAGCTGGGCACCTAAAGTACCAGCTACTCAGGGAGTTGAGGCAAGAAGATCAGCTGAGCCTGGAAGCTCAAGGCAGTGCTGAGCTGTGATTGTGCCACTACACTCGAGCTTGCATGACAGTGAAACGCTGACTCAAAAACAAAAAATTAATGATAATAATAATGCCATGAACCCCAAAAGGGGGCAACCTGGGTACATTCTAACAAAATTTGAAATAGGCAATTTGAAGGTTACTGAACTGAGATCTTAAAGGATCAACTGTTTATTTTTTCAGTAAAAAAGTCCAATTTAGGTAAGGCCTTTTCTTACCTGACCTTCTCTTGGTTTATGTCTCAGTCTTCAGGAACTAGTATTACTGTGGATATCGCTGTGATGGGTGAGGCCCATGGCCTCATTACCGACCTTCTGGCAGACCCTTCTCTGCCACCGAATGTGTGTACATCCTTGAGAGCCGTGAGCAACCTGCTGAGCACACAGCTTACCTTCCAGGCCATTCACAAGCCAAGAGTGAATCCTGTGACTTCCTTCAGTGAAAACTATACCTGTTCCGATTCTGAAGAGACCTCTGAAAAAGACAAGCTGGCTATCCCCAAGGTGGGTATAAATGGCATACTCCTTAAAGGTTAAACTTTTAATTGTTATCTAGTTCTCTGTCCTGTCACCCCAACTCTCTCTGCAGATTCATGTCAGTGACTTGGGCAAGATATGTTAATCATGATGTCAAAAGTAATAAAAATGTAAACATGAAAGCTTCTGTCTTTATACTTGATAGCTTTCTGTAAATAGAAAATTTACCCTTATATGTCGCCTTTTAAATTTACTTTCATGTTACTTTCATGTTACACTTCTATGTGCCAGACTCTGTTCTAGGTGATGAGGATATTGAAACAACAATAACAAAACACAGACAAAAATTGCTGCTCCATTCTAGTTTAAATTCTGTCTTAAAGCCATAGACCTCTAGAATTAAAAATGTACTTGTTCTTCAATTTCCTTGAATGATATTCTTCAAAGTACCCTCATGGATTTTCCAAACACAAGTTTTGAACTTAGAACAGTTTTAGTTACTTATAGATGATTTAAATTAAAAGATGGCTTTAGTGATTTGTATGAACTCGTACCTTGCATGCGAAAGGAAGGAATTTGTATAATTTCTTCTTTTTAGATGTAAGATATGTAAATTATAAGGGACAGAAACCTGCACTCAGTTTGAACTTCAACATTAATTAATAGTAAGTCATATTAAAGACTAAAACATCAGAATATCAGTGGTTTTTGGTATATTCATCTCAGTTATTTATTTAGAAAACAAGAAGTTGTACCCTTGAACTGGTAGTCAGTCAGTAACATCTGTGCTTCTGCAATTTTTTGTCTTGACTCAGGAGAATGTGATCTTTATAACTTTGTCAATTTCATATTTGCATAGTTTCCTTCAAACATGCACTTCCCTGAGAAAGATATACCCAAATATGAAATGGCAGTAAAGAAATGGAGAGAGAGTAACTGATTCCTTTAGATCTTAAGTCACACCTGAGATCACTGCAAGAAACCTGGTATTTACCAGTGTTTGACCTTGTCTCTTCCTACTGAATTACCTTCTAAGATACATGCTCAAATATGAAGAGACATGGGGAACTATTTAGTTTCAGAACTATTCTTAAATCCCAAGGTGCCATATAATTCACCTCTCAAAAGAGTTTATCCTCTTGAGAAGTACAGAATGTATAAGCTATGCCTATACAGTTGGTTCGCTAGGAATAATTAACCACACACCAGTGTGTTGATGTTCTGCCTATTATGACTAATTCTGAAGTAGGAAAACACCTCACTTTAACTTTTAAGATCAAGACTCTTTTTAGAGTGCTGGTGATCATCCTTGTGGGCTCAAACTCTTGTCTCAGTGCTGATGATGCCACATGTCCCACTTAAAATGTGGTGGGAGAAGAAATAATGAAGAGAGGGAATGGCAGGTCAGCCAGCAGGGTCTCCTGTTAAGAGGAGTTGATACTGATAACATTGTCCATATCTCTGATGTCTAAGTTACATTAGCCACAAGAGAGGTGATGAATTTTGTGAGTTGCATTCTTAGCCCCTATCATTTATAAAACAAGATCGCAAAATTAAATACTTGGGGGTGTAGTCTGTTGTGCAAGATGAAAGAAATTAACCCATGCCCCAAACAAGTGACTTTTGAAGGAAAAAAACTTTTGCTCATCATGACTAATATATTACATTTATGAATAGGTGTGTGAATTTTATTGAACAAATATAACTGCAAAGTTATCTCATAAGCCATTGACTCTCAATCCTATAATCCCACATTTGCATAAATGTTGAAATACCTTCAGATGTTGTTCTTATAATATGCATTTATTTTGGCCAGAGTGTTTTATGAAATTTCTGACTACTCAGATTTTAGATAGGTGACACTCAACTAATATAGCTTAATCAATTCATTTCCAGTTAAAAACTCATTATCTTTCATTATATCATGCAAAAGTTAAAGATGTGAAATATATTAGGTAATGAAATCAACACTTTTTCCTAGCGCCTGAGAAGGAGTTTGCCCCCAGGCTTGTTGAGACGAGTTTCTTCCACTTGGACTACCACCACCTCAGCCACAGGTCTGCCCACCTTGGAGCCGGCACCAGTAAGGAGGGACCGCAGTGCCAGCATTAAACTGCAGGAAGCACCGTTATCCAGGTGATGCAATGCTTCTACTGGTTTCATGTCTCTTAGAAAAGTTACCAAAAAGGAATTACAAGTTACAGGAGAAGAGAGGTCCAACCTATTACAGTTATTTGGAGGCCAACTTTGAAAATGGAAAAGGTAGCTGGGCTCGGTGGCTCAGCCTGTAATCCCATGCCCTTGGGATGCTGAGGTGAGTGGATTGCCTAAGCCCGCGGGTTCGAGACCTGCCTAGGCAGGTAAGACCTCATCTCTACAATAAATCAAAAAATTAGCTGGGCGTGGTAGCGTGCACCTGTAATTCCGGCTACTTGGAAGGCTGAGGTGGAAGGATCGCCGGAGCCCAGCAGGTCGAGGTTGCGGTGGCCGGGAGCGGCCACTGCACTCCGGTCTGGGTGACAGAGTAAGATTCCAACTCAAAAAAAAAAAAAAAAAAAGAAAATGGAAAAGGTGTATAGTTTAAATGCAGAACAGTATGGGTATTAACACCTGACCATTATGCTGTTGTGTGGCCTTAAACATTAGTGGGAAGAATGACCTGAGATGATCCCTACCACTGTGACCTTGGATGGGAAGAGTAAAGCCCAGGATAAATATAGCCTAAATTTACCACATTGAAATTTATATGAAACCCTTAAATCAAAAGCATTCAATCTGATATTTACATTTGATGTTAGATTCCCTTAGCCTAGCATACCAGCTTCCTTAACCTTGTACAAAAGGCATTATAACAAATCAAAAGTAGATAATTCTAAGAACACTTAGATACATTCAAACATTGGTAATTCAAACGTTATTTAGGATATTAATTCCAATTTTACAATGTGACTTAAAAGCTAGAATTACTGAAGCTAACAAAGAGGTAATATTAAGATCTAAAAAGAATTTTGGAGAGTATATCTAATGAAATATGTGCTTTTAAAGGAAATTATTGTGCTTGTCCTTTTCTATGTAGGATAAATACAGCATACTTTATTGTAATTCAATAATTATGAGAACAATTACCATATGATTTCAGATTTCTGAAACATATTTATTAGTTTAATTACTGACTCAATTAATAAAAAATCTACATCTTCGTTGAACTACATGATTGCAATATCAGAAGTAATTTTCTCCTGATATTAGTCTTGAACATAAATAAAGCAACATGCTGAGATTCAGAGAGATGGAAACTTTCAAATTATAAGAATTTAATGACTGATTACTATTTTTACTCTCTTCGTTTAAAATGTTTAATTGATTTCTTTCATATTAATATTTGCATTCTAATAAACTTATAGAATTGGAAACAACTTCAAATGATTCTTTCATATATTAGTTATAATTCCATTTAATCCTATTACCTGGACTTTTGTAAAACTTTTAAACATCACCACAGGAAGAGGTTATGCACTGTTTAATGAACATTTCTTAAAGTTTGAAATCACAAGTCATTGATAATATTTTTCTCTAAAAACATTGACCATTGTTAATTTTATAGCAGCAAATACTGATAAATGATAGTTAATAGTATTATAGTTAGATATTGTTAAATAAAATGAATTATGTTCTCAGAATATATCATTAGAGAAGCTGCCTGTTTAACCAACGCACCTTGCCAAGTTCCTGGCATAGTATAGTTAATTCATCATGATTTTTTTTCCATAGAATTACTCTACCAAAAACTCATTCATGCTTTCTCAAATGTCTTCTTTCCTTCTGTTATTCTTTGTTACTTATGGTTAAATCTTATTTTCCCTACTTTTCACTTAGTCAATTAAATGAAATTGGGGGCTAAAATTGAAATAATGACAACCAAGAACATTCCAAGACCTTTTATGGGTTTTACTCCCCAGGATCTTGTCATTCTGCTTCATAAAATAGATGCTCAGACTCAAATATTTTCAAAAGAGATAAAGAATAACATATGATCCCACTAATTCTCATTCTTTCATTCCTAAAATTACTTATAGATGTCTTCCTTGGGTATACTTTTTCCCACTGTCTCATTTATTTATCTCTTAGTTTTACTGTCCTATGAAAAATCCTGATGTAAAATCTGAAAGTGATATAATTTTTTACCATTATGGAGAAAAATTAAATTCATTCTGAAGAGAATTTGAGCTCTTTAAGGGAAGACCATATATATGTGGCAATAGTACCACCATTAAATACAACTAGTTTGGGTCTTCATTGTAAAACAGAGATAAAATTCTCTTTACTGAGTGCTAAAATTGCTGAGTGAATTCAAAACTTATTTGAGTTTAAACCCTGAAGTTTCCTTTATTTTTAGATTTTTTAAAAAATGTCTTCCTTTCCATATCTGCCTTTTTATTGACGCTCTTTGAGGACTATAGTGATAAAAGAAAATGAGAAGTAAAAATTATAAGCAGATTATAATTCTGTCTTTATAATTCTAATTATAATAAGCAAATTATAATTCTGCCTTTAGGTGTACAGCTGGATAATTTACTTCTGGGTAATTTAAAATAAAGTCTGTTAGAAGGGACCCTGGACTGAGAGTCAGAAGAATCTTGGCTCTACCCCTAAGAAATGTGTGTTCTGAGAGACAAGTCATTAGCCTGCCAGCCTCCATATCCAGTACAAGGAATCATTAGGAAAAAGGAAAGTGACAACATATCTGAATGAGTAAATTAGATGGAAGAATACAAGCAGGTGCTTTAAAAAAATAAGCTTTAGGGAAATATAAAAGGGTGAAATAAATCATACTCTAAAGTATACCAAATTGATCTTGAAACTGCCCCCTACCTCTGTATACTAGGCAAAAGGGAAGCTGTAAATGTGGTAAAAGAGACTGTTACTTGGCAAGACTTTTAGGACTTAGGATGGAGTTGTTAGGGGAATAATAAGGGTATACGATTGCTTTTGTGAAGAGAATTAAGACCTTCCATCATAGGCACATAAATATTTTCCTCTGCTGTGTCAGCATTAGGAAACCAACTAAAGGTTTCCCTAAGCTGTTTTCCTCTCCAGAATCTAAATTATTACATATTCATGAGTTCTAAACAAGAATCAGGAAATTAGGGGCAGTGAAAAAGCTGAAATTACTATTTGGCTCAGCCTGTAATCCCGCGCCTTTGGGAGGCTGAGGTGAGTGGATTGCCTGAGCCCGCGGGTTCGAGACCCGCCTGGGCAGCGAGACCTCATCTCTACAATAAATCAAAAAATCAGCCGGGCGTGGTAGCGCATGCCTGTAATTCCAGCTACTCAGAAGGCTGAGGCGGAAGGATCGCCGGAGCCCAGCAGGCGAGGCTGCGGTGGCCGGGAGCGGCCACTGCACTCCAGTCTGGGTGACAGAGTGAGACCCCAACTCAAAAAAAAAAAAAAAAGAATTACATAAAACAATATACTAAAGTGCCTGTAAGTTATAATGCACTTATATATGTTTAATATAATACATTGGCTTATTATATTAATAGTATAATACAACCAATTGATATTTATTATATTAGGAATGTGATATGGCTAGGATGTCATGTATTTTTAGTTCATTAGACCATCATACATTAAAGGTGTTCCACTATCTCACTTTACAAACTTTTCAAAAGCACATTTTAAATGTTTTTATTTGAAAAAAAAAAACAGTAGTAAACAGTTGTTGTGCTAGCCCTCATAACATATCTTTTTGATATATTTACAATTCAGTTAATTCTAAGGCCTTGTCTTTAAAATGTCTGCATAGAAAAGTAATAACGATTTATTGTATAATATACTGAGAAATGGAAACATATAGGCCCGATACACATTACATAAAATTTCTTTACGGTTCGTTAATCAATCCAGCAAAATGAGTTAAAGGGGACCAGAATAACCAGGAAATAGTCAGTGTAGTTATTTGTTTCAAATTCAAAGTTTTCTTTGATCTTATTATTTTTGAAATTCCAAGTATTTGTGAAATATTCACGATGAGATTTCTAGGAAGGACGTAAAACAAATATTTTGTATACTCTACTTAATTGTATTGAATAATTCCTGAAGTGAATTCCACAGTTCAAACATCTCTTTTATGATATTTTTGGTAAATTGCCATGACAATATATTTGGTAAATTGCCATTAGAAGTAAGGTTTAAAACCTAGGTTAATAGTTGAAGAAAAATCTCTCCAAATCGAAAAAAGAGAAAGCATGAGGTAACACGAGTTTCAGAATGTCAAATTGATCTCAACACAAGTTACAGATCTTACCAATTGCCTAATTACCAGTAAGCAAAGGAAGCATGCAATAGTAAAACATATTCTCAGCATTCTTCCCTTTGAGAGGTCTGAGACTGTTAGTGCAGTTCTCTGAAAGTCCTTTTATTCCACATTAGCACACATTCTGATTTGAATTTAGCATGCAATGCTTGCATAATGTTGCTTGCATAGAGGGAACAGTTTTGGTTATGGAGCCTCTCCAAATTATACCCCATTAATTACACAGCTTATGTAGCAATCTCCATATATTCATGACCTCATATTTCTATCAACTTCAGGCTTATTTACAATAAGTCACTCTGATAGACCAGGCACATCCTGCTTACGGTGCCAATCTAAGATGGGCAAAAGATCAAATTGTCAAATTATACTTATGCAAATTATAGATTTTACCCCATACCAAATTTACTGGTGCTTGAAAGGACACAGGTGTTAGCAAAATACAGACCAAGCACTTTTCCCTTGGAGCTGTCCAAGATTGCCAACACAGCTTCCTAAATTCTCTCCCAAATTAGGATAGATTCTGTTTCAGATTTACCATGTAATGTTCTGAGCTACACATGCAGGTAAATTTTGGCTTGGAATACCTCTAAAATGTATATGCCATTAATTGCATGACTTACATCACATTCTCTAGCTCAACTCTCCATGGATCTATTATAGATTTATTTACAATAAGCAATTTAGGCAGACCATGCACATCTCAGTAAAAGCAATCCCTAGGTGATGACTCTTCATTACCTTTCTCCTAGAAAATATCGTTAGTATGTTTAGTATCAGGTCCATTGTTGGCATGTTTACAAAGGGATTTGACTAGGTCATCACTTTCTTTCCAGGGTGTCACCACTAAAGAGAAATTATAGGCTAAAGGCCTGCTGCTAATTTTTTCCTTCACAAGGAAATACTACAAAAAATTATCTTTGAATTGTTTTATTAGCATTCAGTTTTTGAATATAGATACACCAAAAATAATAGATTACTGAGGTAAGTATTATGACATTTATAGCTAACATAAATTCATCTGCATTGTAACAAGTTAATCTGCAAGGGTTTTTCAGAAAATCTGTGAGAAACATGACTGTAGAGTAGAATGAGGTGGTGTTTGATTTTTTAATTAATAGGATATAGGAAAGTTATTTTTCCTCTTTGTTAACCCAGTATGCTTGATGAGTGACTGCTGTATTCCTGAAATAGAAATTGAGTTTACATAATCTATTATCATTGGAAAGTAAAATAGTTCTGTCTCTGAACTTAAACCAGTATTCAGACTGGCAGGTCTATTTTGGAAATGGTTGGGTTCTGGCAAGATTTGCCCCAATAATTGATGAATAATCTCTTCACTTTTCTTTTAATTCTATCTTTATGGTACTGTTAGTCCTGATTCTTGGAATAACCCAGTGATGATGACCCTCACCAAAAGTAGATCCTTCACTTCTTCCTATGCTGTTTCTGCAGCTAACCATGTAAAGGCTAAAAAGCAAAATCGACCAGGTAAGTAACTTACTGACTGTACAGTCATTAAGTAAACCAAATCCTAACTGTTGAAGTAATCTGAGGGTGCTCTACACTCAGATGTCTTTGGTTTGAGTGTTCTAACAACCAATTTATTATTTTTTAAAAGCTTCTATAAGTAATTCATTACTTAAAGTTTCACTTTATTTATATGATTCAAGGAAATTCTTTACTACACATGTGCCATGATAAGGAATTTGGATATCAAAAGTAAGCACAATAAGGCATTTGGTAGAAAGGTAAAATGTTTCGGGCGAAGATTACCTCATTTAATCAGGGTCTGTGCTAACTCAGCTGTGATACAGTTCTTGTCAGATTCTGTCTCTGAATTTTCCTTCTTCTAGAAGTCCTATTAGGAACCTGGGATGTTTACTCTAACTTCTTGAAGTGTTTTAACTCCAAATTTTCACTTCTCAGTATTACAGAAAACATTAATGAGATTTTCAATAACTTCCTGCGTAGTTTCTTAATCTTCTGTCTTTAGCAGTTTATGAATTCACCAAATGGCTGAAGGGGAAAAGTGCCCATTTCTCACTGAGATACAAAACTTTTAGTTCTGGCTGCCATGGCAGCCCCAAACTCCAATTTTTATGTCATCAGTCTCATGATGTTACTAAAAGCTCTGCTGGCTTGCCTCCAGAATAGCTGCATCCCTCCTGGATCCTTCACCTCTTTCTCCATGCCAATAATCAGTAAATAATGCTCTGAAGGGAAGAACAGTTTGCAGGATTTTGGCTCACATTTCTGAGATTCTCTTCTTTCTGGGAACCTAGTCCCTCAGAATTGGGTGCTTTACCTCGATAGCTTTTTTGTACAATTTTATTGGAGTTACATCACTGAAAGAAACCATTAAAGGCAATCTGGTTTTCCAACAACTAATCTGGTCCTTTCTGCTCTTTATAAATGTTCATTAAATTTTATAACTTAGAAGTTATTAATGACCTGAGAAATAAAATTGAGCTTTCACGAGGACCGGGCAATGGAGGATAATACTTAAATTGAGATTTCCCTGAGGGGAAATGCAGATTAGCTCAGTAATAAGAAGAATCATCTGAGACTCCAGCAAGGTGGAGGAACTGAATTTGAGAGTTTTACATTAAATCTGAGACTTCTTGAAAAGGGACACTAATATGTTTCTCAGTCCGTAGGACCCCACATCCACAAAAACGTGTGCAGATAATTTTTAAAGGAAAGCTTCATCAGTTAAGGGCCATGAAATTTTAAGACATTAAGTTCTAACATGGAGTTTACAACCATGATCACTCAACACATAGGAAATACTATGAGTATGAGCAACAAAAATTTTCTAGGTCTGTAAAAGTGTTGAGATATTTAAATGCTAGAATATTCAAATATGTCATTTAACTTAAAAATTCACATATATAAAAGAAAACTTGTAATCATAAAAAAGTCATGAGAAAAGATTTAATTGCAGAGTGGCTAAATATAACTTTTAGAAATGTAATCAAGGAAATATAGTTTTGATAGCATTGTAGACTAATCGAAAGGAAAATTAATAAACTAAAATTATCCAAAATGCAATGCAGATAATAAATTGGACAATATAAAAGATTTTCAAGGACATAGGAAAAGGAATTAGGAAGTCTAATATATATAATCCTAGTTTAAGTAGCAGATATAGGGCATAAAACATTGGAAAAGAAGCAGTGTAAATGGAAAGAAATTTACATGTAGACACAAAATAATGAAACTATGCAACACTAGAGACAGAAGTAAAAAAAAAAAAAAATCCAAAATCTGCCAGAGAAAAGTCAGATTACCTTTCTCAGAAAAGGCAGCCAAGCTGAGAGCAGATTTGTCAGATATACAGTGGGAACACGGTAGAGTATTTTCTTCAAAGTTCAGAGAAAACATAATAATCATCCTAATATTGTGTGTTTGGCAACTCTATATAAATGAACTATTCCTATAGAAATTAACTATTCATGAATAGGAGTGAACTAAAGTCATTTTGAGAGAAGTCAGAACTTTATCATCTACCAAATCTTCTCTAAAGGAGTCTATGATTGATGTGTTATAGAAAGAAGAAGAATATAAGAGTAAATCTGAGGTTTTATAAAAATGTTAAACAAATAAATCTGAAAACCATCGTTCAATCCAAACAAGCATTACATGCATAGTAATAGCATTTCAAGATTTTTGGATGGTTTTTAAAAGATTTTTCAAGTACAGAATTAAAGTATAAGACAACAATAATAAGTATCCAGGGGGGATGAAATTCAAATTTAACTACTCTACATCCTTGTGTAACTCAGAAAAAAGGGGTTCAGGTAAGGAAACTGAGGCACAAAAAAATCTAAGTAACTTGTTCAAGGCCACACAGTTAGTCCTACATTTTTCATTTTGTCCTAATGACTTCATTCTAGAAAAAAACTGAGGATGGAAAATTGACCTAATTTAAAATTAGGATGTTTTGGATCTATCCTTGGCTGGGTATAAGATAGTGGAGGGATTTGGTTTTCTCTCTCTCGGTTTCTTCAGTTAGGTAGTAAAATAAAATTTATTAAGTAACCAACATGATAAGGTCAAGAAGCTGAAAATTATGGTTAGGGCAGACACTGGAAGTAACAGAGAAATGATAGGACAGCCTCATATTCCTGTGTCCTACTCCCCTGTTTGCATGATGCAAAGGAAAAGATGGCCACTTAAGATGCAACGAGAGCAGATGGTTGAAATTAGAGCCAAGGGCATAGCAAGAGCCTCCTTCCATTCTTGCCAACAAGTGTGTAAGGCATTTCCATCATGATAACTTTAGAGGGGAGTTTGCATTGTGGCATCTTTAGACTGCTGACACAGCATTGCTAAATGTTTATGAAATAATCTATATCCTATGTGTGCTGAATCCAGATAAATGAAACCCTGTATGTCTGCCAAAAGAGGGGAGAACATTTATCAAGAATCAGAGAGTTGAAATTAGATTGTAACTCTTCTTGATCAGGTAGGACCTTCTGTTATGAAACTCTGCTTGGGTTGCTGGAGCAAAGTAGGTGTGTCGTGTTTGATGCAATTGACTATGATGCCACCTGATTTTCAATAAACTATATGGAAAGAAGCTGGGAAAAACTCCTTTATGTGGCAAAGGGTGTAAGCAAATGGAATCAAGTGAAATTCGAAGTGACTCTGAGGAGAAAGACAAGAGCAATAAACAATGAGGTAGTATAAAGTATAGATGTACTGAAAGATAAATGACCTGTTTCCAGAAGGGACTAATGAAATCTGTTTTTGGTGCAGATCAAATAAACAGTGTGTCCTTTAACTTAATCAAACAGCATTAATTTTAAATAGCTGAAGCACAACCAGTTATCATGCAGCTACTAATATGAAATAAATGAATGTAATCACATAGGAATTTTTTGACTAAACATAAAAATGAAAAAGATTTAAGTATAATTTTCACTTTCAATCTTGTACTTCTAGTATGAGTCATTGACAATGTGGAACTACCATGATATAATTTTGCTTTAAAAACTTGAATTCATAGATATTGGATTTCCAGTACTCCTTTCCCAGATTCTCATAAGTTTAGGCTGCCTATTACAGTGATAACAGATATCTCTAAATTTATCAGCTAGACTGAGTATTTTCTATAGAAAATTTGAAATGACAGAGAACTTTATGGTATTATTTCTCCTTTTTTTTTTCATTCTCTTGACTTCAGATACTTTTTCTGTTTTGGAAAAATATCAGGGCTGACCATTTTCGTGTGGGTATGGAAAAGAGGGGTGTCTTTATCAGACAAGCTGGTTCCTTTTTTGTTCAATTAAATTAAACTGAGAGTGTTTTATAGCACAGAACAGATGGATTCACTTAAATAATTCCCTTCCAGTATTGTTTATCTTCTCCCTTTGATTGCCCAAAGTTCCTTGTGTCTTGACACACATTTTCTCATGCTCTCAGGAACAAAGAATTAAAGGCTGAATTACTCAAAGGAGTTAGTATTTTGGACTTTATTTTTAAATTTTTGCTTCAAATGCTTTTATTTTATGTATTTCATATCAGGGCAGTTTGAACCATTCGAAGGTTTATATTTTATGAGCTATGTCTTTTTCCCGGAGTCTCTTAAAATTACTCATGTATAAGCTGAAGATAAATACATTTGAGAGAATGCATGTTTATCTGAATTTCTTACGTGTGTGTGTGTGTGTGTGTGTGTGTGTGTGTGTGTGTGTGTGTGTAAATGCATGAGTGTGCAACATAGAATTGGATGTGACTTTCAAAGGTCATAATGGTCATCCTTCCAACTTAGGAAAAATTGTATTTAAAGCATCTCAGAAAATCTGTTTTTAAAGAGTTATTCCTCTCATTTCTTTGGAGAATGCTTTTCCTGTATCTGAAATAAACTTAATTTGTGGTTTATCATTTCTGGAAAGAAAATTTGGCTATTGTCTGCATTTATCTCTCCACCTGTTTGAAGACTAATGTTTGTAAATATGTGTCTACTTTCTATGGCATTCCTAATTCTTCCTGTTTTTCAAACTTTAAGTCAACTGTGATAATGCACAATGAACGAATTGGAAAAAATTATACATTCGTTCATTTCTCTTCTTACCTACAGAAGAAAAATATCCCTGCTTCTCGTGACTGTTGCCATGACCCATGTTTATTAAAAGTGTTCAAACTATGCCAACTAACTTTAATATAGAAGCAAAGCTCTTCTCCACTATTACAGGGTTTTTAAAAAAAATGTCATCCCAGGCAGTATATTTGGAGACATAAATTCTGCTTGTTTTTCTAAATGTAGTCAATCCACAAGTTCCAAGAACTCTAATGGTTATATGAATTTTAAACGTTGTATTTGAGAGTGAATTGCATGTCTCTGAGGCTATCAGCTGTCAGCTACTAAAAAATAGCAATGAAAAAAATCACTTGTCTCACAAATTGCCTTCAGAAAATACATTGTGTCAAATGGATGATATTCCCATGGGCTTTGAACTATAGTCTGTTGGAAAAAAGGAAGTGATAGAAAACTGCCCCAAACTCACATTTTTAAAAATCAGAATAATTAAAGAATTGCGTAAAGCAGTGCTTATCAGGAGCCTCATTTTTTCCCCCTAAGACACAGCCATTAAAATCTTGTCCTGTCCAGCAACCTCCCTGACCGCCTGTTCTGCACCTTTTTCCTCTTTGCCAAGCTGCCAATCACTGACATTCTGACTCATTCTCTGACAACTCACAGATAGGTCCCTTTCTAGAACATGCTTTTCCCAGACACTTCTCTAAATGTCTTATTTCATCAGGCCTCTGTTCACATTTTATACAGCTCCACCTGAGAGTCTTTCCCAGACTGTCTTATCTAAGCAGCATTCTGTTCTTATCTGTCCTGTACTTTCTGCATTGTTTTCCTTCCTATAACTTGAAATCTCATAACTTTTCTTTCTTCTTTTTTAATTGATGTTTACTTTTTTAGCATATCCCTAACACAGTGGGAACTCCATGAGAACACGGATCATATTTTACTCACCACTCTAACCCTGAAACAAGATGTACAATAAATATTTGTTGAATGAATAAATCATTGAGATACATAGTACAAATACCTTGGTACCTTAATACCATATCACACCAGGATTCATCTCCTTAATGGTTACAGTGCCTTTCTAAGATTATGTGAAGTCTCTGTCTACCTTATTCCACAAAATAGTTAAATGAGACCAGCCTCTTTCAACCTTTTTTTACAACATAGCACCCGTATATGTGTAATAATATTTATGAAGACCTTAATGTTATATAGTGTCAGAGACATGGGAAAGGATTAGAGTTTGGTGGAAAATAGATTTATTTTATAAAATTATAATAATAAAATATAGTTATATTAGTGATAATGTTAAAAACTGAATTTATTCTGCAGCTTCCAAATAAAACTTTTTTTTCAATGAATAACAATTTAATACTCTGCAACATTTTGTAACCCATTTGCTGCACACAGTGATAGGTTGGCTGGAAAACTCCAAGTTAAAGATTTAGAGAACATAATTTTCCTTTGGCTCAGGAGCCCATGTAATGTGAGGGTTTGTCAATATCATTGGTAAAATAGCAAAATCTTTGTAATGGAAATAGAAATCAATATAAAAACCATAAGACATGACGTAAAGAGCGGTACAAATGCTGCTAATAGATCATGGGTTTTTTCTTTCCTCTTGGGCATTTACCAAGTACAGCTGGGCTCACTCTATGTCCTTCCACTTTCCAGTACTGAGACCCTGGTTTTTTTTTTAACTTCTCTGGGACCAAATGGTTCCATTCGCTAAGAATAAAGGCAGGGAGGGGATTGAGCTGTTCATCAGAAAGCAACAATGGAAATGTTGAGAAAGGACTAGAGGGTTGCTGATTTCCACACTTAAGCAAAGGAAGAATGAGATTTCTAATTTTTAAAACAAAGCAAAACAAAACAAAAGAAATAATAGTGCCAACAAGAAATTTAAAACAAAAATTACAAAACAGTCCAACAAGCTTAATATTCTTTTCACTGGACCAGAAAACCTTTGGGTGTGACAAATCAAACTTTTGAGGGAACTGGACCCTGGAAGCAAACTTTGCTGTAAGCCAGCTGCCAGTTAACCACACACATCATTTGATGATGTGAACGTCAATGGCTATAAATTTCCCCTGAGTGGTGAGAAATAGTGAATGACTCCTAATTTAATTTCATTTGCTTTACAGTAGGTTGTTGAGCCATAAAATTAATAGTCATAAGTTACTTCTCTCTTGTTTTTCATTTTAAGTGCAGGCTGTCTTCTCTGTGTTTGGAAGAGAGTAGCTTCAAAAGATACCGTCCTTGTCTCCCAGCAGCTGTACTTTGAAATCTAAGCCAGTGTCCTGTAAAATTCTCACAATCTAGAGTAAACACAGACAGTTTGGCACAAACTCCCACACTTGAAATGTAAGCTTTAGGCCTATTGTTAGATCTCAAATGGGCCATATTAGATTTTTTAATGTTTTCTTCAAAAATTATTTTGCTTGAAGTACTGTTCCACACCAAAGGTCTGTTTCCCTGAAAATGTGAATCGTTAAGAAGGTTAATTTCTTCTAAAAAAAGTGTATCTTTTTTATTTACACTTTAAGAACCTGATGCCTGCCAAACTCTGCTCCAGGTACTGGTTAATGTTTAAAACAATAGAAAATCCTGTTCCTGGTAAAACCTAAGAGAAGGCAAACACATGAGAAAAATTTAACTATTATTTTCATGTCAGAATGACGAGAAGAAAATAATATCCTTCTGTCCTGAAGTTACTCCAGGACACCAAGGCTTTGGCTGGATGTGCCAACATTGCCACCAGTTTTTTTCTTGATGATTCATTAGTCCCATTTCAAGCCGTGGAGACACCCCAGCCACACACCCTGTCTCCAGATGGTGGTATGTAGAGGAGGCTGGCCCAGTGGTTTGAGCATACACATGGTTGTTATTGAGTTTATAAGAGTCAAGATGAAGTTCAAGAGTCACAATTTTGCATTTTAAGGACATTTGTTTAATGATTTAACTCTCATTCTTTCTTAGGTGCCCTCACTAAAATTTCACCTCTTTCATCGCCCTGCTCCTCACCTCTCCAAGGGACTCCGGCCAGCAGCCCAGTCAGCAAAATTTCTGCAGTGCAATTTCCAGAATCTGCTGACACAACTGCCAAACAAGGCCTAAGTTCTCATAGGCCCTTAACTTACACTCAGAGTGCCCCTGACCTATCCCCTCAGATCCTGACTCCTCCAGTTATATGTAGCAGGTAAGGATATTATATTTTTAACTGGAGTTTAATAATAAAACCAATAATAGTTTTCCTGTGGAATCACTCATCACCAGTCCATTCAGCTCAGCGAGATTTACCAAAGTAATTGACAAGAAAGTATAGGATAATGTGATTTGTGTTGAATAGGCTATAATAGAAACTTAATTTTTTAGTGATTTCCTATTAATAGGAAGTTTAGAGTCATACAGTCCATACAGCTCATCTTTGGAGATGATACAAAATAATTACTTGTACATGTTACCAGCTTTCTTGTGGGAGAATGTGGAAAATATATAATTAAAAAATTATATAAAGTAATTTGATATAATTCTCCATTTTGTTGGAATTTTTTTATTTGTTCTCCAGGGAGCATTTTATATTGATTCTTAAAGATATGTTATCATAAGTTTGCATTTCAGATTTTAATATTTTAAAAATATGCAAATAATATATGGCTTATGGTGACTAGACTTAAATAGTTCTCTGAACACAATTAAACAATTGCTTGTGCTGGTCTATAATTTTTAAACAGAATTACAAAGTGTTATCTGTCACAGAAAATACACAAAAGGAGCCTAGCATGACTAGAGTAATTATTTTGCCAATGTTTTCACTAAGAAAGAATTAGATCTTCTTACTGATTAACAAATTTGTATTGTTCTTCAGGCATAGCTTTATCTTGAATAATTGATCTTAAAGCATTACAATATTTTTTTAGGTAGAAAGAGTTTAATAATTTTAAGTGTAATCATGAGAGTACCTTGAATAAAATAGTAGTTCTTTTCTAAGGTTAATGAAGATAACTATAAGAATAAATTAGTAACAGGTTGGTGTTTTAGTGTCAAATATTGGTTCATATAACCAGATTTTATCAATATATTCAATTTTGAACTAACAACTAATATTGAACCTTTTAATTTTCATTTTTTATATACTCATATGTTCTGTAAGTTAAATTAATGTTACATATTTAATAATCTTTATTTTACTTCTTTCTCTTTACAGATAGTTTTGAATGAGAAATAATTTTTGTTTTTGGCCAGGGCCAGAGTAAAAAGTTACTCTACCATAAAGATACCCTGCGTCTCTCCATAAATAAATAAAATAATTTATGTAAGGCACTAATCCCATCCTTTTCCCCACAAAAAAGCATGTTCTGATTTAAAATGTGTGGAAGACATCATAGTTCCCTCTTGGAGATTCACAACCCACATCACTTTATGAAAAGTTCTGAATTCTGCTGAAAAAGAATACCTCTTGATTTTATTTTGTTTCATCTAGTATTTTCTGAATTTATTCGACCACAGGCCTTTCTTTAGGTTAACACTCAATGAGTACCAATGAATCTAATATTTGGCAGAACTCACTTAAGAAGCATTGTTTTGTTATATGCACCCGGAGCAAGATGAAACCTGGTGAAGTAATCTGCATCCAGGTCATCTGCTTTCAGCTTCTTTAGGGAGACTCTCCCACTGTGGATTACAGACTTGTGGGAAAGAAGTTGCCTAAAGAAAAGAGGGATTTCGAGAAAAGATCTACTACTCACATTGCTTTTCTCATGATAGTCTGTTTTTTGTATTCCTGGCAGGAAGAATGTAATGGGATTTTTATAAAAGAGGTTTTAGAGAAAAACAAAGGGATTTCACTGTCTACTTGTTCAACAATGTTTATAAATCCAGTAGTGTGTGTTTTATTTGTTTGGGCTTTATACATCTATAATTCAAAGCAGGTTTTATTATTGCCTTCAAGGCAGCCACCCATGTAGGCACAGAGAGCTCCAGAGACACACAACTAATTGTTGTGGTTTCCCCTGCTGAACTCGAAGGGTTTGGCATTGAATCCCAGTCTCTTGGCTGCTGTAATGTCTATGCAACAAGCTATTTTTTGGCATAAGAGCTTGTATATTTGAACCGCTCATTTAGGTATTACAGTGAAAAAATCTTAAAACTAATAACTACTTCTAGGTTTTATCTGAGAATGTAAGCCTGTAAGTTGTATCTACTTCTTTTTCCTTTTGTCCTTTCATTTTCTTTTGATACTCTGAGTCAAATTGATAGATTTTTATAATGAGAAATGTTTGTGTTTAATGTTTTCTACTTACATTCAAGGATTAAAAAGTAAAATTACTTAATATAAAGATGTGCTTTAGTTGAAAAATGCTTTCTTCTACTGTATATAGAAGCAAAATTCAGGAAAAAGTGATGAGATATTTAAGATCTCAAACAATAAACTCATTCATTTGCTGTCATGTTAGATAATCTGTGATTAAAAACAAACAAACTGTCTGAGACCTTTCATAATATCAGTCAAAAGGAAAGAACCTAGCAGCACAATCCAAACTCAAAATCAAATCATGAAGTTTCTAAACAAGATTAAAGAGGGAGGAACCAGTATGGAACTTTGCCAGGCCATTTATGGGGTTACTTTTTAATTTATAAAACAGTCAAACTGTTGAGAAAAAGAAAATTATTCTCCAACCCCCTCTGTGAGGGGACATTGTTCACGTCTCAAGTTCCTTTGTTTTTCTTGGTTGCCCATAGTACTGTTTTTCTCAACCAGCATCTCATGCGTCCAATCCTACTACATTCCTCTTCATCAAAATAGCTCTCTCCTTTGATCATTTTTAAGGCCTTAACAGGTGACTGATCAATCTGAAAAAAAGAATTCATTTTAATTTTGTGGAACAAATTAATATAGTATCATTCTATTTGAACCCACACTGTCTTTTCTTAAGAGTCTGCTTGTCCATGAAACTTAACCAAAAGACATAACTAATAATGAGATTTTTAAGCAGGCACAAAGATGTTCCACTGCAGAAGATATTCTGATATTCTGATCAAATACATGTTAACACCTCCAAAATCACTATTATAAGTAGGTGGCATTCTATCCCAGTATTCCCTAAATAGTGTAATAAAATTTTACCACACACAAATATGGTCTAGACTGTGAAGTAGGAGAATGAGAGTTAAATGAAGTTTCTAATTGTTTGTGTTGATCATTTCCTCACAAAAAAGAAAGCAATCCTCTGCATATCAGCATCAAACAGAATGGATTTTTCCATGAAATAAATAAGTAGAAGGTAGAAATACTTGCTTACTGTTGTCTAACTTAATGTATACACATAGATGGTATGTGCCTATGACTTTTTTTGGAACGAGGATATACTTATAGCTGTTCCACTATTTCTTAGCTGTGGCAAACCATATTCCCAAGGGAATACTGCTGACGGGCCCTTGGAGAGAAGTATGACAGTTACTCGGACACCAAGCAGAACAGGTAATTCATTTTCTAAAATTCTGTTGTTCAAAATGAAAACTGCTTAATTGTTTTTCCTGATAAAAAGAGATAACCTATTTCTGGTTTTTTAAATTAAATCTTACTATTTAGAGCTAATCATGGGTAAAATGTTGGGACAAAGCTATTCACAATGTTACTATACATCTATACATAACTGTATGTTTTTAAAACATGAGAAGCCATTTTATATAATATATAGAACAATATTGAAGTGTTATTTCACCTTGCTACTCCCAACATTGGAGGGTCATTCATTTTAGTGTACCCTCTAGAAATCGCTTCACAGACCCTGAGAATGACCTTGCTTATACCACTGAAAACTGAACATAGTTTTTTCTTGAGGCAATATTATGGAGAGACTAGGAACAGGCATTGAAGCCTAGTCTACATCCTGATTCTGCTACCTGATTGCCTGTAATCTGTTAATCTCTCTGTACTTTAGTTCCTTCCTGTGTATAATGGGGATAATATAGTACCTACTTTACCAGGCACAAGGGCCTTGCGCTTGTAATCCCAGCACTTTGAGAGACTGAGATGGGAGGGTTGCCTGGGTGAAAGAGACCTTGTCTCAATCAAAATAATAATAATAAAAATAAAAAAGTATCTACCATAGAGGACTGTGAAAATTAAGTTAAATTACTTAAAGTATATAAAGCACTTATTGTCTGATATAGTCTCTAAGTCACTATAAGTATGTAATGTTTGCTGCTATTACTATAATAATTGTTATTTTATTTTTATTAATGTTTCCCTAGAGAGTTGCTTTCGTTAGGACTAAAAGTGCCCAAGGTAGAAAAGAAAGCTTCTATCAACTATAAACTTCAGGGTGATAGAGGCATCTAACAAGAATTCTTAACTATCTGCTTCAGAATTTCTTGGTAGATCCAAGAAATATTGTTTATTTTTCTATTGGAAGATTGTGCTGTGGCCATATACCAAGGACAGAGGACAAAGGTCAAAGGCAAGGAAAATTATCTGTGTGGCCATCTGATTGTGTTCTAAAGAGTCAGAATATTCCCTTTCTATGTCTCTGATCTTTTCTAACTCTACTGAGGTTAATATAATAAGGGAAGTATTTCACTTTTGTGGTCTCATGGAGAACTATGACCTTTGAGTGTGGCTTCTTCATTTTTCTATGGATTCTGGGATTGAAACTTGTCAATTACATTTTCATTCTGTAACCAATTCTAGTATGCAAGCAGTTGTATGAGAAAGATAGAAGGAAGATGGATCCTTGGAAAAATTTTGCAAAATATTTTAGATTAAAATAGGTTATATAACAAAAGTCATTATTCACCAACAACTTAAGAAAAGTCAACTAGTATATGTATGGAAACAAACAACAAACTTGTAATATCTAAAGCAATCTTGAAAAATGAGAACAAAATTAGAGGAAATACATTACCTGACTTGAAGTTTTTTTTTTCTTTTTCTTTTTTTTTTTTTGAGTTGGAGTCTCACTCTGTCGCCCAGACTGGAGTGCAGTGGCCACTCCCGGCCACCGCAGCCTCAACCTGCTGGGCTCCGGCGATCCTTCCGCCTCAGTCTTCCGAGTAGCCGGAATTACAGGCATGCACTACCACACCCAGCTGATTTTTTGATTTATTGTAGCGATGAGGTCTCGCCAAATTGCCCAGGTGGGTCTCGAACCTGCGGGCTCAGGCAATCCACTCACCTCAGCCTCCCAAAGTGCGGGATTACAGGCTGAGCCACTGAACCCGGCCTGACTTGAAATTTTAAGTTACAGTATTCAAGACAATGTGGTACTGGTTTAAGGATCAGCATGTAGATCAAATGAGATAAAGGCGTATAAACTAGTACAACCTCTGTGGAAACGTGTGGCAATTCCTAAAAGATCTAAAAATTGCCTTTCCATATGACTCAGCAATCTCCCTTCTGGGGAATATACCTGGAGGAACTGAAATGACTCTATGAAAAAGATACCTGCACACAAATGTTTATTGCAGCATTATTCACAATAGCAAAAACATGGAATCAACCATGCTGCTCATCCAAAGTGGTCTGAAAAAAAAAGTGGAACATATACGCAATGGAATATTATGCAGTCACAAAGGACAAAATTATGAACTTCATGGCAACTTGGATGGGTTTAGAGTCAGTGATCGATCACAGAAACAAGAGCTGAGTACCACATGTTCTCACTCATAAACAGACCCTGAACAATTGTCATAATACTTTAAGAAAGGGATTGGCAGTAGTGGTAACCTGCTGGGGGGGAAGGGGAGCACACTTTATCAATAAGGGTACCTGAGCTCACACCAGGTGAAGTGGGGACCAAAGTGAGGTTCAAACTTTACCGGTACAAAGACCATTTGTATATCTAACCCTGAATTGTACCCATCTTTAAAATAAAACTATTTTAAGGTTTAAAAATAAATAAATAAATAAACATTTGTTGAGTGAATGAAAGGAAATCACCAAATTAGACTCACACATACACAGTCATTGACTTTTTAATGAAGACGCCAAAGCATTCCATATGTTTGGGGAAAAAAATGAACTTCATGCCCATGCAAAGCATTATTCTGAGATGGAGCATAGACCTAAGTAAAAAAGCTAAAATGATAAAGCTTCTGGAAGGAACACAGGAGAACATCTCTGGAACTTTGGAGAAACAAAGATTTTGTAGATCATAGAAAGTATAAGAATAGAAGAAAACAAAAACTAGACTTTTATCAAAAGTAAAGAATACAGGAGTGAGAGCTAAATTTTACTCAGTTCAAATTCTAGTGGCAAGACTTACTAGCTGTGTGACCTTCAGCAATTTGCTCATTTCTTATGTGCCTCAGTTTCTTTTCTGTGAAGTTATCCAAAGACCCATCTTTCTGTCTTTTTTCTGCATCTGCTTATATATGAATATTAGAATTAGATATAGTATATACATGTAATAGTCATTTGGGTGCAGTGGCTCACACCTGTAATCCCAGCACTTTAGGAAATCAAAGTGGGAGGCTCTCATGAGTCCAGGAGTTTGAGACCAGCTTGGGTAACATTGGGAGACCTTGTCTCTACAAAACATCAAAAAATTAGCCAGGCATGGTGGTGTGTGCCTGTAATCCCAACTACTCAAGAGGCTAAGGCAGAAGGATGGCCTGAGACCAGAATGTCATGGCTGCGGTGAGCCATGATTATGCCACTGCACTCCATCCTGGGTGACAGTATAAGACCTTGGCTCAAAAAAAAAAAAAAAATGCATTTGACATGTTTCAAACCCAGAGTCTATAGAAAAACATAAAGAAACCACACACAAAGGCCATGACTCTCCGTGAGACCACAGAAGTGAAATACTCTCCTTATTTTATCAACCCTAGTAGAGTTAGAAAAGATTAGGAATACAGGGAAGAGAATATTCTGTGCCTCATAAGATTGGTGAGAGGATTAACTGTGTTAGTACAAATAAAGTGCTTTATGTGGCATCTGACACATAACAAATAATCAATAAACTTCATTGAGATTCCTTATTCAGCTAAGAGAAGCTTCTTGAGATCCTTTCCCTATGAGCATGTTCTTCAGACACTTGGTGTTTTCTGGTTGGGCTTTTAGTTAGCAGTTTACTGCAGACTGAAATGGGGCAATGTAAAGAAATCATAGACTCCTATGGAACAAGATTGGGCACATGAAATCTCCCATGCTCTGAAGCATATATTGTCACTCCATGCTCTACAGAGGACTTTATTCCTGGGTGTATCAACTCAATTTCTCCCACTTTGTGTAGCCATTCTAGAGTTAATGTTTTAGTCAGCTATCAGTGGCTTAATGTTTTGGGAGATAAATAGAGAAAAAAGAAATATAAAATAATAGGATTTTTTAAAAAATATGAGCTACTGATAACTAAAAATTATTGTTAATAGATTATTGAATGTCCTGCAAATTACAGATCATAATTCTCATTTATTTTATTGGGTTACAATGTGTGTGCTTGTCCCCACTCCATGATTCTGTATTCTTATTGTGTAAACCTATGAAAGCAATAGTTCCCTAAACATTATATTTACCATATCCACTTTAGGAAACTTTGCTTAAATGAGCCCGCCTTTCCCATTTCAGGTCTCATAATAAGCTGTTTTTTTTTCAATTGCAGATGACACTGCTCAAGTTACCTCTGATTATGAAACCAATAATAACAGTGACAGCAGTGATATTGTACAGAATGAAGATGAGGCAGAGTGCCCGAGAGAGCCGCTAAGGAAAACATCAGCTTGCAGCACCTACGCTCCCGAGACCATGATGTTCCTGGTACTTTTATATCACTTAATTCATTTACTTGAGACACGTTGCTTTCTGTTGCAGAGTTTGCCTTAGACATGGATTCCTGAATCACAAGATTTACAGATATATCACACATGTATTGTATCCCTATCCATATGTATCAGAAGAGTTTTTTCTATCCAAGCCTTACTGGTTTCGGAATTATTTGGTATTTGGCTTCAGTAAGCCATGCTCAATGGCTTATGCCTATAATCTCAGCACTTTGAAAGGCCAAGGCAGAAGGATTCCCAGAGCCTAGGAGTTCAGGGAGTACAGGCTACAGTGTGGTATGATCAGGCCACTGCACTCCAGTCTGGGCGACAGAGCTAGGCCCTATCTCAGAAAAAAAGTAAAAAAGCAGAAGTATTCATCTTTAGTAATTATAGATATTTACTAACCCAATCAAAAAGTATAACTGTGTCTAGGGAAAATGCATTATTTCATTCATTAAAATAATATTTTACAAATAAAAAAAGATATTAGTTGTCTTTGGGCATTTGCTGGTTTCTCTCTGGCACCTCCTTGACTTAGAAAATGAACTGATATTTATTTTCCTTGTTATATAAGTTTATATAGCAACTTAGTACCTATTAAAATATCCTTTAATGATGACTCCTTTTGTGTTTTTAAAGAGATTCATTTAAATAGGATAGAAGCATACATTTGAGTCAGGTTAATTTGGGGAGGCAGCAAATGCTAGAAAAGAGTGCTTATCAATTGCTGCTGTCAGACATTTTCTTTTATCATATTTACTGTTTGTAATTTTAAATCAAATAAATTGTAAGGTAAAATAATTTAGACGGTATATGTTTTCTTACCTCCTTGTCTTTTCTTTTTTGTGGGGGAGAGTAAATGTACTCGTAAGAATATTCTTATTTGGGACCAATTAGAAAGTGTTTTTACATTTACATGATGCGTATTTTTCAGTAAGCAGTCAATCAAATGAATTAAATTAAAATTTCTGAAAAATATGGCAATTGTAATTTCACAGGATTAATTGATTTTGAAGTATTAATGTAAATTAATATAAATTCAGCATAGGCATGATTTAGTCACCCTTCTCACTTATGGGTTTCTTTTGAGAGTTCAATTTAAGCAAGGAATCCTTATCTCAGAACATTTATATAACTATGCAGAGAAATACATTTATAAATAATTCAAAGTATTATGAAGTCTTTGAATCTTTATTTAAGAACCTCACAGTATACCCAAAGGAGTTATATTAACTTATAGAGGAAGCATCCATGTTTTTGCTGGATTATAGATGAGCCAGTGATAAGCAGGCATGTAATAATGCAAAATTCATAGTCTTAAACAGTATCAAATGCTTTCCTCCTTATTTTGGCATCAATACCTTGCTTATCTTGATTTTATTTTTTTAAAGATCACTCATTCATCCTGAAGTTTTAAGTCCTTTGTTTCTGGTAGCCAGTTACTAAACTTATCAAAGCACAAATTGCCTTGAAGGAAAACTTCATGTTGTTCAAGTATTTTAATCTTCATTGCAGGACAAACCAATTCTTGCTCCCGAACCTCTTATCATGGAGAACTTGGACTCAATTATGGAGCAGTTAAATACTTGGAATTTTCCAATTTTTGACTTAGTGGAAAGTATAGGAAGAAAATGTGGCCGTATTCTTAGTCAGGTAAGAAATACATTCATCCATATGCCTTCAGATATAGGAAAAGCAATTTCACAGTTGGTCCCAGCTCTGTACATTCTTGATACTTGTGGATAGATGTTGTGTAGAGAAAGACAATTTTTGGACACAAAATTCTGTGGATTCCTTGGTGGTGGGTTAACAAAAGAAAGTAGAACTTTAAGTGAGTAGAATACCATGTTCTATAATTAAAATAACATATTTTTAAAATAAAGCATGTAGGAGGCCGCAGGGATGCAGAAGCAAGATGACCTAGAATTTGTAGAATTAAGTGAAAGAAAAGTTGACATAAGCACTTAAAGAAGAAAACTGCCTATTTATAAATACTAATTTATTATCTATAATTATTTCAAATGACTATTAAAAAAACTTTTGACTATTACAGTTATTAGACCTTAACAAAAAATAAGATATTGTACAGAAATGTTTCCCCCAGTAAGAAGCACATAGAATAGAGTCTTTTGCATTTGAAAAATTAAAAACTTGTTTATTTATCACAAAAAAATACAGAATGACAACTGTTGCTGCATAACAAGGCTTTTAGTATTGTTTTCTTTAGGCTAGACTACTGTCAAGGTTTCCCAAATAGAGAAATGTTTGTTTTACTGAGGAAGAATGAAAACATACAGAAATGAAGAATTTGAACATATTCATTTCAAAAATAAAATAACATGATAGATTTGCTGTATTGTATAACACCTGTCAAAATATACACTCTTGTTTAATTAAAGGGGATAATGCAATAATGTTTATCAGCCCATTTTAGCATGTCTTAAATGAGTTCTTATAGATTTGAATAAATATCACAGCAGAGAGACTAAGTATGACCAAACTAGTTAATATAAGACTTAGGTGAGAATTTAGGACACAATCCACATTTACTGAGGCCACTAACATTTCTCTGCAAAACATAAAGAGAAATAAGTGGAATACTGATTTCTACACTGTGCATTAGAGATGAGTTTTCTTCAGACCATTCAACAAGTATCTGAGTCTGGAACTTGAGGGTAAGAATCCCAATCCATGAAGGTTTGAAAGAAGAAGACAGTGGGCCTTTCTCTAATGTTCACTTCTACAAACACAGATAACTAGCAATCCTGGAAGTACACTAAAGTTATTGATGGAATATGAAGCACAGAATAATTACAAAGTCTATGTCATATGTGATTGTTGCCTCTGCTTGACTCTATTCTGTCCATGAACATGTTGAGGAATTTAATGGTGGCTCTTGCTCTTTAGTAGAATTAAGAGTCATCTGCTCTTCCTTTCTTCTCAGTGTTAAGCAATGTCCCTTATGCTAGCTGACCTTGAGGACAGGTGTAAGGGCAGCCATTCTATCCAATCTACCTAGTCTTATACCTTAGAGCTCCTCCTGGGAGGTTTTGTATCCCATTTTATGAAAACCATAGCAGACTATGAATTTGAGGGAGTGATTGTTCCTCAAAATAAACCTGTTATGGTGCCACAAATGTGTTATGGTCCCACAAGATGTGGAAATGGACCAGGAAATATTTTCTCTCTCTCTCTTTTTTTTTCACTGAAGAGTATGCTGTTCCTTGGTATGAAGAGAAAAATCTCATCTCGTTTTATGTTTGATATATATTTCATATACTCTCCAAAACTATTTGCTTTAAACTTCACAATAACTTTAGGTACAGGTTTTTTTTTTCTTCAAATTTCTATTTTACAGAAGAAAAAACTAAGGATTAAAGGAGAATATAATATTTTCTAAGGTTATATAGTAAATATTAGACCAGGATTCAAATGTGGATTTATCCATATCATAAGCCCAGGTTTTTACATTCATCCAACTGCTTCCCATATCCTGGGAAAACACAAAGTCTTCTTTTATCTTCAAATTCTCCAAATGGGGAGTCTGTTCAAGTAGAAAAGAGATTATTATAGAAGTCAATTTTACAGCACAAGTGACAGTGTTCTGCATGTCACTGCAGGTATTAAGGCCCGGAAGTTCTGTGAGCTAGGAGTGGGAGGATGGAACTTGACCAGCATAGCTACAAAATGTATTCTGACAGTCATGGACCAGTAGACATTAGAAAAATTAGGGAAAATTAATAATTAGATTTTCATAAAATTCATCAATATAGCTTTTATTCTAGTCTTCTTTCAAATACATTACACCATGATCCTTATTAGTCACCATTTACTTTTTCAATGTACCGAACATTAATTTGAAAAAATGCAGCTTTATGTGCCTTGCTAAGTAGAACTTTATTAGGTTTTTTCTTTGATTTTGTGTATATAAATATAAAAATACTAAAAATTTGATTTTTATGAAAATAACTTTTATATGTATATATAGCCCTGCTAAGACTTCAGGAGAGCTGAAATGAATTAACATGGACAATACAAGAAACCACCTTTTGGCTAGACCAAACAGAAAAAAATCTCACTTCAAATGATTTTTAAAGAAACATGTGCAATGAAATGTTTTCTCAGCCTCAATATTCACCCTGCCTTTTGATGTTTATCATGTTTATTGTAATAAATCAAAGGACACACTTCAGATTTTAAAATAGTGCTTACCACTTCAGTTACTAATGTTTACCTAGCTAAGGGAGTCTTTTTTTTTTTTTGAGTTTGGAATTATATATAAAATTATTGTTGATTCTTTTTGGCAGCTCTTGATCAAAATTGTTTTAAAATCATACTGTTAAGATATCTTATTATCTTAATTTTTCAACTCATCTTTGAAATGTAAGAGAATCAAGGTGCTATGAGGATTAATTATGCATAAATCAAATGATATATTGTAATATAATTGTGATATATGTAAACTACTTAGAGCAAACATCTCACTTATTTAATATATGTGTGTATTTAGCTGATATTTTATTTTCATTATTTTTGAAGTAACATGGACAGTTAAATCTTTTACATGCTTATAAACAAAAACTCAATATTCAATAGTGAAAAGATAACTAAAATAAGAAATGGCATGAAATGTAATATTATAAAAACCATAGACATTAGTTTCTGTGAATTTTTAAAGAGAGAAGGTTGAGATGTTATATTTCACAGAAAAAGGGAAAATATTAATACATATACTTGTGATTCAGAGTGGAGTACACAGAAGTTAAGGTGACGATATTATCACATTATATTTCTCAACTAGCAGCCAGGATGCTCTTTTTAAAAATAAGTCAAGTTATTTTCCTGCTTCAGTCTCTCCAATGGCTTCTTACTTCACTCAGAGTAAAAGTTTTTATGATGGTCAATCTGGCTTGAAAACTCCAAGAATGGCCCCTGCCCCCATCCCAGTCTGTAGTAAGCGCCTTCTCTTGATTTTTATTACTGTTCTCATGCACTTTGTTTTAACCATGCTAGCCTTCTTGCTGTTTCTTGGGTACAGCAAACATACTTCGGGGCCTTTGCACTGGCTCTTTTCTCTGCATGGGAAACTCTTTTCTTAGATATCCATGTGGCTCTTTCCACACCTCCTTCAATTCTTTGCTCTAATGTACCCTCTTGGATGTACCCACTCAAGCCACCATATTTAAAATGGCCATTGCCATGCCTTCCTTGCATTTCCAGTCCTCCATACGTGATCAATTTCTTCTTTTACTACTTTCTGACATGTATATAACTTGTTATGTCTACTGCTTCCTGCTCTCCCTTGCTAGACTGTATGTTCCATGAAGGAAGAAATCTGTGTTGTGTTTATGTGTGTGTATATGCGTGGAAACAGTCAATAGATATAAGATGAATGAATAAATGTTTGTTAGTTATAAATGTGCGTATATATGAGGTGAGACACCAAAAATGGGACTTTATTTATAAAATAGCATGTGTTCTTACATGTTTAAGATTCAGTCACCTTCAAAGTACTCTCTGTATTGAGATGCTTTTTCCACTGCTCAAAACATTTTTTGAACTCATCAGTTATAGTGCTTCTGCATTTTTTGTTTCACCTCTTCCACATCAGCAAAATGTTTCCCTTTGAGGCCTTTTTTCCCTTTTTTCATCTGGGGAAATAAAAAAAGTCACTCAAGGCAAAATCAGGTGAATAGGGAGAGTAGGGTATTAAGGTCATGTCATTTTTGGTCAAAAACTGATGAACACTTAGCACTGTGTGTTACATGAAAAACTTAGCAGGTTTTTCGTGTAAATCACCCATCATGAAATGGAAAATGTATTGAAAGAATCTCCAAAAAAATTCATTGTAGCTAAATGCAGCCTCTCACAATGCTAGCTGCTACATTGATGCTGATGGCTTCCTAGAACACTTACCTAGCTGGAGAAGCCTGTAATACAAATGGCCCACCCTCCAAAATATACTTCCTGTTTTTTTGTTTTTGCTTTCCTCTCATATGTGACTATATATACACACATATATTATATATCTATAAATAAGCATAATATATGTATGTATGTATACTTAAATATAAGCATATACACTTATATACAAGCTATATATGCACTCATATAATGTGTATGACTGATAAACACTGCATGTATTATTAAAAAAATTAGTGAATTTGAATAGATTTAAATTCAGTGACTAAAGATATTAGTTTAACTATGAAGATATATAATAAGATTTTAAAGAAGTGTTTCAAGATAATTTTAAAAAGGAATGCAAGTAATAAAAGGGACAAATAATTCTTAAAGTCTCCTGAATTATAGCCAACAGTATGTCTTTTTGACATGAAGTAAGGCCATTTAAAGTGGTTCGGTCATTCTTCTGCCACATGAATAACCATTTCTCTCCCCATGACCTTCTTGTACTTCTTTATTATTTTTTTCTTTCTCTATCTTATCTGCATGTTAAATATGTCAGCTATGTCCAAGGTATTTACTTGATTTGAATCATCAAAGCTGTAAAAGAAATTGGAAGGAAAATAGAAGAAGAGAGAATACAAGTGAGAGAAAATAGTTTAGACATTGCTATTTATACTAGATTGGAATACATCTTTTCTTTATATATATTTTAGTCAAATCAGCGATTTCCCTCTCTCCCATAATTCTTTTCTCCTATTCTATACTAAGGCACAATTCTGAATCCTTTATCTTATGGAAAGTTTTTTTTTTTTTTAAATAAAATCCATCCAAATTAAAGCTTTATTTTATCCTTTATTTAGTGTTTATTGTGTGTCATATACAATTAGCAATTTAGCTTGTATCATCCTCTATTTACCAGTCTTATGCTTTATTGACTTAAATTGGCATGTATTGAGCCATGCTCGGTGGCTCAGCCTGTAATCCCGCGCCTTTGGGAGGCTGAGGTGAGTGGATTGCCTGAGCCCGCGGGTTCGAGACCCGCCTGGGCAGCGAGACCTCATCTCTACAATAAATCAAAAAATCAGCTGGGCTTGGTAGCGCATGCCTGTAATTCCGGCTACTTGGAAGGCTGAGGCGGAAGGATTGCCGGAGCCCAGCCGGTCGAGGCTGCGGTGGCCGGGAGCGGCCACTGCACTCCAGTCTGGGTGACAGAGTGAGACTCCAATTCAAAAAAAAAAAAAAAATTGGCATGTATCAATACTGTAACCTGATGGGTTTTTTGTTGGTTATTTCTTGGGCGTATGTCTAGTCTTTACCCTTAAAAATAGATTATATACCCCTCTGGTTAGGAACTACAATGTCTAGACACATAGAAGGCTAGGCACTTATAAATCAATATGTATTTGATTTATTGCTCATAGGAAGTGTCTCTACTGGCAGTAAATTAATATGGTTGATGGAATGTACACTTTATTTTCCATTGTTCTCTTTGTGGCTAACACACACTTAGGAATGTCTTGTAAGGCTTTGTCTTTTTCTTTTATAGGTATCATACAGACTGTTTGAAGACATGGGGCTCTTTGAAGCTTTTAAAATTCCTGTTAGGGAATTTATGAATTATTTTCATGCTTTGGAGATTGGATACAGGGATATTCCTTGTAAGTGTATATAATTTGCAAAATAATACCTTTGAAATCTATCTATTTTGCTTTGGGTAATAGGATAGTGAATCATTAGCAGCAAGCACAGAAGTACACATGATTGGCACTCCATATGGCCACATGGTACAGTGATTAGAAAATAGGGCTTGTGTTGGAACCCTGCTCCTTCACTTGTCTGCTGTATGAGACCCTAGATTGCATTTAACCTCTACATGTCTCATTTCTTATCCATAAAATGAGGATTATAATATCTGCTTCATAGCACTGTTAGGGTCAAATAAGATAATTTTAAAGAGGTTACAATACTGCCTTGCTCATAGGAAGTCCAATTTAAGTGTTTAATAAATAAATAAATGCATGTCAAATTTAAACTAACTGCTCGTTTAATCATCGACTCCTTTTAATTGGGTAAATTCAGGTTTTTGTGGCTTCTGAAAAGGTAAGTCACTAAATATTGAAGGTTTCTCAACACAAGATAAATCTGGCTTGTGTTTTGAGGAGCAGGAAGATTATTATCTAATTAGTAAAATGGAAGAGACATATGGAAATCATTACAGAAAAATGATTAGAAACATTTTAAAAATCAGGTAAATGTGAAAACCCAAGCAGAGGACACAAATATTCAAGTTTTGGGTGTTGTAAGAATAAATTTTCCATTTATAATAATGAGAAATTAGAACACTTAAGTAGAATTGTCATACAGTGCTATGAAATATATGAATTGGGAACACATAAGTAGAACACATAAGTAGAATTGTCATACAGTGCTATGAAATATATGAATTGGGGGAAAAAATGTTTGTAAGTCCAAACAGGAAAGTTGTGGAAATGTGTAAAAGTCATGTGGTACACCAGGGAAATAAACACAGAAAGAAAAATAGTCAAACATATGAGGGCGAGAACCCCCGAAACATAATTTATTTATATAAAGTTGTATATTTATTCTTACCTGTTTAAGCTTCAGTCACTTTCAAAGTACTTTCTGTTAGATGCAATATACTCACTGTGATGCTTTTTTGACTGCTCAAAACAGTTTTTGGTCTCATCAATTATGATGCCTTTTAGTGCTTCTGCTGTTTTTGGTTTCACCTCTTCCACATCATCAAAATGTTTTTCTTTTAGGACTTTTTTTTATCCTAGGAAACAAAAAAGTCACTCAGAGTGAAACTGGGTAAATAGGGAGGGTGGGGTATGGGGATTGTGCTGTTCTTGGTCAAAAACTGCTGAACACTCAGTGTGGTGCGGGTAGATGCATTCGTAAGTCACCCATTATGAAATGGGCAAGTACAATGAAAAAATCTCCAAAAGAGTCCACTGAAGTCAAATGCAGCCTCTCACAACAATGCTAATTGGTACACTGATGCAGATGGGTTCCTAGAACACTCGCCTAGTGGGGGAAGCTTGTACTACAAGGGGCCTGCCCTCCAAAACATAATTCTATGTTTTGGGAATTCCCCCCTTATAAAATATTGGCTGGAGTATATCTTGGAAATGTGTTATTTAAATCATGTTTTGACCTCTATGTTTTAAATGTGTTTTTATGTACCTCAGATATCAGAACCCATGGCTTTTTATAATTGCAAAGACATAAAGTTAAATTAAAAAAAATACAGATACAGATTAAGCACAGATATTTCCAGAAAGGGGTAGCACATTAACCTTGTGATTCATTATTAACAAGTTTTTCAAAATGCCATGCATATGCTACATTGGGACGACTATGCACAGCTGATAATGAAAGGAAAAGGGAATGAAGAATTGAACCTACAAATTGTGTGGTAGAAGATGAGAATAAAGAATTAAATCTACACTTTTTTGGTAACATGTGACCAACATGCAGGCAAAACAGAACAGTTGGAGTAGAGGAAAAAGGAGCTTAATAGCACTGGGCCCTCTGGGAAAATCTGGCCAATGAAGTCATGGAAGTTGGAAGATAAATATGTAAAAAGGGTAATTTGAAAGGATCTCAAGATAAGCCTTGCTGTCTTAATACATTTTTCTTAGGGCTCATTCTGGGTAGATGCTTATGTCAATGATTGACATAAGCATTGATGATCCCCCAAAGGTTAAGGAGTTACATAAATAAACTTGTATAGAATGGAAGCTACTAAAAACATTGAAGAACAGCTACTTACAGACTGAATTTGAAAATTAACAGTATATTTTCAAATGTGTTTCAGTGGTATAATTAGCCGTAGGAAATTTCTATTGAATTCAGATTAATACTAGAATCCATACATATATTAAATACTAACTTTACTCTAGGTAGTATACCATTAAATTATAGTGATGGATAAAGATAACTAGTATTTAAGTATAAAAATAAGTTTCTGGATTCTAAAGTTTATTATTCACTTTTATATTTTCTTTCTGTTTCCATTTTTTTCCAGCTCTGTCAGAATTAAGTTTTAGTTCACATCTGTATCATTCAGAGTGTAATAGTTAATTTATCATCTGACTATATTTTCACATTACATTTTTATATGTTACAAGTGAATGGTTTTCCTGAAATAGTGGGTTATTAATTCTATATGAAATAATTTGTTATAATAAACCTACTTGTTCTACTAGAAGTCCAAATACTTTCCATAAAAATAATTATTTTACATTTTCTCACAGGAAAGTTCCAGCTTGATTGGTGGTCACTTTTAAATAATAATATCTTTCATGTGCTGGTATTATTGTAAATTAAATCTAATTATAAATTTAGACTAATATAGATATGTATTGCTGTATATCTATGTATTTTCACATTTACTCCCAAAAATCTTTATTTATTTTTTATTTTTTATTTTTTTATTTTTTTGAGTTGGAGTCTCACTCTGTTGCCCAGACTGGAGTGCAGTGGTCACTTCTGGCCACCGCAGCCTCGACCTGCTGGGCTCCGGCGATCCTTCTGCCTAGCCTTCCAAGTAGCCGGAATTACAAGCATGCGCTACCACGCCTGGCTGATTTTTTGATTTATTGCAGAGATGAGGTCTCACTGCCCAGGCGGGTCTTGAACCCGTGGGCTCAGGCAATCCACTCACCTCAGCCTCCCAAAGTGCGAGATTACAGGCTGAGCCACTGAGCCCGGCTAAAACTTTATTTTTAATGGCTCTACCTAAATAAATCCATACAAACTGACAAAGAGCCTAAGAGGAACCAAAGTTAAAGATGAAGTTGGATTAACTTTAATATGACAATGTGCAAACATATTAGAAACTAATTTTTATCATAGTAACTTTTTATCATAACATTTTCAAGGGAAGAGAGTAAATATGGAAGCTTGTGAGTTTGTAATTAGAACGCTGACAAAAAAGGAAGAATCTAAATTTGAACATAGACATAGATATGTAGAAAGATAAAAATAAATTTTATGAGAGTAGCAGTGCATAAGACAATAAATATAGGCAATTCACTGATATAAATATGGTTAAAAATATATTTGTTCAATAAAGCTTGGGATAAATTAAGGTATAACTAATACCCAACTGCATAGGGGGATAACTATTTTGTATAGTTTGTTGTCCCTTTCTATTGAGCCTGCTGCTTAATAAAAGAAGAAAATCATCAGGTCATATTCATTTAGTGATCCAGTTATTTCTGAAGATGCTTTATCTATTTTCTTTTCTTTTCTCTCTCTTTTTTTTTTTTTTGAGTTGGAGTCTCACTCTGTCACCCAGACTGGAGTGCAGTGGCATGCTCCTGGCCACTGCAGTCTCGACCTGCTGGGCTCCAGCAATCCTTTCACCTCAGCCTTACAAGTAGCTGAAACTACAGGAGTGTGCTACCATGCCCGGCCAAGTTTTGATTTTATTGTAGAGATGAGGTCTTGCCAAGTTGCCCAGGCAGGTCTCGAACCCTCGGGCTCAGGCAATCCACTCACCTCAGCCTCCCAAAGCACTGGGATTACAGGCTGAGCCACTGAGCCCAACTGCTTTATCTATTTTCAAAGAATTTAACTTCTAAAATATATCCTTCCTGTATACATCACATTCTTATTATTCAAGATTGAAAAATGAGGATAATGCTTCAGAAGTGCCTGTGGTCATGAAGCTATTTAATGGCAGCAATGAGAATAGTCTTGCTCAACCTATGTTCTGTTCAGTTCAATAAGGCTATAAATAATATACCCCAAAATTTTCAGGGTAGATTCTAAGGTGACACAGCAGAACCAGAGGGGCAAAATGATTAGAATGCTTACTATATACTAAAATAAAAATGTTTAAGTGTCACTGCTATTATTTACTGCTATCCTGACACATATGAGCAAAGATAGAATTTTAAGTAGAAATGTGTACATTTGGGTCTAAAAACCTATAAATTATACATACAACTCCAACCATCCATCCATGCCAGCTTACTTCAACTCTGTGCTTGAGAGAGAAGGAGAAAGTTGAGAAAACAAGTGTATCAAGATAGTGCGAGATAAGTGGACTCTGTGAAAGAGCTACAGTGTAGCATGTGATAGCATGTGCACTTTTGTCTATGTGTCATCAAAAAGGAAGGGGGCTGCCATATGGGTAAGAGAATTCTCAAGAAGGGAAAGGGTTTGTCCAAAAATCAGAGGTGAAAGAAGTGGAATAATGATAATGTTACTGATGCGCCAGTGGCTTGGTTTGCGTCCTGTTGCTCACTGCATAGAAAGTCAGTCACTGAGATGAGTATTGCCATGGAAAAACCCATTTAATTTGCATGAAATCAACCAGAGAGAATGGGATGTTCATTGTCAGATTCATCTTCTTGTCCCACTGAAGACAGGGGTTTATATAGTGGGGCAGGAATGTAGAAAACAGGAACTAGGAAGTGGTTGCAGAAGAGAAGATGGTAAACATGTGGGGTCCGGCATTTCACTGTCTAAACGTGGTGATCTGGTAAGTTTCAGTTCCTTGATACTATAGGCCTGGGAATAGGTTTCCTAAGAAAGGAATTCAGATATGGCAAATGTAAGTTTCAAGCTTGAAAACAATGAGGGTCAATTACTATGTCTGTTCAAAAAGAAACTGTAACCATTTGTTCTATGGGGAAATTGGGTGGATAACTCTTCCCCTTTCTATTTACGAATTTCTCAATTATGAGGAATCTGGTTGTCCATCTTTCTGACTGCTTCATGCTGAGAAGAGGCACTGTGGAATAATGATGAGAAATTAAAATGTCACACCTGCAATTGGAAATACTTACACATGAACAATAATAAATAATAAACAACATATTATTTAGGTATGATAAATTTCATAGATAATCCAAATTTTTAAAATACCTAAGAATATGGAGTGGATCCCCTGGAGAATCCAAGAGGACAATCCTGAAAAGCACATGTCCCCTTTATGACTTCCAGAATAGAAAAACTAAAAGGGAAGGTTAATATTTTCTCATAAAGTCAGTCTCTTATGACTTGCATACAAAGCATATTAGTTGCTTCATCTGGTGTGCTCTACCTGGTATTTATAAGTGGAGTTGGACAGTGCCCCTTCTCAGAGTAAACAGACCTTACAGTGGTTTTTATCTAGTCTACAACGCTGGCTTCTCTCAAGAATAGCCTCCATTGTGTCTGCATCCTATATATCCATCATCAGTTATTCAGTAATGAGTTGTGGCTCTGGCATCTACCAAAACATCCTCTTCCACTCTGCAGCATTTAAAATCAAAGACATTGCTCCCACATTAGTTACTCTCTCAAATCATTTCAGTAAAGGTTTCTCAGGAAGTTGATGATATCAGTCTACAAAATGGAATATTTCCTTCATGTTATACCCTTAGGTTTCAATAGTTTGTTGATTTTTTCTATCCCCTACATTGACTACGTCTTAGAAACCATAGGTCACAAAGATTCTTTCTGGTGCCCTGACATAGTTTTCCCTTTTGTGGATATCCTTGAGGTTAGCAATTTGAGCCCACAGACCAACAGCTGAGTTTGGTCCAGCTCCAAGGCCCAACCCACACTCTCTTACTTTCATTTTAGCTATTATAGAGGACACTACCAAAAAATTGAATATTTGCTTTTTCCTTATTAGTTTACATTTCCTTATGCATCTAGTGAAACAACTGCTCAAGAGTATAGACTATCACTGGTAACTTTAACTTTAATGGTAAATTCCATTAGTAACTGCAGCACAGCTGTGGCTCCATACCATTGGTGACTACACTGTCACCCTGAAGTCTAAGGATAATCTAATAACAGATGTACTAGAATTTTCTTCTGAAACATATTTTTTTCTTTCTTCATACCCCATTTCTACCAAAGCCAAATCATACTGGAACCAGTTTATTTGCAAAATAGGTTTTAGTCTTATTATATTTGGTCTGATTTTTTTTCCATAAAGTACAGCAATAATTATTCATATGGGTTTTTTAAATCATTGACTTTGCTAGAACTTTTTCTTAAAGAATTTTGAATTTGACTTTTTAAAAGCCACAAGGCCAGAAGCCAAGCCAAGGATTTACCATTAGACTATGTTTATATACTTCTGTCTTCTGGAGTTCTTAAAATATTTTTTTAAATTTTATTTTAATAACTTTATTATATAAGTGAGGATTAGGAACATAAGTAGTCTACATGCAGGTGAAGTAATGGTACCTTTTCTCTGCACCTACACCAGCATCTGTTGTTTTTGGATTTATTAATGATGGCTATCCTTACTGGAATTAGGTGGTATCTCAATGTGGTTTTGATTTGCATTTTACTAATGATTAGTAAGGCTGAGCACTTTTTCTGGTATCTGTTGGCTACTCATATATCTTCTTTTGAGAAGTGTCTAATTCACGTCCTTTGCCCACTTTTTAAAAGGGCTGTCTGTTTTCCTTTCAGCTCATTTGAGTTCCTTGTAGATCCTGGATGTTAGGCCCTTGTCAGATAGATAATTAGCAAATATATTTTTTTCCCACTCTGTGGGCTGACTCCCCTACTCTCTTGATGGTTTCTTTTGCTGTGAAAAATCTTTTAGTCTGATGAGGTCCCACTTGTCTATAATAGCTTTTATGGCATTTGCTTTAGGGGATTTGATCAAAAATTGGTTGCCTACTCTGATGTGCATAAGTGTGTTTCCTGGAGTTCTCAAAATATCTTGAGGTTTCTGGGCCTATTATAAAGTGACAGTCTTTACTTACCACATGTCAGGAACCCTGTAAAGGATCTACACAGACAACATATGAGGCCAGTCTTTTCAAAGGACTTTTATTGGCTGTATAAAGTCAATCTCAATTTCTCAAAGCAGTCTGAAAAATGTTTTATTCCAGTCAGAGCCTTAGTAAAACACCAATGCCTCCAATTGTGTACTGTTATAAAAGGACACATTCTTATTTAACTTATACAAATAACTGTACTGCCATAAATTAAGAATACTTGCAAATAGTTTCCAAATTTTGGAGAAATCAGGCAGAGAGAAATATGCCTCAAATTTTTTTTACAAGTATGTACTTGACTCAGTTACTAAGGATTATAAATATCTCAAAAGAAAAAAGTTTTCTTGACTCTGAAAAACAAAACAAAAAGACTCAGTGTGAAGTCCATAATTTTATCCTTCTTTATGACTGTGTAGTATTCCATTATGTATATGTACCACATTTATTTAATCTGGTCCACTTTTGATGGGCAGCACATTTTGTTACATGTTTTTGCTATTGTGAACAATGCTGCAACAAACATGCACGTGCAGGTATTTTTTTTTTTTTTTTAATGATTTGAGTTCCTTTGGGCATGTTCTCAGAAGGGGTATTGCTGGGTCATACGGAAGGTCAATTTTTAGATTTTTTAGGCATCACCACATAGTTTGCTACAGTGGTTGTACTAGTTTATACTCCCACTAACAGTGTAGAAGCATTCTCTTTTCCCTGTAACGTCTCCAGCATTTGTTGTTTTTTGAGTTATTGATGATGGCCATCCTGACTGGAGTTAGGTGGTTGCATTTCTTTGATGAATAGTGAAGCTGAACATTTTCTTATGTATGTTAGCTGTTCGTATGTCTTCTTTTGAGAAGTGTCTATTCATATATTTTGCCCACTTCTAATAGGGCTATAATACTCAGTAACCTATTGCAGAAACAAAGAACTGAGCACCACGTGTACTCACTCATAAGCAAACCCCGAACGCTTGTTCAATGATCTCAAATCAGGTAAAGTGGGTACCCAAGGGAGATACAATGTTTACCTGTAAAATGACAACTTATCTACCTAATCCTGAATTGTACCCCACATCTTTAAAATAAATAAGTTAAAAAAAAGAATCAGTGATGTTTGAAACAAAAATAAGGTCTAAAAAATTATTTCAGTCCTCTGTTAGTTCTATCTATGCAAGCAACTTCTGTTTAGCTCAATATTGGGCTAGCAATCCTCATGAACACATCAGCTATCTAATGAGAGTCCTGGAAGTTGTTTCTCTAGTCCCTTTGGTACAATCTCAAGAGGTATCAGAAATCTGCATTCAAGAGTCCTTTTCATGAACTACCCTAAAGAAGCAGGTTTGAACTGTAGCTGATTATAAACTGCTTTTGAAAAGAATCAAAGTAAAGTAATAATTGTGGATACTTAGGACAGCCACAACTCAAAACACAATTAACATGGAAATATGATTATTTACTTGGCATATAACAATTTAACATAATAGCTATTATTGATACAAATAAAATATATCATAATTTTATGAATTGCATACAATTTTGTAACACATTTATAGAAACTTAACTTAAAAAAGTTAAATATTATTTTATATTTGACAGTGCTTCCTGTATAATTTTAACATACCAAATAAGCCTTATATTATCTCTTTTTGATTTCTGGGAAACTAATATCAAAAAAATGCTAGTTGGATGTAAAAAAACCCTGAATTTAGAACTTGGAATTTTACTTTTGGAAAGTTTGTCAAATATGAAACTTGATATCACAAAATACTTGATATCACAGGTCACTATAAAATAGTCATTGATAAGTTAAAATGATAATTCGAATTTTCAAAAAAAGCAAAATTCTGTACTCTCTGATAGAGAGGTTATTCAATTTTCCAAACAATAAGACTTAATAAAGACAGCATGAGGTCAGCTAAATCTGTCCTTCTTTCTTCCTTTTGTTTTTACTCCTGCAGTGTACTCAAAAAGGTAAACAAAAATCTTGCATTAGCTTCTATTAATATAATACAAAAAACTTTGTTCAAAAGAGAAAACCGAATTTTACTTCTTCATTGTGTATTATCACTGTGAAAGCTAATTTTAATGAAGTAGCACAAAAAAATCCAATTTTAATCAGTTTGATCATAAATCAAGATTTCCATAAACCTTTTATAACCTTTTATAATTTTTCTATTGAGGAGTTGTAGTCAGAACCCTGTAACTTAACAGCACAAGGATTAGTCAATAGAACTTTTATCAAAGATGTTAAAAGTCTGAGAACGTTTGATCAAAACAGACTCACAGGTCATTGTAAGATAATAGTTATTTAACTGAAGTAATAATCGGAAAACTTTTAAAGTAATGCCGAAAGCTACATGGATATAACAAATCCAAATTATTTGAATCTTGGTTTTCTTAAGTGATCAAAAACCTAGTGATGATGACAAAGGAATTACCTTGATAAAACATAAAATCTATTTTTTAGGCCATTTACCCAAAGGCAGAGAAACACCTTCTGCAGCATGATTGTTTCTCCTTGTGGGAAACCCTTTTAGATAAGCTGAAAATCAAATCTCATGAATAGGATTCTTGAGTTAACCAGACATGGGAAGGATGTGTATAGGGCCATGAGCAAAACAAGAAATTAGAAGACCAACATCCTGAACATGAACATAAATGGCTTTCAGCAACAGTATAGGAAGCCTCCAGCTATATGGAACAATCCAGACACATCAAGAAAAGCCAAGAATATGAAATCAAGCAGCACCTGAGGAAAACATCACCCTTCTGGATCACCAAGACAAACTTCTCAACATCGGGCCACACAGCCTTTAGAACTGAAGAAAAAGAATTATAGGAACTGATGAAAAGGCTGAAGAAGGAAGTGATCACCTCAGGCCTTTTCAAGGAAGAAAAAGCAACAAGACACAACAAAAGTTGCACTTATGATAGAATCAAAGTCAAAGTCTTTGTACAAGGTGCTTTCTATATAAAATCATTCTCTTTTTCTTATAATCTTCCTTATCAAAATTACATCTTCATATTTATAACTTTTTAAATATCTCCTACTTACTGGTTCCTTTCTTCCTCATTTCATAAATAACCTTTCTAAATTCGTAATTTGAATCAACCTTTGGATAACTTCTATATTAGACTAAATTATTTTCCCCAATAAAGATACATTATCTCTGGAACATTTTATACATCAAATTGTATGTTAACTAGAATTCTTATTCTTAATTTCTTAAATTTCAGTGAAAAAATAATGTAGAAACCATGAAATCCTGAACTATCAGAAATTATCATTTTATAAATGAGAATTTTCCACAATTCTTAAAAACATGTTTTCTCATATCATAACTCTATCTTAATTGAAAGTCACCCAGATACCTAAGGAATATCCAAAATAATTTCAAAACTTTTAAATTACACAAAAAACACTCACCCAGCTGGACTTAGATGTCAGATTTCAAAGGCTGTTCTTCCTAGACAATCAGGAATGCAGTGGAGACTGGAGGGTCAAGGAGACTGATATCCATGTCTAACTAAAAAGGGCCAGGAAGCTGCTAGAAGGGATCCTGAAACTCCCCCACCTCATGGCAACTGAGCCACAAGCAATGCTTCCAGTCAGGGAACCAACATCTGTTACTGAAACACCAGGGATTCAGTCAGGGTTCTATTGTTATGGTTCAGAAAGCCAATCACTGAGACAATGAGTATTGCCAAAGGAGAAGACTTTTTATTGGGTGACATCAGTCAAGGAGGTTCATTCTCAAATTCATCTTCCTGTCCTGCATCAGGGGTTTATACAGTGGGATAGGAAGGTAGAAAACAGGAACTAAGAAGGGGTTACTGAAGAGGAGTTGGTAAACAGGAATTGGAGTGGGGTAAGGAAGAGGAGTTGGCAAACAAATGGGGTTTGGCATCTCATTGTTTGCATACAATGATCTGGTGAGTTTCAGTTTTCTGATACTATAGGCCTGAGCATAAATTTCCTGAAAGAATAACTCAGATAAGACAAATGTAAGTTTCAAGCTTAAAGAGTCAATTACTATATTTATTCAAGAATAAACTCTAATCATTAGTAATGTGAGGAAGTTGGGCCAGTTTCAAAAAGAAGGATAATGCAAAATATGTCTGATATTATTTGTTATCCTTCTCAGTTGTCTACCATGGGCAAAGCAAGAAGAGGAATCCTTGAGCATGTTTCTGTATCATATAAAAACCTGTCAATACCTTACATTGACCTAGCTAGCTTTGTTCCTGGATGCCTTTGCTTCTGAGTTGGGTCAAGAAAGAGTTAATGCCAAGAACAGAGATCCCAGCACTTGGCACAATACTTGTACATAGAATGTGATTAGTGGTTATTTGTTTGATAAACATGTTATTGGCTGCTGACGGGACAGATGGTTTTCCGATTTTTCTTAAGTGTTTGGTGACAGTGTAATTTTTTTGACACACACATAACTAGATGGATATATTTAAGTAAGCAATTAGATTTGTTTAACTTTTTTTTATGACGTTTGCTCTCAAAAGCAAAAGGAATAATTTTTTTTCACATGCTATCTTTACCTAGTTTTTTCGTCAAAATTTTACTAGTCTCATAAAATGAGTTTGGCAGCCTTCCTTCTTTTTATATTTTCGGCATTAAATTGTTTAGATAGAATTGCTTGTTCAGTGAAAGTTTGCACAACTTAGCCTTTAAAGTCTTCTGGTCCTGAACCTTGGAGTGGGGGACAGAGCAGGGAGCAGTAGAGAGAAGAGCTGCAAGTTTGCCTAGAATAGTGTTGTCAATTTCCCACTTGGAGCAGGCTCTGCCAGCACTGTGATTCCTGCACAGGTTTCTCTTATATATGATAAAAATGGTAGTTACTGACAAGTTGTAACCTTCGTAGCTTGCAACAAGAGAAAAGAACTTAACTCAGAAGCCGGCCCCCAACCCATCTCCCAACACCCTTTTCCCAGACATTTTCCTCCGACACCAGGTCATTACTGTCTCCTACCTCCCCAAGGGCTTATAATATCTTTTCTTTGAGCTCTTCAATTCTGTTCTTACAAATCCAGCATCGATTTTGGGAGAAAGATGGTGATCTGTGCTATTTACCATTTTATTCCACAGCAACAACTTATTTTACATGAATGCTATTTACACTGATAACAACCTTCCTATGTATCAGGTACTTTAAAATACATTCCTTTCTATAATTCTCAAAATTGTTCTGTGAAATTGATAATATTGTAGTTCCCATATTTTTAAAGTAAGAATATGAGAGTTTTTAAGCCTATCTTTTTGTAAAAATAAGGAAATGAGTTTTAACTAACTCACACAAGGTAAAATGAATAATAAATTTGAGGGCAGAGCCAAAACCAGATCTGTTCCAAATCCAGAAAATTCTGGTATAATCAATTTTGTACATGACATAGTTACAGGCATAAAATGTGATTGTAACTGTCTTTTAGTTTACTGCACATATAATGGGCTTGTATTGCTTAAGATGGTCTGTACTCAGGAACATAGATGCCAATATTATGAAATTGCCCTTTGAAGTACTATGTAATATTCACGTCTAGCAATGAGACATGTGCCCAAGTTTTGCTGTTTTTTCCTCAGGAGCCTAGAAATTGTTTCTTAAAGCTCTTTGGAGGAGATTTTTTTCATGCCTACACCCAGGCTCAGCTGAATTTCTGGAGTGTTTACTTAAGATTTAGCTACATGTTGTTGCTTAAAGACTGACTCCTAAGAGGTGCCAGAAGTATACAAAAATAGGAACCATCTCCCTATAGACCACCTGAGTACTGCCAACGCCACATATGCTCTAGGTTTCCCCTTATTCTCTGACCAGGGAAGAGATGTTCGTCTCATATCCTCATCATCTTTCTTGTTCTCTTCTAGTTCTCTCTTCTCTTCATCTGTTTATTACTATTTAGAAATGTAATATATTATATTAAAGAAGGAAATACTATTATGGTTGGTTAATAGAAATAAATATGTAAATTAGTACATTTAGAATAAAGTATATCTATCTAACAAAGTATTATAAAGGAGCAGATAAACATAAAACAAAGAAAAAATAACATGAAAACATTACACCAAAAAAGTAAGGTGAACCAAGAGAACGTAGGCACACGGGCATGTTTTGAAGCGCATATGTTCTCATTCTCATAATAATGACATTATGGATTTATTTTTATCTTCTAAATGACTCATTTTCCTACATTTTTATACAAAGAGGTTTTTATTTTTATTTTTTTGGTTATTTCCTGAAACTATATTCTCAAAATAGAATTTCTAGATTAGATTATATAATTGATTTTGCCTTTGAAATTTACTTGTGATATAATCTACATATACAAGATATATTAATCATTTTATTGCAGTGATTTAAGATCGATACAGAAGAATGGTATTATGTTCTGCTTCCAGATTATATTTGAGTTCCATTTAACAGAGATTAAGTATTAGGTCCAATCTAGTTGAAGTATGTAATAGCTTTTTCTTCTATTCTGGTTCTCTACATAGTCCTATACAGGAGCATGGAAATAAGTAGAAGAGTAAACATTACAGTTGTTTCACATAGTGAGTTTCCTATATATGTAGGTTTCTGGTAGACTCTGGACACAGATTTTTCCACTTCAGACATCTCCGTGCATGATGAATGTGAGTAGTTTTCTTTATCTGTTACTATGGCTATTATGGAATTATAGCTAAGTATCGAAAGAGTGTTTGTCCTAGATAGTTTGACTGACTTTCATTGGGGGGTATTAAAATGTTAGAATGAAACTGTTTATCCAGTAGATGGCACTCTTAGTCCGTAGACCCCAAAATTCACAAATTGATAGTTGTACCTTTTATTGGTTACAGATCATAACAGAATCCATGCCACTGATGTCTTACATGCTGTTTGGTATCTCACTACACAGCCTATTCCAGGTCTCTCTACTGTGATTAATGATCACGGTTCAGCAAGTGATTCAGGTATGTACAAAGTACATTTGTACATCCATGCTCCCTTGTGAAAGATGAGAAGAAGAGAATGTCATTTTTAAAAGGAAGTCAAGACAAACGCTATCAGTTTACTTTTTTAAAAATCTCTATTACTTTCATTTTCTCTTCTCAGATTCTGACAGTGGATTTACACATGGACATATGGGATATGTATTCTCAAAAATGTATAATATGACAGATGATAAATATGGATGTCTGTCTGGGAATATCCCTGCCTTAGAGTTGATGGCACTGTATGTGGCTGCAGCCATGCATGATTATGATCACCCAGGAAGGACTAATGCTTTCCTGGTTGCAACCAGTGCTCCTCAGGTAAATCTTTAGATTTTGGTTAGAAGAAATGATTCAATGTAAGGAATTCGCTGAAGAAAAATTAAATTTATACATTTTGTTTATAATAAGCACCAAGTAAATATCAGCCAAACTGTATTTAGTTCTAGGATAAAATTCTTAGAGACCATGCTAAATATGAAGAGAGACCATGGTTTCCTTCAAGGTATTAATGACAGGTATACAACTTTATTACCTATGAGGATCTCTTCCCAATTTTCTTCTTCTTTGGAAAAGAATTTACTTGAATTCTTATTAATAAACCTCCTTAGTAAAGAAAAGGCTACCTATTCAAAAGTCCCTTTCTGAAAAGATTAGAGAGCCAAATCTTTCTTGGACTTCAAAGAATGTAAGCTTTCCTTTTATATAAATCTTTTTCCTTTGACATGTATTCATTATTACAATTATGATTCTTATGGCATATCTATAGGTGAGTAGGAATTTAGCATCAATCTATTTAATAGAGGGAAATTTTTACCTGAACATAAGAGTCCCAAAACAATGAATACATTTGAAGCTCATCTTGGTATATATTTCTATCTAAATAAAAAGCTAATCACTAAGTAGCTAGACATCTCTGTCTATAAAATCAAACTTAGTAAGCCTCCCCTTGATTTAATCAACTGGACCCAGATTACTAAAACATTTTAAGATCTTTTGTTCTTCCTTCTACGAGATCTAGAGGCCAGTTTGCTCTGATATTCACTCTTGTATCTTTTACCCTACTGCCATGCATTTCCATAAACACTCTTATGGACTGTTCTATAATTTTCCTTCAATCTATATACAATAAAAATATCCTGATTTTTTTCTGATGTCCTACCCTTTCTTTCCACATGTCCTTTATACATCAGAATTATTTTTCCTAAAGAAAAGCAAAAATCCTCTTGCCAGCACAATTTACCACTCATATTTTTCTACATGTCTGCTGTTTTACTTACCTCAATATTGATATTCATGTGATTAGTCTTTCCATCTTTTTATTCTCTATAGGCTATCTCATGCACTAGTCTTCAAGCATTTTATGGGCAACTTCCTTTTAAAAAAATATTATTTTCTAATAATACTTCCCTCAGCATTATTAGATAATTCCAGACAAGTATATGCTACTTTAAATCTTCAATTACTTCCCCTCCCACTGTGGGAGCTTTTCTGTCCTCTCAATAAATCCTGCTTTCTCACTTAAAAATCAATCAAGCAATCAGTCTTCAGTGACTAATATAAATGGTGATATTTTCTATGGCTGACTGTGGAGTAAGAATGTTTTGAACTATGGGCTTCTTGGGTGTTCTATTCTTCTTTAACAGTTATTTCTTTAACTAAGAGGAGGTCATTCTTATGACAGATACAAAAAGTAACTGACTTACCTCTTAGGGCATTGGTATCTTTGTATGTATATATATATATATTAATGTTTACTTTACTGTTCCCCGCAAAAAATCTAAAGAAAATATCTAAAAATAATTTACCTGTTAACATAGGCTTATGAGAGTTTGAACTAAAATTTCAAGGCAAGGAACTTGTCTTACAAGAAAGGAAACTTAGCTAAGAAAAATAATCAAGAATCAATGTACAGCAATAAGTGATTCTTAATAGCCAGCAACCACAGGATTATATTTCTTGGTTTAATGAAATAAAGAGCTATTTCAGAAGAACAGAGTATTCTTATTGATTTTTGTGATTATTTTTAACTTAAAAATTGGAACTCTTGACTCTCTTATTTGCCTAGGCGGTGCTATATAATGATCGTTCCGTTTTGGAGAATCATCATGCAGCTGCTGCATGGAATCTTTTCATGTCTCGACCAGAGTATAATTTCTTAGTTAACCTTGACCATGTGGAATTTAAGCATTTCCGTTTCCTTGTCATTGAAGCAATTTTGGCCACTGACCTGAAGAAACACTTTGACTTCGTGGCCAAATTTAATGCCAAGGTAACTAGATTTGTACCTGTCTTCATTTTATAGCCATATTGAAAGTTATTATGGGACCAAAGTATTGAGCAAAGCTTGTTGCTGTCAACTCTTATTTGTCAAATGTGAAAATGTAATGCAGTAAAATATTTCACCAGAAGCTGACATACAGGTATTGGTCCAAATATAGATACTAAAAAATTGAGATGCTGTCTCTGTGTGGTATACTTTATGCTACAAAGGAATTGTACATTCTAACTATCATTGTGGAGTTTTATTTGATTTTGCTCTCTTTTCTATGATATAGATATATACATTATCTGGCAGTAGTAAAGGTCAAAAACTTGAAGCAAAATTTTATACCTCATGCATATGCTAATTCAAGAAAATTTATTTGTAATTATATTATTTTAATAGTAATTGATAACCTATGCAAATTTTAAATATAATTTATTACTAATTCCACAATTAATTATTATTTTTTCCATCATTCATTATTTTATTTTTTGATGAACTATTTTACTATTAATTTGTGCAGGCATATAACATCATTTTTAAATAGCTGAGAAGTTTCTAGTTATTTGGTATGTTGATTATTTTCACATAGTAGGAGGACAATAAACATTCTATTGTTTTCTCTCCTGTTCAACTTTTGTTTACACTGAGGCAAAATACATTTTAACTTTGTCTCTCAAACAGGTGAATGATGATGTTGGAATAGATTGGACCAATGAAAATGATCGTCTACTAGTTTGTCAAATGTGTATAAAGTTGGCTGATATCAATGGACCAGCTAAATGTAAAGAACTCCATCTTCAGTGGACAGAGGGTATTGTTAATGAATTTTATGAACAGGTAACTAGCAACTGTTTAATCTGTCATAATCTATATTTTCAGGCTGCTCGTTTACCAAAGCTTCCAAAGGCTGTAAAAGAACGATCACTTTATTTCTGATCAATTTTGATCAGGAAATTAAAAATGACACAAAAATTGGACTGAATTATAATTACAGAACTATAAGAATAAAGTTATTGACAAGCATTTTGGGGAAAAATGATATTGAGAATGAAAGTGAGATGTTGGGAAGAGCCTTGGAAGACTGTTCTCTAGATTTATTTATTATCCTAGAAGCTAATTTAAATTGATATAAAGCAATGCATATCAGATTCAGTTCATTTCATTCTCTAATAGAATGAATAAGAGCAGTTTATAAAAAAGCTAAAAAGAAGTAGGCATTTTATTTGACAAGATAATATGAGAGTTGACAGTCTACTAAAAAAGGTGTTGTAGTCACATATACTTGGGGTGACCCTCCCCACATTAACCTACACTGTTCAGATTGCACATGAAACTTTCTATTTAGTATTAACTACTCTTTTAGGAAGAATGTAGAGGTGATGAAGCATGGTAGAAGGACAGGAATCAGTGACTTTAAAGGGCATGAAAAAGGTGAGATTATTTACCCTGGTGGAAAATAGAGGTGTTATAATAGCTGTCTTCAGATATTCAAGGGTCTTACACTCAAATTTAGAAATAGGTTAATTATAGTGTTGGTGTGGAGATTAAATAAGATAAATTACATAAAAGACTTAACAGGACTTAACACAGGATCTGATTCATAAAAAATGTTAGATCCTTCTATCCTGCCCTAAAAAGGGTATGAATATAACCAGTATAGAAATTATTGGGAGATGGAATTTAGGTCAATGTCAAAAAGAAATTTATATTGCTAAAGGTGTTTGAAAATAGGATCAGGCACTTTATTAATAGTAATAAAATAACATATTTTAACAGAGTTTAGAATGGACTTTTATGGTTATTATAGGCAAGATTTACATATAGAATGAAAGGTTTTTGCTTTTTAAAAAATGTTTTCCCTAGGAATTGGATTAATTCATAATCATTCCTAAAATATTGAAATGCAGAAAAATATACATGAAAAGGAAAATGTGTATATAATAATTCCACTTCTTAGGCATACTATTGTTAATATTTTGATGTTTTCCTTCATTAATTTTGCTAGGTACCTTCTGGTTTACACTTTTTTTTCTCAAAGACTGGAAGCAGTTCAAAATAAAATACTTGTACTGTAATGCTATTAAACATGTAGGTAAATAAGAATATCAGAAACCATATAGTCACACAGATATACTTTAAAGAAAATCTGAGATAAGGTAGTAACTTGAATTGAGCAATAAGTTATTTTAAGTTTTCTGGCAGCCAAGGCAAAAGAGGAAAATATTATATATGTATACATATTATAGATAGATAATTATTTCCATCTTTGCATTTTAAGATGCATTTATATTTTCATATAAGTAGATAAAAATATAATCTACTGAGACCTTAGACCACTTCTTATATTTTCCTGTGAGAAAAAACCAAAATCTCAAGATCACAAAAGTTCTAAATAGCAACAATGAAGTGTTTATATAGGAATGTTAGTAATTGAGGTAGAATCTCTTAAAATGTGTTCTCTGTCATGAAGGAAAAACAAGGAGTTGAAGCATATTCTTCAGAGCCTAAAGAAGTTTACACATGAATGTTTGGGTTCTTGCATATTTACACATTTCAAATACCAGGTGAATATTGACTTTACTTGTATTTTATTTCCAGGGTGATGAAGAGGCCAGCCTTGGGTTACCCATAAGCCCCTTCATGGATCGTTCTGCTCCTCAGTTGGCCAATCTTCAGGAATCCTTCATCTCTCACATTGTGGGGCCTCTGTGCAACTCCTATGATTCAGCAGGTCTAATGCCAGGAAAGTGGGTAGAAGACAGTGATGAGTCAGGAGATACTGATGACCCGGAAGAAGAGGAAGAAGCAGCAGCACCAAGTGCAGAAGAAACCTGTGAAAATAATGAGTCTCTAAGTAAGTTCTAAAGTCTATTTCTAATGTGTTTTTCCAAATGTGTGTTTTCTTGCTGCAGTTTAGATGAGTTATATGCTACTCACTAAATAGAATATTTTGAGTCCAAATATTATCTGCCAGGTTTGATTATGGATAGCTCTCTTCCCAATATCATTGTAATGTAAATAACAGACTATGGAAGCTATAATTGATACCTTGTATCATATAAAGACATGTTCTCTGTAATGAAGGAAAAACAATGAGTTGAAGTCTATTCTTTAGAGTATCTCAATGATTTAGAAAGAAGAGGAATTTCAGTTACCATATAGACCAATGGCAGTCCTTTGCTTTCAGGATTTTGGCTTTTACTCTGAGTAAGATGGGAAATCAGTGGTTTTTGAGCAGAAAAATCAATGGGCTCGGTTTACATGTTAACTGGATTGCTTCAGCTGCTATATTGAGAATACTTTTGGGGCTGGAAAGGGAGGGTGCAAGGGTTAGAAGTAGAGGGATCACTTAGGAGACTGTTGAAATTATCCAAGTGTGAGACAACTGTGACTTTGTACCAAGATAGTGGCAAGAGTGACAATAAGAAATGATCTCATCTGGTAACTAATTGGCTTGAATTGTATCATGTGACCAGTCTAATTCATTGAACTTAATTGGCTATAAAAGCATTATTTTTCTTCATCTCTTTATATATAGTCTCTTTCTCCTGCTGTGCAAAAATTAGTGACCAACAATATAATTAGCAAAACTATGGCCCTTAAGTGACTTGCACAAATAATGTTCCTCTGTTACTAAGAACATGGTATGTTGTTTCTGTCAACTTTTGCAGGTGAAGAAAATACAACCTTAATATTTTTCAAAGCCTTACCCAAAATACTACCAATGAAAGACATTTTGATCATTTTGTAATTATTTTTTTTTAAATTAGGAAAATATTCAACTTGGTTCATTTCAACCATCTACTGAGGCATCTTGTATTAATCCATTTGCCCTCATATACATATCCTTTTATAAGCATGCATAGCAGAGATAAAAGTCATTATCAACTATAGACTTACGAGATAGAGTTTTAGAAATTTGGCTTAGGTCAGATTTTTGTTTACATTCTGGCCTATCTATTAACATATGTACAGAATGAGAGAAAAATCAAAAATTGTTTTTCTTCAGTATTTTGCTGTCAGAGTAGTTTTATTTTATTTCTCTGCAGCTTATAAAAAGACTTTCATTAGAAATGCTGTACTGCTCTTGAGATTCAGAGCTAGAAGCCAAGACTTGGAATTTCTGGGTTATTTATTCATTTGTTTATTTTAATAAACTTATATTAGTTTTTTCTTTTTACTTTGTTTTAATTTCAAAGAGCCAGGTAGTTTGCTGTCTTACTAAGATTAAGACAGTTTTTCTACTGAACGAAGATCTTGTCAGCTTAGCCTGTGGAAAAACTTGGTTCCCATGGGCCCCAGATGATTGCTGTTTGAAGTCAAACACATGGAAAACAAGACACACAATGCAGGCATCGAGAATTGAAGGACCCAGGCCAGGAGATTTAACAGGCTCAACTTGTCAGTTTAGGCTTTAGCAGCAAATACTGTAACCAAGTACTCCATTTATTTCTGTTCTATAGGGTTGAGTTGCCATAATGACGTTCAGATTCAGATGTGCTGTTCTCCTGACCTTCCCATTTTTATTAAGTTCAATAAGTGGAATGAGAATTCTGTGGATTCTGTTAAATAATGGCTTCTACAAGTTAACTGGCTACCTTACACTAAAATTTAAAATATCCCATCCGCAAGGATATTATATAGTAGCTTTGGAAGTATTATTTGTGAAGTATTCCTTTGCAGTCAAGAAAATGATAAATGTTGAGCAATGTTATAGTTATTAAATATTAGCCGAGTAGAGTAATTTAATTTTAGAAATGAAAGGGCAATCAATGCTTAATCCAGTTTTGCTGCCTCTTTACAAAAGACTAAACTTAGGCTCAGAAATTTAAGTAACATCCCGAGGTTGTAGAACCAGAAAGGGAGCCCAGGTTTCCTAATTTTTAACTTCATTGCTTTTGACTCTTGGTAATTTTAATTTCAGAATACATGTTGACTGAGATGGTTACCTTGATTTGGCTTGATACTTAGATTTCAGAAAAAATTAAGTTAAATGTGCACAGATAACTTCTGCAATTCACAAAACTTGGAGATCTCCCAGGAAACACAGAATAAAATGTTTCAGTATGGTATCCTAGGAAAAGAAGGCTTTTACCCCACCTCATAATTAAATCTGAAAGATTCCTACAGCGAACTAAGAGGTTTCTAATGAAGTACTAAGCTGCATTTAGAATTTGAGCAATGAAAGGCTCTTTGTTCTAATTTCAAAAGGTTCCAGTGCTGAACAATTTGGCTTCCAATACAGGCATGTTTTAGACCACCTGCGGACTCTAATCTACGCAAATTTATTTGGTACAAACTTTCTTCTACGTCACCTTATTCAGTATAATTCCAGAGAGGTTTATTGCTAACGTTCAACAGCATTAATAAGAGAACAACTGTTCTCATGGGGACTGCCCTGAAAGGAAAAAGAGAAAAATTGAGCTTTTGTTAACTTTGTCCCTATGAATGTACTGTCATGAATGTGTATAAATTTAAGATGGAATAATCACCTTGAACACAAAAGTGTTTGCTGCAAACTTGATTCAAATCTGTTCTTTAGCCAAGGGTCATCCATCTGTAACTCTCTTGATTCAAAGTATTAGGTTAAAAAGTATATTTACATTTTAAAATTTCTCAACAGAAGCTGATTTGTACTTAACTACAACAAAAATGAATTACAAGTAGACAAGTAGAAGGCTTTAGTAGATGAGTAATTTTTAATTTGCTTTTACAAGTCTTATGTTTTAATTTTTTTATTGACATTGACAGAAAAAAAATTCGACTTTGTTTAAATTTTAGCTTATATTTTGCCCTTGTTAGGAAGCTTTCAGATGAAGGAATTGATGTATAGAGTCACTGTATAGAGTCACGCTGCATGCCCTACACCCTTTTGCCTGTGTTGCGGTTCCTCACTCTGCTTGGAATGTAGCTATCCCTTCCTCACTCAGTGTATTTAATTCTCAGGACTTACATTCAGCTCAGGGACATATCCTTTACAAAAATCCTACCTATTCTCCCACAGGTTGAGTTTTTTGTGTTGCCATGGTTTGATTTAGCAAAGAGAAATTGCATGAGACACTTGTCAAAAAAAAGAGCAGAAAAGGCTTTCAGAATATTGCACTAGGGAAGATAATTGAACTCAACTCTGTTGAAACCAAAGGTGGAAGAGTTTTCTTTTCCTTTTTTTTTAAAAAAGAAAGAAAAGTTTATTTAAAAGTAAATTAGAGAAAGAGAAGGGAGAGAAGATTCACCTCCCCAGGGTGGGGTGGGTGGAGAGTTTTCAAATGCTGCAATAAGGTAGTGGATAAGTACTGAGGACCTTAGAGGGGAGTTTTTAAAAATGTATGTTATGCCAATCTGTTAATTGATGCCTACTGAGGCTACGCTCCTGTTCTCCCACAGACACTAGGAAATAGGGACTCCTTCCTTACTTCTTTCTTCCCTCCTTTCTTCCTTCCTCACTGTTTCTTTTTTTTTTCCCCTTTTTTCTGTCTCTCTTTATTTTTTGAATTTTATTTCATTATAGTATGAACATTTAACATGAGATCTCCCTCTTAAGTTTTTATGTGTACAAGGTCTAGAGATCTGGAATACAACATTGTATTTATAGTCAACCATACTGTACTGGCTCTGTGATGATTACATCAAAGAGATAGCTCTCAAGTCTCTGAGAAAGATGTTTCTGTAAACTGGCTAGAGGAATGGGAGAAGAATTCTCCACATTGCAAGGGGTCAGATAAAGAATTTGCAATTACCAGTTTTCAAAAGTAAATGCTCTAAGAAGAGGGAGGTCAGGGTCCTATAATCCAAATATCTAAAATTTAGTCAAGCTGAGAGGATTGGTAAGCCCATCTTCATCACCAGTATATGTTTGTCATAAAACATAGCGTGTGAATTTCAGTTTTTATCATCTTGGCACTTTATAGAGTGTAAGCTCCTGTAAGGTAAGCTCTGAGTCTAATTGATTTTTGTTTCCACAAAATTCAGAAAAGTACTTTTCAGTTTGTCAATACAATTTTGGGTCTAGAAATGAGTAAATGATGAATACAGTAAATATATATTTAAAAAATTCTCATGACTCTTCCTGTGTTCATTTCCCCCAGTATCCATTCAATTTAATAATTGTTGTTATGTGTCTATATGCTGCAAAAGTAATTCAAGATAATTTAATATCCTTATCTGCACTGTTTTAAAATTGTTTTAATTGTCCTTAAAGTGCAAGAAATTTCTGTGATGCATTATAATAAAACTGTTAAAATAATCACTTATATTTCTACAAAAATAATGATGGATGGTTTCCAAGAGATCTAGTTTCTTTGAAACATCCCATAGCAATTGGCTTTGTTTTTGTTTTGTTATTTTGCTATTGCTAATTTTTTAAAATTTATTTTTTATTTTAAAGATGTGAGGTATAATTCTGGATTAGGTATACAGTGGTCATCATACAGGTAAAGTTTGGACCTCCCTGTGGTTCCCACTTTGCTTGGTTTGAGATCAGGTACCCTTATTAATGTTATATGTTCCCTACCTCTCTCCCCTAGCAGTTTCTGGCTACTGTCAATCCCTTTCTTATAGTATTATGGTAAATGTTTAGGTTCTACTTATGGGTGAGAACATGTGGTACTCAGTTCTTTGTTTCTGTGATAAATCACTGAGTATTATAGGTCCTAAATCCATCCAAGTTGCTGCAAAGTCCATAATTTCTTCTTTATGGCTGCATAATATTCCATCGTGTATATGCACATACTTTTTTTTTAATCCAGTCCAGTTTCTGTGGGCAGCACAGTTGGTTCCATGTTTTTGCTATCGTAAATAGTGCTGCAATAAACATGCGTGTTTAGGTATCTTTATTTTATAGAGTGTTTTAAGTTCCTCCAGGTATATTTCTAGAAAGGAGATTGCTGGGTCATATGGAAGGTCAATTTCTAGTCCTTTTAGGAATGGCCACACTGTTTTCCACAGAGGTTGAACTAGTTTGCATTCCCACCAACAGTGTAAGAGCATTCCCTTTTCTCCACATCCTTGCCAGCATCTGTTTTTTGTTTTGTTTTTTATTAATGTTGGCTATTCTTACTGGAATTAGGTGGTATCTCAATGTGGTTTTGATTTGCATTTCTCTTATGATTAGTGAGGCCGAGGATTTTTTCATGTGTCTGTTGGCTGCTCGTATATCTTCTTTTGAGAAGTGTGTATACGTGTCTTTTGCCCACTTTTAAGTGGGGCTATTTTTTTCTGTCTTCTTTTTTTTCCTTCCTCCAAGGGTATACATGGTAAATCATGTCTGGTTCATTATGTAGACCCAAATATCCCTTCTGATCTTTCTGGTAACTTGTTGACTCTAACTCTTTTTTAAAATTTATTTTTTATTTATTTTAGTGACAGTATTTCACCTTGTTGCCCATGCTGGAGTGCATGACTCACTGCAGCCTCAAACTCTTGGGCCCCAGCCTTCCAAATTGCTGGGATTACTGTTTAATGTAATCTTGATTAGATCAGAATTTCCTGTGAACCATTTTTTCATATCATTATTACTTTTACCACTTATCAACACTTTATCATTAACTTAGAACTATGAAACAAAAACTAGAGAGAAAATGATTCACTTAGTTAACTTTTATTGAATACTTAGTAAAGTCTGGGACTTTGTGGATATATGCACAAAAGAAGAAAAAATGGCTTCTGTGCTAGGGAAGTTGACAACCTAATGGGAAGATCTTAGTTTAACTTCTAAATTCTTGTCCCAAGTCTAAAATGATCACTCAGATGAGGATATTGAGACTTACATGATATTCTGGTTGCTTAGAAAAGAACAGACCTCTCTTCTAAGCTCCAGACCAGCTGCCTACTTTCCCTCTCTACTTGGAGGTCTCCCAAACACTTAACGTTCGACATATTCCTATTCATACCTATTAATTCTGCTCCTCATCTAATGTTCTCTTTTTCAGTATATCTACCACCATCTACTTATCTTCATTTCCATTATCTCTGGCCTTGTCTAAGCTACCATCATTTTAATACCTTCCTATCAGGTTAATTTCCCTCTCATTCTGCTACCCTTCAAAGACTTTGTAAGATATAGTACAATTGTACCTACTTGTTCACGCTCTGACTTGATGGTTTTCATATCTTCAGCTGGAAAATTTATTTTTTCTTTCATCATTTGAGTGTATCATCCCATTTTCTCCTGGTCAATAAGATTTCTACTAAAAATTTCACTACTATTCTGATGCAGGTTTTCCTTATAAGTTATTATATGCCTTTGTCCTTCTGTTTTTAGAATTCTCTCTTTGTCTTTGACTTTTGACAGTTCGATTATAATGTGTTATGGAGTATACCTTTTAAAATTATATCTGTTTGGCTGTTCTCAAGTTTTCTATGTTTGGATATTTAAATCTCTTGCTGGACTTGGGAAGTTTTTAGCTACTATTTTGTTAAATGTACTTCATGTCCCTTTCATTTTCTCTTCACTTTCTGGGACACCAAAAATTTGAATAATTGGTTGCTTTATATTGTCCTATATATGGCATAGGCTTTGTTCATTCTTTTTTTTTCTGACAGAGTTATTTCAAAACATTCTCTTCACATTCTGCAATTCTATCTTTTGCTTGTTCTACTCTATTATGAAACTTTTAAATTTATTTATATTTCTTTCAATGAATACTTCAATTCCAGATTTTCGTTTTATTATTTTTTATGAGAGCCATCTTCTTGGTAAATTTCTCATTTATAACCTGAATTATTTCCCTGATATCTTTGTATTGTTTTTCTGAGCACTCTTGTTTCTCATTGAAGTTCTTCAATTTCATTATTTTGAATTCTTTATCTGGGATATCATAATTTTTTACTGGAATTTGTTGCTGGAGAATTGTGTTCCTTTGGAGGTGTCTTTTTTTTTTTTTTCTTTTTAATGTTTCTCGTGTCTGTACATTGAGCTATCTATGCTTCTTGTATAGCAGTCACTTCTTTCAATTTTAAAAATTTGTTTTTATTGGGGAGGACTTTTTCCTGAAGATATATCTATAGTGTTGGTTGAGTAGGGCACTTTGGCTTTGATTTTAGAGGCATGCTGTATTGTAGTCTTTACATGATTTATTTGCATATAAACGGCTTCAGTAGTGTCTGTGATTTCCTCAGTGGCTTAGCATGTAGTTGTTAGTGGAGGCTGTGGTAAAGTTTTGCTGAAGATGAGGATATCTTGTGAGCCAGTTATAGGGCCTCAGTGGTGACAGTAACAGGCCAGACATGCTTGTTCTTGGGCTCTCAGGTAGCATATGCTGCCACTGGTGTTAGTAGGTCCAGGCAGGGTAATTATTGGGCCTCCAGGTGTTTTATTTGGGTGCCAGCAGTGGCAGCAGTGATCTGAACACACAGGCAAGTCCTTGGGCCTCTGAGCAGTGGCATGAGGTAGGCATGATGTGGGCAATGGCAGTAATCATGGTGGTACTATCCTTTGGCTCCTAAGATGTCTTTGCTGGTGTTGGTAGTGGCTGCAGTGGGCTAGGCAGACTAGTCCTTGGGTCTAGATGATGCATGCAGGTGGGTGCCAGTTGTCATGCTAGTGGCAAGTTGGGTGGGTCCATCCTCAGACCCCCAAGACAAGGGCTCAATGTCAATGGTGGTATATGGGGCAGGGCAATCCCCAGGTCTGCAGATGGTGTGTTTAGGCACTGGAAGGATGGAGTCAGGCCAGGTGGTACTGTCCTCAGACCCCTCAGTGGTGCATGTGGGCACTGGCTGCAGTAGGCAGGGGCAGGGTAATTTCCAGGTCCCTGGCAGATGCTCAGATGGTAGTGATAGCAATAGCAGTATGGTGTTGCTCCTGGAGAGGACAGAGTTGTTTGTTTCAGTGGCAGCAGCCATAAACAGGTGACTGAGGAGTGCTCACTTTGACCTTAAGTGGCAGCTATAAGTTGGGCAGCCTTTCCTCAGGACACTTTTAAATTCACAGTAGTCCTGCTACTAGGGGTGAAGGTGTTGCTGCCAATGGTTTGTGCTTTAACCCTGGTGGTAGCAGCCAACGGCAGCATCTGACAGCAAGTGGATGCTGTCAAAGGGGCTCTAGGGTTGTGAAGACGCAGGGGCTTTTGAGCCCTAGGGAAAGATACAGTCTGGTGGGGGTTGTGCTCTTAAAATGGTGCCTTATTGTAGTTGTATACTTGCGACAGGAGTGAGTGTGGGACCCTACTTAAGATCCTTCTCTGGAGCAATTCCATCACATGGTTTCTAGGAACCTCCATATTTAGGGCCCGCAGATGTCTAGGGACTCTCTGTGACAAAGATTACAAGAGTCCATGATGGGAATGGTGACCACTGGGGGTCACTCACCCTTTCCTGCACTGGAGAGCTTCTCAAGGCGCCTTGCTGATCCCAGTTTAGCAGATTACCTCACTTTTCTCTCCTTCCTTGCCTGTTACTGTTACTTCTTTGTTGATTTCTAGTGTTCTCTCTAGGGTGATCTATTCAAAATGTATCTTTTCATTATATCAATTCTTCTTTGTGGATGAGGCAAGTACCTGATGCCTCTAGTCAGTCGTCTTGAAGACCCCTCCAAGATAAGATTCTTTTTTTTTTTTTTGAGTTGGAATCTCACTCGGTTGCCCAGACTGGAGTGCAGTGGCCGCTCCTGGCCACCGCAGCCTCGCCTGCTGGGCTCCAGTGATCCTTCTGCCTCAGTCTTCTGAGTAGCCGGAATTACAGGCATGTGCTACCATGCCTGGCTGATTTTTTTTGATTTATTGTAGAGATGAGGTGTCGATAAGATTCTTAAAGGAGTGACATCATGCAGAACACTGTTTTTGTTATATACAAGTGACAAAATTTCAGTTGAATGAGTATATACAAAAAGAGAAAATTATTGGTTTATGTTAACAAGATGTTGGCTAGTATCAGTGCTTACTTGTTCCTGCTCTTATCTCAGCTTCACCCGCCTGGCAACTTGTTATTTAAACCATGCTTTCTGAGGCTGGAACTAAATCCAACTTTAAGTTTACTTAATTCCAAATATACAAGCGGAGGACAAAAGATCTTTAATCCCTGTCTTTCAGCTCTACATTCATTCGGTACCACTGGAAAAATATTGTGGGGAGGGATTCACATTGACCTGCACTTGGGTCACATACCTATTGGTCAATCACTGTGACACAACTTGTGTTGCCATGAGTGAGTGAGGAAGTAGAGTTTAACAATCTTTTCTGGAACCACATAATTGAAGGACCATTTTGGATGCACAGTTACCAGAAGAAGAGATAATGAAGAGTGAGAAAAATAAACCCAGAAACAATATCTACTCTGGGAGGTGTATGCAGAGTAACATGGGGATTTACAAGAGAAAGATTATTTCTTAGAAGAGAAATTTGGTGAAGCTGACTGGGTTTAAAACTGGGTTTTAAAATAATGAATGAATATGAACTTTCAGTGATTGGGAGGACATTTCAAAAGGAAAGGTAGTACCAGCTTGAAAGTAGAAGAGTTCATGGTAGATTAAAAGAAAAAAACAAGCATTTAAGTATAGATAGAGGTTAGGTTGCAGAAAGTAGAGATTGCAAATGTGGGCTTAGGCCTGCTTGTGGGAGAACTTTTAACAGAGTTTGAAATTAATTTTTAGTTCACATGAAGCAGAAGAGTACCATTAAAACCATCTTTATAGAAATTAATCTTGTAGAGTTTTGATTGATTAAAAAAAACACAATAAATTATTCCAGTGGTCTAAGTGAAAAGTCTTTAGAGCATGAATGTCGTAAGAATAAAAACAAGATACAATTAGAACCTTATACTGGACACTGCTAAATGTCAAATGCTGTTCACAGTTATTTCTCAGTGATATTTTAATGGTCATTGTCAACTTCCTTATTTTTCTTCATTCTTTAAAACTGCATTAGTAATCTGAAAAGAAATAACCCTCATGTGCTCAGCACACAACTAATTGATCTAATTTGCTTTTTGTTTTTTAGGAAAGAAGACTTTCAAAAGGAGGAAAATCTACTGCCAAATAACACAGCACCTGCTACAAAACCACAAGATGTGGAAGAAAGTCATTGAAGAGGAGCAGCGGTTGGTGGGCACAGAAAATCAATCCCTGGACCAGACTTCTCAACAACGCTCTTCAGAACAGATTCAGGCCATCAAGGAAGAAGAGGAAGAGAGAGGGAAACCAAAAGGAGAGGATATCCCAACCCCAAAGCCAAACCAATGACAATGGATAGAATGAGCTGTGTTTCCAAACAAATTGACTTGTCACAGACTCTTTTCAAGCCAGCACAACACTTAGACACAACACTGTAGAAATATGAGAAGATGGGCAAATGGCTATTGCATTTTGGAATTCTTTGCCGTTTATGGTGTTTATTTTTACAGTGAGGTAACTTGTTAAAAACTCTTGCTCAAAGAAGCTTTCACATTGCAACACCAGCTTCTAAGAATTTTTTTAAAGAAGGAAGAATATATGTGTGTGTGTATATAAGCTCCCACATAGTAACATGTAAAACATATTCACACACATGCACGCACACACACATACACACTGAAAGCCAGGATTATTGGCTCCACAATTTAGCAACATTCTTATTAAGATATATAGTGGTCACTGTGATATAATAAGTCATAAAGGAAACAAAATCACAAAGGAACTAGTGCGTCTTAGCAAGGAAACAGTGCAGCAAATGTAGGTTACCTACTAAGCAGCTTTTGCTCTTAGTACAGAAGGATGAAAGTTTCAGAGCATTATTTGAATTCTGATACATCCTGCCAACACTGAGTGTGTGTGTTTGTGCGTGCGTGTGCATGTGTGCATGCATGTGTAAGGAACGAAAAAGGGGAATCAGTTTGAAAGGGTGTGTGCAAGAGAGATTCTTGTGGTTTTAGTAGCTCATAGAAGAACTGTTGCAGATGACTGAGTACATGTGAACAAACAAAAGGAAGTTCACTCCAGAGTGTCTTTGAGAGACAGCCATTTCAAAAGCCCTCCACCATTTAGCTTCAGAAAGGTCCCTTTGCAGATGGAGGGCACTCATGGGCTGGGTGAGAGCACCACGTGTTTGGTATTACTGCTATGCACCACTTGGAGGCACTCTGTCACCAGCCTCAAACCTCGAAGATTGAGGCATTTTCTAGTCGACTTGCCTAATGAATGTATAGTAGTTGTGAGTATAGATGTCACTCAACTAAGATCAAATTGCCATTTAAGGGGATGTCATTCTTTATACATAAGCACCTAGGAAGGAGCTGGAGTCAGGTCTTTTAATCAGGTTTGGATTCTAAAAGGATACCAGAGAAAGCTTGGGAAGTTACACTTAACAGTGAACTCCTGTATCTTAATTTGCTACAAAATGTGTGGTAGAAAAAGAAAAAGAAAAAAAAAAAGGCAAACAGAAACCCACTCTGGGTTATATAGCAAGAGATGAAGGAAAAAATTTCAACCCAGGGTTTTCGTGTTGACGCAGGGCAACTTGATCCATGGCAACTGTTGTAGTTTGGCTTTGGGAGGTGAAGGTCCCACTGACAACCCCTGCTATGGTATTCCACACACTGTGTGGTGGGGTAACTTCCATCCTGCAGTCTGACCCATTGTCAGTCATGCTTTTTCTGGCAGGGAAGATTATAGAGAAGTTATTTGGGGATTGGGTTATTATTGAAAGTTTTTGTTTGTTTGTTTGTTTGTTTGTTTATCTACACTTGTTTATGCTGTGAGCCAAACCTCTATTTAAAGTTGATACTCACTTTCAATATTTTATTTCCTATTATTATGTATGTCATGAATAGTTATCTCGATGTAAGTATAAAGATTTTTTTTTCTGTAGATAGTGAACTCTTTTTTTAAAAAAAAGGGAAAAGGGAAACATTTTTATAAAGTTATATTTTAATCACCATTTTTATACATTGTAGTTAACTCCAAGCCCAGTAAAAGAGTAATGATTCATATGCACGGAGGTCTATGGACAGCCACTTATCTGCCTATTCTAATTTAAGTGATAATCAGATGCAGTTATTTTTGCCAATTAAATGAGGATGCTGCAAAGAATTTTTTTCACTAATAAATTTTGCTAACTGAATAAATTTTGGGTCCATGTCTCCCACATGACTTTCTTAACCAATACCAAATTTTTATAGTTGGTGACCATATCTTTGCAACACTTTTTGGTTATGCCTCTTTCTTCAGTACAACATACAGACCTGCTCGTTGTGTACTGTAAACAATCTCAGCTTCTAAGTAAACCTTGATTGTGATTTCTTTTTATTTCCTCTGAAGTCACAGAAAGGAGAGTTTATATTTAAAATGCCTTTGTTTCTCATAAATGGATATTATATTTTCCCTTTTCAAGTCATGATTTTATAATCATGGCAATTTTAAAATAATACAATAAAAATAAACATGGCTTCAGGGCAAATTCTCCAACAAAAAGAAAAATGCAGAAAGGATCAAACAGATGCATGATCTACCTTAACAATTAGAACATATTTTAATCTAGTTCTCCGTTAACATCAGATCTTCATTGTTTAGGACTTACTGAATTGCTTCAGTTTTCTTAGTATTGCCTGCATATCTCTATGTTTGCAAAAATTACTGTGATTTACCCAGTGAATTTAACTGTTCTCCTCTCTTGCAAGGGAGAGAAGGAAACAAAGAAAGCATTTATGTTCTCATACCTTTTACATCTAATTACTAAGGAAAACTAATCCTTTGCCCTTTTTCAAATGCTGCACATCTCTGAAATAAATATAAATTAAAGGAAAAGCCAGGTGCAGAGCTAGTGGAATGGAATAGTAGCAGGACAGTTGGACATCCTTAATCACCTACTGCCAGCTTTATCAAAGCTGTATGACCCAAGTAGGGGCCAGTCTGGCTGCTATAGTGAAGGTCTCAGCAAACTGCCTGGTTTTGTTTTGTTTAAATGTACAAGAACTAATAGGAATAATAATGCCCAAAGCTATGAAAGCTTCATCATTCCAGAATTGTGTTCATCAATCCAAGCAGGTCAGTAATTTTTTTCTTCAAAAATAAATTAAAATTCTATAAAGCTATAAGTCAATTGAAATAAGGGGTTGGAGATTCACCAAGTGTGTGACTTTCATATACATCCAGTACATCTTAAAGAATGCCTGGGGACAGACAGGTATTTTCCGCTAGTGGGGTTCTCCCCTTTTTGGTAACAGCAATATTGTGTTCACATCCAATTCCAGAACTTACTTCCTGTGGTGCCAATGTATTTGTTGCAATTTGCTACATTTTTATAAGAGCCTATTTATAGGTGCCATTAGATTAACTCAGGTCTTTCAAATGAAGGAATTTCTAGCCCACATAGGGAAAAGGATAATTATCTAGACAACTGTAACATTGATGGTAGGAAAAGTGAGAACTGATTACCTGGATGCCCATGGTTGCTCTCTGTTAAGTAAAAGATGGGGCATATTCTGAGTGTCACCAATGTTATTTTCAGCATGCTAATAGAATGTCTTTCTGATTATCTCTCTAAGCCAACCTTTAGAATATTGTTTCCTTGGTGAATACACCACTTTTGGTTTTTTGAAAAAACTGTACTTTTTTGTCATTTATTTAAGACCTGGTTTTGCTCTCAGTACAAGATGAAGACAGTAGCTCTGTGTGGGGATATATCTACACTGATCTTCATCTGTCAAGTGAAGATATTTCCTAGTATGTTTAAGAAATTACCCATTTAAAAAAATAGAATATACAATTCTGTCTGTTCTATTTTGGTTGAATTCTAGACCAAATCTTGCCATTGAACTCCCAGTAAAAATAAATAATTGAATGTCCTGCAGACTGTTCATATTGGATGTATGTAGATTGTTAATTTGCAATTTTCCTATGTCCCCTGCCTTTCTTACCCAGAGAACTTTCTTTGAAGGTAAAAGCTGTGCAAGAGGCATGAGACTCAGGTCTATTCTTTGTTTAAATGATGGAAAAATATAAATTATTTTCTAAGTAATAAAAATATAAAAATTATCATTGTAAATAAAGTCTAAAGTTTGAAATGACTGATTTATAAAAGTGACCTATTTGCGTGATGAACAATTTCTGACTAATGAGAAATGAATAATCCAAAAATTCATTTATTTCTACTTTGGAATGAGGAATTCTTGGTGCTTCTATGTTGGTGTGAGGATCTCCACTTTCCTCATCATTTATAATATTTCTAAAATAAGAAAAATTACTATAAGGGTCTTCTTGTCTTTTTCTCTCATCTTAATCTTGACTCCCATTTAGTATCATTCCTGATTTATAGGCCATTTGCTAATGAGCTGCCTTTTCCTGATTTATATGCCTTTTGCAAATGTACTGCCTTTTCAAACTGTCAAAAGGCTCCAGTGAAGCAAAATTCTGTTAACTTTTGTAGTCAAGAGTAAATCAAGATTCTTCTTATTCTAAAAATTACCAGTTAATGTGTGTGGAAAAATATTAATAAAATTGTGAATGCTATTAGCTCAATTCCAGATAGCTGAGAGCTAAAATATCTATGTTTTTAGAAATCAAACTGAGCTTCCTTTCATCCCTTCTAACAAGCAGCAAAACCTTTTATGAGCATTGTTCTAGGTCATTTATTTCTCTGATTTCCCCAAAAAGTCAAACTAATAATTTGTTAAAATTTTCAGTCCATGTTTTAAAAATCTGTTCAACCAAATTCAATTTAACGTTAGGAAACCAATTAGCTGTGTTAGGTCAAGAGCATTTCAAAATTAAATTAGTCTTTCTAATTAAGGAAAACATACCAATTTTAGGACCTATATTTATATATCAATTTGTTCATCTACAAAGTATTTAAATTCTTATTGGAAATTCAATTGGGGATGAATTAAACTATAAGCAATGAGTTACACTACAAATAGGATGTAGGTTACATAAGTTGAGGTTTGCATAAGCATCTGCATGTTTTACACCAATGAACTATGCTCAGAGAACAAGAACATAGTTTCCAATCTATATTATGCACCATGGATGCTGGGCAATTTGTGTATTTATTAAAATAATGTTGCTTTTACCTTACCAAATGGTGCTTTTACTTTACGTGAATTAAATCTTATGTTTTCACTAGTAAATCATTCTAATGACAGGCTAACAATGGTGAAAAATAATTGAGCTTTTTTTTTGCTAAATATGTTTGAAGATACAAAACTGGAGATTAAGATTTTATTTACTTGGTGGAGCGCAATGTTAATCTGATGATTAAAAAATACTGATCCAGTATAAATTATGTTAGTGTAGGTAAAACCATAAAGTACAGTATATGGAATTATGTATAGATGAAAAACAAAATTGGCTTTTTATGTATGCTTGAGGCTTTAAAAAAGAATCCAAATTTTCTGTCTAAAGATAGCTAGTTATTCTTCATATTATGTTTTAAATTTGATTACCTTGGCACACATTGGTGTCTCTGGATTTCTACTTCCCTAAAGATTTATGTAGCACAGGAAAGCTAAGCTTTCTCCTTATAGATAAATATTGAACATGTCCATGTTCAGACAGATTTCCTCATTGCTTCAAATCAAGAAGTGATTCTTCAATCATGAATACAATTCCAAAAAACAAAAATCCTTCAAGGTAATTAAATAATTATAAGTATTATAAAGAATGTTAATTGAGTATTATTAAGAATATCAGATATAAGTATTATTAAGAATGTTTAAATTTATTTACTCAAACCTAAGCTGTTTTAAAATCTTTTTATTTAATTAAGCTGAAACCCACAAAATAACATTCCATGGTACTGAGATGCTGAATATTTTGGTAGAATCAGAACTAGTATCAACTAACAGAAAAGTGGAAAGAAGATTTCTTTCTTTTTCCAATGTCCTTTTTGCCTCATGGGGAAAAATGTTTTAAGAAGGATCCAAATAAATTAGATCCAAATAAATTTAATCTCAACAATTTAACTTTTCTTAAGCACACAAATTATAGTCTGATCTCTTCTGAGTTATTACAAGATAAAGGACTGTATTATTCAGCAATGTATCATGGTATAGGTTGTTATAAAATGAGTGTCCTATTAATGTAGATTTTATTTTACTAAATTCTAACACAAAAAAACCAAATACTTATCTTTCCTGCTAAGAGAAACTAAACCTTACTAATCTTGACCTTCACATATGAAGCATTGAACAGTTAGTAAATGACAGCCACTGCGCATATCTACCAGGTATGATCAACTGGTAGGTTAGAATTTGAAATTCATTAATAAGAAAATAATTTTAAAAGTTTTTAAGCCTTAATGCATTAATATTTCACTTTCATTGAAAGTTCCTATTTCAAATGAAACAGAAACGACAGCAGGGAATTCTTCGTTTCCTCTTTCAAAAAACAAAACAAAAACAAAAACCAAAGTCAAAGTCCTAGGGGAAATGCCTGGCTTCTCTTCAATTCTACTTCTCTAACTCAATATTAGTTAAAAAAAACAAAAACAAAAACAAAAAACAAGCAGAAATCCTCCTCTGCCATCATAAAAAGACAGAATGTCTTTCAACTCAAGTTCTAGCTCACCACGCCTGGTTTCATGGCAAAACCCATGGTCCTATAAAACAAAAAAAAGCAGAGCTATGGATTGAGAATGAACACTCCATAAAACTTGCAGTACATCCAAGGGCACCTCTCTATCTTTGTTACAGATCAACTTCATTGCTCTGGAGGCAAAATGAGTGGATCCATATTTTAACCCTGACTTCCTTTATGACAATGAGTACATATACATGTTTCTGAATGTGAATTAACCATTACAGTTTGAAAACTGCTGCTTGAATAACTTGAAGAGATGGATTTTTTTATTCTAGTAATTTTATTTCCTATGTAATAGCAAAATACTCAGATGTTCAATGTGAAATTAAAAATAATTGATGTTTTCCTTGTGTATATAAATTGTTGGTTGATAGAATTTCTCATTATCTTTCTTTACAAAAGATCCCAACTGATTATTTTTATGACTCCAAACCCCATATTATATCATATATTTCATTTTAGCTATTTATAAGTATCTACTACTATAACGTCACTATCTCTAAACTATCTCTTAATATATCTATATATTAGCTGTTAGTGGGATTTTAACAGCTTGACTTTGAATATATATTTGTTCATTAGCTTAAGAAATCACTAATTTTTATACTCTGTAAAATATTTGCATGAGATTTTTAGTATATTCTGTTTGCCTTACTGGTGTTTATTTTTTATCTTTCACTCATGAGTGTCAGTTTATGTTTTAATATAGACTTTTAAAAAAAATACCATTTTTGTTCCAACAAGGTAAATTTGTTAGTTGACAAGCACTGGAAATAAATATTACTGAACCTACCCACCCCTGATATTTCTTCCTCAAGACTTTTATCATGCAAATCACAAAATGAAAATCGGTGCTTTTATAAATATTCTAGAGCTCTCAATGCAAAATAATGAAAACAAGATTCCTCCCTGGCTTTCTCTAATGATATCAGGGTATGTAACTGAAAGAACTGTAATCTGAATTTAGAGTGGTTTTGGTTTTGGTTGGTTTGATTAATTTGATTTGAATTTTAGTGTTAAAATGTGCTGATTCCTGACAGGGCAATTGTTCTGGTAAGTCATACGTCTTCCTGACAGGAAAAACAAACCCAAAAAACTGTCGCTGGAAAATTCTAATTAGCAGATCCCAAATATTTGACCTTGAAGAATATTTGTAAACCAGAAAGTATTGGATTAGTTAATTTAGTGTTCCCAAAAGCAATATTTTCAAATAACTGTCAACCAGAGTGACACTGTAGGGAATGCCATTTGTATAGAACAGTTTTTAGCAATTTTCACTACTCTCATAAAACCTTAATATGTTTATTAATTAACTGCCGGATTTATTAACTCAGAAAAGCAAGAGTAAGCCTTTGGATCTTTAGTGATCATTTTGCAATTGAAATAAATCTTGTCCTTTCACCTGTATCTTGCACTTATATATGTAGCAATACTTAGTATCCCGTCACAAGTATTAAGTCTCTTAATTAGTCGCTAATAAATGTTTTGTAAAAAGTAGAATCTGTACAGAAAAAATATTACATAAATTGTATTTTTATCATTTTTTAGCTTAGACACAATATTGATGCTCCCTTTTTGCCAGAATTACTGGAAGTGCCTCTTGGTTTTATATATTGAAAATTATTAAAATTGTGTCATATCAATGTGGATGTTACAATGTGAAGATAATGTATAATATAAAAATCATTCTGTGGTATCAAGTTTTATGTAGTTATTTATGCAACTTAAATCCTGCAGGTGTCTGAAGACATCCCTTTTTTTCACAAATACAGAGTCTTGGTACCTAACTTACTCTGTAGTGAGATACCCATTGGCCTTCCCGCAATTTCCATGGAACCCCAGAGGATTTATTTTCCCATAGTCACATCTCCCTCCCTATAGCTGACAAATTCTTAAGCACAATTATTATCTAACTCTCTGCAACTAAGCTATATCCTTCCTCTAATCAAATAATTAGCACCAAAACCGATACTCACATTTCTGGTATTCAGCTTCCAAGCTCTATAAAATAGACAGTTGTGACTTCTACCTAAACTTCTCAAGGAATTAATTCTTCATTTTATACATATTGATTTTCCCATTATCTATGAGATCAAATCTTTATTTGTCTCAGTCAAATATATCACTGGAATATTTATACACTCTATACACACATTTTTTTCTTTTTGTATGTGTGTGCACACATTCTTCCAACTGCATGCAGCACAACAGAGCACAAATGACTATGTCTTCTTGAGTTATGAATTTTTTCCCTCTTCCAGAACTTTCTTCTCGTGGTGATACTGCGGTTCTCAGTGAAAGGCTGGCAATAGCTGGGAAGTCCAGTTTGAGGCTTCATTACCTTCCTTCAATTCAAATCAAAATTAGTCTTTAGTAAGGAAAAAAATTACATGCAACGTAATTTATTTGAGTCAGTTTCATCCTGGTTGGATGATAACAATGGATAAATTCTAATGGAGATTGAGATCTAATGGAGACTGAGATCTGAACCAGAGTAAAGGGATTACTGTGGTCATTACATGAAATATGAAGCCTCAGAGATCAGATTAGTGTGTCCTTGGTCACACTCATCCATACTTGGTCCAAC